>OX375779.1:8668302-9905024 GCA_947359385.1 Chesias legatella | reverse complement strand
GTGAGTGCTTGCATTATCATGAAGAATGACCCTTTTGACCTTGTTGCCGCTATTATTTCGTACTATCTGTCGCCCGCGACTTCGTCCGCGTGGAATTCGGTTTTATCACGCACCCCTATTTTACCCCTCGGAAAAGTAGCCCAAGTTACTCCTTGTTACATCAGGTATCTGCCAGTGAAAGTCCCATCAAAATCGGTACAGCCATTTCAGAGATTAGCCGGAACAAACAGAGACAGACAAAAATTGGAAAAATGTTGTTTTGGTATGTGTACCGTGTATACATCCACACGCACTTGGTAAAAAGTGGTTATTTTAATATTACAAACAGACACTCCAATTTTATTAATTGTATAGATTTCATCAAGCACTTCTGGCAAACAAATGGTTGTTGGAAGAATAAATCAACCTTCGAGCTTAAACTGCGTAGTCGATAGAGTTTTTGCATGGCATAATATGCAGTCAGTATTTATCATTTGATATAGGTATGGTACGAGCAAGGTATGTAACACCGTATGTAACCTCCGCCCGTGACATAGGTACAGTACGTGTGGGCTGCGCGGCTGCGCTACGTGGCGTGGCCACAGGGTAACACTATCACTATCACAATGTATAACGTTTTGACAGCGTGCATAAAACTAACTTTTAAATTCCGCCAAAGTGGGTCTAGAAGCTAAACTTCAAAGTGTCGAACACCGACGCAAGGTAGCCAGTCTATCGATATTCTATAGGTTACATTACGGGGAGTGCGCGGCTGAGTTGCACGATCTAATTCCCCCATCTCCATTCTACCACTTTACATCCAGACATACAGCACAGCATCGCGTCACCCTTTCTTGGTCCAATTACCTCACATCCGTACGAAGCGTTTTGCGGACAGGCCAAGAGTGGAACTCCTTGGCTGCGTCTGTATTTCCCGAGAACTATAATGTGGAGGTGTTCAAGAGGAATAGGAGAGTGAATAGGTATCTTCAAGGCGCGCGCATGCTACATCGTTGATCGCATCGTCACTTAACATCTGGTGAGATTGCGCGCAAATGCTTGCCTATATATAGCTAATGAAAAAAGCTTTCAACAATATGCACCATTATATACTTTATTGATTTCAGGGATATTTCTTGTCAATAAAGCGTTAATTGAGGGTGTTTTAGAAAATTCTAATATTTTTTTTCATATTTGCACTTCCTATATTAAATAATATTACTTTATTAGATGATAGATTTTACAATTTGCAAACACCCTCTGTTATTTTATGTATTTATTTATCATTTTATTTCAGATGAGATCAGATTGTTATAATAATAGAATTCGAACAATTATTTTACTTTATTCATGATAACTAATATCATATCTATAATAATGACAAAACTCATTATTTATCATAACTACGCATTGTATCCTAAAGGTATCGCTTTCAGTAATCAATTTTAGTAACACTTTATTTACTGGTAAAGTAAGCACTAACGTGACTATCGTACTGACTCCCACACCAATGATACTGTACAGTGCACTGCGCTGCACGCCCCTCCCGGTTGGGCGGTATCGTGTAATGGTCAGGTACACTTTTGGTATCTCGTCGGTGTGTCCTCAAAACTAGCGAACGTCGTAGCTTTCTAACTGTTCCAATTCAATCGGCGGTCAAAAATCTTCTGAATCGGACCGTCTGCAGCGCTCCTTCAGCTTGTCGTACTGATTCGTGTGGATCATGTCCGCCTTGATCTTCTCCATATCGCTGAGCAGGCTGCTCACTTGTACACAGTGCAGTCGCAGCGCGTCCTCGCTGTCCAGACCGGAGTCGTCGTCGGAGTCGCGGGCGCCCTCCACGTCCGAGGGCGCGCGGCCGCTGCTCTCGTCCGAGCTGTCGTCCGTCCGGGGGCCCGCGCGGTACGCTTTGGGCACCTTGTCGCTGTTGAGCGGTATGTCAGCGGGACGGTTGCGTATTCCGCCGCCGCGTTTCCGCTTGCTGGTGCTCTTTGCGATCACTCGCTTCTGGTGGTCCAGTTGCGGGAACAGCTCTGTGGACCGAGAGGTATCCCTTATTACGTATCTGTTATTAAGTTTGCTATCTAGTTCAACATATTTTGGTGACAATGAAACATTGTCGCATTGAAGGATCCCGCGCCACTTTCTCAACGGAACCGGCGACTTCAACCATTGATCAGTCCTAACATAACATCATCTACGCAATATGTTTTTATATGTAACAAATGAATGAATATAGATAGACAGATAGGTAACACATTTATTCGGCACATAGGACACAAATACACAAAAGAGCAAAGAACTAAAAAACAAACGAAAATAAATGAATAATAATAATATGAATATTAATTTGGATTTTGAAATGCTCCCATACAAGTGTAGTGTTGTATAAACACACAGTTACAAGATGTCTACCGTTCACGTGAATACGCCGAATATATAAAACCGGGCTAGGTTTACAACCTTACCTTTTGGTGATCAGACGTGATACCAATATATTTTTTTATGTTTCTTACGTGACGGAACCGGCTGACGGCCCACCTGATGTTAAATGTTAACCGCCCATCATAGACAACAGCAATACGACTCAACTCCTCCACCAAAGTACGAGATCACTCAAGTGGCATCGCGTTGCGTCCATCACCCGAGACGGGGAGACGGGGACGTTACTCTCATGCCCGCTCCCTTCCATCGGAACACAGCAACACGAGCGCATCACTGCTTGCCGGTATATTACCAGGTGTGGGGGAGCAGTGCTTCTCTCGGCGAACTTAGCACAAGTTCTACTGCTACTTTAACTGAATAATACACTCACCATGGGCGTTATTCAATGCAGCTTCGGCGGCGTGCATTTCTGCCTCCTGAATAGAATGTCCCCTCGCGGACGCTAACCTCTGCCCCTTAAAGTACACGCCCACTGTGTACACTCTGGTGTTGGTCGGACCCAAGCATTCTATCACCCTGTGGAACACACATATAACATTCATCACCCTGTGGAAGGCACGTATATCATTTTAGCACCATGTGGAAGACACGTATAATATTCTATCATCCTGTGGAAGACACGTATACCTACGTATCTACAAGTATAACCATGTATTACTCGAGTCGCCTACAAAGTGACATTGACTCCATATATGAATGGTGCAGTCGTAATATGATGGTTCTCAATGCTTCCAAGTGCTACCACAACAAATTCACAAGAAATCTCAATCCCTACCTGGTTACCTACTTCATAAATGATGTTCCAATCAAGGAAGTATATAATACGCGCCTCAAGGCGCGTGCACTATTATATATATATATCTTACTTGTACAAAGGTATATCGGGCTCGCCGCCCTCCATGGAGCGCAGCGTGAGACAGCACTGCTGCAGCTTCGACTTGGGATCGTTCCAGTCCTGGTTCAAGATGAACTCCTGCAGCCGCGGGAACAGGCACGCGTTGCAGAACACCTGGCAGTACTCCACACCCTGCTGGTACAATGCTACCAATCTACCAATCATCACTAACCACATTCATCATAAACAAAGTAAACACGCGTTCAGTAGGTATATGGATTGGATGCGATGTGATTACGTGGCGCGCGCGCGCGCGCGGGCGGAGGGGCCACTTCATGTCAAGTATGCCGCCAACACTATTTGTTGTAACCTGTGTTGTATTGAAGAAAGGAATCGCCGGCGCCGGCGGCGGCAGTAGCGGCGGCGGCAGTAGCGGCGGCGGCTTGCACTTGCATTCACAACAAGTACGGTCAGTAAAAAAGTTGTACTAGTTTTGACGTGCACTGTTCTTCCATATAAAGTTTTTTTATCTTTAAATATACCTACAGCTTTGAATTTAATAAATTTAAACTGGCGATGGATTTACATTAATTGAAAATAATTAAAAAATAAAATTAAACTAAAAATAATTGCAGGTATTTACTACATACACACACACATACATACATACTAGTAGCATGTATTGTACGTGATGAGCCCAAATCAAAACACGCTTCGATTTTATAAAATTACTTTATTATAAAACCAAGACAACTCCCGAGCTCACTGACTTCGTAGTCACTTAATTCTATTGCCTTAAAGCCGTGCGTTTTTGTCAGCGCGATTCACCAATTTCGATAATTCAAGGCGACATCTAGTTGCATGGTCGGTAAACATATCGCCCGCCATGAACATCTGTCTATGTTCATCACAATAATACTAGCAACAAGGCAACTATACAAACAAAGGTTAAGTGACGGCTTCGATAGTCATAAACGACCAAAATGTGGACTGTAACACAATAACAATAAAGTAAACATCTTAATAAAACTCTAAGTCTATCACCAAACAAAATACACAAACGTTCTTGACACAATAAAAACAATATTAAATTAATCAGATACAGGCAAAACACATAACTTAGAAATAGGACGTTTACACAGTGACCCATTGCACTTGAGGGTTACCACTCGTGTGACCTTGTCCGAACCAGCATGTTTCTCCACTATTCTTCCTAACAACCAGCGTGCGGGAGGTAAATAGTCTTCCTTTACCAAAACAACATCACCAATGTTTGGTTCCGGAAGCTGTTTATTCCACCTGTATCGTTGTGCTAAATGTACCAAGTATTCATCGGACCATCGCCGCCAGAATTCCTGCAACATCCGCTGAGTGAGTTGCCATCTTTTTAGTGAACTGACATTGCTCTCTAAGTAATTACGACCCGGCACCGCTATCAGAGGCTCGCCTATGAGGAAATGACCGGGTGTTAAGGGGGTTGCATCGTCAGGATTGTCCGGCATCGTCGACAACGGTCGGGAATTCAAACATGCCTCGACTTGAACCAGCAACGTAGACATCTCTTCAAACGTGAGAGTGGAGTTTCCTATCACCCGCTTTAGGTGAAACTTCGTGGACTTCACTCCTGCCTCCCATAGCCCGCCAAAATTTGGCGCATGAGGAGGGATAAAGTGCCACGTAGTGCCATTGTTACCTAACCACTGCTTGATATCAACAGCCACCGAAGACTTCTCTGCAGCGACAAGATGCCGAAGTTCCTTAGCAGCACCGACAAAATTGGTGCCGTTATCACTCCAGATATCATTAACGGCGCCTCGACGTCCTACAAACCTTTTAAAACCAGCGATAAAACCTTGTGCTGATAAATCACTCACAACTTCTAAGTGTATGGCCTTAGTAACCATACAGATAAACAAACAAATGTACCCTTTGTATGACTGATGACCACGGCCTTTCGACGTGCGAATATTTATAGGGCCAGCGAAGTCGACGCCGCTGCGCTTAAACGCTCTTGCCGGTGTCACCCTACAAGGCGGTAACTGACCCATTAACTGAGTTTGAGCTGTTACTGAATACCGTTTGCAAGTAACACATTTACGAACGTATCTTTTGACTAAGTCCTTGGCCGAAATTACCCAATACTTAGTGCGCAAATGGTTCAGAACTAAAGTGGGTCCGCCATGTAACGTTTTCTTGTGGGATTCTGCAATCACAAGATGTGTGAAATGATTGTCCCGTGGTAGAATGATGGGATTAATCGTGTCTGCGTCTAACTTTGCGTTCTGGATCCGACCATTAACGCGCAAGATTCCATCACTATCTACCATAGGGCAAAGAGACTTTAGCTTGCTTCTTGCCTTAACTCTCCCAGCTGTCCGTAAATCTTCCATTTCTTCGCTGAATCCCTGCTTCTGAGCCTGTCTGACACAAACCTTTCTTGCATCTGCTATCTCTTCCTGCGTCAAATACTCTTCATACCTTCTACTATTACCATCTTTAAGTTTTCTCCACCTCAAAACTCTTCGACAATAGGCTATTACTCTCACTAACCTCTGCAGTGTTGAATACTTTGTCCAAACAGGATCTGGTGTGGTCTCAGTGACAACATGAGCCTTAACCGTTTTCTGCTCCATGGTTGTAGATATGGCCTTTGGTCTCGAGTACTCAATGACTTCGTCACGTAACCAAGGCGCACCCTGAGTCCACAAGACACAGCAAGAAAGCTCCTGTGGAGTCAAACCTCTTGAAGCAACGTCTGCTGGGTTAAGAGATGTCTGGACGTGAGCCCAGTGTGAATTGTCGAATAGAGAGAGAATAGATGACACTCTGTTTGCCACAAAAGTGTTCCAGCGGCTAGGATGACTGCTAAGCCATGCGAGAACCACTGACGAATCAGTCCATGCGTGAACATGGATTGAGGGAATCTTCATGACAACAGCTACTTCCGATAATAAATCAGCAAGCAGTACAGCACCCATCAACTCAAGCCGAGGTATCGACTGCTGTTTCACAGGGGAAACCTTAGTTCGAGCTGTTACTAAACCTGTGCTCACGGACTTGTCAGCGCTGATAACTCTGACGTAAACAACCGCCGCGTATGCAGCCATAGAAGCGTCAGAAAAGCCGTGCAACTCGACACACAAGTTATCAGCCGACGTATCCAACCATCTTGGAATGCTGAACTTGCATGTCTCTAAAAGATTATCTCGGTAAGTTTGCCACTCTATCAACAGCTCTTGCGGCAGTTCCTCGTCCCAGCCTATACCCGAAAGCCAAAGCTTTTGAATAAATATTTTTGATGTGACAACACAAGGTGCTGCCCATCCTAACGGGTCGAATAGGCGGGAGATATCTGATATTACTCGCCGCTTTGTGATAGGAGGCTCCTGAGAGGAGAGTTTAACAGAGTACCGAAACTCATCGCAATCCCGATTCCATGAGATTCCTAAAATCTTCATAACCTCATCCATTTTGATATCCTTTTCCTTCGTTCCTTGATCCTTTTCCATCTCCAGACCTTTATTATTTTCAGATATTAACTTGTTCAGTTCATCGCAGCTACTGACCCACTTCTGCAACTGAAAGCCACCCTTGGTAAGTATTTCTGTCATTTCCTTCTTCAGCTTTAATCCTTCATTCACTGTTTGACATCCTGTCATCAGATCATCTACGTAAAAATCATTTTTTATTCTTTCAGCGACATCAGAACAACGTGAGGAACATTCATCGTCTGCGATCTGCTGAAGTGTCTTCACAGCGAGGAAAGGAGCCGACGACGTACCGAAGGTAACTCTCAGCATGCGAAAGTCTTGAATTTCATCTGAGGGATCGTCGCGCCAGACTACCCTCTGGAAATCTACGTGTTCAGGTAAAACTTTCACTTGTCTATACATTTTGATGACATCCGCGCTAATGCTTACAGGATGCATTCTCCATTTCATAATGATGTGTCGCAGCGGAGGTTGTATTGTTGGGCCAACCAACAAATCGTCGTTCAGAGAGAGGCCGTTAACCCCTTTCATGGAAGCATCGAACACAATTCGTATCTTGGTCGTCGACTTGTCTTCACGTACAACAGCGTGGTGAGGTAAGTATACCGCTGTAGTTCTTCTAGGGTCATCACCGTGTACGCGTTCCATGTGGCCAAGATCGATGTATTCATGGAAAGCTTCGGAATATCTACGCTTTATTTCTGGATGCTTCTTAAACTTAGCCTCAAGAAGCTGAAATCGTTTAACAGCACTCTCTCTCGTTCTGCCGTACTGACACTGAGGATCTGTACTACGAAATGGAAGCTGAACAATATACCTGCCATCATCATCTCTTGATGTGGTTTGCGAATAGACATCTTCGCAACGCTGCTCGTCTGCAGAAAGGATCTTTGGAAATCCAGGAATTGTGGACTCGATCTCCCAAAACTGCTTCAGGAGATCGTTGTCATCAACCTCATCTGCCCTACTAATAGTGGCGTGATGACAATACTTATTCGAGCCCGTGCTCGATGGGACTCGACCAAACAAGACCCAACCTAATGCTGTATTTTGAGCAACAGGATAACCGGAAGGACCTTGAGTCAACCCTTCTTTCAGAACTTGGCCATATACTTCAGCACCCAGCAAAAGATCAATCTTGTTCGGAATATGGTATTCCGGGTCTGCTAGTGTGAACTGTAGCTCAGGCCAGTCGAATTCTTCAAATTTCTCTGAAGGTATAAGCGATGTGATAGTACCCAACACATATGCTTCTACTTGGATACTGAACCTAGGATCGGTGCGCGAGTGAATAGTCGTCGTGACTGTAAACCTCGAAGCAAAACTGCTCTCCTCGCCACCTACACCTGAAATGACTGTCTTGGCTGACTTCTTCTTCAGTCCAAGCAGTTGAACCGCCGACTCCGTTATGAACGAAGCCTGTGATCCCTGATCCAATAAAACCCTCAAAGGCTGTGATGACCCTCGCCTTGTCTGTGCTTCGACAAGAGCTGTGGCCAACAAAACCTGTGTCGGTACTGATCTCTGAGAAAAATGTGACGCTAATTTTGACGATGATGTTTCGCCCTCTGATAACGCTGCCTTGACGGCAGACACCGCTGATTTGACTTCGGCCGTGGTGTTTGACTCAGACACGGCTAAACTAGAACTAGAATTATCGGAATGTAACAACGAATGGTGTTTACGTTTGCAGATGCGACAACGATAAATCTGACGGCAATACTTCACCGCGTGGTTCGAACCAAGACAATTATAACACAAACGATTGGTTCGGACAAAGTCATGACGTGCTTGGCGACTTTCTATTGCAAAATTCTTACAATTACCTAGGTTGTGCATTTCTTTACAAAACGGGCACACGTTCCCATTAGTTTTGTTGTCGGCGGAGGCGGCAGCTGTGTGGTGAACCTTAGCTTTATTTGTATTTAATTTAGCTGTAACTTTAGTGTCTAAAAACTCTAGTGCCCGAGATCTCGCCTCTAAAAACTGTCTAAACTCCACTAATGCGGGCAACTGATCATGCGAACTTATTTTTGTTTCCCATAGTTTCCGGGATTCAACATCCAGTTTTGAACTGACAATGTAGATCACTATGAGGTCCCATGACTGAACATCAACACCGAGATTTCTTAGACCATTCAGACATTCCATTGTTGTGTCCAAAAGACCCTTAATGGCACTTGAGCTTTCCACAACATTATTCTGTGTCATTAATCGCTTTAGCAAACAATTGGATGTAAATCTCTTATTATCAAACCTACCACACAACGCTTTCCAGCACTCCGCATAATTGGCGGATGTGATAGAAAGGTTTCGCACCAGCTGCTCGGCCTCACCCGACAGCAACCCTTTTAGATAATGCATTTTTTGTACTGAGTCCAAATGTTCATTATTATGAATCACCGACAAAAATAAATCCTTAAATGTCGGCCATTGAGTGTATTCACCAGTGAAAGTTAAATATATATTAATATATATATATATTAATATATATTTAATATTTTATATTTTATATATATATTATTATAGTTAAGTTTAGTGCACGAAAGGAGCCTCTTTGAGGCGCACTTACAATCCTTTCACCACACTGGTTCGACAGTACCGGTGACTCGAAGAAGAAGAAGACCAGTGAAAGTGGGTATAGAAATTTTTGGCAATTTAAAATAATTATGTTTACTAGTACCACTGACATTTTCAACATAACTTTCCGAAGTTGATGCTTTGGTACTAAATGCATTCAAAAATTCCTTCAATTCACTTTTGTAGTCAATGTACATTTCTTCAGTATTGTCATATATTTCGTCGGAAAAGTATTTATCTTCGGCATTTGACTGAGGTACTTTCTGTATAATAGCTTCATGAACCTTAATAAAACTGTTCCAAGTATTTTCTAACGAATCGAATCTTGCCTCAATGTACGAAGACGTAATACGAGCTTTGGGCGATTTCTTTAAATTGCTTTGAGCCTTCTCAATACGCGACCTCACATCATACTGAAGTTTGTACAAAGATTCCATTTTGCCTAAAAGTTAAAATATTTTACAAGTGAAATTATCGGAAATTTTTCTAAGTGTTTCAGATACAGAACCAAAATTTAAAAATCGGGCGTGGATTCCCCGTCTCAACCGAGTTTTGTAACTTAAACTAGCATGCACACAAAATAAATACAATTTCTAAATTTAACACAATTATTTAAAGTCACAGTAAAAGTTATAAAGTTCCAAATCTTGCCAAACACTGCTCTTTTCACTGAGGGAATAATCCCACACTAACTTCAAATGAACAAAATGTACTCACGTTTGCAATTTCACAAACCACGATCTTCAATCCGATAATCACCGTAAACTGCAGTGGCGCCCCCTAGCGCCTCTGCCACAGCACCTCTCGGCTGCCTGCTCGATGACGCGGCTGCCTGCTCGATGACGCGGCTGCCTGCTCGATGACGCGGCTGCAGCAGTGATACCCCACAACAGCACCGCTCCGAATACAGTGGCGCCCTCTAACGCTTCCACAATGCACGCGCGCTGACCTCCTAGCTGGCAACTATCCAGCGGCCGCGACGACGTACTGAGTACGGGCTTCCGTGCTCAAAAACTTCCGAAAACCGGATAATCTGCTCGTATGGACCAAATGATGAGCCCAAATCAAAACACGCTTCGATTTTATAAAATTACTTTATTATAAAACCAAGACAACTCCCGAGCTCCTGCTTAGATATCACAAAGTTGCTTTATTGTGAATACCAAGACAACTACCGAGCTCCCCGAGCTCACACACTTCGTAGTCACTTAATTCTATTGCCTTAAAGCCGTGCGTTTTTGTCAGCGCGATTCACCAATTTCGATAATTCAAGGCGACATCTAGTTGCATGGTCGGTAAACAGTACGTGTGTTTAGCTTGTTTTTTATTTCGTTTTAATTGGATGGTCCATCACATTTTACCAAACGAAAAAAAATAAGGAAATGACTGTTATGGAAATCAAATTGGATTTTAACTTTTGAATAAAATATCAATAGCTTATCTCAATAATAATATATGAATGTAAATGCTGTATATGTATATGTACTCACTCTATCAATGAACAAAGCGCCGAGGAAGGCCTCCAGCAGGTCCGCCTTGTGCTTCTTGGTGGTCGGCTTCGACTTGGGATTGTTGTATATCGCGTACTCGGACAGATTGAGATCGTCGCACACCATAGACTGCGTGCGATTGTTCACCAGCGACGAGCGGAGCAGCTGCCGAATACAATATCCAATATATATATATCCACCACAGCTCATACACGCGACCACACCCGCCGCATCACACGTCACCGTACACCCGTCTCGGAGTGCTCGATACTAGGACGCGACGCAACGCAACGCAACGCAACGCAATGTCACTCAGGTCATCTCGTACTTTGAGAGAGAGGAGTCGAGTCGTATTGCTGTTGTGTATGCCCATACAGCCGGTTACCACTTAACATCAGGTGGGCCGTCAGCTCGTTCTGTCATTTAAAAAAAGCAGCACAAGTAGAAGTATCGCCACACGCGCCGCCGACCAGTAACACTTAAGCGTTACCGGCTGCCGTTTGAAAGGTGCGCTCGCCGGTGATATTACAGGCACGTGACATATTCCACCGTAACGTCTCTCAAAGTCAGGAACGCAATAGTGCGACGCGGTCATCCCATACCTAAGTAGGGATGGAGCCCACGACAATTTTGTTATTGACCCTCCGCCCTTGAGAAGCAGGTGGCCCCATCTTGCACGTCTTAAGCAATAGGACATCTGAAAGACCTACACTACTGTACACATGGTTGGGATATAAATGTTCTATTCACAAGAGAATCCAGTTGTTTCTTTTTTATGTGATACTGTTACGGAACGAGCCGACGGCCGACCTGGTGTTAAGTGGTAACCTCTGCCCATAACGAGCGATGCCACTTGGGTTCTCTCTCGCTAGGTACGGCGAGACCCAAGTCGCATCGTATGCGCCCGTAACTCTGAGACGTGTAGGTGGAATGTCTCATGTGCCTGTAATTTCACCGACAACCACACCTTTCAAACCGGAACAATTACGAAAATGCTTTACTATAATATTACTTGGCAGCAGAATTGGGTCTGGGGGCAGCACTACTTAGCACTTCTTCGTACAAACTTAGCACAAGTTCTAGTGCTCGTACTCAGTACCATCAAAACAGTATTACTGGTGTTATTAATGTGAAGGGTTTCGCGTTACAGCTCGGCGACAGAAGTGGGGTGGGTCTGGGGGCAGTGACAGGCAGGGGAGACTCACAGAGAGATGCCCCTCGTGGTGGTCGGGAAAGTGTCGGTACAGCCGGTCGGAGACCACCAGCTGCAGCACCGTGTCGCCGAGGAACTCCAGCCGCTGATTGGAGCCCAGCGTGAGGTGCGTGAACCCCACCGACCGGTCCGTGAACGCACGCGCCAACAACCGGATGTGTTTGACAGAAGTGGGTCTGGGGGCAGTGACAGGCAGGGGAGACTCACAGAGAGATGCCCCTCGTGGTGGTCGGGAAAGTGTCGGTACAGCCGGTCGGAGACCACCAGCTGCAGCACCGTGTCGCCGAGGAACTCCAGCCGCTGATTGGAGCCCAGCGTGAGGTGCGTGAACCCCACCGACCGGTCCGTGAACGCACGCGCCAACAACCGGATGTGTTTGACAGAAGTGGGTCTGGGGGCAGTGACAGGCAGGGGAGACTCACAGAGAGATGCCCCTCGTGGTGGTCGGGAAAGTGTCGGTACAGCCGGTCGGAGACCACCAGCTGCAGCACCGTGTCGCCGAGGAACTCCAGCCGCTGATTGGAGCCCAGCGTGAGGTGCGTGAACCCCACCGACCGGTCCGTGAACGCACGCGCCAACAACCGGATGTGTTTGAACTCCACGTCTGTAATACCAACATATATATAAACAAATATGTGTGTGTGTGTGTGTGTGTGTGTGTGGGAATAAATGTCCTCTTCCTTCTTTCTTTCTTTTCAAATAATAATAATAATAAATATTGGTGGACATTTCACACAGCGCCATCTAGCCCCAAAGTAAGCTAAGCATAGCTTATCATGGGAACCAGACAACTGATATAATACTTGTATACTTTTCGTACGTAATAGGTAGGTACGTATATACTTTTTAGTACTGCACAGACTGATAAAAACATCTATGCTCGCCACACAAACGTTTTTCCTGGCTGGGAATCGAACCCAAGGCCGCAGAAGGCAAAGTAACTACCGACTGAACTGTGTGGCCAGCCAAAAATATTTTTAGTAATAAAACGTTTTAAATGGAATAAATAAAATCACTGCAGAATGTATCAAAAAAAAAATGTATATATATATGTCAAATGAATGTGGCGCGAAGATTGTACGTTAGTAATGTTGTAGCGGGTGCTGGGAGCGCAACCCCCCCCCCCTCCCCCAAACTTTAAATTGACATTTGTCACCATTGTCTAGATGTGTCTAGATATGTATTCCGGTTTGCTTGTTATTATGTAACAAAGTATTAGCAAGTGGTAGCATAGCGGTGTGGTAGGTATATATACAGATTTATAATTTGGATTTATACTTATGGAAGTCTCGAATTCTGTCAACTTCTGTAGAAACTCGAAATCCTTTATGTATTTTCTGTCGCCCAAAGGCTCTTGTTCTTGTAGGGGATGTAACCGCTCCTTTGTCCAGGTTTCGTATAGATCCGGATGTTCGTGCCACAGGGATAACGCGAAAACCCGGTCCGCTACCTGCAACGTGGAAACAGTTGGAGTGGAGGTTTCTTCATGTCATTTCATTTTATTTATTCATGTACAATTCTCTTACAAATCATCTCTGAAATCAGTTAAACTAACTTAACCTAGATAACATTTTACAATTTCAAATTATAAAAATAATAGTACATTACGATACGCGTGACCTAAGTTGGCTCGCTCCGCTCGGGCGCTAACTTCACGCCGCGCCGTGCAGTAATAGACAACATAGGTCACAAGTATCGCATACTATTTTATAGCAAGTGTGACATAAACCCGCCCGGACGCGGGCAAGAGGGGGGGAGGGGGGGTTCGGGGGATCCCCCGAGGGATGCGATTAGTGTTTTGAAAGAAATGAATTATAGCTGACCGTTTCTCCTTGTTTTGGCTGTCACTGAAAATCCCTAACCTATCGCTAATTTGTTATTTGTTTGCTGTGAGTTTTGAAGCTCCAAATGACATTTAAATGTCATTGATTTGAACATTTGATTTGAATGTCATGTGTAATGTAATGTTTTCTACATGAGTGAAGTTGGTCAATTCATTTACACACCGTGCAGAAATAGGCAACTTAGGTCACGGAAAAGCATGCGTAAAGTGCGGGTTTAGGTCACACTGTGCTATAAAACAAATTAAACAATTGAGAAAACGGAAATATTAAGATTTAAATTTATGAATACTATAATATGGCTATAAATTGTGGTGTTATCCGAGAGACTGTCGTTTGGGGTGCTGCTAACAATAACATACGACGCACAGAGTTGATAGAGGTGCAATTATCCTTTGAAAGTTCTGTTAATAATATCTTAGAAACATCTTGCTGATGCTGTAGGTCTGAAGCAATTTTCCTGTGGGTGAGAGTGGGAGTCGGAGTGAGAGTGGGAGAGGGGGACAGTGTCTCTTTCGTAATGGAGTGGAACTTGTACTTTTAATTTGTCCGTTCAAGGAGTCATTATCTGTGCTCCCAAAGGCCCAAAATGTCAAGTACTTCATTTTAATTTGACCCCTAATAATAATGACCCCCATGACCCAGCCCCCCCCCCCCCCCCCTGGATCCGCCCTTGCCTACAAGGTAGAGCGCAGAAGGCAGCGTTACTACCAGCTTAGCTATGAGCTATGAGCTATGAGGTATGAGCTATGAGCTGTGAGTGGAATGTATCGTAGCAGTGACCTGAAGGCCCGCGTCCAGGAAGAGCGCCCCCATCAGGGCCTCGAAGCAGTTTGCCATCGCGTGCTTCATCACCACCTCGCGACACAGATCCGACCCGTGCGCGTACAGCATGAACTTTTCCAATTCTATGTTCTGAAAGTTATACAAACCGCACGTTTCAGGTTCCCTTATTCCCTTAAACCCGGCCAACCTTCCCTGTTGCCTCAGTATGCTATTCATTAATATACTAATATATATTCTATATTTTTAAACTTTTTCCACATTTTTAACTCAAAATATAGGAACGAAAAGTAGGAACAATATTGCTTTCTGCTATAATAATATAATACTAGTCTTAAATTATATATATATATTTTTTTTATGTAATACATTTACGGAACGAGCCGACGGCCCACCTGGTGTTTAGTGGTAACCTCGGCCCATAACAGCCGATGCGACTTGGGTCCTCCCGAAGTAGGTATGACAAGACCCAAGTCGCATCGTATGCGCCCGTAAATGTGAGACGTGAAGGTGGAATGTCTCATGTGCCTGTAATTTCACCGGCAACCACACCTTTCAAACCGGAACACAGTAACGCGAATGTGTCACTGCTTGGCGGCAGAAAAGGGCATGGTGGCAAAATGCTTCAAAATTAGCTTGGAATTTCCCATTCCCATGGGAACTTCGAGACAAAAGTATAGCGACACTCTTGTATAGAAATGCAACGATGTGTGAAATATCCAAGTGTCAATCCATCTACCGCTATTCGACATTTGGACGAGATGTAGGAATTAATATGCAAGTGCAAGTGAACAGATATAGAAATGTTAAGTTACTCTAGCTAGATGCGCCAAATGTTGATTCTGGACAATGGACGCTCGGTAGGTAGCCAACCCTCCCTCGGCCAGGGAGGGAAACATCCTGAACAGATGTACGGACGAGATGAACTCCACCACAGCATCCCCCAGGAATTCCAAGCGCTCGTTGTGTTTCATTTCTGATTCTGTCTCGTAGTTTCTACCGAAGCGTGACATTATGTTTATCAGGGTGACGATACCTGGAAAATGCAATATAAATATTTACAATTATGAACAATAAATCACTATTAGACAAGATACAGGCTTTTGAACAACGATGCCGAATAGCGTAATACTTCATGTGAAGAAAGCGGGTAAATGGTTCGTGTGAGATAGCTAACATCTGCTGATAAGCGCCTCCAGTAATCAGAATCAGAATTAAAAATAATCAATAATATACATCACAATCATCTGTATCATATATACTCGAGATACTCGATAGACAATAGTATTTTATTGGTAATATTGTTTTACAAGTCAGTTTCTATTCTCAATACAAATTACATAATACCTACTTGTTATTTACTAATAGCTAATAAAAAAACTCTAAATAAAAAAATGTGAGCCGTCACGGGACGCCTGGCAGATGTGAAACATCGACATTATTTTGTAAGAAACTAAGTACCCCATCACTAATAATGTTTATGATTTGTCGTAACCTTGAACGGACCAATCAGCGCTCATGCCGTGGCGACGCGTCGCCAAGCCAGAAATCGGTTTTACGTGCGGCTATAGATGTTTCACATCAAAAATAAATTGTCAATAATTCATAATGAAAATATTACAAGACAAAAAACAACAAAAAAGATAGCAAAAAATAATTGCATATTACACTATCAAACGTAACGTGAGCAATCCACTGAGACCATAGTTAGTTATATGTATATCTGATCAATGGTAACTTATCTTTGGTTTATTTATTTATTTATTATCAAGGCACACAATACACATTACAAGCAAACAATATAAATATTAATCTAGAATACAGTTTTGATCTGGCTTGGAATATAACTGATGTGCGAACTGAAAAATCCACATTTAACAGTGTTAAGTTGATAAAAATAAATGTACGGGAATATTAAATCAATTAATGAATTAATATCTCACATCTCCCCATCCTACTCCCCTACTTGCGGATATCACAGCGGCTTTTCCAAAAGAGGATGTACATTTCATAAATCTTGATTATGAATGCGTTACTATTTCGTTAACTTCCCCTAAATTGTGAATCTGACTTTTGAAGCATTATATATATATATAGGGACCTTTAAATGGCCATCTCATTTCTATGCATTGATTTACCTAGTTTGTAACATTGTGCCGATGGTTTCTCTAAAATAAATAAATATATAACAAAATTGTAAAAGGATCGAGGGCGCTGACAGAGTACTGAATATAAGCTAGCGGAAGTACTTACAGGAACGCTAAAATGTAATGTAATGTTATAACCGGAACACAAGTTCGTCCGGGGAAGTAGTGCCACCATGCACATGCACATGCACATGCACATGCACATGCACTGCACATATCTGCCGCCAACCACTAATTCATTCGCGTTACTCAGTTCCCGGATGAAAGTGGTGTTGCCGGTGAAATGACAGGCACACGAGACGACCAGAGTCACGTGTCAGAGTTACGGGCGCATACGATGCGACTTGGCTCTTGTCGTATCTAATTAGGGCAAGACGCAAGTCGCATCGCTTGTTATGGCAGAGGTTAGGTGGGCCGTATCGGCTGCGGGTTAGAGGTGGCTTTATCCGACAACAAGTGAGTCTGAGAGAGACTGACCCTTCTTCCTGGTATAGTGTATCCTCCTGTCCCCGTACTCAGGTTGTCTTATCCCACAATTGGTCAGACTATTCCTCGCGTGGTCCGGATTGGTGCCGAAGTTTTCTCGGTACGAGGGGTGGGTCAGCGCAGTCTGGAGAAGCGTTCGCTGCTTGAACACGTATCCGATCTTCTGTTCGAGGCTGTCCAGCGATTTGTGGAAACGCAGATGTCGGACTAACACCGGTATTAACATGGCATGCTGAAATAATGGAATTATATTTAATTAATTAAATATTGGTGGACATTTCACAGAGTGCCATCCAGCCACATAGTAAGCTAAGCATAGCTTGTATCATGGGAACCAGACAACTAATATATATATATATATATATACAGGGTTACAGGAAAAGTCGTGCTAGATCCGTTAAGGGCGTGGAGTACCCATCATTTCTGACTTATTTCACTATGAAACACCCTACCCTAAACTTAACCCTTTTCGAGATATTCGACTTTTAATTTTTTATTGAATAATGCCGATTTTTAGGCTACGAAATTTATTTTTGTTTATTTTGTGTATCTTATTATTATTATTATTGCATTTTTACATGTGTAATAAGATGCTTTAGGACATCAATCATTAAAATAGTGCATAAGTTAATTGAATAGACCGTAGTAGACAAGTGAAAGTAAAAAAATAAAAAATATATTAGCAAGCTTATTTTTCTCTAAGGGATATCTAAAAAAAATATTATGACACTTGTTCGGCAGATATTTTTTAAAATATCTACGTTTCATCAGCTATCTAACGAGGTATAATAATCTAGGGTTTTATTCAAATGCATTGGAAAAAAATTAGTTTCATAGGCGACAGTGGAGAAGAAAATTTATACTTAGCCCTAAAAAGTAAAATAAAACATTAGGTATGCATGAAATGTCATTTATTAAAGGTTTTCACACAACTTTTTCTTATTCTACAGTTCATGTTCAACATGGCCGCCTCTATTTCTGAAACATTGTCGCATCCTTCTACGGAGACCAGTCTTCACTACTCCAGTGGTCAACGTGGTCCTCATTTTATTTGCTGCATCCACAATCCTTTCTCTTAAGTCTTCCACAGACAAAACTGGATTCGGCTCGCTGTACACAAGACTTTTCATGCACCCCCATACATGAAAATCCATGGGAGTTAGGTCCGGACTTCTTGCTGGCCATGGCAACGGCCCACCTCGTCCTATCCATTTGTTTGGATAATTTGTGTCCAGCCAGTCTCTGACACTTCTCCTGAAATGGGCAGGGCAGCCATCGTGTTGGAACCACATGTCCCTGATCAGGTTGAGTGGCAGATCATCCAGCAAATCACTCAAGTCTGCTCTCAGGAAATTTTCGTAGCTTTCCCCATTTAGATTATCCGGGAGAAAGTAAGGTCCAATCAAATGATTAGAGATAATGCCCATCCACACATTCACGCTGAATCTTCGTTGGGACCCTTTCACTCTTTTCTTATTGGGATTCCTTAGTTCTTTTGGGGCCCAGTAATGGACGTTGTGATAGTTGGTTATGCCATCTTTATCAAATTTGGACTCATCCGTCCACAAGATATTTCTTAGAAAATCTGGGTCTTTCTCTACTTTTTTCCACGAAATGTAATACAAACCCTAGATTGTTAGACCTCGTTAGATAGCTGATGAAACGTAGATATTTTAAAAAATATCTGCCGAACAAGTGTCATAATATTTTTTTTAGATATCCCTTAGAGAAAAATAAGCTTGCTAATATATTTTTTATTTTTTTACTTTCACTTGTCTACTACGGTCTATTCAATTAACTTATGCACTATTTTAATGATTGATGTCCTAAAGCATCTTATTACACATGTAAAAATGCAATAATAATAATAATAAGATACACAAAATAAACAAAAATAAATTTCGTAGCCTAAAAATCGGCATTATTCAATAAAAAATTAAAAGTCGAATATCTCGAAAAGGGTTAAGTTTAGGGTAGGGTGTTTCATAGTGAAATAAGTCTGAAATGATGGGTACTCCACGCCCTTAACGGATCTAGCACGACTTTTCCTGTAACCCTGTATATACTTATTTGTAAATACATACATATAAATTCATATAAACACCAATCATCTATGTCTGTCACACAAATTAGTTTTATTGTAATTAGACCGCTTCACTGGAGACTGGTGACTGGTGACTGGTGACTGGTGACTGGTGACTGGTGAGTGGTGACCGTTCCCGTGGTCTGGTGACACACAGTAATGTGTAGCAGCACTTGTCCACCACTTGTCACTTGTCTGTCAAACAATACAGTTACAACGAGACACAAACTGGCACCGCATCGCATCAGCCATGCACGAGAGTGCGACTTCACTGCTACTACCAGTACCACTGAACCAACTCTGCACAACTCTACACCAGTTTGTATACACGGAAACTAATATCATATGACTTTCATTAGCTTACATTACTAAAGTCCTTAAATAACAAATCCTTAGAGGATATAACGACAGGCATGTTTCATCTTAGCCTAAGCCTTGTGAAGATTTCTGTGTTTGTACGTCGGTTTGGCCATATTGTTCTCCGACGGGTTTGAGTGACTAACCTGTACAACGTCACACATGAGGCCGGTGGTGTGGAAGCCCTGGGAGGATATAGCGACGGTGACGTCACGCTTCATCTTGGTCTGCGTGCGCATCTCTTGCAGCTTCGCCTCGCGCGACGCGAGCTTCTGCCTGTGTTTGTACGTCGGTTTGGCCATATTGTTCTCCGACGGGTTTGAGTGACTAACCTGTACAACGTCACACATGAGGCCGGTGGTGTGGAAGCCCTGGGAGGATATAGCGACGGTGACGTCACACTTCATCTTGGTCTGCGTGCGCATCTCTTGCAGCTTCGCCTCGCGCGACGCGAGCTTCTGCCTGTGTTTGTACGTCGGTTTGGCCATATTGTTCTCCGACGGGTTTGAGTGACTAACCTGTACAACGTCACACATGAGGCCGGTGGTGTGGAAGCCCTGGGAGGATATAGCGACGGTGACGTCACGCTTCATCTTGGTCTGCGTGCGCATCTCTTGCAGCTTCGCCTCGCGCGACGCGAGCTTCTGCCTGTGTTTGTACGTCGGTTTGGCCATATTGTTCTCCGACGGGTTTGAGTGACTAACCTGTACAACGTCACACATGAGGCCGGTGGTGTGGAAGCCCTGGGAGGATATAGCGACGGTGACGTCACGCTTCATCTTGGTCTGCGTGCGCATTTCTTGCAGCTTCGCCTCGCGCGACGCGAGCTTCTGCCTGTCTTTGTACGTCGGTTTGGCCATATTGGCGATTAGGTGACGGTATTTTACGTAGAACCGCCATTGTTTCTGGTATCTAAAAATGTTATGTGAATGTGATATAATTTTCTATATATAGTAGTAGTTCAGTATAGAGTATCCAATTAATAAATGGGCTGTCTCGCAGCTCAGAAGGTGCTTTCGGCGCTGTAGGTCATGGGTTAATTCCCACCCCGTACAAAAATTTGCGTAAGTCAAAGTCAAAAACTTTATTTCCACAGAATCCATAAAGAAATGGCTTGGAAACCTCAATAATATTCAAAACATAAGGTTACGCTCACTAAGTTGAAGCTAAGTTTGAAGCGTGTTGAAACCCTATCCGACCCTCCATAATGTAATGTGTATGTAATGAACACAGATGTTTGTTCTGTGTCTGTCTGGGTGTTAATATAATTATTTATTTACAAAAAATTAACATAAGTATTCTACTATCAGTTAACAAAAATTCCACCATCACGTCTCAAAGTTTCAGTGCAAGTTACGGGCGCATACGATACGACTTGGGTCTCGTGGTACGTAAGTAAGGGAGGACCCAATTTTTATTAATGCAGAGATTACCACTTAATACCAGGTGGGCCATTTGCTCGTTCCGTAACTTTAACATATCGACCCTTGACCGCCGACTTATCGTAAGCGACAATTTAACCCAAATAGCATTGTTTGCTGCAAATGATATTTTAAAATAGAATGTGAAAAAACGGCGTGCTAACGATAAACTTTGCATTCGCTATATATTCCAAATGTCGTCTTTTTTGGCGGAAAATGTCGACAACACCTCGTCCATTACAAGTTAAAGTATCTTGCGGACGCGTCAACCCACGTGCAATCACGAGTGCAGTGTTGATCACTCACTCGGGGCTCCCAGCGTAGCTCAGCTGCGGGGGTCTGATTCCAAAGTGCACGATCTCCGGGAAGTACCGGCCGGGGTCCGCCGTCTCCGGGGGCGGGCTGCGGTCCAGCTGGTCCACGCGCACCGAGCACGGCTTCCTGCCCGGGTGCGTCACGATCATGCCTGCCGCCGCACGCACGCAACACACAACTCATTATAATTACGAGGGCAGGTAACGTGACCTCACAGCTCACTGCCTTCTGTGGGTTCCGGTTCCATTCCCACACATTACAAGCGTTTGTTTCACGAACATATATGTTTGTTCTGTGTCTGGGTGTTCATATTTATTTATATGTATGTATCCCTAAAAAAAGGATGCATGCTATCCATCATCTGGTTTCCATAGTACAAGCTATGCTTAGTTTGGGGCTAGATGGCGATGTGTGCAATGTCCACCAATATTTATTTATTTTACTATTTATTCATTCTTTCTTTCTTTCATGGGTTCGATTCCTATCCAGGACCAAACATTTGTTTGACGAACATAGATGTTTGTTCTGTGTATGGATGTTAATGTGTATTTATATGTTTACAAAAAAAAAAAAGTATACAAGGTTGTTGGCCTTCGTGCCTCAAAATATAGCAACGATACCTAGGTGGTATATACATAGCAAGCCTAGTTAGTTACCTTTTATTTTGTCAACAAACTTCTGCCAGTTATAATGGTCCATTTTGTGAACGTCCGGCAGTTTGTCCGGCGGTATAAGTAACCCGCTTTCCTCAACAAGGTATCGCATTACTTCACACATCGATAAAACCTGAAAACGTTACATTACATTTTTATGTTACACTAGACAAACCCGGGTAAGCTTAAGATAAAGTAAACAACTTTATTGCCATACAATTCATAAATAAATGGCTTGGAAACGTCAATAATAATCAAAACATAAGGTCACGCGTACTTATCGCACGCACGCACGCACGTGCTTGCGTGCGTGCGTGCGTGCGTGCGTGTGTGTGTGTGTGTGTGTATTTCAATTCAATCGTGTGGTCCATGTTTCTGGTTGTGACTACACTAACATAGGGAAGCGGAACCTTTATATGTACATAATAATGATGTACCAACGAATTGAGGCTAAACTAAAACATAAGTAAATAATATTGGGAAAACTGCGCGACGATGCGCTCACCACTTGTCACGCCTGCGTTCCAACGTTAGCGCGCGCGGCCCATTCATAACAAGTGGCGCGTAGTGGTCGCAGCCTGTCGCTTATGTTTGTCTCAATACATTAACATTCAATTACCATTGCGTCAATGGAGTACTAACATGCACTATACATATGTGGACTAATATTGAAGGCCAAAGTTGGCAATATTACTCGTGTGAGAGCTCACCAGCGAACAACTTAGCAGCAGAAATAAAGTCACCGGAGCGGAAATCCTCCAGGAGGACATCATCATCATGTATGTACTAGCAATGTATCGCTCGCTACACCCTGGTTGGTAAGTGGTGAGAGGGGTACAGGAGAGTAATAATATACGGTACCTCACAACCACCCTCGGGCAGCACGCGCACGAACCGCGGCATGAAGTGGAACTGAGAGCACGCGCTCTCCGTCGCCTTGCCCAGATCCAAGTCCACCAGCTCCAGCACCTCCGTGAACACGAACTCCTCTATAATAACATCATCATCATCCTCCTCCTCCTAGCCTGTAATCACCCGTCACCCGTCACCCGTCACCCGTCACCCGTCACCCGTCACCCGTCACCCGTCACCCACTGTTGGGTACAAGCCTCCCTGTTGTGCCGCCCGATCTGTTCTGAGACACTCTAGTACAGGTGTTTCCTACTGATTGTAAGATATCATCGACCCGCCACGCTTTGGCTCGTCCTTGATTTGTTCGCTCTGATGTGGCCAACCACTCGGTCAAAACGTTACTCCGTCTTCCAAAATATGATAGAGTAAACCTTTTAGTGAATTAATGAAGAATATTTACCAGAATAAAGGTTACATCAGTTACATTATCAAGTGTTAATATGAATTACATATTTAAGAGCAGTGAACGTGAAGAAGGTGATTGCCGGTGAAATTACAGGTACACGAGATATTCCACCTACACGTCTCAGATTTACGGGCGCATACGATGCGACTTGGGTCTTTTCGTACCTAGTAGGGAAGGACCCAAGTCGCTCGCTCATTATGGGCCGAGGTTACCACTTAACACCAAGTGGGCCGTCGGCTCGTTCCGTAACTGTATCACAAAAAAAATGATATAGGCATTCTATCAATCGTTTGTGGTTCCGCAGTAGAAGCTATGCTTAGTTAGTGGCTAGATGACAACAGCATACAGTATACATACGGAATAAATCCAGCTCCTGTATGGAGAAGTTGTGAGGCGGCGGCTCCTCGACGTAGAGTATCGTGTACTCGATGTTGAACCTTATCACTTTGCACGTGGGCAGCGCCGCCAGCTTGTAGTGCGAGAACATGGAGAAGCCAGAGAACAGGAACTCGTGCTCGTCGTGGCCTATGATCGTCGGCGACTTGATCAGGAAGTTTGTCGGCGGCGACACGGTGATCCTGAAAGTATAAACGATGTACGCTTCGGGTGGGCTTGACGGTGCTTGCGCGGGCTATTGCTTTTTTGTGATAAAGTTACGGAGAGAGCAGACGGCCACCTGCTGTGGTAACCAGCTGTTTTTTTTTTATGTGATTCAGTTACGGAACGAGCCGACGGCCCACCTGGTGTTAAGTGGTAACCTCGGCCCATAACAACCGATGCGACTTGGGTCCTCCCCTACTAGGTACGACAAGACCCAAGTCGCATCAATATATATATATATATATATACCCAAGTGTTTACCATTTAAATGGTAACCTCTACCCACAAGGAGTAATACTTATTTATTTATTTATTTTTATTTATTTTTATTCACAAACATGTACATTATATTTTTACGGGTAAAACCCAATGCAATACAGTACCTTATAGTCTATACGTTAATATTAAAATTAGAAATCATTAATTAAGTAGGTACATAAATAAAAAATAAAAAATAGTCCGCTAAAAATGTCAAGAGATAATTACAATGATTTGTCATAAATTATGTCGATGTCAAAGTAAATTAATTATAAACTACAATTATAACATAAAAAATAATAATCCTAAATTTGTCAACATTAATAATTATATTTACATAGACAATTGAACTAAAAATTAAAAATTAAAAATCAAAAATTACCCATTTAAATACAGAATATAAAATGAATTTACATATAAAAATAATAAAACATATAATTATAATAAAAAGCATAAAAATTAAAAACTAATTACGATAACATAAAATAAAAAACAAAGCTTTTTGGAAATCGCCCAGAGTACAGTAAAATAGATCGATTTTCTCAGCAATCATATTAATGGTGCGGATGCTGCGCGTCAGAGGTGCTTTATGTAGCAGGTTGGTTCGCCCTTTTGGTACTGTTAATAGGGCGGGACGCCTTCGTTTGTGCACAAAGTCTACGGGCACATTCAGCCGCATTTCCTCCAAAATACCTGGATGAGCGATCATCCCTCTCAACACCTTAAACAAATGTAGAGCGAGCGCTGCATCCCTCCTTACTTCTAGCTTGTTGTATCCAACCATGCCTATAACAAACAAGGTTGGATACATCAAAGGGTAGAAGGGGTATATACCGTAGAGCTTCAGGTATAAAAATCTTGTGAACTTATTTTGTATGCGCTCTACCATCTCGTTGTACTTGGCCTCGTGCGGAGCCCATATCGCTGCATTGAACTCCAAATGGCTTCTTACTAAAGCATCATAGAGCGATTTTACTGCTTGCTGATTTGTGAAGCTGTTTGTCTGACGGAGTACAAAACCTAAAGTTTTAAAGGCCTTCTTGCAGATGTTGACCACATGAACCCGGAAATGTAGCTTGTCGTCCAGACGAACCCCTAAATCCCTCACCGAGTCGACTCTCTTCAGCTGAGTACCCCTCAACTGGTAGTCGTGGAAGAGTGGTGTCTTAGCTCGACTAAAAGTTATTATAGAGCATTTGCTGATGTTAAACTGGAGTTCGTTTACCCTACTCCACTCTCCCACCCTGTCCACGTCCCGCTGAAGGCGTACGCAGTCTTCTTCGTCCTTGATGGGCAAGAGTAACTTGAGGTCGTCCGCGAACAACAAGCATTTGGCGTCTTTAACGACGGTCGGCAGGTCGTTTATCATTATGATAAACTCTAGTGGCCCCAGATTACTTCCCTGACTCACACCGGTTAAGGTAGAGTAAGCCTCTGATCTGCATCCCGCGTAGTCGACATACTGCCGCCGGTCCTTCATATAGCTCGCGAAGAACTGCAGCAGTTTGGTGGTGCAGCCGATTGTCGCCAACTTCTGAAGCAAAATGTCGTTGTCGACTAGATCGAACGCTTTTTTGAAGTCGAAGTAGGCGGCGTCGACTTGCACTCCTGCGTCGACTTGCGGTAGCACGAAGGCCATGGATTCAAGCAGGTTCGTCGAGGTGCTATGAGCCGGCCGAAAACCGTGCTGAGCGTCGGACAGCCGTGCCGAGACCTGCACCTGCATACTGCGGTGCACTGCTGATTCAAACACCTTCGCCGCCGTCGACAGAACGGCCACCGGTCGGTATTCAGTTACATCTGAGCCAGAGCCTTTAGGTATAGGAATAACCTTTGTTATCTTCCATCGTTCCGGAAAGTGTGACCTCTCTAGACAAGCATTATAAATGTGGGCGAGTGGTTCCGCAAGCGGCATTCGACAGTCTCTCATAATAAAGACTGGTATGCCGTCCGGGCCTGCGGACCGCTTCGGCTTGAGCCTCGTCAGCGCCGCGCGCACCTCGGCCAGCGTCAGGCGCGGCACGTGCACTCGCGCGGCGCTGGCGGAGCTCGCCGCCTCCGCCGCTGCTACGTCTAGGTGAGCTGATGAGGTACCGTAAACCGAATGAAAAAACTTCGCGAATTCCTCCGCACATTCCGATTCCGAGAGAGTTTTTCCGTTCAGTGTAATCTGTTTTCGATTCACGGTCCCTCTTTTTGCTTTCACAAAATTCCAGAACGATTTCGGATCCTCCGTTAGACGGTGCTCTACTCGTTGCTGGTGCTGAGTTTGCGCCTCCTCTATCATTTTCTTCACCCTTGCTCTACTTTCCGAGAATGCCACATAACACGATCGTCCTTTTTTGTACTCCCTATGTAGCCTTGCCTTCAGTTTGATCTCTCTTATGATGTCCGCTGTGTACCAGTTGGGATACTGATGCCTAGATTCTGTTGTATGATGGCGTTTTTTTGGAACACATTTGTCAAAAATATCTGTTAAAGTCCAATAGAGTAAATCCAAGGCTTCCTCGGGGTCTCGTGTTTTATAGAGATGACTCCAATCCGCTGCTGCAATCGACGCATACAGTACGTGATAATCAGCTTTGGAAAAGTTCCATTGGTGTTCGTCGTGGGTCGATGGGTCGATGGCGGCGGCGCGGCGGGTGGCGCGGAGGGCGGCGCGCGGCGCACCGACACTGCGAGCGGCGGGTGCTGCTCATCACGTGGCACCAGCTCCTCGTCCGCGGGGCATACCACCACCTCATCCATACCCAGAGAGACTAACACTAAATCCAATATTCGATCATTACAATTCTTTACCTCATTTCTCTGAGCGAACTCGCAGAAAGCTGTCACATATTCAAAATAATTAATAACATTATCACTACAAGAATACATATTAAAGTCACCTATAACTAAACACGAGTTGTATTTTGCGCACCAATTTTCGATTATTCTAAATAAAATCATATAGTCATTGTCATTACTATTTGGGGGGATGTATACCACACTACAAAAAAACAAAAACTTATTATTTAAATGAACTGTTGCCCCTATTATTTCAAAAACACAATTATTAACATCTAATACGACTTGGATCCTCCTCTTTCACTTACCGATAGTGATACAGTATGTCAATATTGGTATAATACTTACCGGTAGTGATAAAGTCTGTCAATATTGCTGTGTGTGGGCACGCACTTGGGGAAGGCGTGCTCGCCCGCGTACACGCCGTGGCGCATGCCGAAGCGGCGCGCGCGCGCGCTGCACCGGCACAGCGGGCCGCTGTTCATCTCGCCGGGATTGTTGAACCTGACCATTACACAACACTTTATTACCATTGAATTCATAAACAAATGGCTTGGAAACCTTCACGGATACTTATCGACATATTCGGCTCGTAGATGATTACCCTTTGAATCCCTAATGTGGCCCCGGGTGGTGCGAAAGGAGCAACCTAAACTAGTAGCAGTACTTGTGCTAAGTTCACCCGGAGAAGCGCCCGCGCCGCCCCCACACCTGGTAATCTGTGATGCACTCGTGTTGCTGTGTTCCGGTGGAAGGGAGCGGTTGAGACAACAGTAACATCCCCGTCTCGGGGTGATGGAAACAACGCAACGAGACTTAAGTCATCACGCAATTTGGTGGAGAGAACTTGAGTCGTACAGTCGTATAGTATTTCCAATGGAAGCCGTTGCGTGCGGAATCCCAGAAAGAACAATATATATATATATATTAATATATAATAATATATTATTATTTCCATCGGATAAGGGCTTACTACAAAAATAATCCTAAGAAGTAAGGTCTGAGAGTGTGGTGGTCCAGTGGTTCTGACTGCAAGTTTCAATCCCGAGGTTGTAGATTGACATCCCAACAAGCACCAGAACCAAAAATTCAAAGACATGTCAAGTGCACGAAAGGAACCTCTTTGAGGCGCACTTAAAATCCATTCACCATACTGGTTTGATGGAACCAGTGACTCGACTAGTTTTGATTTAATGGGCAGAGGTTACTACAATACTTAAAATAACTCGAGGTACCCTCTTACGATAACAATATCACGACCTGTTGGACCTGTGGAAGAGTGTAGGTACATACCACATCTCAGGGTGCAGTCTTCTAGGGTGGTTTTGCTTTCTTTCCAATTCCTGCAGAATTCTGTCACTTTCCAAGTTTTCTTCGTCTAAATCCGAGAGCAGGTCTTCGGAAGACTCGTCTGAGCTGGAACTTTTATCATTATCTAGAATTAAATAACGATCGTTATTATTGGTACTGTATAAGTTGGTGCGTTTAAACAGGAAGTATTTCATTGAGTATATATCAGTGACACACACACAGTTTCAATCACTTGTTCAGATAGAGGCGTAGAGGCACGCGCAACGAACATTTTATATCTTGAAAAGGTGAAGCATGATTTTAAAACGGCGAAGTGTAACATAACATCTTAACATCGACATGTCTTAAAACCGATATTTGAAAAAATGTGCCATCTACCGATCCAGAAAGAGCACCCCGATTAGACGCACTCCAGGCACTCTCGCTATCCAGAGTAGCCCTGTAATGTTACTGAGAACTTCACAGGCAGAAGTGACAAAAAAAATGTTCGCCACACATCATGTTCTTCAAAATATTCTTGAAATAAACTCAATAAGTATATTCGTATGAAAGCTTATTATAGTGTGACTGAATATTTGCATTATAAATTTGAATAAATTGTGTTAATATTATTTTCAATTTTACTGATCTTATTTCTAATCTTATCTTATCTCTTGTTACCTCAAGATGTTCCGCAAATAAATGAATAACGCCTGTCATTAATTACGTATATTATATATGCCATCCAATGTTGGTGTGTAGCTGCCTACATTTGTTATTGTTATTTTAAATAGGGCACACTCGTTTTCAGATCTAATTACCCTAATTCCTCTTTCAATACGGGCCTAGGAATGCAACAAATCCATACATTGCACATTGCATACATACAATAATACACTTTGGTTGATAGTTTCCTTGCGTGCGGAATCCCAGAAAGAACAAGCACACAACTGTGGAGAATGCGTGATTGATAGAGAATGTCAACTCAATAAGCTGACATCAAGAGCTGCATACATTACATTACATTACATTACATTATTATATAACACTTCAAATAATTATAATAACTAATACAAAGGTGACATGACAATGAAAGTGAAGTGAAAGTGAGTTACCTTTGTGTTGAAGTCCACACAATTTAGATTTTGTTAGCAGAGGTGGCATTTCATCGAGCTCGGGCCTCGCTCGCCTGCCTCTCTCAATGAGTGTTTTGAAGAATGTTTCCACTAAAGCTTGTAGTTTTCTTGTCTGTTGAACACCTGATCCACCTTCCAATCTCTCATAGTACAGCTCAGCTGGTGAACTTCTATACCACAGTTTAGAACCCTGAATGATAAATGAAACACTTTCTTAAATGTGTACCAAACAAGCTGCACATACACTGTACACTGTACACTGTATACATATGTGCAGTTCTGTAACATTGCCTGCAGATGTTGGAATACTGCTGAGTATGGGTACCATCCTCACCAGAGATACATATTTGAGTGATAAGTATACAGTTTGTTTTGTCTGTCTGGATGTTTATCACGTGCATGTCTGTCCATGATAAATAGCACAATGTTTTCCAATTACATATAACTGATTGTAAATATGGATTTGATGCTTGACGGGGCTGTATCATTAGAGTAAGTATATCAAATTGATTGAAAAATCTTTAAATACCTCTACCTCTTCTTCTAGATTGTTTTCTTTGGACCATTGCTGCAGTTTTTCTATAAAATCATCTGATGTTCTGCAGAAATTCTTCCTAAAAGAAAAAAGAAAAATTATTTGGGCAAGTATTAAAACTGCCTCTTCAAGCCCGTATTACACTAAAGTAGTATTTATATCCAGCACTAAATGGATTTGATCCCGACTGAGATTGCAATTTTTAAACTTCAATTGATATGTAATAACTATAATATTTATTTTGCATTACATATCAAATAAATTAACTTATTTACAATTGTTCTCCTACACAATTGTTAAATATTGTTTGTGAAATATATAAATAAATAAAATGTTCAAATAAAAGAAAAAATATTTGATCCAATAAACATCCAGTGTCTTAAATTAGGTATGATGAAAATACTGGATCAAAGATAATCATTCTTTATACTGTTAGGATGATATGTATTTAGCAAAGATGTGATGGAGCCGTGGAGCTAGCAGTGGAGCTAGCAGTGGAGCTAGCAGTGAGATAATGTGGGCTGATGATGAGATTATACCTGAATTCTGCAAGGATTTTTTCTCGGTCAGTCATGGGTTTTCTTGATGATTCACGCCTCGATGATTCCATTGATCGGTGTCTGCTGCTCAATGAGGATTCCCTGCTCGGGGTTCTCCTGTGGGAGCGGTGTCTGGAGTGGGAAGGACTTCTGTAGCTGTGTCTGTGTGGACTGTGTCTCCTTTCATATTCATATCGCCTTTCTTCATAATATTTGTCTCGATAGTATCTTTCTCGTTCTCTAGATCTATCCCTGGCCTTATATCTCTCCCTAGATCTAGATCTATCCCTGTCCCTGGACCTAACTCTCTCTCTAGATCTAGACCTTTCTCGTTCTCTCGACCTATATCTCTCTATAGACCAATCTCTCCTTGGAGATCTCGCTCTCTCTAATGATCTACGTCTCAAATGTTCCCGTTCTCTAGAGTATCTGGTTGGACTTTTGGGTCGAAGACTAGGACTACGTCTTCTTTCAATTTTCAAATTTGTGGAATACCCCGCTTCCCATTCGGGTTCTGCCTTCGGAATGAGCAATGGATCGTGGGACGATTTTGATACTGGACCTTTATTGTAAAATAAAGAGTTGTCTTTCCTATAGTAATCAAGTGAAGAATTATGGCTACCTGGTAATATTTTTTCCTCTTTCACAATATTTTCTTCAGGCCAATATGATTGATTATAGTATGTTGGGCAATTGTAAGCCGGCGGTGCGCCTCCCGCTGGGCCCGGATACAGATAGGTGGTGTAGTGTGGCGCGCTGGGCGGGTACGCGTTGTATGTCTGCGGGTAATTACATGACGGTGGTGCACGGTGTGCGTACGGGTCCGGTGGATAGGGGGCTGGGGCTGCGTACCCGGCCGACGTAGGACTCGGCGGAGGTCTACACACAGCCGGCATCACCGGGGGACGCATTCTCGAATGGGGCGGCGGTAACCCCGGAGCCGGAGGGGGCATACTATGCAGCGCCGGCACGCTCCTCGACGGTGCTCCACGAGGGGGCATATGCGGCGGAGGCAACCCGTAATTCACTGGAGGAATCGACATCGCCCTTGTTTATGTTTATGGTATGTTCCCCGATCTGGTAACGGAATTCGGCATGTGGCACTGAACATATGTTTTGGCAGAGTTTTGAAAGCGAATGAAATATGATAAACTTTGCGTTATTGCATTACAAGTTCAAAATTGTACCTATTACCTATGACATTTTTCTCTCATTTAAGCCATGACAATTGATTGACAACATATTTGAATCAGTGTTGCCTACAAAAACGGGTATTTGGCAACAAAGCGGAATGAATTACTTGTTGTAACATAAGCTTACATTTACATTCTCACTTATTTCTTCATTCTCACACAAAACCTTTGAATAATACTTATTTACTTACTTACTGGTGTGGCGCACCGACCCAAAGTGGATCTTGGCCTCCGACACGAGAGTCCGCCAGTTTCACGGGCCATCGCCGCGTTCATCCAGCCGACGCGACGCCGACGGTCAGAAATTCGCGCAGGTGTTTTCCCACTTGGTCTCCCCAGCGGTACCTCGGGCGGCCAACCGGCCTCCGCCCGCTCCCACGACCCACGTATGCACGATCCTCCTCCATGCGAACAACGTGCCCCAACCATCGGAGTCTCAAGATATTAGGCTCAGCCACCAGGTCTTCGATCTCTTGGTTCTTGCGACGTCTCCAAGTTCCATCTTCTCTTTGAGTCGGTCCTAGAATTTTTCAATAGATTTTCCGCTCTGTCTCTAGCAACTTATGCTCTTCTTCTTGTGTAAGTGTGAATGCTTCGCAGCCATACATCAGAATGGGCCTAATAAATGGTTTTGTAGATGCGAAGTTTTGTGGTTCTGCTCATTAGCTTGGACACAAATACAGAATGCAATTTTTTACAATGATGGCTTAAAAGCCCTCTTTGTCTGAGATGGCATAAGAATTGCGATACTGATACTATTCTTTAAAGTACACCATCGGTAAACGGTACATTTCTTGCTGCAGAGAGCGTAAAAGGTCCAGCATGTGCAGTAAACTGCGTCAATTTTAAAGCATCTAAACAGCTGTATATACCTATAGCCGTATGATTAAGGAAAAAATATACGGCAATATAATGATGACAGTAAATCTGAGGATGTTCCTGATAACATATTTGGACACACAGTAATAACACACCTAGTTGTAAGCAGTGTTAGCATTTAGATACCTAAGGTATCACCACTGTTAAGTTCTGTGGCTTCGACCACGCACGATACTGATGGCGGGCGGACCAGAAACCAAAAACGCCTCCAAACGTACGCCAAAGCAATGAATCTGTTTTTACCGCCAGTAAGAGGGAAGTGTATGATATAGTTATATTCTGATACAGAGACTATAGTCATCGTGAATGGTCAACCAAATAATACAATTATATCGTAGCCGTTTATGTGCGAGGAAAAGTTCTCTTGTTGGCAACCCTATTACAGAATAAATAATAATTGTCATTTTTTATATCAACCCACTATAATAAGCGAGTGTAGTAAGTAGTAGGTACCTAATAATAATGGCTGTGCCTCAACAGCAAAAATAGGTATGGTGGCAGTACTACCCCGATCATGGTACAAATTATAGTGCTACAAAAAAATATGGATAAGGAAAATAAGACAAAACTATAATTTTGTAATATTCTTAACCACTAAAGAATAACAGGCACGCTATGTCAAATTATGGCAAATATGTCTAATTTTAGCACTCCCAAGGCACTCCCCATCCTTGTAAAGTACACCATATTGACCCTCAGTGATAGCTCTAAGTTTTTTCTCCAAAATGAAGGTCAGGCCGTCCAAGTTATGAACGACTTTACAAGGAGTAAGTGGTTTTGTATGTTGAAATCGAAATTCACAGAAGAGAACTCCATTCTCATATAATTGTGGTGGTTCTGTGTTTATCCAATGCGGTGGGTCTGTGAAGCAAATGTTGTTCCATAACGCTGGATGCTTTGTGCCTGGAACCTGTAACAATCAATAATGTTACCACAAGTTGTATTATCAAGTTTGTAAAGCATTAGTCATCTGAATGCTTCAGATACTTACAACATATATATTATTTGTTACCAAATCCTTCTTGAATATAAAGTAGGCATGTTTCCAGTTGGGGAGACAGCACCGCTGTCCTACCGTCCATTTGTGTAAGCCTGAATGTTCACCAACAGTTATTCCAGATTCTATGTCTATGAAGAGACCCTTTTTACTTTGAATATACTGCAATCAATAATGTTTATAAACATTCTTTTTTTGTTTCGAAATTTGATAAGTGTAATATAATATGTGGACTGGCCGACTGGCCTTGCAGCTCAGGTGGTTAGTAACCCTACCTTCTGCGCTGTAGGTCGTGGGTTCGATTCCCACCCAGGACAAACATTTGTGTGAGAAACGTAGATGTTTGTTCTGTGTCTGGGTATTAATATGTATTATATGTATGTTTTTACAAAAAAAAGTATGTATATCAGTTGTCTGGTTCCCATGATACAAGATATGCTTAGCTTACTTTAGGGCTAGATAGTGCTGTGTGAAATGTCCACCATTATTTATTTTATTTTAATTTATGTGATATTTTTAATAGTTTTATTTATAATTGCTGAATGCAAATTATATATCTTGCATAATTTCAAATTCATATTCTAAAGTAGATCATATGTGGATAAAATAGCTAAACATGTTTTTAGCAAAGCTATATACATAAAAACAGAATCTTACTTCTTCAATAAAATCTGTGAACCTTCTCTTCCCAATGAAGCAGATACCAGTGCTATCTTTCTTCTTGGCAACATTGAGTAAGCCTTCTCTGTTGGCTATTTCTCTCACTTCACTTTTGAGTAGGTTCGCTATAGGAAACATGCATTTTCTTAGTGAAAACTGTTTGACTTGTGATAAGAAAAATGTCTGGTCTTTGTGTTTGTCTGAAGGTTGAAGAAGTCTCACACCTGAAAAATCAGCCCATACTTTACTATACTAAATATAATGCATGAAAATATCAATTTGCAATTTGTGGCACAGGATTTATCTAAAACTAGCCAGCAGCTCCGTCCACATCATACTGTGACAATACCTAAGTAGCCACTCCCTCCTTGACATCAACATTAAAACAATACACAAAGTAAGTTCAGTGGTTTAAAAAATCACCCATCCAAATAGGCATGCCTTCACATAATCAATGATGCACAAAATGAGTATAAATAAATTATTACCTTTGTTTTCATTATAATGTTCCAAAAATGGTCCAAATGATGTATTAGCGTAGTGGCCAGTGGCTATTGCATCTGTTCCTAAGTTGTTCCTGCAATATTGGAAAAAGCTATCAAACTTAATGTAGCGATTGCACAGTACGTCAGGGTTTGGTGTCAGCCCCGTCTCATATTCCTTAAGTAGTACAGTGAATACATCATTCCAGTATTCCTTTATGAAGTGAACCCTGCGCAGGGGAATGGACAGCTTACGGCATACAAATGTTGCATCTTCAAAATCTTTCTCATCTGAACAGAAACCCGCCTCGTAATTGCTGTCCCAGTTTCTCATGAACACTCCTTCTACTTGGTAACCTGTAAATAGGTTAAATCTATAAAAATAAATATCAATGTATGTTTGTTTGTTTCCAATGTGTTCCATACCACTGATCAGATTGTGATGAAACTTTGATAGTGTTCTGGGGAAGCTGCTACGGTTCCTAGCCCAAATAATCTATGTATGAATGTTTTTTTTTCGTTTTTAATGAAACTTATGCTCACGCGTCGGAAAACCGTCTCACTTATTCGTATACGCACCAGACGGAGAAACTATAAATATTGTGTATTAAAAAAGAACTTCAATAAACATTATATTATAATTATTTATTATACTCTTTATTTCTTTATACTGGCATTGCAACGCACGCCAGGTACAGCTATTAATGAGGCATGTTTCAGGAATTTATTATGCAAAGATTAGCTGTACTTACCAGCACGTTTAAGTAGAAGAGCAGCAACAGCGCTATCCACCCCTCCAGAAATACCAAGTGCTACCTTTCTGAACATTTTGTTTTCAAAATATTATTAACAAAAAAAAATTGATATTCCTGGCTCTTCTTCTTCTTCTTAATTGATGGCTACAGAGGCTATATGAGTCCACCAGTACATAATCACCAGTATTCGTAGCTCACAGTTCTTATTGATCAATTCACAAAACCTAAAAACTTACAGAAATACAGACAATATAGTCTGCCAGTGTCATCTCTCAGCTGTCATTAAATGTTGGAAATTCATCAATTCATTCACAATAACATTTGTATTCTGTGGAAAAGTTGAATGATTTGACAACATTTTGTTTGACATATTCAAGTTTCATATAATATTCATAGATTCTGCTGTGTAGGTTGGCCCTTGCGGTTTATTCAGATTTTGCTTTATATTATAACTGAATAATTATGTCGAATCTAAATCTGCAATGCCTCCTAGGCATCCAGTGCAATGATTTCGTAATGATAGCTGCCGATCAGAGCAACGCTCACAGCATAATGCTCATGAAAGATGGTGAGTTTGCGGTTTTCGTATTGCTTCTCCTGACTTGCGCTGGAAGCCGGAAACTACACTTTTCTTCCTTTACAGACGAAGACAAGATCTACAAAATATCGGATAAGTTGGTGATGGGAGTGAACGGGGACTCTGGGGATACCAATCAGTTTGCAGAGTACATAGCAAAGAACCTTCAGTTATACAAAATGCGGAACGGATACGAACTGGGCCCTGCCGCCGCGGCCAGTTTCACCCGCAGAAACCTCGCTGACTACCTGAGAAGTAGTGTAAGTTTACATTTTCAATACATTGTATAATAATTGTACCCTTGTTGTATTGTTGAATGTATCATTTGAGAGAAGTTTGATATTGCATATGTTTGAGATAAAGAAGCATTTGTTCAGGGTGCAGGGATGGACATATCAATACTGAATAGATGTTAAATGCCCCGGCCTGGATTTGCACAGGTGCCAACATGTTACAATGGAAAAAATTATACACACAATGTTTCCTCATGAATTGAATCACACAATTGATTTGTGGTATCTCTGTCAAAATTCCCGTATTAGTATCTGAGACTAGCCTATATTGTATAGTATGTGTATAGACAGGATGCCACAATTGTGTCGGGTGCTTTAATTTAGAATTGTCACATAATTTACTGTTGTGGGCCAGAAATTTCATTAATAATGTTAATTTTATTTCAGTCCCCATACTTTGTGAACCTCCTCATGGGTGGTTATGACAAGGAGACTGGCCCGGAGCTGTACTTCATGGACTACCTGGCGTCCAGTATGAAGGTGCCTTTCGCAGCTCACGGCTTTGGTGGTTACCTCAGTTTGAGTATTATGGATCGCTATCATAAACAAGGTAATCATCAATAAATGTACTAATTTTAATCTGCAACTTCAGTTGTGTGCTGTGCTGTGGCCTCTTTAACTTATAAATATATCATAAAATCCATCTATAAATATATCTTATGAGAAACCACATTGATCCTTTGTTCATTGTTGTTTTGTGAAAGGAGGACAAACAAACTTCAGTAAATTCGAAAATTTTGATATTAGGAAAATAATTGCCTTTCAAATTTGACATTGCTTACATACCAAACAAATTCTTGCAAATGTTAATCAAAATATTTTGTATGACAATTTCCTTAAGTTATCATAATGTAGACAACTGTACAGTCAGTCATGTGTGTCTCTGTGTTCTATGGACATAACATACATGTTTACTTCCTTTTACTTTTGAGAAGTTTACATAGATGTGTGTATATATTTGTTTGGTTAACTTTCGTCACAGATGAACATGATTTTATTATGTAGTTGTTGACATACTATACTAGAAAAAATATGCCAAGCATTTATGCCTCTCCGAGTGTTTGCATGGGGAACAACATAAACATTAATATATACATATATATTTCAGATGCAACGGAACAGGAAGCGTATGACATCCTGAGAATGTGTGTGACGGAGGTCCACAAGAGGTTGTTTGTCAGCCTGCCTAACTTCCAAGTGACCGTTGTGAACAGGGAGGGCATCAAGCCAATGCCCGTTATCAACTCCGCTAGCATTAAGTGATGTTATAATAAATAATGTATGTACTTCATTTTGTTTCATTTTATTTGGTGTGTTTCACATTGGTTTTTATGAATTAAGGTTAAATATAAATGTTGATTAGTGAATTAAAGCTTTAGCGACGCTTTTGGTTTAAATATAAGGGTTATTATCGAAATTCCCAATAACTTGGAAGTGAAACTACAAATAGTGTTCAAGTATTAAAATACTTACACGTATTATTAATTAGAATAACGTATAAGTAAGAATGTTGTCCCTATTGCCATGAATTCCTTTCTCTATTAGTTATTTATAAATACTTTCTCTACGGGGGTACTGAATATTTATCAAATGTTTGCCTCGTGTACTCACTGGCAATGCCAACAGTAGGTGCCACAGAATTCATATGCTTTGTGTTTATTGCATTGAACCAACGTGCTCATTGTAGTGGACATGGACACTTCGGTAAAACAATTCCCCCTCGCATGCACATGGAATTGAATACACATTCAATTCAAAAACTTCACTTACTTGGACTTAAGACTAAGCCCAAGTAAGTGATGTGCGGATGGGTAACCTGGCCGGCCGGTACTCACTTGGTGCGTATCGTCGCGCAATACCTACCTACATTATATTGGTACATAATTAGTTGGCGCACCAGAACCAATAACACATCTCATCGCCAATAAACGAGAATCATTCCTCGTTTATCTCGTACTTGGAAGATATATTTTTTCCAGTTTTTTTTTTTATAAACCAAATTAATCGATTTTGATGTTATTTCTATAGCACCAATTGCAAGTATAGCCTTTCAAATAAAAAAAAAGAAGTTCCAAATCGGTTTATAAATGAGATCTGAGGTAACAAAGAAAAACTTTTAAGTAATTGATAAACTCCTATTTCTGAAGTCGGTTAAAAATGTCTGCACGCGGTGCCCCGTGCCCGGTGCACGGTGCACGGGCAGCTGACAGTTCGGAGCGTCTGTTTCCGGGCCGACTGAGTTACGTGCAAGTACTGTAATAAGTTCCACATCAGGATTCAAATAAACAACTACCGAGAGAGAGAGAGGAATGATTAGGAAAAGGATCAGATAAATAAAATATAGTTTATTTACATATAAGTTGTTATCATATTTGAATGTCGTTCATTAGTGAGGTGAACTGTAGCATCAGGCAACGCAACCTGTTCACTTCACTCTTGTATTATATTGTATTGTGTGTGTGTGTGTGTGTGTGCATCATCCACCAGGTTTCCTGTCCGGACTGGAAGGTGCGTCCGGCCCCTGCTGGTTGTCTGGTTGCGAGCTGTTGGCGTTGTCGTTGTCCCCACCGTTGTCACCCTCGTTGTCTGACTGATCTGACAACAAATACACATTCATATATATCACATCACAATGTTGATCACCACAAACAAATATAAACTACACTGTACCTAGGTACCTGCTACGTAACCGTGAGTAAGTCACCCACCCTGTAGTCGGAACGTGTCATCCAATAAACCGCCGGCTTTTTTCTGTGAAGTGACGGAACGAGCAGATGGCCCGCCTGCAGTCAAGTGGTAACCTCTACACGTAACAATCAATATAGTGGGGGCTCACGTTGCTCGCGTCCCTACTTATTCCCTACACGTGTCCCCCGGGTGGGGCGAAAGGACCAACCCAAAGTAGCAGTAGAACTTGTGCTAAATTCTCCCAGAGTACTGCCCCCACACCTGGTAATCTGCCGCCAAGGAGTGATGCACTCGTATCGCTGTGTTCCGGTGGAAGGGAGTGGGTGCCGGTGAAATTGGAGGCGCATGAGACGTAACAACCCAGTCTCGGGGCGATGGACGCAATGCAGTGCGACTTTAATCAATTCGTACTTTGGTGGAGAGGACTCGAGTCATATTGCGTTGTGTATGGGCGGCGGTTACCACTTAACATCAGGTGGATCGTCAGCTCGTTCCGTCACTTTGATCAAATAAAAAAATATGACTTGGATCCTCCCCTAGTAAGGTACGACGAGTAAGTCGAATTGTATGCGCCCGCAACTCGACGTGAAGGGGGAACGTTCAATGTGTCTGTAATTTCACCGGCAACCGCACCTTTCAAACGGGAACACAGTAACGCAAATGCATTACTACTTGGCGGCATAAATGGGTATGGTATTTGGTGGGTAACACCAAAACGAACCCGAACACTGTGCAACGTGTGTGTGTGTGTGTGTAGGTGTGTGTAGGTGGGTGGGTGGGTGGGTGGGTGGGTGGTAGGTACCTTTCTTGTCGGCGGGCATGTCCTCTGTCCTGTTCGCCACTTGGAAGTGGTACTCGAGCTCATCGAAGTCGAACACCTGGTCTGTGGGCAGCAAGCAGGGCAGGTACGCGGGGAACGTGGCCTTGCACGCTATCACTGCAACCACAACCACAACCACCAAACACATACACGCCCACGGTACCTTCACATCCCACCCGAGTGTCACTTCTCACGCTGTTCCCCAATACATATTAAACAGAATTGAGAGTACCATTTTAAGAACGCCACTTTTAGGCATATTTCGTTACATGAAAGAGAAGAAAAAATAATGAGATATAGAATAAATGAGTATATTACGTAGGGAAATAGAAAGAGAACTTGATATTCCGACATGTATAGTAGAATTTAATACTGACATGGAAAAACTTGGTTATCATCTGTATTGAAGAGATTGTGAGTTTCACTTGTCTTGGCCAGGAATTTGGTAAGCGCTCTCTCGATATCCCTCTTCTGTGTGGCAGCCTTCTCCCGAATGGCTTCATATTCAGTTACCGGCTGCTTATGAGTCTGCAAAAACGTTTGTGTAAAATTAATATTTAGTCAAATAGGACAGAAACTCTGAAATAAAACATAATTTTAATTATTGATGGGAAACAGATTTAAAGAGCAGTAGAACTCTCGCCAAGTTCGTCCGGGGAAGTACTGCCACCATGCCCATTTCTGCCGCCAAGCAGTAACGCGTTCGCGTTACTGTGTTTCGGTTTGAAAGATGTGGTTGCCGGTGAAATTACAGGCACAAGAGACATTCCACCTACACGTCTCACAGTTACGGGCGCATACGATGCGACTTGGGTCTTGTCGTACCTAGTAAGGGAGGACCCAAGTCGCATCGGTTGTTATGGACCGAGGTTACCACTTAACACCAGGTGGGCCGTCGGCTCGATCCGTAACTGCATAACATAAAAAAATAAAAAAAAATAATAATAATCATCATATTGTCATTTTAGGAACAGTACATAATAGTATTTGCATACATTCAGTTCATTAATATTATAATTATGTATGCCTTAGGATTAGATGTGTATTCATTACTATATATATACTATATAATATCGGTGAACATTTCACACAGCGCCCGATACTTGCCTTGTGATACCAACTATCAAGCGCTTGGAACCCACCACCATAAACTTTGACTTTGATGGATTTAGGACTAGCGCGTTATTTTGCGACCATATGGCTATTCGTCCCAGGTCGTCATTGAGTTTCTCTATATCACTAAATACATTTTTTGGATCAATGGGCAAATAGATTTGCACATTGTCAGCGTATAGATGAAATTTGCAGTTTTTAATACCCCAGCAAAGGTCAGAGCTATAGATTATGAAAAGCAGCGGCCCAAGGATTGAACCTTGGGGCACACCTCGATTCACCTCACAGGATGTTGACTCGAGTTGTGACCCATCTTCGCGGGTGATCCGCACAAACTGGGAACGCTTACTCAAATAACTATCAAACCATTTTATGGAAGGGCTATCGATGCTATAGTATGACATCTTAGAGAGCAGCAAAATAATATTTATGGAATCGAACGCACGAGAAAAGTCAAGCAACACTAACATTGATCCCAAGCCTTTGTCTTGTTCAGCTATGATATTATCTACCACATCCAGCAAGGCTGTCGTGGTTCCCCTACCCTTCCGGAAGCCCGACTGACCATCAGGTAAAATATTATTACGTTCGATATACAAAATAAAATAAAATAAAATAAAAAATTAAATAAAATTTATTCTATTCTATTCTATTTTATATACCTACTCAGCTGATAATATACAACCTTTTCCAATATTTTAGAGAGTACTGGGAGTATACTTATCGGTCGAAGATCTTTTATATCAGTTGGGTTAGGGACTTTCGGTATAGGGTTCACAGGTGCAGTTTTCCTATGGTTAGGAAAGTGAGAAGTAACAATAGACTTATTTATAATCGCAGTTATCAACGGCAAGGTGTGAGGCAATGTTAGTAATATCATATCCATGGGTAGACTATTATTGTTAAATTTTATTTACAATTTCTATGCAATTCTGTTTTTAGTTCAACAGCTTCTCATTACTTTTCAACTGCACCATTTTGGATAATATTGTATATATTATGAGTGTAGCGGTGGGTGGTGTTGAGGTTACCGGTGTCCTGATGTACGCGTGCGGGTCCGGCAGCGCGGGCAGGTGGAAGGGGATGTGCGCCGCGGGTTTGAGTTTGGATCCCGCGGCGAGCATGGCGGGGGCGCGCGGCGCGGCCGCCTGCTGCGGCGGCTGGATCACATGTCTGTTCGGACGGACGGCGTACTCTTCTATACCTTTCATATTTATTCCTAGTACAAAAAAATTGTATTTCTAGTCAATTTTGTACACGTTTCATAACAATTTCTTATAAATTCTTAACATAAGAAGTATGTACTACACACATACAACTACTATAAAATGGACCGTAATCATTTACAACGGACTTCAGAAAAAGGAGGAGTTTATCAATTTGATTGTATTTTTTTTTTATTTAAATTATTTTTTTATTTCAAAAGATATACTTTCACTTTGAAATCACATAGAAATTTCATCAAAATCGGTTCAGTACTTCAGTTTTTAAATCGATATAACTGAAAAAATGTCATCCAAGTTGTATTGCTGCATAAAGTAATGAAAAAAAGTAATGGCATAAAATATTGTTTAAGATAGGAGAAATATAATTCTATGACTAAATTGAACTTTTTTATTGTTATATTGAAAAGTGAACTTTGATAGAGCTTTGTGGTCTCAATTGTTCAAAGTATGTTGTATGTAATCTGGTGAACATTATATTTATAGATATATGAACAATGTGTTAGTACCTACTGTCCACTCCACTACCACTACTAACCCATGTTAATAAGAGCCATCATGACGTCTCCTAATATTGGTTCCACTCTCCCGGATATCTCAGAGAATCCTCTGGCAGAATTGCCAACTTCTGATAGAACTGCAACAAATTATATAGTCGTATTAGTTTGCCGCTACAGGCACACTATCAGGCAGAACCGGCTGATTGTTGATCACACTCACAGCATTGCAGGAGTTCCGTTAGTGTTTCCAGGGACATCTTGTCACAGGAATCAAATCCTGTCTCCAGCAGAACAGTGGATACCGCTATGTTTAGTATCCTTCGTCGAGCATCGCTCGTACTCTCCACTTTTTCGGTAGTCTCGGACATTGCTACTGTTTATGTTAGACGCTCACTCAATTATTACACAATTTTTTAATTCATCACAACACCATAATAAAACTTTGAATTTATGTCATGACAAGAAAAGCAAGAAAACCAGTAATGCTTATATGCCAAAGATTTTAAATTGTATTTGGAACGTAACAGTAATGTCAACGTATAGGTCCATCGATCCCCTAAATGAAAAATAGAAAAACTGAAATGATGAAAGATTACACTTTCAAAAAAACCTAGGTACTTGATAGATAGACAATTTTCGCTGTCTGGCGACAATTTCTGAATATACGGCAGTGATACCAACTCCTAAAGAATGTTCCCCCTAGGACAAACTTCAAATTCCCCTAAATATCGATTAAAAATCCCTAACATTTTTGTAAAATTGGCTTGAGAGGTCATTTCAAATAAAAAATAAATTATATATTTAAAGCCTTATTTCTACTACCTAAAATTACAAACAAATTTAAATATTAATTTAAACATTGGTAGAAGTCGCCTTTTCAGCGTAGGCCTCCCCCAAGTCCCTCCAGGGTTTTCTGTCTCGTGCTGCTTGCATCCAACTTGCTCCTACTCTCTCGTAAAATATACCCCCCCCCCCACTTTTTAAATATAAATGAAAAATATATTCAAGTAGTATGGAATGGCTGTTGTATTTATGCAGGTGCATTTTACATACAACAATAATTAATGACCTTATAATATTAACGATGATAACAATGAAATTCAACGATAGTTTTTTCTTTTATTTCTTCAAATTTAGTTTTTCTTAACTTTCGATCACATTATAGAATAGTTTTCCGATATTTCAGTTAGAGCCACGCTTGGAGTTTACATTTGGACATTTGGTATAGTTTTTGGTTGGATCCGAGGCTTAATATAAATTTTATAAAGTCATGCGTTGAAAAACAACAAAACTTGAATAATCTTCCCCCTAAATAAATGTACCCCCTAAAAACCCTCTGGACATCTTGATTCCCCCTAAATTTGGAGGGAAAACCCCCACGTTGGCATCACTGATATACGGGTAGGTCGCCCAAGAACAAGTGAAGATGGCTAGGTCAAGCTATATTATATTATAAAATAATGTGTGATTTTTACTATGCAGAAAGATGATTTTATTGGGTTTACCAAAAGTTTATTCGTATCATATAATTTATGTTGAGAAAGTGTTGGCAATGTTATTTCCCTTTGTATGAAAAATATCACCACAGCAGTTCCATCTGACGTAAAGTTTATAAAATAATTATTATTGTAAAAAAGAACCCTCATTTGACTTGACGTCTTTAGACGTGTTGAGTTTGATGTTTGATACTGGGTAGCGTTTGTTTGACGTTTTTCGTCTCGCTACTTCACGCACGTCAGTCGTCAGTTCACGTCACAAAGTTCCTCAATAGACGTTTGGAGGATTAATTCGCTTAACATTTTTGAAGCATTTAATAAAAATCAGTGCATAGATCTCTACTTTAGAATAGGAAGTTTTTACCATATATTTTACTAACTTCAACTCTAATTTCCGTTGGGATTGACAAGGGAAGGGTTCAGAGGATGTTTGAATAAATTCCTTTTGGTTTTGAGTGCAATAATCACCGCAGTAAGTCGTCAAAAGAAAATCACTATTTTTAAGGACACCAACTACTTAGTGTAGTACCTAGCGCTAGCTACTCGTCCAACGAAGTGGTTCGTATCCGGTAGGTACCTACCTATGATACCTATGATATCCACATAAATAATCTGTAGATAAATAAATAATCAAAACTGCCAGTAAGTAACAACAGTTATAATATTTTTCTTCTTCAGATTCAGACCTATCTTCGAAAGTAGGAGGAAAAAGATACGTGATACCACCAACATGGTGAAAGTGTATGCAGTCCTAGTTCTCTACAAAGGAATCAACAATGCTACAATTCTCAAATCAGCTTATGATCTTCAAAGCTTTAGTTTCTTCCAACGCTCCTCCGTACAGGAGTTTATGATGTTTGTAAGTAAAACAATGGTGGAAAGGACACAGCCAGCATCAAGACAGTCTGTGAAAGAAGGAGAGTACATGTTGCAAGTGTACGTGAGGTCAGACAACTTAGCCGGTGTCCTTATCACTGATCACGAGTATCCAAACAGGGTTGCCCACACCCTGATCACTAAAACCTTAGATGAGTTCTCAGTAGCGGTGCCCGCGGGCATGTGGCCTACCTCTAATGAAAGTACAGTTGATTACCAAGCCTTACCCCAACATTTGGCCAAGTATCAGAACCCCAAAGAAGCTGATGCAATGACAAAGATACAAAGTGACCTTGACGAGACGAAGATTATCCTTCATGATACAATAAAAGCTGTACTTGAAAGGGGGGAGAAGTTGGACGACTTGGTGGCCAAATCTGACAGTTTGTCCTTGCACAGCAAAGCATTCTACAAGACAGCGCGCAAAACAAATAGCTGTTGTCAGTTCTGAAGGGTCATTTATACCTATGTGTTGGGTTGTGACCTTCATCACACAAACTATTATATATAATGTTTCAATAGATAGCTAGATGTCTAGTGTAATGTTCAATATATTGACTAGATATTATTGTAACATGGTGTTAATGAGATATCCTGATACAGATTTTGAAAGCCCCGTCATATAATAGATGTTCCCTGTTCAATTGTTGTATTCCACTTGGTTATAAATTATTATATTCCTACAATTAAAAACTTCAACTCCCTTATTAATGTTTGTAGTTTAACCAGAAATTCAGATAATCACAAGTTATATGTAATCAAATATTCAAAACCAATAAAAAATTGGTTGGTGCTTTGTTCTGTGTCATTTAGTTTTTGTTCTGTATAAACTTTTATTGTTAAATAATTGAATAGTAAACTACAAATTGTAATAAGGGGGGTAAGTGTATGTATGTATGTATGTAACACTGTTTAATACTTTAGTCATGTTATAAAAGGTTGCACACTATTAAGCAAATTATATTGTATCATGTTTCTTGTAATAGTATCATTAAGTATGATGCAGTGTGTCTAAATGTGGGCAAACCTTAACTGAACAAAAATGTTAATGCTGTTGATAATGTGTACCAGAGTGTATTCTATATGTGTCTGTTTGTCTGTCTGTCTTGCTGTGTTGCAAGTAGGTGTGTGTGTGTGTGTGTGTGTGTAGTTAGGTTTATAACTTATTGAAACCTGTATACCATTATTGATTTATAGTCTGTATATTTGACTTTGCTGTTATTATAAATGCAAGGTGGTCGGGATGGCACACAAACAAATGTTGGAAAATTGAATGGTGAGGGATGGTGGTATGCTCAGTTCTCAGCCACAATCCCGTCAGGTTTATCCCGTACAATTCATATGAATTGACATCACAAATGAATAAAATAAAAATACTCCATCAATGTATGCAGTATGGAATCACATATTGTACTACATATTTTTTCATGTGTATTAAAATTATCTATATGAAAAATAATCGTTGAAAGGTATTAAGTAGCATGTTTTCCCATATTCCTGCATCAAATAATTTTGTATCAGTTTCATTAATGACTTCAAATTATGTTTTTTTTTATACACTTGTTACTATTAAAGAACTGCTTTAAAAAGTAATTAATATTGCAACTATAAAAATGAATATGTACCTATCTATAAATCTGATTATTAGTGTTGAGTAAGTAACAGACAGCCACCCTCAAGCTCTGTCACATCGCCACCAGTCACCAGTCACCAGTCAGCAGTCACCAGTCAGCTGTCACCAGTCACCAGTCACCAGTCAGCAGTCACGTTTGTGCAAACACGTGAAACATCACATCCCCTGTGTATGTTTCATTGGTATTGTTACTTGTCACTCTACATGTTCATCTTCATCATGTACATTCTAATAATGTCGTATCTTTTTTTGTTTTATTTGTATATTCAAGGATAAAATAATCAAAAGTATTACTATTATTCTAAAATTGTATAAATATTGTCAGAATTTAGTTAGATGCTTTCGTTGGGGGCCCATATTAGTATAAGTGCTTACAGTAAGTTAAAGCGTTAACGTTTCATTAATGCTTTTTCCATTGTAAAGGAAACTAAATATAATCATAATAAAAAAAATATTTTCATCAATATTTACTAAAAAATATAAGTTCTTGTATTCCATAAACCAAAAGGCAAATAAATACTTATGAGAATGGTTTTTTCTAACGGTTTCGGAAGAATAAAGTCCGTACATAAGCAAGCAAATATAAATTAAATAATAAACAAATATTTCAAACGTCTCGTTGTGATCTGGAGAATGCCCTTTAACACAGTAGATATTATATCCTAAAAACGAAAGCAATATTTAGTTGTACCTGTTTGAATAAGTATATGAATTGTACTATCTACGTATTGGCTTGACTTTCTTAGGAATGTTACTTGTCTCATGTAGGTTAGTGTTATATAAACAGGGACCGCAGAAGTACTTCATGACGGGGGGGCAAACTTCTTTGTTCACCCTCTTCCTACAGTCTCCGGCCTGTTCTTCCTCCGGTCAATTTATTGCAGTTATAAGACGAAATAGATATCACTAGGTCAATCAAGTTATCACACAAATGTCAAAATATTTTATTTATTAGGTACTTATAATTATTGCTTACCAGATAGTTAATGTAAGGGGGCGCGCCCCGTTTTGATTTGGGGGGGGGGGGGGGGTTTGACTCCCTCTGCGGTCCCTGTTTATGACTAAAATGCAATACGACCTTCCTGTCAAGTGGTAGGTATTGCTGTTCTTGAGGGTATTTATTATGTTGGTGTAAGAGCCAGTGGCCGGCTGACTTACGGTATTTTGGCAAAGGCTATTGAGACCTAGATGATTGTTTACAATTACAATTTGATTATATTTTGCATCTAGGATATTATCATAAAAAGTGTGAAATTTTACGTCAGTCAGTGAAACTGACAAATATTGAGAATTTTCGCTGTCCAAAATAACTCTGTTCAAATAAACCCACATAAAACACATAGTAGTAATTTTGAACAGCCAACAAAGTATAATTTTCCGTAACTTTTAAAATATGTCATTTAGAAATAAATATTAGGCTTAGAAATATTAAAGGATAAACTTCCGTAAATCGCATACCGCTGATCGATCTGAAATTTGGTATACTAACGTATTTTGACCTCCTGATTACGAATGTCAAATCGATAATTGGCGCAAACGCCATTTTGAATATGAAAAGGAAGAAGAACCTCATTTTGTTAGGTGTGCATAATCGCGCATTCCTAACCGATTTAGATTATTTTACCTTTGCCCAGAGAGGGTATGAGGGATTTTTTGTTTGGGGTCTTTCAATATGTACCGATATAATATTCCAATGAAGCTGTCGTAGCGACTGTCTGCAACTGATTGTATTTATAAGAGTAATTAAGTATTTTAAAGTGTCCAAATAGCAGCCGTGTCACTAACTAACTGAACTTGGTCTAATTTGAACACCTTTCATACCCGAGCGAGTGCATACACATCTGCGGTCGGACTAATGTCACTGTGTGAGTCATGTACTTACCTACACCAGGTAATGAGTAAATGGGAAATAATATATGAGCTTTGTCGTAATACCGTAAGTCTGTCGGCCACTGAATTTCAGACTATATAGGAAACCGCTTAAATCAAGTGGGTCGAGTAAATGGCGGGGAATTTATTTTTTATAGATAGAGATTATATTTCTAGGTTTTATATTAGTAGATTATTTGAGAAATTATTCAGATAGATATATATTATTTGTGGGTCTGTCACATCTCTTTTCAGATGGTAATAACCTGTACTTGGTACCTAGTTAACTACTCATTTTTGTGTATGTATTGGACAGTGCTGCAGTTATTTTACTCAGTAAAATATATATGATCAATATTAGAATTCTGTCTTTTTGTTCCCGCTTCAAGTACTTGGTAGCCATTGATATATTTTCATTAGATACTTCATTTATTAGGAAACTATATCACTATTAAGGCCAACCAAGTCTACATTACTATAACTTATGTAATATAGGTACTGCCATTATCACGATAAAATTACCTATACTTCGCTTTTTCAACAGCGTTAAAAGTATTTATGACAGTGTAAATAAATAAACATTGGTGGACATTCACACAGCACCTTCTAACCAACCAGCCGACTGATAGAATGCTTTTATAAATTCATAAATATAATAGTAGTCCTGGGTGGGAATAGAACCGACAACCTATGGCGCAGAAGGCAGTTACCACCAACTGAGCTGTGAGGCCGGTGTGTCGAACGAATGCGTGCGTGTAAAACGACCAAAGGTCTCTTTTACTGTCAAACGTATATCTGCAGGAAGAACATTAGGTTATACCAAATGAAATAAAACTACGACATGAAATAAAAATACATATATTAATTACATCAATGTTAAATGACAGCCAACATAACTACCTATGTGTAGTGTAGGTTACATAATAAAAATATACCTATATAATTTTCATTGAAACAAAATAAATAATAAAAACAAGGTATTCTCCTTATTATTAAAACCTAATTTCTAAATATCATTGACTATAAGAGGGTTTGCTTCGCGGACCAGGTAACAAACAAACATGCTATAAGCGCGCGGGGGAGCTTATATATATATATTCATATGGAATTTACTCAATTATTGTATAAACATTAATGGATATTGTGTTTGTCTGTGGAACCAGTGTTTGATCTGACAGACAGGTGTGTTCTGAAAACATATAACACACATCACACGAGGCTGTCCATGTGTTTCGTGATCCATATTCTTATAGTGGTATCGTTTCTGGGGTGGTGTCTGGGTGGCTACTCGCGCGGATCTAGAGTACATTACCGGTTTTACGTCCCGACAGCAATGTCTTTTGACACACATTCAATTCATCAAATTAACTTTCCAAAACTATTTAAAATTGCCCACGCAACACTTGGAGTGTGAGTTCGCCATTCATTAAGTATACCGTGGAGTATAATAATATTGGTGAACATTTCACACAGCGCCATCTAGCCCCAAGTAAGCTAAGCATAGCTTGTGTCATGGGAACCAGACAACTGACATAGTAGATACTAATATACTTTTTTGTAAATACATACAATTTGTCCACATTAGGAGTGAAGACAATATGTGAATTCACACGCATACGTACTCGTATATAACACATGTTTTTTTTTTACCAGAATGTAACACCATCCTCATATCTGAAGAATTGACTCGTTACGTCGTTAAATGGTTGGTAACTGTGAGCAGATGTCCCATCACTCACGGATTCCACCGACCGACCGTTCGTAACCTAAATAAAAGAGATTTGTTTACCACCCATTACAGAATAATACAATTTGCAGCAACATTTTTGGCATTAAGCGACGAAAAAGAATAAAGAATTAGCTTTGGAATATAAACGTAGTACCGATGTATTTTGGAAGATCAGTGGTGTAAATGTGAGCCAGCTTTGGGAATGATTTAATAACAATTTTTCTTTTCAATTATATCTTACTACCGTTGTCGCTACCGGATAGTAGTTAGATTGTATGACATATATTACATTAATACGACACACGACGGTGATCTAGAGTTTACGAGAACGAACAAAATGCAAGATAACGCAGTTTAACGTACTTCTTTACGTTGAGTATAATACAAGGTACCACTTGGAAAAAATAAAATAGAAGTAGTAAAGATAGGTTCTAAAAACAAATGAAGAGTAAAAAAAAGAGTAGATATTTACAAAGAGTAACACAAAAACCAAAAAAGCCAAATAAATAAAGATATATTGTAGGAAATAGTGAAGATATTAGTTTAAAACAAACTGCAAAAGTATAAATGCCCACATTCATTCTGTTAATAATTATAAATGTCACACTACTCAAGTAGGTATCTAATGATAGTTTTTATTACCTACAATATATCTATTTTTTTTATAACACATTAATTTTTGATTACTCCTATGCACTAATGTTACATTTAAAATATGTTACAGTGTTCCCAATGTTATTATATTTTTTAATTTTTTGATGACATTGATCTTTTCTAATTTATGAGAAACATATCTTTTCCGCATCGAACTAAAAGAAAAGTGTAAAATCAGTCTTCCGGTAAACTGTAAGAAACGTAATAAATCAAACTCAAAAATATAACTGATTTGATATGATTTATCTTAATGAACTCAATTCCAAAATAATAATATTACATGATTGAAAAATTAAATACAGTTACAACTGTGTGTGTGTGTATCCAACAGGAACAGTGCGCCGGTCACAGTATAGCGGAATCCGATGGAATCACTAACAACTTAACGCGACTCTTACCCACAAGTCAATCTACGAACTCGTAAGGTAGGTAGGTACGGTAGGTAGGTATACCTAATCAATAAACATGTGATGTTAAAAAACGCCTACATTCTAAGAATCACTGTAGCAACTTAGATGAAATAACTTAAATTAATGGTTAAAAATATTCTACACACTTTGTGCAAAATGGGCGCGTGTGATGATAACAGGGCAATCACATCGCTTACAGAGAGAATGCAGAGCTCAACATAATAAAATAATTTATGATAAAATTTACATTAACAATTAATTAACAATAAAAAAGAATGGTTGTCACCATAAATGCATATTGAATTAGCCAAAGTAACTTAATTAAATCAACCACACAAATAGTTTCAGCGAAATATCCTAGCACACATCTCATAGCTTCTACTGAACGTAATAAATAGGACGCTTATCCTATTCACAAGTAAAACGAAAATATATATATATATATTAGCTAATGTAATTAAGCATCCGGCATCGACCATCACTCCCTTACCACTACTTACACGATAAAAGGCATCCTTTCATAAAATATCCGTTCCCCAACAAAACGAACACAGCAAATCACTTTAAGACAAAACAACTTGTACGCCGACGCCGACGACAGCCAAACGGACGTTGCGGCCACTACGCAAATAAAACACGACAACATTATTATATAGAATTGTTTCACTATTTATGCACCGAGGGAGGTTTTGTACTAATTTGAGGGTAGGGTGAGACACTACGTAAAAGTACCGTCACTGTAGAAAACATTGCACTCCGCTTCCATTGTCACGCATCGCACGTAGACACGAGTATATTGTATGACAGCAACGCCCGCGCCGGCGACATCTCCGGGGTAGTTCGTCCGGCCGGCCGGGTGGCCGGGTGGCCGGGTGGCCGGGTGGCCGGGTGGCCGCGTCGCGTTCACTTGTTGGGCACGTGGATCTTCTTAGATCGGAAGTCGTATACCTTGCGGCAGAAGAGGACCAGCTCCGGGGACACGGCTGCCGGTAGTTTGGAGTCGTTCGGCGCGAACGCCGCGTTCATTTCGCTCGTCGGCAATGGCGGCACGATCGTTGCTGTGATATTTATGCCCTCTTCGGCTGCTTTTAGCCGTTTTCTATATCTGTAAAAAAAAAGAATATTTTAATAGGTAGGTCGTGGTTTCGATTCCCACCCAGGACAAACATTTGTGTGACGAACATATATGTTTCTTTTGTCTGGGTGTTAATATGTATTATAAGTAATATATAAAAAAGTATATATGTATATCAGTTGTCTAGTTCCCATGATACAAGCCATGCTTAGCTTACTTTGGGGCTAGATGGCGCTGTGCAAAATGTCCACCAATATAACTTATATAATATATACATCCTCGCAATGTATCACGTGTATAATATATGTATCCACCACCACATCGAGACTGAAAAGCCTCATTTTTTGTTCCTCTCGGAGACGCAGATGGGTGTCCGCCCGACGTGACGTACCCTGGGTACACCCTGGAGCAGTGCTTCAGGCCGCGTGCAGGCGTATGTATATACGCTCGGGATGACATCTGCGTTCTGCGTCTCCGGAATCTTGAAGACTCCAACTACTCTGTACTTTGGGTTATGGTGGACACGGGCACGGGCACCTTAACAATCTTAACGTCCACCCTTAAACTTGGCTCCTTCATAGAGTCCAAGGCCAAAATTGCAGCGAAAAAGCTTGGCATTATTTCAAAGGTGAGGCGGTGTGTGTGTGTGTACGTGAGGCGGTGTGTGTGTGTGTGTGTGTGTGTGTGTACGTACCGACAGTACTCGTTGTATGTGAGCACGTAGCACTTGTCCTCGATGCACGCGACGGAGTTGGCGTCCCGGTGGCGCGACGCGAACACCTCGTCGGGCGCGTCCGCGGGCTGCCGGCCGCGCTCCGTGTGCTCCGGCCGGTAGTACCACACCAGCGACACCATCATCTCACCTGCAACACGACAATACCCTTATATACACCTTACTGTGTTCCGGTAAGAAATTGAAGCCGGTGATATTACAGGCGCGTGAGACATTCCACCTTCACGTTTAGATACATCTACCATATCGGTTATGAGTCCGCTATTTGTCGCTTGTCGAGAGTAGACCTGTATCGCATTATACAAGCGTGACCCTCTAACACAGGTATCTGTATCCATAATTAAAAGAGGCTCAATAACACTTAAAATGTATGTTAGATTAAGTTAACTGGATACTACAGCAGCAGCGGGGGGGGGGGGGGGGGATAGGGGGGTACATAGGAGATGACAGACAGACATCACACACCACACTAACCATCTTCAGGATTCTCCCAGAGGCTGGCGACTCGCGCGACGAAGGGGTGGGCGCGCGCGACGGAGGCGCGCAGCAGCACGCAGTCGCCGCGCGCCACCTTGTCGCCGCTGGTGTGCCTCATGCGGGACCAGCAGCGCGCCGTGCGGTCCAGCCGGGAGTCGTTCTGGAACACCACACCACCACACCATCACACCATCACACCACCACACCACCACACTCAGTGATCACATCCATCCGCCTGGATACCTCACCGTCACTACTACTGACAATATACTCACTAGCCTCTCACTAATATACAACAGAGATTGTAACGCCGCGCCGGCCGCAAAAGGTTTGCCTATGTACCACGTACGGTGTTATGGAAAGAGATAATAATATATTTTGCCCTTTTACAGCAACTTCAAAATCGCCAAGATTCACCGCAAGAACTAATATATAAAATTGGTAAAGTCAACTCAAGAATTATTAATGTAGGAATCGCGGCTAGTTCACCCCGGGATGCTGTTATAAAAGTCTAGTATATGTAACAATAGCTGTATTGTATAAAACTGCGATTAAGATGCTGTTAATGAGTGCGGTTTGGATGATTGGTGATGATGCACTGAGTTCATTAGGCGGCCGCCGCGGCCGGCGCCGGTCCGCGCTCGCGGCACCACTAACCAACTTAGTTCATACTGGTGATGTTGCTATATACCTACGTGATCGATGTATCCAATAATTAACTTACAAAGCTTTCAAACTTTCAAAGAGCCCGCTCATACTTCAAAACGTGCATTCGAAACATCTGTTGCTACATTGACCTTCACACAATTTTTTATTCCGTATCCAAGTAGAATCTATTCTTTCAAATAATCTTGACTGGCCAAATACATATCTGTTATCGAGGGGGGTACAGCTCCAACTTTATCTTTTTCTGGAATTTTGATCAATCAAATAATAGTGTTTAGAGAGTAGAACTTACATTGAGGTAGACTTTAGAGAAATGATGGTCGCCGTCCCAGTTCCAGCCGTTGCTCCACCGGGGCGGCGCTCGCGGCTGGAGCGCGGGCGGCGCTGCGGGCGGCGCCAGCCTGCGGCCGCGGCGGGCGCCCCTCCGCCTCGCACGCCGCGGCGCCGGCGACGCGCACGCCTCCTCCACGACCAACGTCGCTTCATCCCTCTTTATCGGCGGCCTCTTCGACACCAGAAGCTTCACCACCTTCTCGACATTCTTTGCCTTTATTTCTCCCGTCGTCAGCTTGCATCTCTTCATTTTTGCCGCCTCGACGCATTCCTCTTCTTTCTTCTTATCGGCGATTTCCACTCGCTCTTCGACCTTTTGAGATTCTACTTTTTCAGGAACATTATCTTTGGGCATTGGTTTCGATATTTCCGCAGGAGTTATTTCAGTTTCGCTTGGTTCATTCACTTCATTTATAATTTCTACTTTTTCATTTTCTACGATCACTGGTTTAATAATGTCTTTATCTAAGCTGCCGTATGGCTTCTTTATTTCTGTTAGGTCACACTTACTATGCGTTATGCTGTCCTCTTTGAGTGCAGGTTTAACGGTGGATGGTTTTAATACTGATTTGTGTGAGACCTTAGAATCTATCTTCTCTACTTTCTCGTGTTTGCAAGCATTTTTATATGCCAGCTTCTTTTCAATTAGTTGAGTTACTGCCGCAATAGTATTTGGTCTGACGCCACCGACGGTGTTTGCGTTCTCGACGAAGTTGTTGTTGATATTTAACATCTTTTTGGCGCAATTTTGAGCGACGGCATCGACTGGAGATAAGAATAATTCGGCAGGATTCAAATCCTTATCCGAAGCATAACCTTTGGCATCAGCTCTGTCAATACTGTTTTTGCGAATGAGATTGTCAAGCAGCAGAGCACTCTTAGTTTTTGGTTTCTGAGCTGCGATATCGTCTTTCTCTATGATCAAAGGAATCCCATTTGGAACCAAAACTCCATTATTAACTATGGGATTTTCATCAACGACTGGGTTTTCCAGAAGAATTTTCTTGGCTCGAGATCGACCGGTACTCTTATCTAATTTACGTTTTGCAATTTTCTTATCAGCCGGTGGAGATTTCGGACCTCGCCTGGGTTGTGTAGGTTTCTTCTTCGATTCCTTAGAAACATTTTCTACTCGGGGCGGTTCAGGTGGATCGCCCGAAACTTTCCTCCTCTTTATTAGTTTGACATGTTCACCGATCCCGTTAGCTTTACACCCCTCCTCTAGCTGTGTGTCTTTCATATCAATTTCTAGCTTTGGCCTGGAATATCTTCGCTTTACAGCTTTTGGACTATCATTACCGAACGTGGTGTCCGCCGTCGTGGGGTTATGTTCTCTTAACGCTAGCGCGTCCGGTTTCCGGGCCGAAGCGAACGTAGGGCCTTCGTTTTCCTTCTTGATATCGACTAAGGGGGTGGTCCGTTCGTCGGAAGACGAGAGGTCGATGGGTGCGCAGGGCGGGGAGGATATTTCGATGACGTCATCATCGGCGTCGCTGTGTGCGCGCGCGGGTCGGTGCGCCGAGAGCAGGCCGGCGGTGTCGTCGCCCGCGAGCTTCCGGCGCGCCATGTCCTTGCCGAGGCGCGCGCGGCGCGGCGCGGAGGGCGGCGGCTGCGGCGCGCACACGCCGGCGGAGCCGCGCGCCGGCGAGGGGGGCCCGAGCGCCTCGCCCGGCCCGTGCACTTGACTCGCGCTGCGGATGTTGTCGCGGGCGTCGAACAGTTCGCGTTTGGGTGAAGCGCCCCCTATGGCCGGGATCGGGCACGGATGCGGTACGTCCGCGCCGGCCGGCGGTTCCGGTTCCATCGGAGGATCCTGCACAATATGTTATATAAGTAACACCTTGGGATATATATTGATGAAGTTTCCGATGAGGTGAAGTATGTTATATAGTTGATTTTACCTTGCCGCTGCCGTGTGTGTCTGAGGCGGCGTCGGGAGCGCACGCCCGCACCTTCGATCGGAAGGCGCCCCCGGGCGGCGCTGCGGCCGAAGGGACATCCGGGCCGGCACCGGCTGGGGCTTTACCAGTAGCGGGCCCAATAAGGACGTTTTTTGGACACGCGTTAAGTGGGCACGGGCATCGATATTCTGTAAACAACAGTATATATAATGTGATAAATGACTAAGTAATTATTGTTACTTTAATAATCAGAGGTCAACCTATGACATTATTGATGGTTGTTTAGCCTATGCGAAAATGAATTTATTTAAGAGTATATTAGAGACATACCCTGCACATTTTATAGATTTTTTGATTATACTTATTTATTTAGTTTATTTAAATTTAAATATTCATACCGGTTATTTTTGTTATTATACATATTCCGTAACGCTTGCTGTGTTCACTAATATTAGAAACTACGCCGAAAATGATAATTTTTGTATCAGTTACATTATTTATTTATTTATTTATTTTATTTATTTTAATTCAATAAATACGGATAAACCAATTACATCTACTGAATACATTACAAATATAATACAATTACAAATACAATGTCAAAATAAAACAACTTATAAATAAAGGTCAATCACAACATAAACAACTTAAAAATAAGGATCAATAATAATAATAATAACATGAAAGCTCAAAATATAAATCAAAATTAAAAGAACACATCCTTTTATTCACGGTCATCAGTCTCACAAAATCTGAGAACCTCTGATAATAATCTCATCCATCCGTCCGCAAATATATCAGTGTGGGGCGCGGCAACCAGGAGCGCGTTGAGCGTGGTTAGGGCTCGCGGGAGAGGGGAGGTAGCGCGCGCTACGGTGCGGCTGCGTGGCACAGCAAACAGCTTGTGTCTCCGGGCCCTATTGTACTTGTCGGGGGTGAAGAGTTGACACAGCTCATTGCTCAAGTCCGGAGCGTCTATTTTGCCGCGGAGAAGTTTACACGCCGTTATCAACTGCTCGTTTTTCCGCCGAACTTCAAGCGAGTTGTATCCCAAACAACCCAGAAGGAATTGAGTGGGGTACATAAAAGGGTAATACCCGTACAACCGCTTATAAAGGTATCTCAGAAACGCTTTTTGCACTTTTTCCAGAATTAAGGCATATGTTGATTCATGCGGGTTCCAGACGCATGCACTGGTCTCCAGCGTGGTCCGCACGAGTGCTCCAAATAACAGTCGAACCACATTGTGTTGTCGAAAGTCCCTAGCATTCCTAAGAACGAACCCGAGCCGTTTGAAGGACTCTTTCGCCAACGCACTGATGTGGCCATGGAAGTTCAATTTTCGGTCGAATGTCACCCCCAAATCCTTCATTGCAACGGTTCTCTGTATCCTTTGGCTGCCCAGTTTATAATCAAAGAGTTGAGGGTGACGCATTCGGCCGAAAGTCATGACGTAACATTTGCTGCAGTTGAATTCCAACTTGTTCGCAACGCTCCATTCCAGAATTGCATCGACATCTCCCTGAAGTTTGATGGCGTCATTTTCAGACTTAATCTCCAAAAAGAGTTTTAAGTCATCAGCATAAAGCAAACTCTTAGCATGTTCGATGGATGTAGGTAAGTCATTGACCATCAACAAAAACAGAAGGGGACCAAGTATAGATCCCTGACTTACTCCGGATCGCGTGTGATAGGGTTTAGACTCATAGAGACCGAGCCTAACAAATTGCTGGCGGTCACGCAGATAGTCTGCAAGTAGCCGGAGAAGCCCAGGGGCAAAGCCTATACGACAGAGTTTTTCCAGCAGGATGTCGTTATTAACCCTATCAAACGCTTTCGCAAGGTCAAAATAAAGCACATCCACCTGAGTCCCCCTGTCAAGGCTATTGGAGATGTAGTCAACTGCAGTTAGTAGATTTGTATTTACAGACCTTTTGGTTCTGAAGCCGTGCTGCTCGTTGCACAAGTACTTTCCAACTTGCGTGTAAATGTACTTGTGCAGAATGCTTTCAAATATTTTTGCTGGCGAGGATAAAATGGCTATTGGTCGATACTCTTCCACCGCATACCTGTTGCTGCTCTTAGGTATTGGTGTGACTCTTGACAACTTCCATTGTCTAGGGTAAGCACCCAGTTTTAAAGCCAGATTAAAGATATGGCAGAGAGGGTCACACAACTGTGTTCTTGCGTTTTTGACAATAGCTGGCGGAAGAATATCAGGACCAATGGAACTATTTGGTTTCAACTTGTTAATCCCATATACTACATCACTTGCCGTAAACTTTACTACGTTCACATAATTGCTATTTACAGTGTTATCTCTGAAACAAGCATTTGCGACATCAAGTTGAGGCACATCGGGTAGGAAAACACTTGCGAAAAAATTGGCGAAAGCTTCAGCTGCGTCTGGGCCCGAGCAAGAAATACCTTTATAAGTGAGGCTAGGCTCAAATCCACCCTTGGATCTTAAACTCGATATGTGTTGCCAGAATTTACGTGGATTCAGTTTTATATTGTCTTCAATGCCAGAGATATACCTATCATAAGCTGTAGACACGCGCAGTTTCAAGTCCGCTCTGAGCCTAGAAAAAGACCTGTAAGACTCCTCCGAATTAGAGCGCTTCCATAATGTATGGTGTCTTGTCTTTAGACGAATGTCACTAATTATATCACCCGTAAACCAAACGGGGTAACGTCTCTCAGTGGTGCCCTTGCGCCGCTTTTTGGGCATGCACTGGTCAAAGACACTATATACTATGTCATAAAATTGTTGACAAGCGGTGTCAACGTCATCCGTATCAACAACACTCTTCCACGAGGTCTCTGCTAATACTTGATATAATTGGGCATAGTCACATTTGAGGAAATTCCAGTCTTTAGCATGGTCTAAGTTGCTTGGCTTGACGATATTAGAGCAATGAGCTGAGCCAAATCTTACCTTGATATCTAAGGGTGGGTGATACGCGTCGGCTGGCACAATTCCGTCTGATGTCGAGACGGTTACCTCATTAACGCTAACATTCTCCTGGACCAGAACCACGTCAAGCATTCCACCGTGTGCATTGATAACAAAATTTCTATCAGTCAAACTACAAAAAGACAAAAAGTAACAGTAATAATTAGAAATGTTTGTAGAGGCACTATTTAAATTTATGTCTCCAAAGATAAATATAGATCCCTTCAGTACATGAATAAAACTTTCAATCTTACAAAACCATTCCATATAGACATTATCAGAGGCAGTTGGTTTAATGTAGACAACACACACATGAAACGGGCGTCCCCGCCACGTAAAACTCGCCCACAGATCTTCTCCCTTATCTGTTTCTAAGTCACGACGGCGACGCAGTACAATAGGAGCACGCGCAGCAAGGAGGACGCCTCCGCAAGGCGTGCCTCTGTCACGGCGGAGAGCACTCCACTCGCCCGATGCTAATTCGGCGTCTCCCACGGAATCGTCTAAGAATGTTTCCGTCACAGCTACAACATTATGTTCTAATAACAATAAGTTATTTCGCCACAGTCTGAGTTTTGTTTTAAGCCCACGGACGTTTTGGTAAAAGACGTTTAACCTCGCATTCTTAGTGCGCACTAATACCTGCTTGGCCACGAAAGGGCTGATTATTTCGTGTAGATAACCTTGGGCTTGAGGGTTTTTTGAAGGTGACCCATGCCTTTATCCTGGCGTTGACTGGCCAAACGTCGTTGGAATAACATTTCTCGTAATATGCCAACGGTAAACCTATCTTGTAGGACTTATAATTACCCTTGGGAGTCAGCTCATCTACTGTGCAAGATGCGCTTGGGCATAGCTGTCGAAGGTAATCACGGATCTCGTTTGCACTTGACTCCATATTCCATAAATGGAGAAATTTACGCACTTCAACTGCTTTAAGGGAAGTAACAGCTGGACCAGCCGTTCCACAAATCGAAGCAGCTTGCCTTCTTTTCCTTTTCACCTCGGTCCACTGCTGAGCTTCAGGTTCCGAGTGGCTTAGACAGCTGGGCTCTTTATCCATTACGACACTGCCGTGTGTCATTTCCGAAATAGGCCTAGATATTAATTTGCTCTTTAACTCCTCAACGTCAATTTGAGGTTGAGGATGCAACGACGGAAATGTTGTTCCGGCCTTAATCAGCTTTCTGTTTACATTATTTTGCTTCTTTGTTTTCTGAACTTCTGCAGCAGGTTTTATCTTAAGATCAGATATTGAAATAGAAGTAGAAGATGCCTGATGCTGATGTTGGTTTTCGGAGACTACTTGAACTCCGGGGGCCTCCAACTTTGTCATCTGAAGAGTAAGTATCTCAACTTTTGCCGCGTAAATCTTAAGCTCCGTGGCTAATGTGTTGTTAGATGTTTCATAAAGTTGGATTTTATCATGAAGTGCTTTTATCTCCGATGTATATTTCTTCATCAAGCTTTCATTATTTTTCACAGCTGAAACTGAGAGTACTAACATTTCCCGCATTACGACTATTTCTTCTTTGAGAGAGTGAATCTCAGAGGTAAGGTCAGCATCAGCACTCTTTGTAATTTCACTTTCCTCATTTGCATTCATAGATGTTATCTTTTTGCGATGTGTGACGTTCATATCATGCAATTTCTTGGAGCTACCCACAGGGGTCAAGCTATTGTACCCTCCTCTTTTGGGAGCACAACGACATTCTGGGCACAACCAAGAAACATTTTCAGCTGAATACTTATCGCCTGTGCATAGATGATGGAAAGTTTTGTTGCATGTAACTACACTACAATGCCTACCATCCTCGCCTACAATCGGTGTGTAGCAAGCAGCACAATCCATTATGAACAAAACTGATATTCGCGTTTGATCGTTTTTGTCAGTTTAAATCCCTGCAGCGATTTGAGGGAATAAGTATTGCTATTCGCCAATAGATGTCTCTGGTGTCGTGATCGGTTCTTACTTATCCACTTTATAGTCTATGGCCACTGTCGTGATGACATATGGTTGAATGTCAGAATTTGGCGAGTCGCTGTCACAAACGCCGGTAAACAGCTGCTTTAGTATTGTCAACTTTATTGGTACTGAAATCACTCGTGAAAAATTGAAATTCCTACTCACTGTTTTTGAGTTCAGACCACTGATTTTGAGTTTTAACCGTTGTGTCCAGTGTCCAAGCTTAGCGTTCATGGAATTTACCGCAATATGGTCCTTTGGATGTGCCTCAAGATGATGATATTGACTTCCTCGGAGGTTATTTCGATGTTGCCGATACTTTGAGGTCTGAATTCACTTTTATTCAGTGTAATAAATAATTAAAACTGTAAGAGCTATGTTAGACTTTGTTTACGTCTGGGCGGACCAGAGACAACATTTGTTTTATTTGTATTATATGTAAGTTACACGTTAGTTTCAAGTTGTGAAGTCGTTATTGTGTGTTCTAGGTTCTAGGTGTAACTGTCATTGCTGAAAGAGATTAATGCGCGAATAAAAGATGCGTTTAAAGTACTCTCATTCCGCTGCGCTGTCGCAGGTGGCATGCACCCAACACGACAACCCTCCCCGGAGACCCGAACTCACTCACTCACTCACTGGGCCGAGCTAAGAGCTTACTTGACACCGTCGACCATTTGAAGGTTGATGTTCAACTTACCAACATAGGGTATCCTCTGTGGTGAATGTTGGTAGCAAGCTGGGGTGCCGTAGTACGGGGGCGGTGGGTACGGCTCACCCCCGATGCCCCCCATCTGGATAAAACAATAATTATGTGTCAATTTATGCTTTATACAATAAATTGGTGGACATTTCACACAGCGCCGCCTAACTCCACTCCAAATTAAGCATGACTTGTACAATGCGTACCAGACAATTGATAGAATACTATCTATCTATTCGAGTCACTGGTTCTCTCGAACAAGTGTGGTGAAAGGATTGTAAGTGCGCCTCAAAGAGGCTCCTTTCGTGCACTCGACACATGTCTTCGAATTTTTACTTCTAGGACATGTCGGTTTCCTCACGATGTTTTCCTTCACCGTTTTGAGAACGTGGTATTGCGCACATGTATCTTTCAATCGAAAAACTCATAGATGCACGTCGGGATTTGAATCAGCGACCTCCGGATTGAAACACGGGGTCAGTACCACTAGACTACCACGCTCTACTAAAAAAACTTAAATACTTTTTGCGATTAAATTACATATTAACACCTTGACACAAAACAAACATATATATACGTTACATAAATGTTTTGTCCTAGATGGGAAGCAAACCCACGGCCTACAGTGAAGGCAAAGTTGCTACCGAGTGAGCTGTGAGGCCAGTTATCATCAATAAAGATATACACGATGCGGTACAGCGTTATCAAATGACGGATTGGATAAAACAGCGGTGAATCACCATTTCACAATGACGATGGATACTAATTTGATGGTAGTTATATATATATATATAGTAATCATCTGCATAAGGTATTTCGTATTAACATTACTTTGAATGGAGCTCTATAGCTCCCTGTGTTACACGATATTCAGCAGAGTCGTCTGCTTGGATTCACTTTTTAGTGTTTCCTATAATTAAACTGATTCTCTTCTGATTAATGGCTCTATAATAGACGTCATGAATGGATATTATACAACGAAATGAAATGAAACATTAAACTGCAAACAAATCTGTAAAGTGAAACTAAACGCGAGAACCTATAGTTGGCTCTCCGCAGCTAATCTCCGTTGTTATTACACATTGTAACAACGCTGTTGGTTCTCCATGTAACAAATGAGTTTTTAAGATATTAGAACAATATAAAATGATTATATGTATAGTATGAAAGAATGAAGTGGAAAATTACAAGTCATTTATATAACAATGATTAGCGAGAAAGTTATTGCGGCAATGGCTCACCACTTGTATTATAATGTTTCCATTGCACCGAGGTGTGGTCGCCGGTGAAATTACAGGCACATGAGACAATACATTTTCACGTTTCAGAGATACGGGCGCATACAATCCAACTCGGGTCTGCTGTAATAGGGGAGGACCCAAGTCGTATTGCTTGTTTTGGGCAAAGGGTACCCACTTAAGATTAGGTGAGCCATTTGCTCGTTATGTAAACGTTATCAAATAAACAAGCTTAGCCCACAGGAACAGTGAATATCATGGCGCTGCCGATCACTTATAACATGACTTTATTTGTACGGAGACATCAAAAATCAGTTAAAACTTGGGTAAACTAAAAAGAAAAGAACATATAAGAAGATATAGTTACCGGCGCATCAGACTGTGGCGGCGGCATGGGGTAGCCTCCTGGAGGCCTGTAGTATCTGCCATAGCACAGTTCTGGATAGTACGGCGGACCGTACTGTGCCAACATCTGAATACAAACAACAACAATAACAATTATTACAAATTTTACAACTACTTACTTAATGTATTTTAACTATGGAGTCGTTATCTACACTCGGTGCTAAGTATTTCACACAACATTATTATAATTGTGTAACAGGTACGAGTAGGTAGCGAAGTGTTGTGATGTCAAACATTAGTGTGGTTAAGTCAGTTTTTTGTAAATTGTTGGTTTCACCATTGTTCCGGGTTGCGAATGATCGCGGGAGGAGCCGTATTTTATATTATTTAAAGCTAAATAACATAACCAAATTTGGTTTTTATATAAACATACATTCTGGGTCACCTTCCACAAGATATATAAACAGGCTTTGTCATGAAACAGGAGCAGGACGGCCGCGGCCGGCACGGCATGGGCAGCGGCATACTGCGTTACAAAGTTGAGGTGAGGTGCTTTGTCACGGAAACGCAACAGGGAGAACTGTAGCCGTAACGCTGACGGGGAAATATTTCATTTTCATTTCATTTCATTTATTGTTGGAACGAAGTTCCTTATCGCGCGTTGTGAAAGGGGGCTAGACGGAAAAAATTCTTACGAAAAGTTGTCACGACACTTTTTGCTATAGTAAGCTATTGTAAGCTGTGCGGCGTGCGCATGTTTATCTGTCTGTCTCTCTCTCTCTCTCTTATTACATTATATTTGTTAATAATAAATAAAAAAAAAAAAAACTAAAAAAAAAACAATTCCTTCACTAATGAATCGAAAGGAACTTCGTTCCATCCGGGTGTCCCTTGACACCTCTCAAGTTTTATTATATTTATTTTTGTTTGTAAACCTAGGTATACATAATGGTGGTAGAGCTTAAAATTAGGTCACTAGATTCTATTAGATATATTTAGATCTATTATTCTATTAGAAATATAGAGTACGTAGATATGTAAATACATTTTAAATGCTGGAAAATGTGATGGTGTCCATATACACTAAAACTGGTAGAATGAAACCGACTGTAATATATGTGGTACAAATAAATCACATCAATAAGTTTGGAGTGAATTATGAGTTTTCTATAAAGAGAGTGGAACCAAGTTCTTAAATATATCGTTTAGAAATAACGTAAAACTTTTTATCTCATATAACACGGAAGTCACGGAATTATAATAAAATAGCATATTAACGTATTGAATATGTAAGTATCGATTCAAGAGCACGATTCAAGAATACTATAACACTAAAGGTTACAGGTACAGCTGCGTGGAATATTAAAGGTTTTTTATTTATATTAGTTTGTTTGATGTCTGGATGTTAATATTTATTTATATGTATGTTATAACTAATATAAGTATTCTATCAGTTATCTAGTTAGTACAAACTATGCTTAGTTTGGTGCTAGATGGCGCTTTGTGAAATGAGCACCGATTTTTGTAACAAATAAATATTGGTTCACTTAGCGCTACCCAGTTCTAGAGCAAGGTAAGCATAGCTTTTGTCATGGGAACCAGGTAACGGATATGATTCTTACATACCTTTTCTAAATACATACATACAATACATTTTAACACGGAGACACAGATGATTGGGAATCGTCAAAAAGGTGACTGATACAAACACGAGACATGTCATGTCACCTGGATTTATTGAAACTGCATACTTGTAAAGTTGTGGTGATGGATGTTGATAACACTGAAGGTAGCCGCACAACAGTGTCTCACCGCAAGATACACGGACACAGACAACTACCGTTGTATACGGCCCTTTACGGCTAACTTAACAATTGACCAAGATCCATCGCCATAGCCGTATAGTTCCACACGGCTTACAATGAAAGTGAATGAGGGCTGGTACTATGTTGGTCCCTTTTCTAACACGTACGAGAAAATGAGATGACAGCTGTATTTTTCAGGTAGTTCATTATAAGCCATATTGATTTGAGACTATGGGTAGGTAGGTAGGGTAGGTATGAACCGTGGCTTACCTGCGGATGCGGCGCGTGATAGTGTGGTGAGTGGTATCTCGCCAGCGCGCGGTCTTCATTGTTCGTCTCCTTGATGAGAGGGCCGGCGGGCTGGTAATATCCTGGAACAACCACAAAACTATATTCAATATGGCTGTCTGGGAGTACTACTGTCTGGGTTGTCCGTGGATGGCCGTTTTAGAAGAAAGCTCCTCACAGGTAAATGGACGTGCCTGGTGTTGTCAACCTTTTTGTTATCAAACACAAAACATACAGTATCATTTTCATCCAGAATTCCAAAATCAAAATGCAATCATTACGACTCTAATCTTGGGTATCCGTCAAGGTCCAGTAAGAAAATTTGTGGATCGAGAAGTTGGGAAATGCAATCCATTTTAGCTCTAGTCTCACACCTGCTTTACTAATTACCTTTTATTACGTAAAAACTGATTATCTTCTCCATTTTAATCTAAGTAGATTAAAATAAAGAAGGTAATCAGTTTATTCTTGCAAATGTGCAACTTAAGAGCCCTTTCAGATATGACAGGTTAAATAACATATTAAATCATCACATTGATGTAAAAACAGCAGCTGGTTTCTGACCAAACATCATGAAGAATCTAAAATTTCTAAACTTCATTATCAGTGTGCCTTAAAGTGTTAACCGTTTCCACATTTGATGCCCCCCCCCCGCACTGCACCACACAACTACCATCAAATTGGCCTGTATCCAAGTATTTTGTGAGTAATTAATGAGAGCATTGTGGTGGTCACGTGGCGCGTTTCAGACGTGTTACTGCTCGGTTTCAATTTCAAGGCAGGACACACCACCTTCCCTAGCCTCACTCGCGCCACGCCTCACGCCTCACGCCTCACGCCTCGGGGTGAAGAACGCAGGCCGTAACATGATGACACACACATGAAAATCTAGATTATTGTATTGTTTAGTTTGAAAATTAAATTGGAAACTTCTGAAAATATATTAGTTATATGATCAGAGTAGGTATGTGCAACATTAAAACATACAGAGTGAGGGTAAAATATTATATTAAAATTGTGACATTCCCTTTAATTGTCTCACAATTTAGAGCATATTGTAAGTAGTTCGCTCGCTCGTTGAAATAATACGAGGCGAAGTGTCGCGGGGCTCACACACACACACAGCTTGCAAGCAGATCCCAGCGGTCTACACTTCATTGTATATCGGACAGTCGGCAGTGGATCATTAATCGTAATACAGGTGTGTACCCGCGTGCTCGGCGTGCTCGGTGCGCTCGGCACATTCCAGCTGTTGGAAGGTGCTACCGACAAGGTTCATAACGATACCTTACCTATACACATACATATCGGTTCGTAACTACACTATATGTATATAAGAGCAGTAGAACTCTCGCCAAGTTCGTCCGGGGAAGTACTGCCACCATGCCCATTTCTGCCGCCAAGCAGGAACGCATTCGCGTTACCGTGTTCCGGTTTGAAAGGTGTGGTTGCCGGTGAAATTACATTACAGGCACATGAGACATTACACCTTCACGTCTCACATCTACGGGCGCATACGATGCGACTTGGGTCTTGTCATACCTAGTATGGGAGGACCCAAGTCACATCGGTTGCTATGGGCCGAGGTTACCACTTAACACCAGGTGGGCTGTCGGCTCGTTCCGTAAATGTATTACATAAAAAAAAAAAAAAAAAAAATATTATCACAAAAACGTAGTTATATAAGTGATAGTTATACACTTTCATATGTGGTATACATAGGAATATTTTTGTGTAAAGCCCATTGTCCACCAGACAACTGTCGTATGCGGATGTGGTTGCCCGCGCCCGCGCCCGCGCCCGCACCCTCCCTTAAACATTGCATTCAGCAACAAACTCTATCAGAACACAATAAAGACCATGTTTACTTGAGTCATAACGTGACTTTTATGACATACATACATACACACGGTGCCACTTCACACCACATTCGTAGATAAACTGCGGTCGGGGCCATTTCCTATAGCGCAAAAAATAATTAATTTTATCACTTATATTATTTTACAATGTTGCTAAGAATGGTATTAAAATGCATATAACAGTGTGCGAATAAAATGTTGTGTGAAAACTCGGTTGCCTATTAATTGTCCACGTTACTAAGTCCTTACGGACGTAAGTTGGAGGATTACTTTATTTGTTTAGAGTATTGAGTTATTGTATATGTAGCATCCGCACTTTCCTATGACGTCACACTTAAAGCGCGCCCATTTAGCGCAAAAGCGAGTTAGTGATGTGCATTTGTCTGTGGTGAACTCCGTCCATTATTTGGACGGCAGAGGAGTGATAGTGACGGGTCATTTGTCTATGGTAGACCCGTTCACTGGACAGCAGAAGGATATTTTCATTAGAAACAACAATGTAAAGCCATAATAACGCACGACCTGATAATTCGCGGTATGATATTGTACCGCCTAAAAATATAGAATCTAGTATTTTGTCTTTGGCTAGCACCTAATCAAAGATATAAATATATAATGCTATTCTGCCTAAAGATAAAACTTGATTAATAAGAGCATCGAATTAAATGACGCGTCCATAAAACCATCGAAGGAGCGATTTCAATATTTCATCCCTTCAATAAAATATTTACAGAGCATTAATACAATAATAATACACAGAACAGGCGTCGGCGTCGCGTCCATTAATTCATTCAGATCACAATCACGGTATAATAAGAGCCGTAAAAGCAAACATAACGTTGGAAAGGGACGGCTTCACGTGGGGTATGCAATGAGTGTAAGGGATGGCCATTGTCCGCTGGCAGGTGCATTTCACACGTAATTATGAGTTAGCGGTTACTTTTGATGTTAAAAATGTATAGTGCAATATTTAAATGAAAATTATTTATGTAGTTGCGATTGGGTTGGTGATATTATCCGATTGGTCACATCAAATAGTACATAAGTTTTATAAAACCCCCCCCTTAGTGTTTTAAATGTTTCAGAGTAACAGTCACTTCAAATCAATAATGTCCATGACATATAATAAACGATACACCTAAATCGGCGAAACATCTTAATCCATAATATACTTTATCTTTTCTTGTATCAACGACAATTCCAGAAAGATTCCAGAAATTCCAGAAAATTCCTGAAACGTTATGTTGATATTTCTTTATAGATTAAGTTCACGCAAATGTTTGCCGCGTACAATATCACAAAACAACAGCGCTCATCTGTTCTGGTCAATTTTTTAATTAACGTGCACATTAAAGGCAAACAATTTTAACTATTGGTTGCTACTTAGATACAAATACTAGTTAACTTAGTGACCGTTTAAGTGGTGAAATTAGCTGGTCACAATTCTCGGCGGGTAGCTTTTGTTCGCGGGCCGTTACATTCCGGTGGTTTAATTACTTTGTTGTGGCAACCGAATTTCAACGAAAATTGTCCAAGAGACGGCCTTTAGGGCTTAGGGCGGCTCTATCTATCTATTGGAGACACCCAAGGATTTTAGGTGCGCCTCAAAGAGGCTTTTTTCATGCACTTGACACATGTGTTCCAATTTGGAGTTATAGGACATATCGGTTTCCTCACGATGTTTTTCTTCACCGTTTTGAGAACGTGATATTGAGCACATAAATGTTTCGGACGGCTCAGAGCATGGGATGAATAAATTAATTCGTGTAAGTTTCAAAATTAGACTTATTTGCTGTAGACTTTGCTTTTTTTTAATTATTGTTGAACAATTCACACAGCGCCATTTCTAGTCCCAAACTAAGCACAGCTTGCACTATGGGAACCAGACGACTGATTGAATACATATATACTTTGTAAATACATACTTACATATAACACAGACACAGAACCAACATCTAAATTGTTCTGATTAGGTACTATTACCATACAGATGTAGGTAACAGTCGTACAGTAAAACCATTTATCAATTAGCCTCCTCCACCTCCTTTCATTACGTTCCACAAACAGCACGCATCAATATTTTACTGCATGCCACTGTGTGCCACTACTGCTACTATTCAAAATAAATAATAATCAATTTAGGTTTGGTACAGAGGGACGGGGCGGTTTGCCTTGAGACACCGGCCGGCGCCGGCGGGGCGGGCGCGATGCGGGGCAGCTGCTGCAAAACCGGGGTGTATTTCTGATACGTCCTGTTGTATCCACTAGTTTCTTTGTTACTGCTGCTGGTACGCGGAAGGTACGGTCGGGTCGGGTCGGGCAAATCCCGCCGGAACATTTAACGTTTTTGTGCCGATCCATTTTGGAAAGGTGCAAATAGGAAGCAGCCATTGGCTGTTCAGTTATTATATATATTAATGTATATCTGTTAAAGCAGGCGTTCATGGCCGTTAATATAGGGCTAGGTATGGGAGGCTCACAGCTACGGGATAGTCTGTTAGTAGCTATCATAACAACCTGCTATATTTACTAAAATGTACTAAAACAATTATGCATATTACTAAGTAATTGAACAAAATTCGTAATTGGAAAGTTCTAATTCACCACAAAAGTCAAATTAAACCAAATGTAAACGAAATAACATCCATTCATAAAGAACATTATGCCTCGTCCGCATTTCATTCCGGAGTTATCTTGCCAATTATCGTCATTTATCATAATTTTTCACACTTTTCTCGAATCAGAGATACATATGAAATGAGTTTTCTTACCAAGTAGTTTTCAAAATAATAAAACTTTTTATTGTATTCATAAACTAGTATCCGAAAGTTTATGCACGCAATGTTTATTTATTTATGATAATTAAACTATCACTGATAGTCCTTTTTTTTGTTTGTGAATATGATAATTTTGGAGCTTATTTTAAATTATTCCATAACTCTTCTAGCTTGTACAAATTACTATATATGTACTATATAAAGCAATTCTGAAAAGTATCCACTATTTTAGACACATTCGGGAAGTACTGCCACATACGTATTTCTGCCGCCAAGCAGTACTGTGTTCCAGTTTAAATTTTTCAATTCACATGTTAGGCTAAGGACAAGTACGAAACGAGATGGGTCTTCCCATACGTGGTATAAAATATGTAGGCAGGGACCGAAGTCGTATTTACTATATTATGGGTAGATGTAACAATCACATAAGCACCTGCTAGTTAACGACATGAAAATTACATTATTTTCCCACATAAAGAGATTAGCCAATAATTTTGGTGTTTAAAGCAATTGCCTATCAACCGAGGGGTTAGAAAAATAGACATGAATTACACAATAAGCTCGAGGCAACGACTACCCGCGTCTCCGTTGAAATATTACAAAAGGTTTTATTAGACGAAGCGTCTTTTGACAACACGCATGATTTAGCTTCCGCACCTGTGTCTCTGTTGTCAACTGTCATCGCAGCGTGTAGTTTGCCGGAGGATAAGTTTTTAACGATCGCCTCTGGCGGCCGCGCGACATTCCAGCTGTTTCCGAGTTCGTTGACGGTCACAGACAGATTGAAGTTGGTCATTTGGCCAAACTGGATGCGCTAAATTGTTTCGCTAATACCAACCGAGTTGTCAACCTTGCGGGAAACGTTGCAGCACATTTACACAGCTACAGCAGTGACGCATACACGTTACTGTGCTCCGGTTTGTAGGTGTGCATGTCGGTGAAATTACAGCCGCATCAAACAATGTTACGGGCGCAATACAATGCGACTTGGGGTTTCCCACACTTAAACAGGGGAGGACCTAAGTCATATAGCACTCATCATCAGGTGGGCCATCTTGCTCTTTCCATATCTTATTCGCATAAAAAAAGGATGAGAGGTTGCTATGATATTTTCCAAATCGAATCTTTCATTCTTTTTATATGACTGGCCTCGCAGCTCAGGTGGTTAGTAAATCTGCCTTCTGAGCTGTAGGTCAAGGGTTCAATTCCCACCCAGGACAAACATTTATGCGACGAGCACTGATGTTTGTTCTGCGTCTGGGTGTTAAAATGTATTCATGTAATTGCAAAAAACATATATATATATATATATATATATATATATATATATATATGTGTATGTATTCTATCAGTCATTTGGTTCCCATAGTATAAACTATGCTTAGTTTAGTGCTAGATGGCGCTGTGTCCACCAATATTTATTTATTATTCATAATCTTACTATATTTAAACGAGCAATTCTTGGCTCGGCTCCAACGATTTTCATAAAATTTAGTATACAGGGGATTTCGAGGGCAATAAATCGATTTAGCTAGGATTCATTTTCAGAAAATCAACTTAAACATTAACTTATTTTTTTTTTATTGAAAGAAAATAACAAAAAGGTGGCGTTTATTCTGTCGGTAAGATCGAAAAATATTATCCAAATTTCATCATGTTATCAGTATGTAATTCGTACTTAAATATAATTTCTAAAAAACACATTTTATCAAAAAAAAAAACCATCCAGGTACTTTATTATTCAATAAGCAAACAGTTCTAATTTATAAATGACGGTATCTTGTATATCGCTCCAGTTATATGGACGGTAGCCGGTGGAGCTACTGCTAGCTAGATGAGAGCGCGGAACAGTGCGCGGAATGTTACAACCAGTGGTTCACAAAATGAGCCCCGATCTGCTCTTAGGTCGTCATTTTTCAAACGCAAATTCGTAACGGTTACTCTCGCTGGCAATAGGACCACCGAGGTAGATTAATGATAGCGTCGGCTCCAATCTACAACGTATTGTCTAAATAATGCGCGGAAAGGTTTTGTTTAGAAAGTTTGATCGCCAAAATAAAACCTTGAGAACTTTTTGAATGGTTGACCTAATTTGACAACCGCGCCGTCTGTTTGGCGGCGGTTAACTTACAAGAAAGTTTACAAGGATACATTGAAAAGTTATCCACAATTATGTTATATCTACCGGGCGCCGGGCGCCAGGCGGCCGCGGCCGTATACAAATCCAATAGATGAATTTGGCTCGCTCGGTTGAAATAGCGGCCGCATTCGAGTTTCAGACTGGTCATTCAATATGATTAGAATTTTAGAAGCATGCTGAGTTTATTCACAGATCACGTTACACAACTCTGACGGACCGTGAAATGGGAACCATTGTTAATGTGCTTTGCCGTGCTACGAGGTTTTAGGACCACCAGAGGGACGAATGTTCGTATTCTTCTGCCGCCAACTCAATACATTCTGTATATCATTAAGTCTGTTTAAACCCTGATATATTGACTGACCTCATAGCTCAGTTGGTAGCAACCCTGCCACCTCTGCGCTGTAGTTTGTGGGTTCAGTTCCCACCCAGGACAAATATTTGTGTGACGAACATGTTTGTTCCGTGTCTGGGTGCTATTATGAAAAAAGTATACAAGTATTCATCAGTTGTCTGGTTCCCATGACACAAGCTATGCTTAGCTCACTTTGCGGCTAGACGGCGCTGTGTGAAATGTCCCCAATATTTATTTATTATAAAACTATGGTTGTTAGCATTTTATCGGATGAAGATCGCAAATAGTATTCACAGGTTTGATTGGCGGGCCGCGGAGTCGTCGACCGCTAATTGTGTGGCAACTGCCCAATAGTAATGACCCCGCTCGCGTATTCATTTGATTACATAGCGAATATACGTTTTAATGTGAATATACCTGAATACGTTAACTTGTTTTTATCGATTTCGTTCCTCCACAATACCATCTTCCCAAATTATAAGAATATGTCGTTACTTGTTACCGTAACCCGAGTATTAATGGATAGAACACAATTTATTAGCTAATACTCTAAAAGTAAAGCACAAAGAACGTGGAAAGGTTTCATTACTGTGGACTGGACACGTGCTCATTGCAAACAGAACAGTTCATATGTAAATATAGTTTGAGTTCGTCCAGAGATGTTAAAACATGCATAATATTATTATCTGCATACGGCTATCACTTCAAAATGTGAACTAACATTATATGTAAGGCTAATTTACGTGCATTGTGAAGTATCCTATCCTGGATTGACATAGTATCCTAGGTATGTGCCGTCAGTAACTAACCAGTTATATTTGCGTCACTGATGTTTAGGACTGTGTCACTGGAGAGTAGAAGACTAGGTAGGCACGCGCGCGCGCGCGGGTCTACGTGTGGTGTGGACGCAAGGTGAGGCGAGGTCGCTGCCCCCGGATTAGTTACCTACACATGACAGACAGACACCAGTCCGTGTGCTGTTGTTGCGGGCGATGTCTCGCTCCAGTGTGCCTTTTATTTTACTAAATAGCTCTGTGCCTGCCGTAGGCCAATTTATACATGACTTTTTTGACATTTACGGTTTAGTAATTAGTTGGTAAATATACATACGTATATTATATTATATTGGTGGACGATTCACACAGCGCCATCTAGCTCCAAACTAAGCATAGCTTATACTATGGGTACCAGGCGATTGATAGAATACATATATATTTTTTGCAAATATGCATCACGTAATATATAATTAAAACCCAGACACAGAAAAGACATCTAGGTTCGCCACACAAATGTTTGTCTTGAACGGGAATAGAACCCACGATCCACAGCCCAGAAGGCAGAGTTACTACCAACTGAGCTGTGAGACCAGTTAATACGAGTGTACCGCTGGCTGTATTTCGTCAGCAAAAATTAAAGTAAGCTCGATAGTTGAAGCTTTTGCAAATAATCGTCTCGGCCGACGCGACGCAACGAATGTAATGTGGCCACTTTAAACCAACTAGCTATGTAAGTAAAAGCTTACTTTCCCTTTGTGAGCTATCATTACATTGAGGGTGGGACTCGTAAAGTTGCGACAAAACAGTTTTGTCACACAAGTTATAATATAAATAATGTATCTGAAACGAAATCCGCAGCGTATACTCATACATACGACTGGCCTCATAGCTCAGTTGGTTAGTAACCGTACCTTCTGCGCTGTAGGTCGAGGGTTCGATCAGGACAAACATTTATGTGACATTTGTAACATTGATGTTTGTTCTGTGTCTGGGTGTTAATATATATTATATGTATGTATTTGCAAAAGAAAAGTATATAAGTATATGTATATCAGTTGTCTGGTTCCCATGATACAAGCTATGCTTAGTTTACTTTGGGGCTAGATGGCGCTGTGTGACAATGTCCACCGTTATTTATTTATATTTGCATATCGGTATATCTGTTACAACAATTATTACTGGAATGATCGTCAGTTACAGGGAGAGGGTTCTGTTACAATATTACATTGAAGCGAATAGTTACCTACTGTGTCGACATGCCTCGTGAAACACCTTTGCTACGTAAATTCATTAATATTGTATTGTATTTCCGTTTATAAAGTTGGCAAGCGTTTGCCGGAGTCCGGAGTGGGTTACTGAGGCTTCCTCCGTGACGTAGCTGTGACGTCAATCGCTTACGTACGGGTGCGTCGCGTCGATGTATAGGTATCTGTGTGACAAACCTTACAAGCTTAGTGTAGTATTAAGCTTAGTATTTTTATATAATTTGTGATTTAAGAAAATTGGCCTAAGTATTAGTTATTATTGGTATTATTGTATATCCGACTAGCCTAAGTTATGTAATATAACGAAATGATAAAATAAAAATCTAAATCTAAAAATGTAGTGGCAGCATCACGGGCACACACCGCATGTGTCCTGTCATCTTCTAACTTATATACATCGTTATTTACCAAAAATAAAATAAATTAACAACATAAATTGTAAACAAATCATTAAGTTGAACGCTCTTTATAAGTCTGCAAATATTATGTAAAAGCTTGTGTAAATAATTAACAATGTTCCCGTACATTTTTTTTTAACCGTAAACTGTTTTCACGTGACGCGTTACGCGATCACGGAGAGAGCAAAATAAAAGGTTGCGAAACTGCTGTTGTTATATTGAACCTATTTAAGTAACGCGTTATTGTATGTAATGTATGTATGTATGTATGTATGTATGTGAGCAGATAAGCAATCGCAATGTCAACATTAAATCGTAGCCTGTAGATGCTGCGCGATGTCGCTTCTATCCTGTCAGCCTGTCGATATACCCTCCCTCAGCTGCTAATTATATATAAAGCTTGACAAAGACAATAAGTTGTTGTATTTATAAATATGTATATAAATATTCCCTTTCTTATGTGGATATAGGTAAACAAGCAGACGGCCCACCTGATGTTAAGTGGTTACCGTTGACATCTGGATCCGCGGGGATAGCGTATCAAATATAATCACATCAAAATGTACCATATTATATATGAAAATTTACATTTAGCATCCAAAGCATCTTACGAGGCGTAGTAATTGTTTTCGAAAACTTAAATGGTACTGAATCAATCTTTTTATCCAAATTGAATTTTGTATAAATGAACTTTTATAATGCGGGTAGTTCATATAGAATGTGTCACCCTTGTGCCTTGTGTGTTGTGACCTCGCCTCGGTGCAAGAGGGTTGTCCTGTCCTTGCCACCCCCCAGCACCCCCCATCCCCTATCCTACGGTTAATATAACTGTGCATTAAACCCTCGCCTCGGCTCGTGACGTTGCGTTGCATTGCGTTTCAACGATCCCTACATATTCATTTTTATAGAAACGGGTTATTTATTTATCAGCGAGCAAATTTATATGTTTTAGCTGCACACAAAAACTTAATGGAATGAACTGCATGCTAAACGCCGCGCCGCCGCCGCGCCGTAACAAAACTCTTATGAAATTATTAATTTGAAACAGGTCCTGTAATACTATGAGGTTCACAGAACATACTCCTTTCCAAATAGTGCTTAGGCACTTAATTATACAAATAAATAAAATTTAGGTGTCTGTTCGTAATATCAAAATAACAGCTTTTTTAAATTGTATATGAAAGTATACGGAATATATATTATATATGGAGCGGTACAATTTAGTTTTGTTTTACCTGTGTTTATTCCGTCTAATTTATAAAGCGACTTTTTGATGAATTTTGAAGGCGCTTTAACTGGCAGATAGATAGCTGATGTAATAAGGAGTAAATAAAGCTACTTTTACTAAGGTTAATTCACAAATTGATAAAAATGACTCAACCACGTACCTATCCTTTTAAGTCATTTTAAAACTGAATCAATTCAGTTTGAAACACAAGCGATGCCGCGGGCATAGCTAGTATAACAAACGCAAATTTTCTTTAAGTAATAAGGCCGCCCATGCTTCCACGGATATTTCTTTTCACACACATATTTATACTGTGGTGTACAATAAAGAGTTTTCTATCTGTCTGTCTGTCTAATACGGAAACCTTTCACTCAGAAGTAGGAGTAATAAAAGCATTTGGAGACAATAATTAACAAAATTGGAACGATTCTTACTAATGAGTGTGATTCAATGTACTCGTAGCAGAGAGCGCATCGAGGCGTGCGGTGCTATTCTCGGCACATGTGAGTCATTACTTGCCAAAATATCTAAACGATGATTAGAAACGGTAGCTTTTTATATTTTTAGACAATCGATTGTTAAACAAAGGCACTGTACAGTTGTTCATTTCTAAAGACTATTTGTTAACACGAAGTTGAAAACTCCTAAAACAACAAACTACTAAAATGATACGTCTGTGGAATCGTTCAGCGCACTGTCCAATTTGGAGAACTTTATACACAATAATGCAGTAACATTATTGCTGTTGACTAAGTTACAAAGAAAAGGTGATATTATTATAGCGAACATTAATTATCGCGCGGCGACCAGCCCACCAGAATAAACCACTAATTACTTAATCGTGTTTAGGGCTAAGTGTTTAACAGAGTTTTAAATACATACGACACAGCACACACCAGCATCAATGGCGGGATACACTAGACGCTTTTATATAGATTTAGTATTCTGTGTCGATGGTCACATGTTGAGGATAATCGCCCGTTGCTGGATTGATGGGCCGCGACGATAATATCACAACAAACTTCTATTAAGCTATTACAGTTACAATTCATAGATAAAACTACTGATGTTTGAACTCTTGTACAGGAACACGAACTTAGCGATGCGGCAGCGATGTTACTTCCCACTTGAATAATCCGAGCTCGAGATACCGATGTAGGGAATGAAAGGAGAGAAGGTAAGTTATCATTACAAAGAAGCTAACTAAAACCCATTTAAACAAAGGAACTAAGAACACTCGAAAAAACTTGATTTAATGTAAATTTATGAAACGTCCAAATCTCCCAGTGAAAAGATCAAATATCCAAACTAATGATTAACTGAAAGATTTACGGGCGAGTGAAAATTTTATATTTGAATAGGCTTTAAACCAGATATCAAGCCGAGGTCGGCGCCCGACAGAGTAGCGGGTTTTTTGTTCGCTTTGAGCGGAAAATACCAACATCTCGTACCTATCTACGGAAGATGGTTCACAAAGTTTTGTAGAACTTATATATACATTTTAATAAGCAACGTGTATTTTAAGTTAATGTAATACGGTCAATGAAAGAATACCACATGAAAATATAGATATAATGCCTCTAACGTTTTGCAACAAGAGTATTTTGAAAATATGTGTTGTGTACCTGTGCACAAAATCTTTTAAGGTATCGGTACTGATAATACCTATTGAAGAACACATAGACCAAGATAAATGTTTATAGCTTGTCGTCCCATAAATCGAATAAAATACTGTATCAAAAAACAAAAACTCTGAAAATAATCAATAAGCCGACCAAGAATATACCTACACGCGAAGCTCGTAGCAAGCAATATAACAGAATAGACATACATTATCATTACACAAATCATAACATCTATTTTGGGGCCATCCCCGGGCGTTCACCTCTGTCTCCGAAAGTGGACCGATGTCCGCGAAATGGGAAATTTATGGCGGCCCTACTCCGCTAGCCTGGACGCTCGCGCTCGGGTAACAGCTCGTAGCGACCTACATACGTCCACTAGTTACATATTTGAGAAAAAGTCCGCCTGTAGCTTCTTCCCAAATCGCGCTACATTAAAAACAAACGGCTACATACATCATACGGCTTTACAAAACTCCCTGTGTCACAGGTGTTATCGACACACAATAACACAAGAAAACATTATATAACCGAACAAGTTCAGCGCACAAATATTTACAAGTCCGCAAATATCATCCGAGACTTCCACGAAACAAAAACTGAAGATTTTGATTTGTTGCAAATTTGCCCTTTTCATCTGATATCTTAGACTGGATCTGGTGACAGGCAATGCAAATACAGTTTAACATCATAATTATACCCCGACATAATTAGTTAATACATCGCTATTTATCATGAAGAGGAAATAATCACACGAGGAAATGACGTCGATTTATTAAAAGGTCACTGAAGCTGTCTTGAATTTAATATGAGAATTTTCAATATCAGAAATATTAAAATATTTTTAACTTATGCATACGATACGCTTCTCATAAGAACAACAACAGATTCTGACGTATTACAATATATTCATGGAAACTCATTAAACAAGCACCAATCACAAAATTCAGTGTAAAAAATATATGATAAATATAAATGCGCGGTTAAGCCGGTTTAACAGAAAACTATATGTAACATCTTTTGAAATCTATCAATCACTTAACCATTACACTTACTACGGGAAGCCTCCAAAATGTTAATAATTTTGCGTCATGTTAAAGTTTTCAAAATAGCTTATACACTGTTTTATTAGCGCTTATGTATGTAATCTGTTTCTTGCAAATGCATTCATTTGTTCCTAATTTTACCTGATCTCATCTGCATCTGACCGATAATGTGGTCCACATTGCAGCATGCCTATCTTTTCATTAGTTTTGCATGATACTCGAATTAAATTCTATGAAATCTGTGTAATAGCTATGTTATGTATTGTATTAAAATTGTGCAGTAGAACAAACTGACCACAATATATAAACAATCAAATTATTATTCATTCATGAAGGTTGCAACCGATGACCTAGATATTACAACTTATATGATTTACTCTATTACGCTATTCTTTATATTTGTAAGGCCGGCTTATCGCCTTCATTGTAAATTAAAATAAATCTGTATTCATTAATACATCTAAGCCAATCATAAATATAGATTTATGTAAATCCCAACTAACATAGGCATAGATTATGAATGGGAAAGTGAGTCTGTCCGTTTGTTACCTCTTCACGCCTGAACTACATAATGGATTACGATGAAATCTTTACGTATTTTATCAATAATAGTAATTTGGAAAGTAGCATGGCTCCAGAGAATTGACGCGGGGTACATTTCATCCCATAAATCCACCCTAAGGTTGGGTATAGGGTGTTGAAATTTGGATGGGAATAGTCGCAGATAAAGCTAGACAAAAACAAACCGAGCCTTACCCAACCAGACCAGACCAAACAAAACAAAACCAACTATGTTTTGTACTTACTACTACATACAGTGAATGCATTTATGTTTGAAATCATTAAGAGCGATGGATAGCTTGCTCTTATCTTAGGGCACAAGTGAACAAACCATAATAAAGGCAAAAATTATTCAAAAATTCGTTGTTTAGTCGATTAAATAAAAAAAACAGCGGTTTTTTTACTAATTAATAAATTATTATTCTAAATTTTATGTATATTGCCGTAATATACCAATACTACGGACATATGTATTTGCTTTGAAAGCGTAGTATATGCAGGTAACTTCAGGATTTTTTATCGCGTAACTATTACGATATGACTATTTCAATGTACGTACTTAACACACACACACACACACACACACACATATATATATAAACATGTGTGTATGTATGTAAAACCATAGCCATCAGCAATGACGGGTTCATTGCTGATGCTAATCTAAGTTTTACTCTTCATTATTCTGTGATTACGTCAAAAATTTCAACCAATTGATTTAAGAATCGTAAAAGAGATAAAAAAATTGAATTTTAGATTTATATAAGCGAGCTGTAATGGGATTAAATTTAATGCAACTGAATTGTATGATGTAATAAATAACATAATGCATCTTAACAGTTTATTCTATTCCCGTATTACTTATTCGCAATACTTAAACATTGCGTTACTAGATTCCGTATGTACATATACGTTCAACCCGTCCCGTCGCGTCGCGTCGCGGCGTCGGCGCGGCGTCGGCGCGGCGTGGTGCTGTTCACTACGCAGTAAACAGTGCGCAATGTTGATCAGGTATTACATTTGTTTAGGTTATGTTCCCCTCTAACAACACGAGGAAGTTTGTAACAAGTCTCTTAATATTTCTAGCTCAAATGTATATTATGTATGTAAGTGAACTTATATTTAGTTAGCAATAACTCGGCACAAGTCTAATAGAATAAATGAAGCTGGAATATGGCTGAAACTAAACGAGTAGGCACGTGTTCACTCGTGTCGCGGCCCAGTTCCATCGCCCGCCGCCCGCCGCCCGCCGCCCGCCGCCCGCCGCCCGCCGCCGACTCTACCTTTCTATAGTTATGAACTGATGTCGGCCGGGAAACATCGACCACTGGACATTTTCTTATGTTTTATAACGTGGATTTCGTGGTAATTGAATCGCCCTGCCAATGTTGCTCTTTACACACAGACTTGTAACAGTTATCAGCGGCGATGGCATTTCATCCAAAGGTATAAGGTTAAAATCATGTACCTGAGGCGATAATATAGTCTATTGCGTATTTTAGTTTTGTTCCGAAGTCCAATTTGTATTTATTGTTATTTGTGGTTTCATTTACATGCATGGTTTCATCCACGTCTCTTTTAAAAAAAAATTAAACAAGGTTTAAAAATAATATTGTATCACCTAGCGTTCTAAAGAATAGCCACCATTGGCTCCAAAAAACTGTAATGTTCAGCCTCGTGTACCGCAACGCAACGCAACGCAACGCAATGCTGCACAGACCTACTCTACCTGCCGAGACGTCGCGTCGCGTCGCGTCGTGTCCGGGTTGAACAAAACATATCTTTGTTCAACAAAACCCGTTACGCTTCACCAGAACAATATTTAGAATAACGGTTTTGTTATTGTAACTATTTTAAATGTTGGACTGCCCCCGAGCATTTGACTAATTACTCACAAATGTTATAATTGGATTCCATATAAAACATATTTGTAAGTGTTACCTGAATATAGCGTTGTATCTCTTTTGCTTAAATAAAAAAATAACAACATGTGCTATCAGAGTACAATACCGTAGTGTGATATTGGTAATTAGCTAGTTTATTTAGGGTGCAAACCACGGCGACGCGACGCTTTGACCCTTTAAAATCACAAAGTGTGAATAACGCGCAGTCCGATCATTTACTTTATTCTTTATTGTACACAGAAAACATAACACAAAAAGTCATATAAGTAATACATGTACAAAGGCGAGCTAGATATTGATGCATGATCGCAGCTTTGTAAGATGATGTCGTAAGTTTGATCTGATCGCAGTAAGTTTGACGCGTGACGTGAAGTGAATGCGGTGATCCAGCAAAGTTTATATTTAGTTTACGTTCTGTTCTGAAGTAAACACTTTTGTTAGGTTTACCTAACAAAAGTGTTTACTTCAGAACAGAACGTAAACTAAATATAAACTTTGCTGGATCACCGCATTCACTTCACGTCACGCGTCAAACTTACTGCGATCAGATCAAACTTACGACATCATCTTACAAAGCTGCGATCATGCATCAATATCTCGCAAATCAAGAAGGTAGCCATAAAAAGCGTTATGAATTCCGAGCTCGCGCCAAATGCCAAATCCACGGCAGGCGCCGAATTACAAACAACGCGACTTATTGATAGTTGAGACGCTCAAAACGCAACGTTATTCCTGATCAGACGGATTGAAATATGCAAAGAAACACTTTATTACCCCCATAAAATGTGTATTCTTGAGAGATAGATACTTACGTGGTATGGATGGTGTGGAATGGATGAATTAACAAATATCAACGGACATTTATTGGGAATGGAAAGTGCTTTGCGTAACGAACAAAAATTCCATCAAGTTATAAAGTTATAACACAAAAGATTTTTTTACGAGATGTAGATTTAGAAGCTTAATTAAGCAAAAAGTTTGCAAACCATGTGACGCAACAAGAAATTTCATAGAAAACCAAACAAAACCAACTTCCAAGGCTTCTACGAAAGAGGAACGGAAACAAACCAACCAATATTATGTTTATAATTTTGTTGTTGTTTCGTAACTAAGGAAAAACAAGGAGTGTTTGCCGGCGCGCCCGCCGGCAACTCCCGTGACGACACACACAACATACATACATACAGAGTGACGTGTTGTCGACTGACTCACTTGAACCACGGCACGGTATTTGTACCAAGTACGAGCGGGAGTGGGTAAGCTAATCGCATATCTGGAGTACACTCGCTCACTTCATAACCTCAATAAAACGTAGCGCCAAGCATTCCTGATGCGCTCCGTTACTGTAGGGCTGCCACTCGCAAGCTCTCCAACTTGTTTATAAAGTGCGATACATCTCAGAGTATCTTTTACACAATACAATAATGTTATTTGTAATATTTTTGTTGTATCATTATTTATCGTATGAAAACGTGTAATAAGATATTCGCTGTTAAATAGTTACCAGAATTAAACTATCGATGGTATGATCCAAACCTTTACTTTTGTAGAAAGTAATACATATATATTTTTATCTATCCATATACAATATAAAGATATGAACAAAGATTTGAATTTTTATGATTATCTTCATCGCCGCGCCGTACTGGCAATTTTGTTATATCAGCTTATCTAGAACTTACTTTCTGTGACCTTGCTGAGCCTTCCTTTAAATGGCCTATATCATTTGATATGTAGATATATATTGTCTGTAGAAAAAAAGTTTCAGAATGTATTATTTATATGTCTTTAATCGAATACTAGAACTGAGTCACTGCTATATGTTTACATTGTTATTCCATGTATAAAACAATATAGTGTGTTTTAAAAACATTTTATTCAGTAATTAACCGCGTAATCGACTGCTTTAACTTGATTTTACAATGTTTGTAATATATAATGTTGTTATGTGTGTCGTTTGTGTGAACCCTGACAGCTGGCCGTAAGGCGTTTATCATGTTCTTAACGTTCCGTACGACCGCGACCCTTTGATTCATTATTTCGTTAATAATATTTAATAGAATTTATGTAATGCATTTTATACGGGAGCTGTTTATGATAATTTTATGGTGATTTGAAGAAGAGTTCTCCAATTAAAGTGGAAATGGGCCGGACACATCCAGAGAGAAAAGAACAAACTGGTACCCAATAGACAAAAAGCGTAAAGCGAGGAAGACCATTCAAACGATGGAGTGATGACATAGCTGCAATAGCAGGCAAAACATGGAGCAGAGCTGCTAGAGATAGAGAGAGGTGGAACCAGCTGGAGGAGGCTTTTACCGCTAAGGCGGCCCGGCCCTTACATAGAAACATTGAACCAATACTCAAATATATTATTTATGTACATAGGTATAATGTAAAAATAAGTCAGTTCAGTTTCTTAAGCATTTCACTATGTAAGTTTAAATAAAGCTATTATTATTATTATTTATTATTATTATTATGTAATGCATTTTATACGGGAGCTGTTTATGATAATTTTATGGTGATTTGAATGAAATAACAATGAATGTATCCGCAATATAATAACGGATCAGTGCAAAAACATTTGATTATATCCTACTTGTTATGTGTATTTGAATATTTCTACAAATGTAAAAAAAACACATAATTAAATAAGCATGTACGTACATACATCCAAACAAACGAATTAATGTGTAAGGCTGTAGAAATTATAGTACAAAGTAGTTTCATACACCTAAAACGTGGAACTATTTAACTGACAAAATACAGCCGCGTAACTTGACCTACACAGATTCTGAAGTTAAAACAGTTTTGCCTCTCTATTGGACACAATCCCTTAAACGTTAAAAGCATTAAACGCGTATCTAGTGTAGTGTAGGAAGTGGATAGCTTTACATGGAAATTCCTCTAAAATATATAATACATTTGTCGTAAACATAAAAGGAACAATTAACAACAATTAAACTGTATACTTAAAAATGATTAATGTTTCACAACAAAGAATAAATAGACTTGTTCAAATAAAATGACTAACACACGTTAAAAAATGTCTTGACTTAATAATTATTTAAGTAATTAATTATACAAAACCCTAATAATATACTGATATGAATACTGTATATAAAAGCGTACATATTATGCAGTACATAAAGGCACGTGCACACTTACTGGCAAATATAGTTTTCCGCATGATTCCAATCGGAGAGCGCTAGCAGTTTTGGATCACTAATTTGTACATGCGTCCATCCGGGGCAAAATAAACACGCAAAATTATACAATATAGCAGCAAGGCAGCGGTGCTCGGTATCTAGATATCACGACAATGATAAACACACGAGGTCGAATCTGCTTTTTGCGAGGTCAACCGCGACCTTCACTAAATTAGCGCACAAGTTTACATAACGCGCATGCGTATACATACATACATACATATTATTTGCATTATGTACTCGTGGACGCGTATACAAGGCAGAGAACACCACGGACACTGTATCTACAATACATACAAGTTAAGCATGAAAGTATTTGCAACCACATGACAACCCCTCCCCCCCTTATTATGACAACAAATAACATTATGGTCCAATGTCGACTCATATGACAATACATTAGTTACGATTTCCAAGTATCCAAGGAAGTATAGGAATGTTGTAAGGTCCAGTTGCTAACGTCTATCTTTGTGTTCAACAGCCTAGGATAATACTGCCCCCAAGTTTACTTGGGAAATTGTTACAGATCCCCCCCCTAAATATTTTGGTGTAATTGTCATCTCGCACTTTGATGGCGAGGACTTGAGTCATATTGCTGTTGTCCATGGGCGGCGGTTACCACTTAACATCAGGTGGGCCGTCAGCTCATTCTATCACCCAGATCACATAAAAAAAAACTTTGGTCTTATCGTACGTAAGCATCTAACATCAGGTGGCCCGTCTGCTCGCTCCCTTACAATTTACCGTTAACTTAAAAAAATACAAATAATATATAGTTAATATAAAATAAAATATACAAAGTGTTGTTATGACAAAGATATCTCCATTTATCGCATAATAACAATGTGACCGTGGCTTTAGATAACGTCTGAGGTCACTAACAAAATAGAAGGAAGTGATTATGAGCAGCGAGCGCTTCTTGTATTGTAGGCTCCGCCGCGCCGCGCCGCGCCGCACAAGAGGAAGTGTGTTTATCAATAACTTGTTACTAATATACACAACATTTGCTCTCGCCATATTAATAACATCCTGTACCTGACAATATAGTTAACTATTTATGAAACTATGTTACAACAGTTTAGCGGTCAAATAGGACTTACAAAAGCACAACAAACTTGAATGGTGACACATTCAGCGAATATCAGCCACACATATATATATCAGAAAGCCTGGTTCGATGCAAATTGAAATAATTTTGCATTATTTGTTAATGAGCCCACATTTTAGTGAGGGCCGTGTGCTCATGTGCTGCTCAGACACTGGTGTTGAAATGTGTCTTTCGATTGAGGTTACGTTAGGACAAGAGTAAACTCGGCTGTTTGAAAGCTCAGCTAGTGTTCGGGGAATACTTGCCTACGTTAACAACACGGAAAATATAAACTAAATGCAAGAAAAATACAAGTCACCTTGTTAATTTTAAATTTTAATGAGCTGTGCTTTGTTTAAATAGGTTCTATGTTAAACAAAATCCCGCTTCAAAGTATTTTAGGAAGCCTTTAAACTGCAAAATGCCTAAATGTGTTGTGAATTCAGTGGTTCCGTTGTATTTAAAGTGTATATATAAAGATATTTTATGTGATACAGTTACAGAACGAGCCAATGGCCCGTCCGGTATTAAGTGGTAACCTCTGCCCATAACAAACGATGCGACTTGGGTCCTCCCCTACTAGGTACGACAAGACCCAAGTAGAGTCGAAAAAAAAAGTATATAAGTATGTATATCAGTTGTCTGGTTCCCATGATACAAGCTATGCTTGGCTTACTTTGGGGCTAGATGGCGCTGTGTGAAATGTCCAAAAAATTTTAATAATTAGTAAGTAACCCTCCTTAAATATATCGTGTGTGTTGTGCGAACACTTGGTGCGGTGCCGCCACATACTACATTCCTCGTTTTAATTTGCACTTGAATGAGGTTTAGATCCGTTCAATCATAGTTTTTAGTAGCAGTAGAACTCTCGCCAAGTTCGTCCGGGGAAGTACTGCCACCATGCCCATTTCTGCCGCCAAGCAGTGAAGAATTCGCATTACTGTGTTCCGGTTTGAAAGGTGTGGTTGCCGGTGAAATTACAGACACACGAGACATTACATCTTCACGTCTCAAAGTTACGGGCGCATACGTTGCGACTTGGATCTTGTCGTACCTAGTAGGGGAGGACCCAAGCCGCATCGCTTGTTATGGGCTGAGGTTACCACTTAACACCAGGTGGGCCGTCGGCTCGTTCTGTAACTGTATTACATAAAAAAAAAAAATGTCAGAAAACGAAGCTAAAATATGTTTTACTTTACGCATGTATGTGGTTGTATAACACGATCCCTCAAAACAATACAATGAGGTTGATACTCCGCTCCGTTCCAAATCGTTAACAAATTTTCTCTTGTCTCTAGCAACTGATATGCCAATCCATATATTTGGCTAAATAATGGATATATAGATGTTTCTTGAATTATGAATGAATAAAGCCTTTCCGTCTGAACGTATTTTACCCACAAGTCCACCAGTCTACGATAGAACTCGAAGTGTAAACTGAACGAAGCTTAAACTTTATATCACCGCGATGTGTGCATAATCTTCCGAGTGCTGAGGTAATAGTAAAAATTGTTTAGTATTTAAATATTCATTTGAGCTAGAGCTTGATTTCGTTGTGGTTATTTTAGCCTCATAAGGCTTCATGAACATGGTTTATGCTGCAGCCGGTACACAATTTAACGTAAACCATATGTTAACTACGCTGAAAGTCAAGTTAGCTTGTGTCTGACACTTATAATCGGCCCTCCTGAGGCTGTCGCTTAATAAACAGCAATGACTCCATCCGTTCTATTAATATAGATACAAAGCGTCTCATTAATTATGCCGAAGAATGAGCCGCAGACTAAAATTATCCGCGCTCAATTGAGAATATGTCCCGACACGAATAGCCGCTATGAATATGGCTGGTTGTTGAAACCACTTAACCGATCGATCAGTGCTACAGACACACATGACACGTGACTTTTACTGTTATGATGCGGGCTAAATATCCTCTCGTAAACACACAGCTCAGCTCTCTACACGTTGGAACCGCTCTTCAAATAAAGACCTCAAGTTTTATGAAGCCGTATAGAGGAATTAGCTAACGGGTTGCTAAATGAAAATTAAAATATACATACGATATTATAAAACTGATGCTTTACTCAATGGTAATTCGTAAGATACAATTGATTCGCGAATGCTTACGAACAATCCACATCGTAGTATCAAATATTATTCAGTCTCAATTACGTTACAGACCGACATAGTTAACAGAAAATATTCACTAAATGCATTCTATAAAGATGGACTATCATAATGGTGTCTACGGAATATCAAGGTGTTCACAAGCAGCTGTGTGGTTTGACACTCGCTTACCGAAGTGAACACAAATTGGTGGAAACAAAAGTCAAAATGCAGTTCAACCGAGCGAGGGAGGCAACTCGTGCGTACTTCCTTTATAGAAGAGGGTTGCAGCAACACAGCGAAATGATATCGATTATTGGCTCGTATTAACAACGAGATGTGGTAACACTGAAGGTTGAAATGTTGACACGCGAGAGACAGTTATCCGATGACCGGGTTAAAGGGTTCATATGTATACACTAGATACAAATCTGTTTCAATTCGTGGACATGTTTTTCAAGTGACTTCAAACAATATAAATTTATTGATATTATGTATAACCTCGATACAATGGACAATCGTATAACAATGCATAATGTTGATTCAGGTACATTTAGTCATTTATACCCTTGGCCTATCACTAGCATATATTTCAGGCCAATTTCGTAAAAAGCCTGTACTATTAGATAATATTTCCAAGCTATGCACGGGATTTTCTTCACAGAAAGTTGTTCGACGGAAAACCAAACAAAGAGACATTACACTGTAATTAAACTGTATATTCACCTTTTCCATAAAATTCCTTCATATTTTATACAGCGATAAAAAGTTCGAGTGTTAGTTACCAACAAATAACTGAACAGTTAAAACCACACCTTCATGTTTACAACAGATACGAGGAAAGTTTCCAATACATTTCCAATTGTAAGTTCAAACTCGTTCCATTTTTAAATAACACAATAGTGACTGTCATAAACAAAAGAGTTCGTAAACAAGGAGGGTAACTAACATATTTATTGGCCTCTTTATTATAGTACCTACGTGAATAATGTAACATGGATGGGAACGAAGCAGGAATATGCGGGCGGCGGGCGGCGCGGCGCGGCGGCGGCGGCGGAACGACCCGCTCTGACCCACTCCCGTTCCCGGTTGATTACTGTACACAAATCCAATTGGACAAAGGCTGAAAACTCGGCTAATGCGATTATATCTATAACAATTTGACGCGATACGTTGGATGCCATACGAATGGGAATTGGGCACTGTCAACTTTAAGCTGATGAGACGGGTTTTTTTTTTCAATTAGCCGAAGGAGGTTAATTTGATAACAGGTATAAAAAGGTTCTATACTCTGTAAAAAGTTTTTATACTCGGAATCAACGGGACAAACGGAAAGTAAAGAACTTTTACAACATTCCTACATTATTTCCGAAGATCTGGTTATAACTGAACTGAAACTGTTCAACCCATGTCAATTTAGCGTAATTATTTAATTTTAAGGTGTCCAGCCGGTCAAGGAAAGTACTCTGGTACATTTTAGAGCTTGGTGACTTTGCTGGAATGCCGCAAATTAGTAGAAAATATTTAAGTGAAGTGAATGAATTCTGTGTCAAAATGTATGCCGCCAGGAACGGTTGCAAGAACGTTGCTAATAAATACAATTCAGTTTGGTCGCAGTGTGAACTAAAATAATGTAAAAGTCAAGGTTGAGCGCTTTCAAGGAGACTCACCGTATGTAACACGAGACACCTCGTCGCATATAGTGCAGGTCGGCTTACCTGCAACAACATTACCTTTGTTAAAACAATTAAAAACAATTGGTTACATACAAGTTGTGTATCAAGTTTATATTATACTGATTCGTCTGTCGTTCGTATCGCGGCCGGCCGGCGGTGCTAAAACAAGGACGGATAACACTTTAATTAAGTAACTAATGAAATACTTTGTTATGTTTCGTTACAGAGCCTAATATACTTGCAAGATACATTCAGTACGTGATTGATAAACTTGTCTTTGCAATGCTCAATATTCACATTAAGTCAAAGTCAAAAACTTTATTTCCATAGAATTCATAAAGAAATGGCTTGGAAACGTCAATATTCAAAACATAAGGTCACGCGCACTTATCGATAAGTTTGATGCCTATTCAAACCCTATCCTAATCCTATATTATAAAATGAAGTGTCTTTATAAAACGCTAACATCTCAATAATATAATAGACTTTAATAAAATAGATATATTTGTTGGATCTGTACATGAATTAAACCAAATTTACGGATAATGTAATAAGATGAATAAATGAGAAAAAAGGCATTCAATTTACTATAGGTATAGCTTAATTTTATGGACACTACGTTTTACAGCATCCAAACAAATCCAAAGGGAATGGGGAAACACTAGTGCAGTTTTCCCGGCAGCTATTGTTCTTAACAAATATAAAACCAAAGATGAAACATATTTATTTATAAGTTCCCGTGACGCGCGTGGAGCGTGTTTTGATAACACTGATTCCATTGCTCTATGAAATATATTAGTTACACTTACACTCATGGGTTATGCATTCAGTGGAATATTCTATGTTTACGCTTCCACTGAGGGGAAGGGCTGAAACATTTGCATCGGGTATTTCAACCTTATGCCACAAAGATTAAGGCACAAAAACATATGTTGAGTGTTTCATGTCTGTGGTATAGGGAGCTGATTATTGTTTTACTTAAGTATTAACAGGCCACAGCACCGCCCCGCACCCCACCGGGGCGGGGCGGGGCGGTGCGGGGAACCCACGGACGCGACTTCCCACACTGCAACAGTTACACATTTCTTACGTCAATTTAATTATTTGAAATATAATTTAATTCCAGTTTTATAAAATATTGAAATCAATATTTTTGAATATTTTATAAAATTGGAAATTTTATAAAATATTCAAAAATATTGCTTTCAATATTCTAGTTGTCGTTCAATAGACTAGATTTAATAAAATTGGAAATTTTATAAAATATTCAAAAATATTGCTTTCAATATTCTAGTTGTCGTTCAATAGACTAGATTTAAGTTTTATAAATAACAAAAATAAACTGTACATAGATGATGTTGACTTTTCTCTTAGTGACATTATTTTATGTGATAATGTTACGGAGAGAGCAGACGGCCCACCTGGTGTTAAGTGGTAACCTCTGCCCACAACAAACAAGATGATTTGGGTCCTCCCCTACTACGTACAACAAGACCAAATTCGCACCGGATGCTCCCGTAACTCTGACACGTGAGTGAGGGTGGATGTCTCGTGTGCCTGTTGCATTATCAACTGTATGTATATTTACATCATTTTATTAAGCTGGGTACTAAGTCGTGGGTTCGATTCCCACCCGGGACAAACATTTGTGTGACGAACATTGATGTTTGTTCTGTGTCTGGATGTTAATATGTATTTTTATGTATGTATTTAAAAAAAAACTATATATGTATTCTATCAGTCATCTGGTTTCATAGTTCAAGTATGCTATGCTTAGTTTGGGGCTAAATATCAATGAGTGAAATGTCCACCAATATTTATTTTTTTATATTAGGTTGAACGCTAATACGTGAAATTAGCAAAGCATACATACATACAGCCACAAGGTATATAATTGTATGCGGAAAACTATGCCATGTTCCGAACGTGGTGTCCTAGATAACGGAGCTTTAGCTCGGAGCTATTCAATCCGCTGTAATGTATAATGTTGGCTATGAATGATATCTGCTATTGAAACCGAACAGTTTTTATTTGGATGATGGATGAAAATGTTACGACTGGCAACATTACCCTTTCACATTTCACGATAAGGCTTGTATAATCCACTGCAAACGGAAAATTACTTGGATTTTTGTACACTAAACACATCTATAGTTACATTTTTAACATGTACATAATGGGTACGCAGCTAAGATATTACTTATATGCGTTTTTATGTGATAAAGTTACCGCACGAGCTGATGGCCCACCCGGTGTTAAGTGGCAACCTCTGCCCATAATCTCCTCCCCTACTCCCACTTGGGTCCTCCTCTACTTAGGTACAAGATGTGCCAAGTCGCATCGTATGTCCGCCCGCAACTCTGACACGCGAAGGTTGAATGTGTCTGTAATTTCACCGGCAACCACACCTTTCAAACCGGAACACAGTAAACGGGTGGCAGTACTGTCCCGGACAATATCTGAATAAGTTCTACTGTTACTGTTTATTATTTGTAACAAGGCTAGTTAATTGATTATTAAACGCTTACTTGTTATTACGTTGAATATGCAAGGATCTGATACCATTTAGGAGCATAACACTCATGGAAGGCAACAAGCACAGAAGCCGCAAGCCTTTTAAGAGCAGTAGAACTCTCGCCAAGTTCGTCCGGGGAAGTACTGCCACCATGCCCTTTTCTGCCGCCAAGCAGTAACGCCTTCGCGTTACTGTGTTCCGGTTTGAAAGGTGTGGTTGCCGGTGACATTACAGACACATGAGACATTCCACCTACACGTCTCACATTTACGGACGCATACGATGCGACTTGGATCTTGTCATACCTAGTATGGGAGGACCCAAGTCGCATCGGCTGTTATGGGCCGAGGTTACCACTTAACAGCAGGTGGGCCGTCGGCTCGTTCCGTAACTGAATTACATAAAAAAATAAGCCGACATACAAGTCGTTGTATTGTATAGGTAACTAATACTTGAGTAATGTTTGCAATTCAACCAGACACCTCAGCACAACTAATTACACCATCAATTATGTATACGTTTGATTCGTTCGGTTTAGATGCCTTGTTTGCAGTATTCATCCAGTGGCATGACAGTAAACTGGTAAGTGGCAGATGGCTGGCCATATACAGTTTGAACGTATGTTCATTGATTGATTTATATCACTCTGATGACTTCATTTAGGCTACATAACAGTTTTCCGTTTCTGAAATAAGATATTCAATTTGTGTAAATGGTTCAATATGTCACATATTACTCGTTTGCATATCTTACTTCTCATATTCACACCGAGTATAATTATATGTATAAAAAAAATGACAGGCAGTTTATAAATAAACCGAAAGATGCCAACTAATTAGTAGTTAGAGCGTGGTGGTCTAGTGGTACTGACCCCGAGTTTCAATCCGGAGGTTGCCGGTTCAAATCCCGACGTGCACTATGAGTTTTTAAACTGAAACATTTATGTGCGCAATGCCACGTTCTCAAAACGGTGAACGAAAACATCGTGGGGAAACCGACATGTCCTAGAACTAATAATTCGAAGACATGTGTCGCGTGCACGAAAGGAGCCTCTTTGAGGCGCACTTAAAATCCTTTCAGCACACAAGTTCGAGAGAACCAGTGATTCGAATAGAATAGAATAGTAGGTAGCTATAGATACATTTTATATGAATATCCTTATTCATACAACAGTTAATAATTATCAGGTAACAAGTACACTACATACAGTACGCCTGCATTCCACTCACTCATTACCCCAACAACAATCAAAACTCCTCGACCACACTTGCAGACAGTTTATCCTATCCTATCCTATCCTATCCTAGTATATCCTTATACATTATATATCCTTCATTGTATCATCCTGATAAACAAACAAGTCTTTGTTGGGTGACGCAGTAATCCACGGCTTCAATGGTAGTGTTTACATTGATGACGTCACAGCTACCCCCTACACCCCCGCACCCCCCCCCCCGGCCGATGAGTCATCGACATCTGAATAGATATACCCCCCCTACCCCCCGCCCCCCGCCGTGCGCGCGGACAGCCCCCCTCTCGTGGAGCGGTGTGGAGTGTGGAGTGTGGAGTGTGGAGTGTGGAGTGTGGAGTGTGGAGTGTGTTAGGGGTTCCACGGCAATCGAGATAGGGTTTTATCTTTGTAATACGGCGCGGCGGGTCAATTGATTTAAATTAGTTATTGGATATCGTTTACGACTGATTGAGATATCGTTTATTATATTTGGCTGGCCTCATAGCTCAGTTGGTTAGTAACCCTATCTTCTGCGCTGTAGGTCGTGGGTTCGATCTCCACTCAGGACAAACATTTATGTGACATTTGTAACATTGATGTTTGTTCTGTGTCTGGGTGTTAATATGTATTATATGTATGTATTTACAAAAGAAAAGCACATAAGTATGTATATCAGTTGTCTGGTTCCCACGATACAAGCTATGCTTAGCTTACTTTGGGGCTAGATGGCGCTGTGTAAAATGTCCACCAATATTTATTATTTATTTTAAGGAACCATATAATACTTTGATTCTATTATATTAAGTAACTTATATGCTATACAAATATGAAAGAACTATACGTTCATACGGCAAACACACTGACCAGACATACAGACGCACATGTTCATATAAATATAATGAAAAACCTAAACCACATAAAATAACAAGGTACAGCTTTTAGCCCTGTCGTGACAAGTCCCGTTGGCTTGCAACTTGTAAGCAAATAATACATATCTTATATCTACCTCTAGTATATAACTTAAGTACGCGCCTACTTAACATAGATACCCGTTATATAGTTTAAAGTGTATATGCGCAGAGAGAACTGACTGAAATATTATAATTATCGTTTAAATGGCGACGCGTATCAAGTTATTATTGAAAATGAAGTTTAATGTTATTAGTTTTGAGAAACTCGTTAACCGCGCCATTTCCATGGAATTTAAATCTCAAGTTATAATTGAAACACATTTTGTGATGTATCAGACACACACATCCTACTCATTTTTTATATATTACGTTATTATTTAGTAAGGATTCAATGTTTCAGTGTTAAAATGATTGCTATAAAGCTAATACGATTATTTCTAGTATTTGGAAAACGTTAGAAGAAAATTTCGAGCTTCGAGTTAACAATAAATCTGTTAAAAATGCCGACCAGTTATAAAATTTAGATTTACGTATTTACATCACTAACAAATGCAAAAGTGCCGCATTATCGTGTGTATATCCAGCTGGCTGTAGCTTCTTAATTATATGTTCGGCAGTCCATTCCGGATGATATGCCTTTCTGTGCGGATAACCTATATATTTCCAGGTAATAGTTAATTGTGCTGCTAGGAACTGTACTAGTTTCCCAGAAGACCGGTGTACACTGCCACTACGGTTGATGGATATGGAACTAAGGAGTTAGGGACGCATGCTCAGCTCTGTACTCTGTACATGACATTACGAAAATGTGTTTCTCTTACATGACAGAGAAACAATACAGTTGAATGGTGAGTACTCAGTTATAATCAGTGATTTTTATATAAAAGTTAGCTAATATATAAAAGGAAAACGTGTTGTCAGTTGATATATGTAGATGCATTTGAGTTTGTAGCGTAGGTACAGGTACTGCGAGCTGTTTGCTGTGAAGCCTGAGTTGGCAGAACTAAGCTTTACAACCACTCATTTGCGTTTAGCAAAGTTTTCTGCTACGTTCAGCTAACATTTGCTTCGGTTACATAGAGCATTCATGAAAAGTTAAAATTCTAGAAATTTTCTCTGATATATAGTACGTTTCTTCATAATACATAATGTTGAAACGGAATACGAATTCACCCAGTATAATTACTTGTGTATTGATATTGAAATATTTTTGGTTTTGGTTTTCCAAAGTGTTAACTGCGAATTTTCAAATCCGATTTACTACGAGGAATTTCAAGGAATAATATACATACGACTATTATCAAATTCCGATATTTGTCCCGATTATTATAAAGTAGCAGTTACCTACGCAAATCGCTGCTTTTTCATTATTTCTTTCCTGTGCGGGTAGGCACTGAGTAATAGCGCACTTTTGAGAAAAAAAATGTTATTTCTACCTACTATTTGGCATAAGCATTTAAATACCTGTATTTTCTCTATAAGTAATTTTTGTAATCATAAGAGTAATGAAATTTCTAAACGTCTAAAGGTTCTAGTTGTCATCGTCTCCAGGTGCAGTTACATTATAATCTGGTAGTGTGTGAATGGTTAGTATTGACACGAAGGGGTTGAATGTATCGTGTCATAGTTAGTTGGGTGTATATATAAAGGCGCGTGCAGACTGTAGGTACTCACCGCCCGCGCCCGCGCCGGTGAAGCGACCGTGAAGCGTATACAAGGGATAGTCACCTAGTTTGAACAGGTAGGCGGACATGAGCACCGCGTCCTGCCTCGGGTCCGCGTGCTGCGAGGGCCTCATCAACGACGATATAGAAAAGTCCGTGGTCGCGTGTCCTTGCGCACCCCACCCGTTCACACTGCACAATTTGCAATCCTCCTTCATAGTTCGCTAACACTAAATAAATATCTCTAACCGTTTTTTTTGTACTCGGTATGTACTGGGCACTAGTTGATCACATATATATAATATCCGTGGGTTCACAATCACATCACAGTAGATATATCACAGCGGCGTTCGGCGGCGTCTGAAACACGTAACCACACCGAGCGATGCCACATCACACGTTGTTACACACTACACACAAATCCCACCTTATCAAAACCAACTTTATTATTTAGATAAACCCGATCGCTTTGGCGGCTGTTTAATTTGCAGAGAGCAAATTTATAGAACACGTTATTTTATTCGGAAGATGTTGATCAATCTTTATCACATGACATTCGAATGTGACCTTTCAATAGTTATCTCGCGATCCATTCTTAATTTTATTTCTCTTTTGCGTCATATATGCAACACGCTTTGAAAAGAAACTTAATTGAAATGTGTTAGAATGAAGTCTGCTATTTAAGTAGTTTATGATGTATTACAATAACTCCGTATCATTTATGTTTATTCAGCGAAGTGCTGCGTAAAAATGTTTTCTTTTTCATTTATAAAGAGCAAATTAATTATTTTTATGTAGGTAAATGAACTGATAGATTTCTTTCTATGGTTCGTACAGCGGGAATTTTGATCGTCACTCAACTTGAAATAATATGTTGCACGGCCAACTAGATATTATCTTGCGAAACTAATAACATTTATAATTATCGATTTAAATTATACTTTTCTACATCTTGACAACTAAGAGAGTATTGAGCACACATTTTTCATATTCACGAAACATTTCCTCATACAATTAAACACAGTATTAGTGACCGTTGCAAAAGTTCCAAAACTTGGATTCTTCGGTTGGACAAGAGTACCCAATTAGTATTAGTGAAGGTCATAAACAAGGGGGGGGGGGGGGGGTGTACGACGGGTGTTTACGAAGTTTATGGACAGGTGAGGGCGATTATGCATGCGATGGTAAACAGAAGGCTGTGTGGTGTAGGCGCCCGCCGCCCGCCGCCGCTGCAATGCGGCTCATAGGTGCAATGCCGGGGCTGAATTCAGATCTAGCACCATTAAATACCGCCCACATTGTTTGCGTATTCATTAAACCCATTTACCAAAAATGCAACAGCCTAAATAAATATATCCACACATGTTTTTATTGAATGGGAATAGGTTACTGAAAGAAAAAGAGGTCGCGGTCGCGTCAGCCCATAAAAGCAAAATGTCCTTGGATCCTCCCTTACTTAGGCATGTAAACTCAGGCCACATTTAAAGCGCTCGTAACCTTGAGACGAGAAGGTGGAACGTCTCAAGTGCTTGTAATTTCACCGGCAACACCTTTCGTGTGAGTGCTTGACGGCACAAGCAGGTATGGTGGCAGTACTTCACCAGACGAAATTGGCACAAATTCTACTGCCTCAATAAATGTTTAACTAATCATATCAACGGATTACGTTTGCAACGTTCCCCAGACAGCCTTGACGTCATCCCGACCAGACATCTCGATACAACATTTAAAATAGTCTTAGCCTCGTAATATCTAACATTATAAAATGTCACTCGAGTTTTTGCGGCTCGTAAATCCGATCGATTTTGGAACGTGACGGCTTATCTCAGTTACGAGATGGTTACTATTCATCATCGATCAAATTAAATCGACTACTATATACATTCGAACGTATCATGTACTCGCACAAGTATCCAGAATAGTCATTTCTGAATATTTATCATTGTTCGCCTGTAGCTGAATAACAAGTATAAAAATCCATTATTATAAGCCTGACAGAGGCAATCTACCTCATATGTATATATATACGTAAGTCAAAGTCATAGTCAAAAACTTTATTTCCATAGAATTCATAAAGAAATGGCTTGGAAACGTCAATATTCAAAACATAAGGTCACGCGTACTTATCGATAAGTTTGATGCCTGTTCTAACCCTATCCGACCCTCCATGGGGAAGATATAGGGTACAACTAGCGTTGTTTTATTTTATTGACTGCTGGTGATATTATTATGATGTAAAAAATATGGCTAGCGGGTCTGAATTAAACATATATTATTATAACACTGATATTTCAAATTATTTTGCTTATGCATACAGAATTTGAGTTTGAACCGAAGGGTTTTCAATTGAATCGCGAGTTCGGTTACGTGCACCGAGTGGCGTCGCAGTATTGCGGGGCGGTGCGGTGCGGGGCGGGGCGGGGCGGCCTTGAATTCGCCGGTAAACAAATGTCACGTGTCCGTCCGTGTACGCGCCTCTACGAGCGTGCACTTGTGCACATACAAAATCCACGTTCGCTCGCTGTCTCCATCTCCCTCCACACACTTCATTCCTTATTTATGTTACGTAACGGTAATAATCTTACGTTTGATTATTTATGTTTCTGAACGAAATATATTATATTTGAAGGGAAAAAACGCACAACCATTTGATTCTACTTAGATTATTTATGTTTCTGAACGAAATATATTATATTTGAAGGGGAAAAATACGCACAACCATTTGATTCTACTTAGATTATTTATGTTTCTGAACGAAAAAAAATATTAACAGATGAAATACGCACAACCGTTCTATTATATAAATAATAGATTTGATCTTGTATCAATTATGATATTACAATAATAATAATAGATTCAGTTATACGTATGACAAACAAGAGATATCGAATCAATTTTCTCGAAAGAATCCTAATCCTTTTCGGGTACGTTCCGAATCCTTGTAAATTAAAAAAGGTCTATATTAATATGTGTAGTCGCACGTGCGGGGCGGTGCGGTAGGCAGCTGCCGTGACAGATGTTCTCGACTCCCCCGCCCCGCCCCGCCCCGCCCGGCCCGCGCGCCCTGTCCCTAGCTACGGGTACCTGCCTCACCTGACTGACACAACCACTGTGTCGAATTACACATAACACCATCCCAACATATATATGCATAACTAGGCAGTCCGTTTCTACACAGTACAGCAGTCCATTACATCTGGGAGCTGCTCTAAGTCCCGGTCTCACAAACAACGCAATATGGTCGGTGGTTGCAGAATACAGCCAGAAGCACAGTGCCTAACATACAGCCAGCGTGGCTTCGCGCACTCCTAGGACCCGTTGTTAGCCTTCACAAGGCGGACTACCGTGTGTCCGTACCACCGGAGGTCCTCCACCGAGTAACCTCGCTAACATACATATAACATCCATATGAACACAGATAAGCTGATATAACATAATGACATTGGTACACATTACCGATTCCACGAATGCTGTTCCGTATCGGAATGGATCAGATTGAATTCCTCGTATCGAGTTCCATCCAAACTGAACCTTCATTTGGAAGTTGTAGCATTAGCAAGCGGCGACAACGACGTCAATATTTGGCAATGTTTTCTGGCTGTCACCCAATGATACAACGGTTCGATATGGTTTAAATGTGCATACACCATAAACGAGGCCTTGCTAATAAACCTCGCGGATAGGTTTAGGTAAGTGTAAACAGTTCCTCAGTGCCGTGGTTAACTGCAAGTTTGTTACAATTCAGTTAGCACGTGTATTGGCGGCGACCACACAGTGACATCGGTAACCTAATGCAGTTATATTGTTCCACAGCGGGATGCGCGAAAACTATACAATTTAAATTGACCTATGCCCTCGGTTGATTAGGAACGGTTTGCAAATCAACCGGTTGGAAGGGCGGCGGCGGCGCGGCGGCTACCGATGAATTGGCAGGGCGCGCTGGCGCTGGCGCTAACCCAACTGTGGACTGTATGGGTTTGCACAAACCATTGCTGCTGGTATCCATGATACCAATTTACTTTTTAAATTTAACAGGTTTTCACCATTAAATCTCTAAGGTTTCAGTGTCTGAGTGGCCTCACAACTCAGTCGGTAGTAGCCCTGCCTTCTGCGCTGTCGCGAGTTCGATTTCCACCCAGGACAAACATTTGTGTGACGAACATAAGTGTTTGTCAGAACAAGACAAAGATGTCTGGATGTTGATATGTATTATACGTTTGTATAATATAGATGTTTATATGTAATAATAGATGTTTGTTATGTGTCGGGTGTTGTAATGTATTATATGTATGGGTTAAAAAATTATATGTGTAATATCAGTGGTCTAGTTCCCATGATACAAGCTATGCTTAGCTTAATTTGGGGCTAGGTGGCGCTGTGTGAAATGTTCACCAGTATTTATATTTACTTTAATTTATTGTCGCAACAAACCTGTTGAAAATACTATTCAGATATAAGATATTTCATATCTTTAACAATTTTGCAAGATTGCATTGAAAACGGTCCTTAGATAGGTCAATCAATTGATATATAATTGTATTTTGTAAATGAATATTTAAATTAGGTAAACAAAAAAAGAGATATTTTGACACTATGTGATAAGTTGATAACACTGAAGAAATGTATAAGTTATCGCAAAAAAGTGCTATCTTATCTATAACCTTTTCGTGCGATGTGATAACATAATATATTGTATACGAGGTATCTATATTAGTAATATTATCCGCGACAGGTTTGATTTGCATATTGTTGAGTAGCGCGCAGCACCGACGACGCGGACGGAACGGACACGCGTTTCGTTGTTGTACTGCGACATAACCTCGTACGGAGCGGAGTACACGGTGCGCTCTTTCCTAACATCGACAAAGTTAAATACAACTGAAACATTAAACTCTATTTGTGATGTTACCCAACAAAATCATGGGTATATTAATCATCATTACCTATTTGTGGATGGCAGTGTAGGCTATGTACCGCGACGCTACTCCGGACGGGCGGACTCGCTGACGCAAGCACACCGCGTTTCACAACCGTCACAAGCACAACATGGTTACATAAAGCGTAAAGTGGCTTGCGTCAACCGCACTTAGGTGCAGAGCTCGGTCCTAAGTTAGCTTACAGTTCAGGTACTGTCGCGTCGCGTCGCCAAGCTCGCTCGCGGTGTCGACTGCCGATACTATCGTGAACGCCATCCGTTAACACAACTGATATGTATCGGCGTTTAAACCACTCCTTAGAAACAATGTGAGGCATCGTAACGACCATTATACTATACTCTATCACAAAATGCGTAAAAAATAATGACAAAACAATTAGTGGTAACTGAACAAAGTGATTCGTGACGACCCACATACGAGATGTAGCAATGAACTACGAAAGCTGTCTCGATGTTGTGGCGGAGGAGCGAGGCGCGGCAGCGTACGGTACGGAGCGCTACTCGGCCTCATTTCAATAAAGGTGGACAATAATTTGTGTCAAACAACGAGAACCCTTGAGGCTAAAAGCTAAATGCCCGACCATTTATATATTTGGATAAATATTTAAATGAAATCAAACTTATAGCTCCTATTTGAAATTCAACTACCCTATTAGTGGAAAGTGTAGAGATAGTTTCCAATGCCATTTATCTGCGTAATTGATAGGTATCGACGTTAGGATAGTGTTACATTTTGCAACGGAGCTAAATCGCGTGGAAGGGACGCCGCGCCGCGCCGCGCCGCGCCGGAGGGCTAGAGAAAGCAGGCCTTTCACTTGACCTGCGTACCACGCTTTGCGCGCAACTAATTTTAACAATAATACGCAATCATGTCTATTGTTTGATCTCAATCGTTTCATACGAATGCGTTCGGTGGAGCCAACACCACTAAATTATTGAATGATAAAATGTGCCTCTACATTTTTTTTCTTTTATAATGGTGAACGTTTCACGCGCCATCTAGCCCCAAAGTAAGCTAAGCATAGCTTGTATCATGGGAACCAGACAACTGATATAATACTTATATACTTTTCTTTTGTAAATACATACATATAATACATATTAACACCCAGACACAGAACAAACATCAATGTTACAAATGTCACATAAATGTATGTCCTGAGTGGGGATCGAACCCACGACCTACAGCGCAGAAGGTAGGGTTACTAACCAACTGAGCTATGGGCCAGTCAAAATTGGGTTCGATACCATTATTTTATAATTGACGTTGTTTCTATTCAAAGGTTTTGCGCAAATGTTCATATCATATCATCTAATTGGTGAATGTAGGAAAGTAGATAAAGCTTATCAACGATAAGTAATCGATGATCTGATTGTATAAGTATATGGCATTGCGGTGTTTGTTATTGATTGTCGCTGCAGTTTGCACACGACCGCGACGGATTAACCTTGAGGAGAGCTTATAAGCAGGAAAAAGTCAACTAAATACCTAGTGATAAAGCTTTTTCAGGGTACGATTTCATTTTCATATTTTATATTAATTTTGAGTCAAGATTATTATTACCATGTTTTGGTAAAATACTAATTATTTTTTAAATTAATTTCATAGTGTTTCCAAATAACTATTGATTTATTCGTAACAGCACAGTATTCCGTTTGGCGGATATCAAACTCCGAGTAGATACAGTAGAAGAAGGGATGTTTAAGTGGCTGTATTAAATCAAGCATTTTAACTCAACAGGTTTTGCTATTAAAACAAGTTCAGTATAAGATTAAGTTGAGAGTTGGGAATGGCTATGTGAGGTAAACTTTGAACACTGCAAGCTGTGGAAGGTACAAGTTTGAATGCAACCCGCAGTAGGTATAGTGCACCGCAAACTCGCCGGCTACGTGCAAACCATCTCTTAATTAATTACTTTATGACATACGATGCTGGTATTCATGATCTGTTTAATACTTGTACACGAACTCAAATGAGCTAACGTCAGATCATATCTACGATAACAATAATTTTCAAAGCATTTATTGCTCTACCACAAAAGACATTGTGTCGCGCGCATACTTTCGGAATATTTGCTGTCACAATCGTAAGAATATTAATAATTTCACGGTTATAGCTACGAGTACTAAGCCATTAGTGTGTAACCCGGCAAAGGGAATAAGATAACTAAATGTTTGAATTTGATGTCTTTCAACTTTCTCGTTAAAAGCATTACTCAGCTGATCTTAGGTTGGGTAAATATCTTCGTTGGTATATGAGTTGTTATGTGCTTCGTGGCAGTATACCCACCCTGTGGTTAAGAATTAGCGAACACCATGTAGCTAATAGATTTTCATTTTTATGAAGCAATTTCTCGTTATGGCCGACTTATAATTTAAAGCTATTCTGTGGCGCAAATACGAAACAATTTTCAGTTTAAATGTGGCACGTTCACTTAACCAATTTAACAATGTTTGCAACGTTGTTACAGTGGCTAGTTGTTATTTGTTCATTAATTTTTGTTTTAAAATAATTAAGTAATTCCTTCCCTAAGTAATATGTACTTTACAAATAGCACCATCTCGTTTGTTTCAGTCCACGCTTCGTTTAATCGTAATCGGGCAAACGATATAATCAAATCCATGTCACTGTTGGTATGTGGAGAGCCAATATTGTGCTTCAAATCGTCCCTTTATGCCTCGTAATAGCTTGTTAGCCACCTTTTGTGTAACTAGGGCATAACCTCGACGGCATTCATTGATAGCATTGACAAGTAGCGTAGCGCGGGCTCCGATAGGGCTCCGCTCCGTGCTCCCGGTACGCGGGCGGCGCCCCGTTTCAGGTGAACTTAGCGACCCTGTTTATTCATATTCAAGTTGTTCATTTATTTACATTTGAGACACTTACTCGCGCTGTTTTAGTTAAGCTTGGACGTTTGTTTGTTTATGTTTCGAAGTCAATGATTGCCGTGGGAAATTTATTATTTCCGTCACTGGAATTTCGTTGTTATTAATAATTTACCATAGCAATGGTACTTGAGTAACAATTTAGAAGAAATATGCCAAATTGTGAGGCCAACTTGAGCCGGTAAGACGGTCCTTTCACGTTTACTTAGTTTTGAAATCGAATGTAGATTAAGCTTAATTAATAAACTATCGATGTTGTTTTTTGTAACTATGCCTACAGAGACTGTTGTGTGTACTAGTTAGAAATCTGTTGACCTAATGAATATTTAATCGGCTGTTGACATTCTGTGAAAATGGTAAGGCGACACCGCAGGCGGGGGCTCATTTACCCGCGTCAGCGTCGCCGGCAAACGCTTATTTGTGAGTTTGGTGCCGACAGCGATCCTAGCGGCGGTGCGGGGCGGCGCGGGGCGGGCGGGCGCTACCGTGTATGTAGATTCGGTAGCTTCAGCGACCTCGTCAACCGGACGGAACTAGTTTTTGCACAATACGACAATGGCCACGATATATTTGCGCGGTCCGACCGGCGGACACCGCACCGGGCGCGGCACACACGTCACATTTACACGAGATGGAAGTTCACGGATCCACACTCGCAGAGCATCCGTACCGTACATCCACAGGTTTGGTTTGGCACAACACTACACCGCATGCACAAGCTATCACCGTATCCAGGTTAAATCGCAAACGGAAGCACACTGCGCGCGGATCGTGCGTCGTGTTTACAGTTGGCGCGACGGCGGCGGCGGCGGCGGCGGGCGACGCGTCCGCTCGCTTCCTCGGTTGACAGTGGACTGGCGGGCGGCGTGGCGGGGCGGCGCGGCGGGGTGGCGCGGCGGGGTGGCGCGGCAGTCGCCGGACGCGGATGAAAGCTGTGACTGCCGCGCCAGTGAGGTAGGCGGGCTCGTGCCGCGTGCGGCGTGCGGCGTGCGGCGTGCGGCACACCTGCGACTGCAAGCGGTGGCGGCGGGCGGCGGCGCGGCGCGGCGGCGGAGGGAGCGACGCGACTGTGCGCTCACAGCTACTACGCAATAAACGCGCTTGATATAAGCATGTGATTAGGCGCGGCTGAGCGTGTGACCGTAAGCTCGTTTCTGCTCGCACATCAAATGCAACACTATAAACACCGCAATTGACGCTCGTGCTCGCAACGAGCTGAGCTTTCGTCTCGTGCGCTGGTTTTTGCACTTCGCGAAGTTACATGCGTTGCTCGCACGCAATAAACTATTAAATTCTGACACAAGTTCAATGAAATGGTACATGTAACTTGTAGAATTATGCACAGATATTCTGTTCAAACGATATTGAATAAAGAAGAGAGTTAATATAGAGTTAAATAAATTTCTCAAACCTTAATTTGTTTTGGTGGGTTCCTTACTATACGGCATACTTACAGGAAAGAACTCTTGTTTGTTGTGCATTATACTAGGTACTTCAGAATTGTTTTCATATTTTTGGATGGATATTAAGGGCTTATTATAAATGTTACTTATTAGGTACTGGAAGTGCTGCAACACTGCGTTCAGTATTATTACATAAAACCGGATTTATGTAATTCTCTTGGTTTTATAACTTTTGGGATATGACTTGTATATAATGTCAAAAACTATAAATTAGCGAATTTAATATTGTAGTATCCACAAACAGTGGAACTAACTAAATATATCTACAAACAGTTATTTTTAATAAAACACGGAGGATAGGGGATGTCGGAACTATCATGTTTATCATGTCACATGTTTAATGACAAGCTACTGCAAATATTTAAACACAGGTTTCAAAGTTTCATTTTTATAACTGTTTAAAAAAACATTACAACAACAAATTAATGTAACCGATACGCGAGAATTGAAATGGTCGCTTTGTAACATATAAACAGGGTGTCCTGTTAATCGGAGGTGCATACAGATAACGCCACCATTACCCATAAAGTACCTTGCCATCGTTAAAAGCAACCTTAGAGTGTAGCCCTCCGTAAGGTAGGCGTGGGTTCAATCTCAGAGTTGCACCCACTCAAACTGCCACGTACCTACACGTGGTACGTACTCGTAGATACAATACTTTTTTTTTTATGTGATACTGTTACGGAACGAGCCGACGGCCCACCTGGTGTTAAGTGGTAACCTCTGCCCATAACAACCGATACAACTTGGGTCCTCCCTTACTAGGTACGACAAGACCCAAGTGCCATCGTATGCGCCCGTAACTCTGAGACGGTGGAATGTCTTGTCTTGTGCCTGTAATTTCACCGGCAACCACACCTTTCAAACCGGAACACAGTAACGCGAACGCTTTATTTAATTTGTAATCCTCCGTCATTATAATAATAATAATAATAATAATAAATCATTTATTTCAGACCCATAGATCCATTATGAACAACAAGTACACACTATCATAGTTTCATACTTGTTTTTGCGAGACATGAAAATCAAGTAGAATGTGACAATTGTCACATCCGAATATTATCAGTGTTGGTACCACTAATGTTGTGTGAATGTTTATCTTAAATTTTGTAGAGAGCTTCTTTGAGAGAGTTCTTTATGTAGAATTTCGGGGAAGGACTAAAGTATACACTTATTTCATACGTCAAATTGTCAAATGCACTCAGAGGCACACGACACGAGGTATCGCAGATACTGTGTTATGTCCCTTCAAATCTGGTTGTTTACAAGAAACTCGGCAAGGGATCTGAAGCAAAGTCAGTCTCTATGAAAAAAATAATAAATATGTGTGATTTCACACTTCGCCATCTAGCCCCAAACTAAGCATAGCTTGTACTATGGGAACCAGACAACTGATAGAATCCGGGATATATTCATATTGGATGTAAATAGAAACAGATTGTTTAATGACTTGACAACGTAAACTGGGCTACACACAGTGACTTGGGTGTTGTCGTACCTGAGTAGGGTGAGCTTGCAACTGAACACCAGGTGGACCGATCCGCTACTTATCGCATAACAATGAATAATAGAGTTAGAAGTTGTGCTGCCTGGAAAACCCATAATTACAGGAAACAGAAAAACATTAAGAGACGTGATAGGTACGAGACGAGTACATTGAATCTTGGTTAGTTGTATAAATGAAAAAGCTGCAACGATTTTACATTTGTTAGGAGTTGTATCATTGTCGCGACGACGAATCTTCAATTGTAGCAAAACTTGAAAAGAAAATTAATTTAATGTCTTTCTCGTTTAAAGCAAGGATAAATATTAGTTATTCAAACACTTTCAGGTTTTACATACGTAAATACTTTAAGACAACATTCACCTCCTTATATATAAAGATTTTTGTCAAAAATTTCTTGTCAATATATTTGTGAAGTATCGCACACTTTGCAATTTATTAACTAATGATCCTGCTTATTTCACTGCCTTATCCAGATAATGAAAGCTCCATTACTTAAAATTGTGTACTCCAAAACCACCAGATGTGCAAGGATCGAGGAGCAAAGGCATCCAATCAAATCGCTGATATAAGACACAGCGCACACACACACAACTCATTATAATAATTGCCGATGTTTTACACAAGTTATTGGCTTCCTTTTTAGCAGACCCTATTTTGTTTTTCTTTTAATGTACCAATTAATCGATCATTAATTATTCCACTGCCTTTTAAGATGCAGCTTGATCGGCCGTATCCAGATAAATAGTTTTTTACAGTAAGCACTTATACTTCATAAATGCTTTATAAAGCTAATATGTGCGAGATATTGCCTCATTTGAACGCGTGCACGATTCCAGTGAAGATATTTCAATTAAAACGTTTGTTTATGACGCGGGAAAACTCGTTTGATTGGTTATAATGATAGCGGGGCGGTGCGGGGCGGTGCGGTGCGGGGCGGTGTGACGGAACTCACACAGGGTCTACATTACAATATTTTTGAATTTACGCGTCGCTATCTGTTGACGTTTGCACCTGGGATTATATGCTTACGACACGATGCTATAAATAAGTTATAGTACGTATTGTATTGTGCCTGTCATACTGAGATACGAACGTGGAAAGTATCATATGTCTGCAATTCCACTGCCTCCCAAAAAACGCCCACAAACGCAACCAGCTCGTCCCAGTGCTTTTACTATAAATTAGGCGTAATAGTTCCCCCGAATGATAAATTCACAAAGAGCCGAAAAGACTAAAGGGTTTACTACCCGGTAAAAGTTATTCGAATAATGTATTAAACTCCACCGAATTGATTATCAAGTAATTGATCGTCCTCAGAATCACAAATTACTATTAAGGACACATAATTTAAAGCGCATTCTACTCGTGTACGATTCATTAACATTTTCAGCTCCCGTTAGGGAAACTAGCGTGGGTCCAAGTACGAACACAGATGAAGTCGCGCGAAACGAACCTCTTTTTTATGTGGAAAGAGAATAGGGATAAAAAACACAAAAGTTCCAGCCAGCTGCGCCTGCGCATCCTGCCGACGTCACTACACCTTTTTGCATCCATTGATCACGGGCTATATGCTTGTCCTTTTCGGGTGGTTCGTGTTGTTGTGAGAGTGAAGGAGACGGCTATAGGTATAGTATAGTCAGCAGTAAGGATTGTCTTCCGCAACCGTACGATAAAGTAGCGTAAGCTGGCTGTTGAGATTTGGCCGGTGTTAGCGCCGGCCGGCCGCCGCCAGAGCCGGGTTGCGACAAAGGCCGCTCGGTTGTCGATAAATCGTTATTGTTGTGTCACAATACCTTCACGGTTTAAGTTGAGGGGTTCCGAGTTCCAGGAGGCATAACATACAAACATCCGTCGCGTCGGCTGCTAATATAACATAAGTTGTTAACAATTGACGTGACGCAGAGTGTAGGTATTGCTGGATGACGCGGAAACAGAACATCTCATTAAAAATAATGCGTAAACGTCATTTTGATAAAAGCAATTTAATTTATTTATCTACCACTACCATCACACGTCTCGAGTCTCAATAATTCTCAGTGAAAACTCTTTGTTTTAGAATTAGCCTTTGTACATTATATCTTTGTCATTATTTTTTAACGTGCACAAAATTACATCTATATCATAATGGAAACAGGAATCAGTATGACATAGCGGTTCAAATAATCAATTGACGAATATAATTCCGGCCGAGATTATAAATTGTATCATTGTTGGCAGTCCTGGTAGACAAGCCGGAACAAGTCCACTGCTGAACAAAGGTATCCCCATAGATCTCCACACCGAGTCTTGGGCTATCTCTATCCGGCACCGTTGTAGGAAAGCATCATTTTAAAAATCTATTGACTTAAGAAATTATAGTCTTTATTTTGATATATGTATTATTACTGCATGATATTTAATTAGGGAAGTGTAAACATAGCTAATCTTGCCTTTTGCCAGAATGTATTATAGTAATGAAATTGACTGCGCTTTTTAAATGTAATTGAACCCCTAATATAGTAACATAGAGAGTTACCAGATAGATAACTCCTGAAAAATTAAACAAGAACTAGAAACAAAAGATTTCCAGAATGCACTTAATAAATGGAAACTAAATGGAAGTAAAATTGTGTGATATAGTGTTAAACACGCGTATAATATTCGCAAAGCTAGACTGTTTGAAGTGTTAGTTCAGAAGTGCAGTCTCATGGGACACCTTGTATATTTACATAAATTGTTGGAGTACTTGAGTGAAGGAATGAGACAGACAGACAGACAGACATACAGTAAGTAAGGAAGGAAGGAAGGAAGTGTGAAGTTCAAGGCTAGCTCGCACTCGCAGCGACACACTATTCAATTATACGAGTTCTTGACACTTCCGACCGACGCCGACGCCGAGATTACCTAACGATATATATCTTTGACTTACTTAGATTCAATTCGTGTTTCAAACACAGTTTGACATAAATAGTAAGTAAGAAATTAGTGTTACTGTCACTAGAATACCTATATGTGTATCGTGGACACCTATTAAGATTAACGAATTATAGCATCGGTTTACACCATAAAATTGTGTAAAAATAAGTAGATACATGAAATAAGAGCAGTAGAACTCTCGCCAAGTTCGTCCGGGGAAGTACTGCCACCATGCCCTTTTCTGCCGCCAAGCAGTGACGCATTCGTGTTACTGTGTTCCGGTTTGAAAGGTGTGGTTGCCGGTGAAATTACAGGCACATGAGACATTCCACCTACACGTCTCACATTTACGGGCGCATACGATGCGACTTGGGTCTTGTCATACCTAGTATGGGAGGACCCAAGTCGCATCGGTTGTTATGGGTAGAGGTTACCACTTAACACCAGGTGGGCCGTCGGCACGTTCCGTAAATGTATTACATAAAAAAAAAAACTTGATTTGGTTCGATGCAACGTGACCCCTACGTGACTAGTAACTGGAGGCGAACAATTTAAAATAATCGATACAAGAACAAATGATCAACATAATTCCTAATATCCTGTTTGTAGAGGACAGCATGACACATACAAACCACGGCATCTTATTATTTACGTCGGTGCAAGAGTCTGACGTTGCATTGTGACAAATGTAACTTTCATTAATTTGAAATCTCAATAGGTTTATATATTTCTACGTAAAACTGTTGCAATTTTCATGAGTTTTACACTTTAGAGCACGAATTACAAGAAAACTATGCACAACAATGCAAAAACTGAAAATTTCTGAACAACAATCTAAGAACTGTTTGAAACGTTTCAGACTTGTTTGCACGCCATCTTTGAACGTTATGTTCAGTTGGATAACTATTTGTAGGTGTCTCTCAGTCAGATAATACAGGGTCAAAGTGGCAGTTTATTACTTTATTTCACTGATTTATACATTACACACATTTATAGGAATACTGGGTAATGTCGGACAAGCAACTTATGAAACAAGAAACACATGATCTAATTATACACTTGATTGGTGATCATTATTGTAAGTAGGCGGTGATTAGTACACGATACTTCTGATCTAAAGCTACTTTTAACTGTTTTTGTGATATCAAGGAAGAAATAAAAATAAATCAATTGTTGAATATTACGATTTTAATTCCATATGTCATGCTCTTGACTTACCTTGGCACTAAGTAGGTACCATTTGGAGAAAGATTCGCAAAAATAATAAAATCTAAATATCATTAGATCTTTGTGACCTAAACATTTGATTATAAGTAGGTGAGTAAATATAATGGGGTTTTATAGAATGTACGGAACCAGTTTAACGGTCTGAGTGAACCGTTAACTGCGAAATCATTCCCCGAGAACCCTCGTGAATGGGCCGTGGACTTTTTGTACAGCTTTGTTAGTGCAGTCCAGTTAAGATGAGTAGGCTTTGTATTCGGGACATACAGACAGAATGTTCCGACAGCGAATGTGTGCCTGTAAAATTGTCGCTTTATCAGCTTTTGTATGTAAAGATTTGCAATATCGAACTTGAATATTTCTGTAATAGCTGCGTCTCTTTCACAGCTGCCAGGTATAAGTGATATAACATGCCAGAATGCATACGTGATAATGTCAAAATTATGCAGATATTGGTTAATTTTAGAAATAAAAAGAAATTTAAGTTTTTTTTTGTAGTGGGATGCTTCGCCATTACATGGTTTGTCTCTCTTACTGATGATTGTGTTAACTACTTCAGTTTTTTAACATGTTTTAGTTTTACATTTTTATCTCTAAATCCAATGTATCTCTGATAGTTATCGGTATCTCGGTCAAGGTAACATTTAAATCTCATCATTGAAGAGTTCCTTGAAGCTTGAAGCTTCACTTGTTGCCGGGGGCTTTGAGTACTTAAGCTTTATGACATCAAACCAAACAAGTTACTTAAAATGCAATCCTCTGGCGGACGATACTGTAAGGAGCTTTAGAACGTGAACCGAGGACAATGAAACTGGCAAACTTCACACGTTCCAATTTCAATGATATCTACAACGAACGAAAACAGCGCAGTGGAGAGCCTGATGGTCTAGCGGTACCTACTGACCCCGAGTTTCAATCCGGAGGTCGCTCAAGATGTATGAAGAGTTCTTGACAATAACTGTTAATATAACTAACGAGTACTAACTTGTATGTATGTATGTAACACTTAGCACGTCTGTCTGTCTGTCGGATGTATGAGCAGACACCGCACCGCACACCAAAGATTTAACGTAAACATCTGTCTACCTAGTGTTATCATATATTTGCACATTTCGGCGAAAATACACAACATTTGTCTACAGATAAGTGATGCATCAACATACTTTGTATGGAATCAGTACTTTGTATAGTTATTATGGAAATAACATACATTTTACAATATTGTGATAACTGGTCAAGTCCGTGTCGACCACGAACAGTAAAGGGTTTCGTAGTCGGGATGAATGTATATGATTATATATCAAAGGCAATAATATTTTATATTACAAATAACTTTATTATAAAAATGAAAGCAAAATAAGCCAAAGCATAGAAACCGCGTATAGATACACATTCAAAACTCGTATATTTCGCAAGCATATTCCCGTCTCCGTCAAGTTATGACGTGAAGTGAACAAGACTGCAAGTTTGAGATGTTTCCATCAGTATTCCCGGGCAATAGTCCCGGGACAAAGAGGGATATGTTTTTATTCCTCATTGTGGCCCACAAAGAGGTCTAACAGTCGAGCATTCCCGGAACTAGGGTTGTCAAGTGGGGTTTTTCAACGAAAAAAATATTTCTCTTATTCAGAAATAGTGCACTTTTGTCTTATTTAATGGTATGTGTCGTATTAGTCCAGTCATTACGTACTATCAAAAAAGAAAATGAATTTGCGGATCTAATTTTTTGATATGTTGTAGGCGATACCTAGAAAAGCTTAACTTGAGTTTTTCGACCAAGCTTTCCTATGAGCTTTCGCCGCCATCTTGAAAAAAGGGGTAAAATATGTTTCTCGGCAATAACTCGGCTATCCGATGAGATTCGAAAATTTTTGTAAGACACTTTTTGTAGCTTTTTTTGTGCTCTACTATAAAGTCTTGACCATTTTTAGCGTATCATGAATCGTTATCGAGATATCGATCGATAAAGTCAAAAATTTTGGACACAATATGCTGATATAAATAAAATAAAAATAGCTCGATGTAAACGTGGTTATATTGTCATTTGTTGCGCCACTATTATGCAGGATAATCTTCTGAGAAATGAGCATTCATTATTTTCAGTGTCTGTTAACGGATCCTCATTAATTATTGCGAAATCCTAATTAACTATTGGATCAGGTTGACTACAGTTCATTGGGTTGAACTCGATTGTTTATTTTTTACTCTATTCTTATTTTTTCAAAATAAAGCTTGCTGATCATCTTAATATACGAGTATGTACCGGATAATCAGTTATTTATTTAAAACTTATTAATGGAGGCAAAATAGGAGGACTTAAATAATTAATTTGAGTGTTCATTAGCTTAAACAAGAAATAAAATATCAATTCGTTTTATAACTCTTATTTTTTTTCTTAAACGAATTCCTTAATTACTTTCAAACCCTAAAACCATAAACTTTCTGCAGGCTTCACCTAACTACTACTAATAAAACATTATGAAATTATAATCTGCTTAAATACACATAACATATAATCAATGATGAATAACGTGTTTTATTTTTACCAAAGCAATTTACAAGTTGTCATGAATTGGAAGGATATCTGAAGCAACCCTACAAATATATGGGAAATTCCTATGAAAAATGCATTCTGTGAGGGTAGAATCACCGCGCTATCATCCCGCTTTGATGTAACAAACTCAAATACCTTTACTGGTTTCATTCTATGCATATGATCCAAGCTTCATTACTAATACATTATTATAACTATTCGTGGGAATTATTTGCTGAGACGAGCTCACGACTTGACACGTCTGTGTGCCCACGATGGTGTAAACCACACTGTCAGGCGTTTTGTGGATTTATAAAAAGTAAAAGTAAGGAAATAAAATATATAATGTCATTTCTTTTAATTATGATTACTGAATTTATCGCTTGAAACACTAAGACAAAAATTAGACTTATAACAGAACACCATTTGTTATACAAAGTTTTCGGTAATATGTTAACAAATTGTAAGTGCACGAAAGGATCCTCTTTGAGGCGCATTTTATCACAGACATAGATTTTATCTTCACAGCCAACAACTTCAAACTTTTTGGAAACATTTATTTACGTGTGTGGTTCTTAGCATATTACCTACAACCTTTTAAAGTCGTCTTGTATTGGTGCTATTTATTTACCTACCCTTAATCATTGAAAAACACTCCAAAACTTACCGAGTAGACGTTGACAGTGGTAAATCGTTGACCTTGCTCACGAAAATATACAGTTTATATATTACCTGAAACAAGAGAAAGCCTTGGATTAAAACAAAGAAGAAATAAGAGAGTCTGAAGCTAATAATAAAGGTGTGTACCAAACTCTTCAAGCATTGCCACGCGGGGAGAATTAATCAGTTTGATAGATTTTTACGTGGGCTGTATGAACTTTTACCTTGCCATCGTTATCCAACAATAGTTTTTCGTTTCTTTCCAGATCTCATTATGATCCGGCAATTATTTAATCTTAGCCAGGTCTAAATGTCGTCTTGTTATCAACATTCAACCGATTTCAAAAAAGGAGGAGGTTATCGATTCTGTTATATGTTTTTAATGTTTGTTTTGTCACATATCCTTTATTTATAAACAGATTTGGAAAATGTATCCACTACGGTCCACTACGGTAGTCACCAAGTGACTACAATAAGCGAGTTCTACAAGGTGAGATTAGATATTTATCAAGATCATGGCGACATGCGTTGTCGTAGAAGCACCACGGCACGGCACGGCACGGCACGGCACGGCACGGCACGGCACGGCACGGCACGGCACGGCTGAGGGGCAGAGGCCGCAGAGGAAGAGTAATACATATTACGAGGCGACACTATCTTTGTCTTCTGCGGCCGTGGCGGCCGTAGCGACAGGCGACGCGGACGGGGCCGGAGACCTGACCTGCCACACAGGAGACCTAGGCCGTCTAGATCTGTGTTGGGATATACAACATGTGCGCACGACGCGACGTAACCACGCTTCACAATGACTAAAACATATTTTCGAGTGAATAACTTATTCTTGCGCCTCAAAGAGGCTCATTATTGTTTGAATAATAAATCATAGGTGTTCTGTAGCTTAAAAGTATCCTTTTTCAGACTCACTTCAATCGTTATAACGCACAGACTGAAAGAGCGAGCGACGCGACGCGAGCAGTGCCTAGTGGCATTTATGAATCCAACCTGAAGAAGCGACAATTTATTACGGTTAATTATAAAGTTCAAAAGAAAAACTTATACCAACAGGGCCCTATAAATATCAGATATTACTGGTCTTTTTTATTATATCCTTAACGTTTTGTTTTTCCCATTCCAGTTATTATGCCGTACAAAGACATAATAAACCACCCACACCCACAGCATAGCAAATAGGCAATATGTACGGCTTACTTTTATATACGAGAGTGTAACTCATATATATATCGTTGTGAGCACATTGAATGACTCACATTATTCTATTTATGTTCAGTTCACAGTGTGGAGAGTAGATAAGTTTTCGTGGATTTTATATCTCCTGTTATTTTATGATGAAATCAAGGCCAAATGGTCTCTACCGATAATAGAGCACATTTTAAATCACGTTTAAAACGTATGATAACACGTGAAGAGTTATAAAAATATATTATATCGTTGATTTATTTAGACGAAACTTTTGGCTTAATACTTTTCGATCCTTCTATAAATAGATAGATAAATATTGGGCGACAATTCACACAACGCCATCTAGCCCTAAATTAGGCTAAGCATCATGGGAACCAAAAAACTAATAACTATATACTTTTTTAAGAAGAATACATACATACATATATATATAAGATTATCACCCAGGCACATAAAAAACATTAATGTTCGCCATACAAATGTTTGTCCTGGGTGGGAATCTAACCCACGACCAAGAGCGTAGAAGGTACTACCAACTGAGCTGTTTAATAATTGAGTAAATTGTACTCGTACCAATGTATAGCATTTAACAAATTTCCATTGTTAGTTAAAACTGCAGTTGATAATGGAGTAATCTGGATTCCTTTACATTTGAAACAACAACATGGATGTGACTCATAACATGATTCAGTGTTCATGTCATTATTTGATTTGAGAGCATATTTGTGATAATATACGTTGCGTTGAGCCAACTAAATCCATGGAAACGGTGTATAGAAACTCAATTAGTTCTTTTGAAAATGTTATATATATAAAAAAAAACAAAACATACAAAAGTACGGTCGCGCTGTTTGTCTGGGTGAATATTGTTTTATCTGTGCAATTATGATCTCACTGGGTTTTCTGCATTTGTAACAGAGCAGCTACAGTTTGCAAACGAAAACGTATTGCCCTTGTCGCCTCGGTGACTCATACCTAACAAATAATTAATAGACAGGCCTCGCAGCTCAGTTGGTAGTAAGTAACACTGCCTTCTGCGCTGTAGGTCGTGGGTTCGATTCACACCCAGGACAAACGTTTGTGTGACGAATATAGATGTTTGTTCTGTGTCTGGCTGTTGTATATTTAGAAAAAAATAGTATATATGTATTCTATCAGTTGTCTGGTTCGCATAGTACAAGCTGTGCTTAGTTTGGGACTAGATGGCGCTGTGTGAATTGTCCACCAATATTATTATAATGGTTATTATTATAATTTAACGGAGGGCCGAAGAAATACTCAGAACAGGACAAAACACCAAACAAAAAAACTAAACCATTCACGTACGAAAAGATTCAAAATAAAAGCAACAATTCATTCATATATTGTGATACACGGGATGGAGCGCCCGCCATCGCCATCAGACAAACGAAAATATTTGGTGTTGGGAAGTCCCGGCCGCGCCGGGGCCGGGGCCGGGGCGGGAGTTCCGGGAACTGCCTGCCCGACTATTCCACTCCTATTGAACAACGATCGTATATAGAGATTCCAGCTCTTTGTCTCACTTGAAATCTGTTATTTAACTATTCTTGGGCAGTGCAAATCCCTCGTGATCGCTAGAGTCGGATACTTACTTCTTTGTAAAGTGTGAAAGGGGTCATTGTTTGAATTGAGACTAACATTATTTTCGTGTTATCCTGAACATTTATATGATAAGGTCGATTATTCGGCTTTTACTTTCCCCGGAACGTCCTCGGTCTACACAAAAAGTTAGTTTCCGAAATTATAAATGAAATATTAAGTAAATTACGTTAATAACCATAAAATGTAAATATTAATAGTAATTAGTAATAATTAATTAATTTACTAGTATTAGCTTAAACACAGACATAACTGTAAGGTTGCAAACATTGACCGAAACGCTCCAACTTAAATGCGATTCCACATATGATTTAGATGAGTTTAAGTAGCTATAAAATGTATGCCAAATTCATCCGGGGAAGTACTGCCACCATACCCATTCCTGCCGACAAGCAGTGATGCTTTCGCGTGACTGTGTTCCGGTTTGAAAGGTGTGGTTGCCGGTGAAATAACAGGCACATGAGACATTCCACCTTCACATCTCAGAGTGCAGGCGCATAAGTTGCGACTTGGGTATTGCTGTACCTAAGTATGGGAGGAACAAGTCGTATTGATTATTATAGGCAGAGTGTACCAATTAACCCAGGTGGACCCATTGCTATTCCCATAACATTATCGCATAAAACAAATATATATGTTTAAATGTACATATATGTATCTTGAATGTTGCCCAAGCTTTCCTCGTACAAAATGTACCAAGAAATGTACACATCAATAAATTACTAAAATATAAACATAACTTTTCTGATCTAATCCACCTTTCTCGAAACAGAAACAAAAAGGGTCGGCTTTAGGCTTTACAAAATAATAAGAAAATATCAGCTTATTTTAAGTCTCTTAACGATGATTAAGCTAATTAATAGGTGCCGGATGTTAAGAAGATTATTAAAATATTCAATCATAATAATTTGATATCAGTTCAACTAATCAACGGTTAAAATAAGAGTTTGTCAATTTTGATTTGATTTTGAATTCAGTAGCTTAAAATATAATAACGTAATACAAAAACATGAGTACAATTACATAAAAGTGTCGTGAATTCAATTACATAACTGTTAAGTACATAAAGTCTTCTACATATTTGAAAAAACATGACAGTCTTTATTTATTTCTACGTAAATAGGATTTCATTATACTTCGTTAAGAACGCACGTCATTTCAAGTACTACTAAACCTTGACATAATTATTTGGCCTAAATGAGCTTCAAGAATTTATCTACGGTATTTTAAATGGTAAGAAAGTATGTATCAAACTGTTATTAATAGTCAAATATTTTTTTAAAACAACGTTATTGTATTTATTACTTTTACATTTATTGATAGCTGAACACATAAAATTTAAAAACATACGAGTAAAGTATTATGTTATATGTACTAGGAGGAGTATATAGGTTCTCCTATATAAGTATTATAGTATGTAGCAGAGTACATGGATAAAATTAGGTACCTATATAATACTGGCATTAACTATATCTTACGACAGCGTGACTCAAACCTTATTTTTGTTAGACATAAATTATTATAATTTACTTGAACAAATGTATTTTCCATTATTAACGTATATTTGTACGTCCGAGTGGCTCGCTTTATATTCTGTATTGATTTATTGCTACGATCCTACAGCAGGTGAGTGCAAAAAGTGACCGGGGATAAATATAACAATCACCTTTCGATATAAATTCTTCAAATGTAATACCATTTACGAACATCATTAAAACAGCGAACAATACGATCAAAGAGCTAAGCAATGCAATCAATCGTTCGATACTGAACCTGTTTACATTATAGTGAGACGGTTTCACGCTTATTATATTATATTATATTATATATACGATGGAGTGTATTTATTGGCTGAGCTTTACTTACAGTCCTTTGAGAATAGCTCGATAACTGTGTGAGAGATAAACCAGCCAAATATTGTTTGCTATGTTAGCGCTTTTGCAAAGGTTCGGCGTGATGTTCGGTGGGTAGAATTAAGTCCATAATGTATACTAAATTTGATTCAGTATTCAAACTTATGTTATCGACAATTTTTTATGTTAAATGCTAACAGATTAGCTGGCGGCTTGTCCGTAAAATGGTCACCGTAGCCCTTGGAAATCTGTTACATTAAAAGCAATGCTGATGCGCTGCCGGCCTTTAATTGGACGTATTCCATTCAGGGCTCTCGTCTGACCGGCCGGCACCTTCGTGAATAGCACCTAAGCTATTCCACGCATAGCCCTTATCAATATTTTGGCCGAGAGTTGTTCAAGGAATATAAAATGTATTTAAAATGTATTCCAAGAAGAACACTTCAGCCTAAGTAGTGTTTTCGTGTATTTATTAAACACTTTCCAAACTCACAGTCAAGATCCGTGGCTATTTGCTTTTATGATAAGCTAAAGCATACCTAAATAAAACATTTAACACTGACATTTGTATGATGCAAAAATTGTGATTAAAGTTAAGTTCAGATAGTAGAGTTAGACTTGTTTGATAAACACGCCCGAGTTTGTTTAACATAAAAACGTAAACACATTGACAATGAAATGCAAATGAGCCATTTGATCGGTAACTCAAAGTTCAATACGCTATACAATCAAATTGGTTTGATTAATCAAGATGATGGCTTAAACAAACGTTTTTGTCGACAGTTACAGCATATGCAGGTTATTTTTCATTAAGTATACGCATAAAACTCTAATACATACAAAGATATGACAAATTTTTTACAAATATCACAGGCATCAGAAACTATGAGTTTTATAAAAACCCACAAAATTTAGACAGGAAAATATTTGCAGGTCTTGCACAAATTTTCTTGAAACGATCATTCGAGATCTCAACTAGGGATAATCCTTTAATAAAATCAATTAATAACAAGCCAAGTAACTGGCAGCCTCCCTTTACATGGCAAACATCATTTCTCGTAGTTAAAGCTTAACACATGACAAGAGCAGTAGAATTCTCGCCAAGTTCGTCCGGGGAAGTACTGCCACCATGCCCATTTCTGCTGCCAAGCAGTAACGCGTTCGCGTTACTGTGTTTCGGTTTGAAAGGTGTGGTTGCCGGTGAAATTACAGCCACATGAGACATTCCACCTACACGTCTCAGAGTTACGGGCGCATACGATGCGATTTGGGTTTTGTCATAACTAGTATGGGAGGACCCAAGTCGCATCGGTTGTTATGGGCCAAGGTTACCACTTACCACCAGGTAGGCCGTCGACTCGTTCCGTAACTACATAACATAAAAAATAAAAAAGTAAACATTAATTATTACCAACCATTTCTGAAAAATGATATTGGCAAAGGGTTAGTTATGTTGCTATTTTTCGATGGCCCCACTAATAATAATCTGTTATAATCACTAATAATAATAATTTTGTAATTCCCATCGGCCTCACTAACTTGCATAGCGGGCTCATTAGGAATGTTAGTTAACAACAGCCCCACTGGCAGACAGATTAGCTCGCATATTGGGATTAAGGTGAAATTACCAGCTATCTGCTTAGGGCTGTGTACAGAATAAATAATTGAAACGGCACTAAGATCTTTATCCAGTATCTGAGATGAGGGTATTGGAAGATATTTTAACTTACAAGCTTGACTAAATGCCACGCATTATGCGTATAAAGGTTTTATCGGAATATCGTATTAATTAGTATTTAATAATTAATATATTGTTAACTAAATAGGTGATATCAAAGATCTTGTCCTCGTCTGTAAAGACAAATTGAAGCAAATGCATTTCTCAGATGCAGACAATGAATATGATTACGTTTATTAATTAATGTTTCTTATAATATTGTTGTGTGTCATAACAATTTCTACTAAAGTCAAAAAATTATTGAAGCATTCTATTAACAGGTATTTATTAAGAGCCTGGCAAATCCAGTAAAAAGATGAAGGTATGTTATATATCTACAAATACGGATGCGCTTCGATGTTCGATTAAAGCCTACTGACTCTAGTTTGTCGAGAATAGGCTGTTTCCGTGTTCATAATTCATAATTCATAATTCATTTATTTGCGGTACTTGCGTGCGGTAGTGTAGTGGAAAAATATGAGGTTATGGATTAAATAAGAAACAATGCTTAAATGGTTTTTTTCCTCTCATTTGTCATCATTCGACTCGTGCCGACATTAAACTGCTGGTTTTCATGGATCAGCAACATCTTACTAGATACTGAAGGTGACGTCACATTTATTAGGAAGGGGCCGCTTTTAAAAAGAAAGAAGATTTTTTTAATCTTCACTAAAACATCATGACATCAAAGCACTTAAATAGTAACATAGATTGACAGTTCAATACTTAATCAGACTTATAACAATGCAAGAAGGTGCGCTAGCCTCCACACTAGGATTCACTGTGTTTTCATTATATAGAATTTAGCAAATACATATTAATAATTGACTTTCTATTCGGTTAAATTTGATGTTTTTCATAGTATAAGAAGGGCTTCGATATCTAGGTACACATGGAAACTAATTTGTAGTATAAAATCTATATTTTAAACAGTTTTTTGAACAAAAACTACAAGGAGTACGCACGTATAAGATGCAGGGAGTAAATATAATGGTACGAGATAATCTTGAGTTAAACCGTAACTGCTCACTTAACTTACCTCAACTTTGCACTTCCCACTTCATGCTTGAAGTCGCCGAAGTTGAATGAACCGCATAAAAACCATTGAGGATAAAATCCGGGGAGTGATAACCAATTAGCTAGCGATCCTGTTGAGGTATGAACTGTAGGCAAAATATCAACGTCAGTTGCCTATTACATATTTGTCTTACATGCTTCTTATTATTAAAAGTTATATAACACATATGTATCTTCAATGAGTCCTAGACTAATAAAGTGGCTAAGATGGAAAGGATAGTCTGTATCAATGTCATTTATTCTTTTTTAGATTACTATAATATAATATAATTTATAATTTTAAAAATACTTAATTCGAACCATTCCAAGAAAATAATTTTATTACTTTACCTTTGAGTTCAAAAATGAATCGGATGTTTTATCGAGACGGTTTTTAATTTTTTTGTCTATTGTTTTACTCACTCTGATTCATAGTTTTTAATTAATATTGAATTATATGTTAATAATTTAACTAGTAAGCCACCTTTAAACCTTTTAATTCATCAATGCAAGGCATTAAAATACAGGTACATAGAAAATAGAGGAACTAGACAGAGACTAAAACGAACAAGAACATTTTGTATCGCAAGTCTCGCGACGTCGACGCGACTCCGCCGCGACGCGGACGCGACAGTCGCAAAGTGCTGATAGACTATTTAGTGATAGTTACAACAGCATTATGCCGAGGTTAAACTGAATAGGCACCGTTTGTGGACACGAATTATTATAACCGGTTCCGTGGGCGTGCGAGCTCAACGCACACCACCAATGTTCCCCATCAATTACTAGCTCAGAGTCTTCTTCTTCTTCGAGTCACCGGTTCTCTTGAACCAGTGTGGTGAAAGGATTGTAAGTGCGCCTCAAAGAGACTCCTTTCCTGCACTCGACACATGTCTTCCAATTTTTAGTTTTAGGACATGTCGGTTTCCTTACGATGTTTTCCTTCACCGTTTTGAGAACGTGGTATTGCGCACATAAATCTTTCAAGCGAAAAGCACATAGGTGCCCGTCGGGATTTGAACCGGCGACCTCCGGATTGAAACTCGGGGGTCAGTACCGCTAGACCACCACGCTCTCGCTCAGAGCTCAGAGTAACGCACTAACATACTTGCGATTTATGTTAAAACAATTTTCAACAGCTCCCAAACGTGACCGTCTATTGAAAGTGCAGCCACAACGAAATCATCTAAAATGAATGTTAATATAAATACATATGTACTATATAATGAATCTCGTGTATATGTATATGCCAAAGAACATCATATGCTTATTATTCAAAAAAGATTTTGTGCGTATCTCAAATAGGGGGTCAATTTATATTAGTGAAGAGTTTTCATTATTTGTAATATATATATATTTTAATGCATGCTTCGTTTACTAGCGACAAATAAGATTTTGCTGTTGATAATCTCTTATAAGTGAACTGTATTTATGTTCTCTTGAGAATAAAGTTCTTTAAACCGAGATTATCATATCCACCTAAGGTTTTCTTGCGGATATTTTGTTCTAGGATATGTCGGTTAACTCAAAATGTTTTCCTTCACCGATCTGAGAAGTCTGGATTTGAAGCAGCGAAATTCGATTGAAATTCGGGGCCTGTACCACTGGGCCACCATCCACATCTCGAAAATACTTAGTCCTGACCTCAAGCTATGATTCTCTGGGTCATGGGTACCTAACAGATAGAACAAGTATATGTCGTATTAGATACCTAACAAAACACTCAAATACACAAACGCAACGCATACACAGGAAAAATAAAATGTGATCAAAGAGCTCTAGGTAGGTACATCAATCAATCGTCAAGGAAAATGTAAAACATCTTAAGTTGATTTTGATGATGGGGTACCAAAAGGTAAATGCACAAACAAGGAAGCATATACAATATGTATAGCAATTGATAAAGTTATTTATGTACAGTCACATCAAAGCAATCTTTTAACAATGTAATGTAGGTAGCCATGTATCAAGAAAGAAATAATAAAGGGAGTTTAATACTAATCGAGCATGCTAAAAACAAAGCACTGAATGGCAGAAAAATTAAAAAAGCTAGGAGCAGACGTGCCTCGTGCCTTATCTCTGCAGACAGCGCAGCGCAGCGGCTGCTATACTGCTCCCTGTAGATACCTCATCCCACTGTATGTGTGTGTGTGCACTGTTATAACAAGGTGTCTGTATGTTTTAGTTTGCAAACAAAACAATCTTTTCTATGTAAAATGAGCGAAACAAGCTTTTAAGCTTCTCGTAATTCAGACGAATGAAAATCTTGACTCTGCGTTTAAAAGCGAGATTAAAATATAATGTTCCATATTTTATTATTCTGACTACGTACTTAATACTATTATTTTCAACTGATTCATAAGGTTAATTATTTAATTTATTTACTTCATCACGGTTATAACTTAAGATTTAATACATCCTGTCGACGAACCCTTAACTTAACGATTAAGCTATACATTTTCAAACAATTTTCAATGTGACTCCCCTAACATGTGATCACAAGAAAATAAATTGAAAACGTTATTGAAAAATAATGAAATACCCGTCACAAAACCGACCACTTTGGAAGCGGCAAACCAGAAAACTCATAACCGGTTTGAAAGTTATATATACAGCATTTATACCAATAACATTTCTAAATGACTTTTAAATACAGGCCAACTGAAATAAAAGTTACGGAAATATCCGAATTCATACCTTGTCACGTAAGTTAATATGTTCTGTTGAACATTTTTCAAATTGTGTTTCATCTTACTTAATACACACTCGTAAAATACTTCAATTGCATCTCCAATGCAGCAGAAATCACAGTAGCAATATCTTATTCAATAAGAAGATACTTTTACGAATATCCGATTCAGCTACGATTGAAATACCTCCGTATGGTATGGACAGAGAAACACCGATTAAAATACGAGTAAAAAGTTATTTTTCAAGTTTCGGATTGCTTAGATAGCTTCAATTTTAATTTATCTGAAGATCTTTAAAAGGGGCAAATAGTCAATAAAGTATCATATAAAACTATTATAATATTTAAAATTATAACTGTCTGAACAATTATTTAATTATATTTAGCTAAATATATTTTACACCGGGTAAAACTGTAATAATACGAGTAATATAAATAAAAATAAATAAATATTGATGGACATTAGATAGCCCTAAAGTAAGTTAGCTTTATATCATAGGAACTAGAAAAGTGATATAATAAATATACTTTTTGTAAGTACATATAATATAAATCAACACCCACACAGAAAAAAACTATTTTCGTCACACAAATGTTTGTCCTAGGTGGGAATCGAACACACGACCTACAGCGCAGAAGGCAGGGTTACTACCAACAGCTGTGAGGCCAGTCCAAATACAAATATCAATTTCAGCCAAATTAATTATTAAGTCTGTCATCGTTACAGAACGGTACAGCCCAGACAACCCCATCTTTAGGGTTGAAAGTACCGAAAATGCTGATAACATTTTAAAGGGCTTTAAAACAAAACCATGTTTTGAGCGGAAGTTAAAGCCATTATATTTTACGAACATATTCGCTTCACTTTTCGGTTTAGCGGCGTTTGTTTGTTTTTAATCCTTATTCGAGTGTTAATATGAATTACGAAGTTGAGAGCGCAAATCAGCTTTGAAACTGGACTTTGCTCAAATATTGAATGCTGAAATACGTTGCAGTAAAACGCTAGCGGCTCGCAAATGTGTCGGTATATTCACTATAACCATTTACGTTGTATAATATATTACCAACACAACTGTAGTAGCCGATTGGAGATAAATATCATAAGCTTGAGAATAAGTTTATCAGGTATCAGCAAGTTCCTAAGTAGAATCACATGAGTATGTTAGACACGGGTGGTGAGGCGCATGTTCACTGACAGACAACACTTGAAGCAACTCTTCACATGATCACACCACTATATCAGATTGGAAAAAAAGTTTGCAGAAATTTTATAAACACGCTATTACTCTCAAAACTAGACTTGTCTGTTCTGTTTTAGTAACTCAAGTAACAAAATACCTAGAATTATAGTTTATTTATTATAACCACCTTTTTTACCTTTATATTACTTGTAGTTTTGATGTGAAACATCTATAGCCGCACGTAAAACCGATTTCTGGCGTGGCGACGCGTCGCGTTGCATGCGTTGCATTTTACTTTTACAAAATAATGTCGATGTTTCACATCTGCCAGGCGTCCCGTGACGGCTCACATTTTTTTTAAATTTAATATCGTTTCTTCAAATAAAAATAAAAAATAAATAATCGTAGATGACGGAATTTGTTTTAAGTACTTACATTACAGAGATATTAAAATTGTACATTTTCCTCGAAAGAGTAGGCAAGGCCTCGTGTCAGTGTCGCTGTGGGTTATTTATTATATCGTATGAACATAGACATTATGAGTGGTGAGCTCATTGCTGCCATTTCTTTCTAAACCCATCGCTTTGCACCTAAAACAATCATAACGTTTTGCTATTACAAAAATAGATTTCTTTAAAAATATTTTTTTTATAATAATAAGTAGTATATAATAAGTAATAATAATAATAAATAAGTAATAAGAAAATAAGTGAATAAAGATAAACTGAAAAATGTATTTCATTCTTGATTCTTGCACCCAGAAATAATTCCATAACATTTTGAAATTCATCATAAAGCGGATTTTCTATCATTTCTCACAACCGTCAAAATATGAAGCCCTAGCTCATAAAAGCTCATAAATCTGTGAACCAAGTATTACCTTGACACGAGGGAAAGTGCCGGCCGGTCGGGCCGACAAACAAGATGTCGCTATTGTCTCGTGCTAGTACAATAGTTCCGGCAGCCAGCACACGCGCCCTGCAACCCGCCAGTGAAAGCGATCACGTCACACAAGCCACGCCACGCCGCGCCGCGCCACGTACCCGTACCGTATTATTAACATACAAGATGGATCGTTACACACATTTCTTCGCATTTATTTTGTGCTTAAAGCACAAATAATTCAACTTTTATATATTCTTTAAAGTATTATCATTGGATACGTTTCTCTTGGTCGTAGTAGTTGTTTTGTAGGGTTCTATCTTTTTATTTAATAATAATAATCATCATTAGTTTTAAATGTACCGTTCACATATAAACAAAGATTAAATTAATAAAAGGAAGAAAGGTTTTGCATTATTGAACAATAAAATTACCTTTGCTCTTTTGGATTATCGCTTTTAATTACACTATCGGAATTAAATATTACCACTCAAAAGAGAACAAAATACATAAATATAATTATTTCGTCATACGTTTTACGATATCAAACCTATAAACGTCCAAGATTTTTACGACCGTAAAAAGAGGCGCTCGTAAAAAGAATCTCAAAGTCGACTCTAGTTAGGGTAGAGTCTGCATTTTCTTGTAAAAAGTCTGTTATTTGCTTTCAGATACTGGCAAAAGTATCCACAGGTTTTAATTATAGAAAGGTAAATTAAAAAGCACCCATCCATACCTATTGCTTCTGTAAAAGAAATCTCTAAGCGTTGTTCTCATCTCACCCGGGCCTCTAGCGAAGGCACATTGTACATCCTGAACCGATACAGACGAGCAGATCGAATCGCACCCAATTCGGGCCAAAAGTTTTTACTGAAAGTTGTCTTGATGGTGTGGCTCTGGTCTAGTTCTTTTCAGGGTTCCGAAATCAAAGGGCGGACCGACCAACAGTGTATCAGTATCAGAGAACAAAACAAAAATATTACAAAAATTTTTTAGTTAGGAACCTGGTCTGTTAGTACCTTTGCAATAAATCTTACAGGTTTATTTATTCATTCACATACACACACACACATCACAGTACACACATGCACGAAGAGACAGACACACATATACACGATGACACACACACACCGTTCGCACACACACACACACACAAAATTTAAATTAACCAAGACAAACGAAAAAATGTTACTTCCTTTTGCATGTCTGTTTGTTACAATTTGTTTTTATTACTTTAATTTTACTACTTTTTGTTTAATCATTTTACACAATTCAAGCCAAATTTTGTTCAACTATAGCGTAATCATTATTTTAATGTATACATTAAGGGGAAGCTACTGTTTTTCCTGCAACACAGTGTTAAACTAACGCAGGAGACGGTGCTCACAAACACATGTACACAATTTTATGAAATAAATGATTTGTATTGTATTTGTATTCAACTTCTGTAAATCAAGCAACATTTTAAGAATATAAAGGTGATGTCCATCTTTTGAATATCTTAAGTAATTACTTATGCATTTCCCATCATTTACAACCAGCTAATAAGTCATTTAACAATATACAACCATCTCTCATCTCATAAAAACATATTTTTATGTAACCTGTACAAATATTAAAACATTTTTCCACATGCTCTACTGCCTCAGATACCAAGCTTTTTCAATTATTTAATTTGGTTATTTCGGTGTAAAATATTTCTGTCCGACTTGGCCTGGGGCGGGGCGGGGCGGATTGGTAGAATCGGGCCGACTGTATCGTTGTTAGTTTGTGTTTTCCATCGGCATCCGCCAACGATTGAACACGAGCTGTAGCGGTGAGTAAATACAAACGATTTGATGTGGTCTCACTGTTTTTACTGTTGGTATTGAACCGTGTGTGTTTGTATGTCACTGTTTGCAATTTGTTACTGATATAACGGGTATTTTATGATTGAAAATGTCCTATATGTTTCTATTTTAGATATTTTATTGCAGTACAAGTGATTCTTCCTCTTTTTCATCCGTAGAATGGAGTAAATTGCAGCCAATAGTGGACAAGTCTTAAGTTTATAGATTTATTTTGTTTGAAAGCAATCTACGTACCTATGTCATAATAAAAAATATATACTTATGTATTACCATTTTCGAAAAAGGAGTTGGTCACAACTTTATTTACATAGTCCGAAAGGGTCTTATTCGCTAATACACCGCGCTGGCAATTTTTCGAATGGTGCAGGCGTCTGTAGTTGATGTGGCCACTTACCATTGGGTGGGCCGTCGGCTTGTGTGCCTCATCATTCACAAAGTCTCTATATAAAGATCTCTAGAGAAAGAAAGAAGAGAAGAGGATTGCCAAAAACTAAAATTAAAGATATAATATCCAATTCTATGTAACAATTAATGGGTATTAATGGTTAGATAGAATTAGTTATTATATCAAGAAGCAGGATCTGGTTTTGGTTAGGTTTTCTGGATAACGTACAGATTAGGCAGCTCATAATGCAGCGTATATAATATATTTTTCACTTACCGATTTAAATTCACGATTACATGTGGCAATTAATTTAAAAACTTTACGAAAATACCATCGCGTAAACCGATCACAAATAAATCATGCCTATCAACAAAATGCCAAAGTGCGTTCATTTTAATTGACGTCCCTCATACATGAAGGTATAAAATGCATCTGTCGATAGCGAATATTTACAAAGGATGCGAACCAAATAAATTATTGCCCAATTAGTTCATTCTTAGCGCGAAGAAAAGGTATCCAAATCGGATCTTGACCTGATAATTGGTTATATACGCAGCCCGGACCGGCCGTCGTAATAATTTTTCATTCCACCCCGATTTCGAACTCAGAATAAGAGGGATTTATTTAGAAACGTTGATTAGCGAACGATTAATTAATCAAAATGTTGTTCATTTTCATTCTGTGTGGCACACCTAGTTAATGACTGCCTTGAGTACCAATTTAAAAAATGTAGGCAGAGATTTTTGTTTGGACAAGACACATTTATTTTCTACGAAAAATTATGCTTTTCGTTTTTGATTCCTATTCGACTTTGACTTTGACTTAATTCGTATATATGATCTATACAAGTAAATAAAATTGGAGTGTCTGTTTGTAATATTAAAATAACTTTTTACTAAGTGCATATGGATGTATACACGGTACCAAAACAAAAATTTTACCAATTTTTGTCTGTCTGTCTGTTCCGGCTAATCTCTGAAATGGCTGGACCGATTTTGACGCGACTTTCACTGGCAGATAGCTGATGTAACAAGGAGTAACTTAGGCTACTTTTCCGAGACCCGCATTAATCGTTGCAAAAATTACGGTTAATTCATGCATCAAAACAAAACTTCCAAAGGTCAAGTTATAAATTATTTTTGCACTTGCTTCACGCCTATATTCGGTGTAGTACGAATTTGCTGGCATGTAGTTTATTTGTCCTGAATGAGATGTCGTACAGCATATCAATGTTCCGTGGATCGTGCGTGTCGGAGACGCATTCACATACTAATGAATTATACCACACATGGCTAAGTAATGGGGCTTTATTAACCAATGCTAATTTGAGTCTTTGGCAACTATCTTGTTGCCTTAAACTGCAGCAACAACCATACACAGAACTATTTATCGTTACGGAAACTCTTAATTAAAACAAATGACACAAGTAAATAATGAAATGAAAGTATTATGGTGTAATTGCCGGGGAAATTACAGGCACATGAGACATGCCACCTACACGTGTCAGAGTAACGCGCGCATATGACGCGACGTGTTGTCGTACCTGGTATGGGAGGACCCAAGTCGCATAGCCTGTTATGGGCAGAGATTACCACTTAACACCAGGTGAGCCGTCGCGCGTCGGCTCGTTCCGTAACTGCATCACACAAAAACTACCAAAGTACTATTTCCAAAAATATAAATACTTTTTTAAGTTTAACTTGGTCAGTTATAGGCAATTTCATATTGTCCACGTAACCACGACACTTTTCCACTTCGCAAACAATATTTTCAAATAACACGATCGAGTGATTTACGACTAACCTTGTTTGGTTTATAAAAACATTCAGCGTCACAACATTTCATATAATTTATTTGTATGTTAACGAGCGCGTTGTCGCTGCTTCGGATAAACATTATCTTCTAGGAACATGGTCATCGTGTTTACTCAAGATTAGTTTGTTTTTTTGAGCTTTGATAGCTTACGAGGCTCACTAAGAAACAGAGGAATGTCGTAAATAATTAATTTTTTCAGTAAAAACATACGTTCTAAAAGTTAGTACATTTTTCATCAGTACTAAGTGCAATTATTATCAAAATATGTTAAATCATTTACCTTGATATTAAAACTATGGCATTAGTGCTCGGTCTATAACAGTTGAAAACAATCTGGACATACCTGAAACAAAATAGTAAAACAATTAATATATGACGTTTTATTCATCAAATTCTAAACCCACTCCAAACTATGTGTCGTCAAACAGTGTTCCTAAACTTTATTACGTTCAAAACATATAAATACCAATCAATTTATATTTGTTAAAATAATAATGCCATAAATTTCTCGTCCAAATGATTAGTAATAAATCTTAAAAGCTTATTATTGTACGATAAGATATAGCAATAAGATAAGCAGTCGCCAGCAGTTGTCGGCGGCGCGGCTGTCCCTTCCTTTCATTGTCATCATCAGTCAGCCTCTATCGGCCGGCTCGTTACACAAAAACCCGGTATTCCTTAATGACCCACCCCGCAATTCCCATTATTATTTTAATCCATGAACACAAGTAATTTGGCTTCAGTGTTTATCTTTCAAAACGTTCGAATTTACGGAAATAAGTCGCAGTTATAATATTCAAAAAGTTGATTACAAAATAATAAATTTTTTTTAAAGGAAATTACCACTTGATTTTACTTTAAATTATGCACTTAATTAAGTTAATAGGTAAGTAATAAATCATTTTTTTCATCATATTTTACAATCTAAGCGCGATTTTTAAAACAGTTTATAGTTAGGTAGTTAGGTTAGGTAGTTTAATATATAGTTAGGTACTGTATTCCAGTTAACTTAGTTACTCCTTAAATACCTCAGCTCTCAACAGAACTCCAGCAAGTTCGCAGAAAAAAAAAGAAAAAGAATAAAACTCGGCCATTCTGAAAATGATTAAGTCTGTTTATATTCTGATGGAAACATTAATCGCATCGCAGTATTGGCGCTCCAAAAACGATATCGAAGGCTGAAAATGATAAATCTAGGATAATCTCATTCATTTTTTCGGTTCTCGTTGCGAACGGAGCGCGCTCCGAATGAATGGAATTCACCGTTAAATACAATTTCCACTGAGAGAAATATTTGATTGCAAAAACATTATCGTAGATGATAATTATCAATTTATTTACTTGACAGGTGGCTAGCTGGCTAGGTAGACCTGATCCTTTATAATATTGGAATAATATTTTTTACTTAATATTATTGATTATTGGTTCACAGAGGGACGTGTCTTGTCTTTGTGAGTGAAATTTGGATGAAGTTTTACTGAAATTAGTTAAAGTACACACCAGTCCTATATATACGAGTAAAGCCCATACACGTTTTATCAGTGCGAGTTAAGGATTTCGCGATTAAAGGATGCCCTTCGAAATCCTAAATTAGAATTAATGAAAATAAAATAAATAAAAGATAAGGTAAAATTGACCCACTTTAACCAAAGCATGTAAGTAAACTATGGCGTAGGTTCGACTTTAACGCTATGTCGTTTAATTCTAATCAACTGTACCACAACTCAATGAATTCCGTAGTCAAATAAGGTATCTTATTATGAGCCGGGGAACGAATAAAGTTATGACGTTACCGTCAGAATTTCGGCAGAAGTCCAAGAAAGTTTGATGTGATCCGCCAACTCGGGCTCTAAACTTATCAAAGTGATTTGGCGAACTTGCACGTCACTCTTTGAACGCTCTCTGGAGTATGCTGGAGTATGCTGGAGTATGCTGGAGTATGCTGGAGTATGCTGTAGTATGCTGGAGTATGCTGGAGTATGGGGAATTGGAGGTAGGAACTTGGAATGCGACCGGAAGTATGGTTAAATTTAGTTGAAAGCGACCCAATGACATCTAACAGGCTAAACATATAATATTAGCTGTACCCGGCATGCGTTGCAATGCCACGTTAAGATAAAAGTGTCCTTAATTACGAAAAATAAAAAAATATCAGTAATCAACCACGGAGGGTTGAAAATAATTTCTTATATCTAAGTCACACCGTATGCGCCGTAACTGTAAGACATGAGGGTGGAATGTCATATGTGCCTGTAATTTCACAGGCAACGACACCCCTCAAACCAGAACACACTAAAGCGATTTGATAACGGTACTATCACACAACGCTACGGCTCAAATGATTCAACAGCTTTTGTAAATATTATGTACGTAGTACATAGTATACATTTATCATAGACAAAAAAATGTTACATTAATTGACGTATTGAATAATAATCGTGTTGCTTATTTAAATATATAAGGAAAACGGAAATAATGAACTCGCATGCATTATTACCTACCTTGTCTAAATATAAATCCTATTATGTACTTAGCTATAAAATATATCTCGATAGTCATGAATTATTTACGTATATAAGTGGGCGATTCGACGATTACAAAGCCAAGTTTAGATTTCCTGATAAACCATTTTCACAAAGTGAGAATTCTTCCGGTTTCCTTTATATAGCTTTTCTTAAAATAAATACACTTAAAGCTAATTCGAAAATCAAAGGGCAAATGCATGCCTGACAGCTCAATTGGCAGTAACTCTGCCTTCTGCGCTGTAAGTCGTGGGTTCGATTCCCACCAATAACAAACATTTGTTTGACGAACACAGATGTTTTTCTGCGTGCGAGTGTTGACTAACTTAGCTGTGAGGCCAGTCAATTCGTCTCAAGACATTTTGCTAATAGCTATTAACCCTTAACATAAGCTAGTAATAAGTAGTAAGTAAGTAAGTAGGTAGGTATGAGTACAACGAACTTAGATAACGAACATAGTTCGTTCGAACAGAGCACAACTTTTTTTGTATCATTGCGTCAAGTTTTGAGTGTATGCTAAAATCTCTGGTTATTAGGTGACTTTGATGACTGGCCTCACATCTCAGTTAGGAGTGACCCTGCCTTCTGCGCTGTAGGTCGTAGGTTCAATTGCCACCCAGGACAAACATTTGTGTGAAAAGCGCAGATGTTTGTCCAGTGTCTGGGTGTTGATATGTATTATATGTACATATTTACAAACAGTATATCAGTATTATATCAGTTGTCTGATTTACATGATACGAGCCATGCTTAGCTTACTTTTGGGCTAGATGTCGTTGTGTGAAAGGCCACCAATATGTATTTATATTACATTTATTTTTACATTTGCCGTAACGCTATTTGTTAACGCTCAAATTTACAACCAATCGAATATTCTATCGAAGGCTTTAAATGAAATCGATTCTTAAGACAATTTTAGAAGGAATAAGTAGAAAGAATACTCGGATATTTAATTTTGATTATGTCATTCCTTTCAGAAAAAGTGAATACTGCCGCAAGAAACATAAACAGCACTTTGGTCTCGACAAGACTGGAACATTACCAGGAATACAATACGGAAATGTCCTGTAAACTGCAGACCATACAACAAGAGAGCAGAGGAAACATCGCAATAACGCCGTATTCATTCCCTGTTCATTGAAACGTGACGAGACATCCCGCCGGAGTCGACTCACACAACACTCCACTCTATACACATTCATATAAAGCATATGTTTCTATGAACTACGCAGATACCACTACAAACTTGAACTACAACTGACTGGCCTAATAGCTCAGTTGGTTAGTAACCCTACCTTCTGCGCTGTAGGTCGTGGGTTCGATCCCCACTCAGGACAAACATTTATGTGACATTTGTAACATTGATTTTGCTCTGTGTCTGGGTGTTAATATGTATTATATGTATGTATTTACAAAAGAAAAGAATATAAGTATTATATCAAGTTGTCTGGTTCCCATGATACAAGATATGCTTAGCTTTTGGGGCTAGATGGCGCTGTGTGAAATGTCCACCACTATTTATTTATTTATAAAAAAAAAAAATAGGTGCTGAACTTACGTGCTATCACTCAGAACAACTATTAGTTTGTTCTCACGCTCTATTTGTGGTTTTCGAAGCTATGTTGTCGAAAATATTTAACCGATCAATGTTTTGAATAACTCTGCCCCTGGCGTCAGGTGAGGTCAGGGCTTGACATTAATACACTGATCGGGGGACAGTTTTGGTTATTAATAAACCGTATCTTGCGTAACTAACATTATATATTAACATTTTAACTTCGAAATAATAAATTGATGAAAACGAATAAGAGTCGGCGCGCAGTGCTGAAAGAAAACTTATTTAAACGATATGTTAAATAAATTGCAGATTGAGAAAAAGCACATATATTGCGAGTTGTGAATTAAATTACCACATATTAATTAATTATGTTTTGTTTTGTTTAGTTACTAATGAATAAACTTGCAGTCTTTATTATTATGAGACCAGCCAGACAGTGATCAGAGTGCACGATTTACCTACAGCTGTGTTACATAAACTTTAAAAGAGACTCAATTTGCGGCTGACCTTTGACCCAAATCGGCCGTCGCACTATCGCTCAGTCACCGTTAAAAACACTGCAAAATTCAGAATAACTAAAACTGAAAAAAAATACGGAACACAGCGTAAATAGGAAGCAGTACGTTCACACGATTGCACAAGTATAACAAGTAGTTCAAATTGAGGCTTACACAATGATTTTTTGGCTCATACGCTTAGGAGCGCAATACATACTCAAAACAATAAAGGACAAATCGTTATGTTATTTTTGATAATCTTAACAAAACAATGTTATATTGAATATAAATGATGTTCTGTGTCTGGCTGTCAATATGTATTATATGTGTTAACAGAAGAAAAAAATATATACTACACTACTATTATTTATAAATATATAAGTATTATATCAGTTGTCTGGTTCCCATGACAAGCAATTTACTTACTTTGGTGCTAGATGGCGCTGTGTGAAATTTCCACCAATATTTATCTATTCAGGATCATTTCTTAGGTTGGAAATCTGATTAGTTCATTTCACTACAAGCGACACACACCTAAGTCTGATAAAACACGAAAAACTTAGTGCATTTCACGTATAATGTAAACACGACGTTTAAATATAACCTCGTCGACTCGCAGCACTGTTAAGTTATTAATAAACCCATCGCACCTATCTTTAGAATAGTTCAACAAAATTAAAATAAGTTTTATTTTATTTGTGTATGATACATTTGTGTCTGGCACCGCACCGGCTCAAGCGGCGCCGGCGCCGGCGTAAGTTTTCTGGTAAAAGCAAAAATAAAGCAAAACTTTGAATTGATTCACTGGAGGTATTATACTTAATCTGCAGCTAAGCTTACGTTATATTTGTTCAGTGATTTGCTAAGGCAAAGAATCATTTATTACGCGGGTGTCTTTTTTATGTGACAGTTACGGAACGAACCTAGCACCTGGTGTTAAGTGGTATCCTCGGCCCATAACAACCGATGCGACTTGGGTCCTCCCCTACTAGGTACGACAAGACCCAAGTCGCATCGTATGCGTAACTCTGAGGCAGTGTAGGTGGAATGTCTCGTGTGCCTGTAATTTCACCGGCAACCACACCTTTCAAACCGGAACACGCGAATGCGTTACTGCTCGGTGATAGAAATGGGCATGGTGGCAGTACTTCCCCGGACGAACTTGGCGAGAGTTCTACTGCTTTTAAAACTTTTAAGTAATGTCAAGTCAAGTCACCGACTCACTAGCCTCTCAATCTCAGCATATAATACACATAATTGATATATATACATAAAAAACTGGTATTTACGAATGCGATCATGTTCAAATAAGATTAGATATCGATTTTATATGAAAGGAGGCTATTCATTTATTGAAAACATTTACTTCAGAAACCATAAAATGAACCTTCGAACGAGGGCGCGAACCTAAGAATAGCATTTCCACCCCTGTGCCGAATTTGGGGGTTAATAAACAAAATAAAAGTCTGCCGGGTTCCTTTTTGAAAGTGCCGAAGATTACTTTTAGGTTTATGTTACCATTAGGACGCAGTAAAAAGTCCTTTATTTTAAACCTCGAAGCTGTCTCATCTGTGCATTTTAAATGTTTGTTTCCCCAGTATATCAGCCAGTTAAACTACTTATTTCATTTTGGATTCCTCGCGTATTCAAAAGCTCAAACTAACAGTTTATTAACACAATTAACATCATCTCATATTCGTATAAAAACTGCGTCAAAATAAACCAAATATACTCAAAGTAGGTCATGAATTGATGAAAAAAATATTATTAATCTATACAAACGTCGCGGTGAATATAAAATCATGAGTGAAATAAACACGAAAAGGAACAGGATTCAAATCAATTTTCATTAATATAGAAAGATACGAAATCAATTTGCAATGTTCACAGGCAAAATGAGCGCAGGCGCACGTTCCGCACCATTTATATTACCTCCGTTGTACATAGGTATGAGTACATCCACGCAGGGTTGACCACAATCTAACCTGAATATTAAACTGTGTTTACTGTATTCTGATTGTGTTCAGTTTTGGCAGCGCAGGTGTAACTTCACAGCAGTGTCTGTACCCACTAACGGTTCCTTATTACAAGGGTCCCAAATTAAAAAGCTCAATTTATATATAACAAATTAATACCTATCATAAAATCTGAATTTTGAAACAGAAAAATGACTACGGGCTTATGAATTATTTTTGAATGTAATTGTGCATTATTTATTGTAAGTACCTGGATGGCCGAGCTTTGCTCGGTTTTTTATTTTTGATATATTGTGTTTTTTAGAAATTATATTTAAGTACGAATTACATACTGATAAAATGATGAAACATGAATAATATTTCATGAATAATATTTTTCGATCTTACCGACAGAATAAACGCCACCATTTTGTTATTTTCTTTCAATAAAAAAAAAGTTTATGTTTAAGTTGATTTTCTGAAAATGAATCCTACCTAGATCGATTTATCGCCCCAGAAATCCCCTGTATACTAAATTTTATGAAAATCGTTGGAGCCGTTTCCGTGATTCAGTTTATATATATATACAAGAATTGCTCGTTTAAATAAGTAAGATATATATTGATAAATTAAACAGTTAAAATAACAGGGGTTCCAACAATAAGTTTAGTTTTTAAACTGCTTGTATTTAATAACGTGAAAGTGTCGGTTTGTCAATTCTCCTGGGTGTGGGTGTGGGTGTGGGGTTACGACATGGGTTATGGTAGGTTCAAAGTTTGTTATATGTTAGTGCAAACGTTTATTTTTAAAGTTCAGATTTATTACACAGCAAAAACTGAAAAACTACTAACTTTTTTAAACTCTTTTCTCAGCTTTCACCTGTTTAATATAATTCATTGTGGTTAATTCTTATTGTTGTACAATACTGCAAATATACCAATTTTGAAAGGAATGAACCAAATTATCAACAATGTACAGTTAGAATATGAAATCTAATAATATAAACTGAACACTTTCTGATATAGTTCTTAACTTTTAGAAATTCCAATGAAACTCAGAAAAAAACAGTAAAACATATCAATGCAATATTCAAGACGGGTTTATATCAATAGCAATTATAATAATGTAAAATCACTTTCAGAGAGCTGTGTACATTTTCTTCAATAAATAGGAGATCATAACTGAACTAAGTATCAATTACGACAGTTTCAGCTAATATAATATATAAAGCTCCAAAGTCTGCGAAAATCTCCTTATATTGAAATAATGTGAAATTTTGCAGTGGAGAGGAAAGCAAAACTGTTCTTTATCCTTTAAGTATATTATCGAGTACCAATATTGGTACTCGATACTATATATACTATATAATATATTGGTATTTGTAAAACAGAGATGCAAACAGAGGGTGTTATGTATTAATAAATCATTTTAATAATATTTCAAGTGAACAATAAACTGTGTAATACCATCATAAAGATACTCGTAAGTATACAGAAAGTGTACCCAACAAAAACAAAACTGAACAACAATTGTTGTTACAAAACAACAAACGCATATCCCAGTTTTCAGGGATTGACTACCAGTAGTGATGGAGTATTTAGAGGGGGCATAATACTTCCAAGTATCGATCCGTCCTTATATCGAAGCAACATTTCGATTCTATTCTATTCGAGTGAATCGCTCTCTTAAACTGGTGTGGTGAAAGACACGAAAAACTCATAGGTGCACGTCGGGATTTGAACCGGCGACCTCCGGATTGAGACTCGGGGTGAGTACCTCTAGACCACCACGCTCTCAAAACATTTCGATGTAACTTGTGTAAATTGATTTTTTAATAAAAGGTTCTTATTTCACATTGTAAATTATTTCTATTATTGATTCCGATGACATTTTAATGTTGTTTTGTATTGAAATTCAATAAAACATTGCGTTGTGAATCCCTTGAGGCATTAAATACTCGAATAGCGTATCGATAGTATATATTATATATCATTGGGGTATGGAATTCCTTATCTCACGATCGGCTCAAACTGGATGCGCGGATGAAAACCGGATGTCGTAGCTGCGGCAGGGTGGTACGCACAATATCCCCTATATATATATAATAATCCCTCCATTAAGGGTTTCTTGGCTGTTCTTCCCCATGGAGGGTCGGATAGGGTTTGAACAGGCATCAAACTTATCAATAAGTACGCGTGACCTTATGTTTTGAATATTGACGTTTCCAAGCCATTTCTTTATGAATTCTATGGAAATAAAAGTTTTGACTTTAAATTTGACTTTGATCAATTTAATTTAATAATACGGTATGTAACCACAAATGTCTTTAATGCTTCTAAATTGCAAAAACTACCAATGTGACACGTTAGCGTAGAATAACTTTATAAGTGTGAGTAGAGTGTATTTAAGAATATTACTCCAAGGAATAAGCTATACTACTCCAAGCTTGTAAGCGCTAGTTTTCCTAAATAGACCAAAAACATACATTAAAATGGGATGATATCAATTTCATGTCTCATTATGACAACAAAATACTTATTTTTTAATTGTTATTCAAATAATGAGACAACGTCACTGATATATCAGATATATATAATTTATTTGTTTATTTTTTTTGGTTGCAGTTATAAATATAATAGAAACGAAATACTTTCAGCGGCAGTTATATATATAAAAATGGGAAGCAATTAATAAACAGCCATTATGAATTAAAAATTAAAATCGATCTTAAATATTAATTCGCTCACTATGTTTCTGACGCAATATGGCACATACCGTAGCATTCTAAAACAAAAAAAAAAAACAACATATTTCCATTTATTATTGTTTGCAATATTATCTTCAGATTTCTATAGCTAAACCACTTGTTCATTTCAAACACCCCTTTATATAGATAATCCAGTAATAATATTACGTACTAATAAAACACCCAAGCTTTTAATTTGTTAAAAAAGTAGTTTCTTGGCATTTGAGAGCGGTGGGCGGTGGGCGGGCGGTTCTGTGGGCGCTATGACGTTCAACCGCCCACCGCCAATGCAGCTAGATATCCCTACAATTCCACCTATTTGTAAATTCTGAAAATGTTTCATTAAAAGCAATTTTAATGGAAAAGCAGCGGGGTACTTCCATTTAGAATATGGAATTAATTTTTGATTAATCGCAATGTCTGTGTTTTTACGAAACGAAAACTTTACTAGAAGGCATGAACTCTTAACAATAACACGACTTCACTTCAATAAGGTAATCATTAATATAGTTTAGTCAGTATTTTGTTTGCCAGCAGATAATAACCCCAGAAAGTAAATCATTCTGCAAGGATATTCTATCGCCCGCTACATATTTGACCTTTTAGTTGTTCTGAAGCTATGACTTTCCTTTCCAAAGTTTAGTATAGTTTGACCTCCGGACTGTTCATTAAACCATTTTGAGTATTTCATACAATTTTCCTTTTGAATTAGCGTTTTCTTTATCTCATGTAGTGGGTACACTTCACCACTCTACCTCACTGTATTTATGCCTTAAAATTAAGAGTTGATGTTTAAGGGCCCAAAGCCCGCAATGTAAAAAAACCTCAGGCTTAGGCTGAAACTATTTGTCATGCAGGCACTCAGTTAGGACAACCTCTTTTATAATAAAAAATGTTGATTAGCGATAAGTTTCTTTCGTCTCTGTGACGAAATGAAGTATCAGATAGTAAATGTTCAAAATATTCTGCACAAAAAGAAAAAGATAAAGATAAAAAAGATCCCGAAACATTAAAAGTTTCTTCAAATATGGAATTTGATGTTAACAAAACATTATTTACCATCTGGAAGCCAACATTAACGCAAAATCCCCAGTCCTTTATAACCGCATCAACAACTTAATATATACAGAATTCAGAAGTGCAGCATACAGCTACGCATGACAGATAAATGCAACAATGCAACTGCGACACAGTTAAAACGCAATAATGCGCGCTACTGTTCTTACTACTACTATTATTGTCAATGTAACCACAGCTGTCTCTAGTAATGTACATAGCGAAGACATTACATTTATATTCCTCTATATTTAATTATCATTATATTATTTCTACTGCTGTATTAGTTGAAAAATATAAATTAATCAGTCTATTTCGTTGCAGATTTTTTCATAGACTAAGCCTCTCGTATTACAATTATTTGAAGAATAATCTAATTCGTGATTATCAGTTCCAAATACTGAACCCGTTTCAAGACCTAAAAAGGAACTCGCACTCAAATATTTTATTATTATTTTACTACTGATTTCTACGCCAATAAAGCTGACTATTCTTTTAATTCCACTTTAGAGTTGCCAATAAATTTTCCCGCAGCAGGCGTGACTTTTTATTTTAGAGATAAATCAAAACTTGAAATATCAATTTGTTGCGATATTATTCAGTTCTACTAGAGTTGGGCTGATGATGAATTGTATCGATATAATAACGATATATATAATATATATATATAATATATATAAAGCAGACAAAAACATTGAGCGCGTCAGTTCCGGAGCGAGAGTTGGAGTTTACAAAGAGCGATGCCTTTCTCATTTAAAAAAAAAAACGCTATTAGTTACCGCTCGATTTTACTTTCCATACCAGGGACTTTAAATTAAGTCTATTCTTAAGGAGTAAATTCCACAAGGATATCGGCTTATTAAAAATACTTTTGACAAAATACTCCTGAAAATAACCTTGTTAGTTGTCATCAAAAGTTCCGTCATTTCTGGACAGATACAAATATTTTGCACCACAGCACAGGTAACATTCAAGCTCAGATGTTCACGCCGATTTAAGATTAAAAAAAGATTCAAGATAATCAAAATAGCCTCGCAATAATATGATACCTTGTGATGTCTCAACAATCATACACCATTCTAGAAAAGATGGTGGGCATATCTGCTCATCGACAATCGTCTCATCTCATCGATAGAAATGGACCGGTCGTAGGTGGAAAACAACCCACCGATGCCGCTCTTCTCTCTGAGAAATCAATTTCTACGTAGTTAATAGGCGTAAATCAATATTTATTTTGGCATTAATCTTTTATTTTATCTTATAGTTTATCGGCGTTCTGTCAATAAGGGTATTTGTTATTGAGTTTCAAGTTACGTTTCATTTTTGTGGGCACGTTTACAATTCGTGATCATATTACTCCAATTAGCTGTTTATAGTAAGGGCCGATATTCTTGGCCCGATGTGAGATTATGATATGATGATGAGTTTAACGGGGTTAATTCACGGCTAACGCTGTATGTAAACTGAAGTTATTTGAGAATATTGCTTATACTTCATGGCACTTAAACAAAAACTATTGATACTTGAGGATATGGGCTGTAGTTGACAAATTGGTAGTATTCAAAAGGACATCATCAAATTGTCTCCGTACAAATATTCTAAACGCACTTTTGAAAAATTATGTAAAATAAATTATTCAAAATTAGTATAAATTCTTGCTCTATAATAACATCTCGCTTAAAATAAGTTAGTCGTTTTATGAGATGGAATTGTATCGAATTTAGCGCCAAAATTCTGAAACGATTTCATTACGCACAAATAAACGGTAAAAATATCAAATTAAAAATAAGTTTGTTTGTAAAATACGTTTGCAAGCTTTCGCATCGGTGTTCCACAAACATTCATAATAACTGCCATCTATTATGATTTGACACTAAGTCTAGTCTAGTGGACATCGAATCGGAACACGTAGTTCAAATGTCGTTCACGAGGGGGCTTACGTTTTTCGTAGAGGGCGGGTATCGTGTGGGTCTCTGGTGCCGGGTGAAGGGTAGGGTAATGCCACAATTGTTAACTGCCAACCTGAGAAATAATGTCTAAAAATAAAGACAGCAAAAAGCTTTAACCTCCAAGTATTTTGTCATGTTACTCGTTTGATGAGAATTCTTTTGGTATGGGAAAAAGTAAATTAAACGCTATGCGTGTTCGATAAGGCCAAAAATACGTAGAATAGGTACTGGTAAAAAAAACACTAGTACACCTAAAGTTTGTCTCATATAAATGTAAAGCTTAAGATATCTTGTACAATGTTCGGACATAGTACCAGATATCTCTAGCTTTGTCTAATTAAAGCTCGCATCCAGACGAAGATTTCTTTTAATTTACCCATCCGTTAGCCTTCGTCGAGTTAAATGCTTAATTATTTATGGGGTTGGTTGTTTTATTATTCTAGGATTTAAGCAGACATTATGGAGTCAGTTTATTTATTCATCACCTAGATTTTTGGCTCAGCGAACGTAAAAATGTTACTCAAACAATGACTGTGTTTATAACTATAATTTCATAGATTAAAACGATGAAAAAATTAGCTTTTTTAATGTACTGTTTTTCAGTATAACCATTTTACATAAGAGCAAATATAATAAGACGTTAAAATATTATAAGATTCTAGGAACCCCTGTGTTATCAAATATTTTTTCTTTTACTATTTACTAGGAAATACGCCACAATACTTATTTGAACACTTACAAGGTTGTCTCTGGCTACATATCACGGAATGCAACAAGAATACTCCTCGTATGTGTGTGTTGATGGCCCACCCGTGTGGGGAACTGTTTCTCAAGTTAAGCTAGCGGAAGAGACCGTTGTTGTGTGAATTGCGCTAAGGAAAACAATTTTATTGATATTTACATAACACAAAATATGTTCTGTAGTAGTACAGAACCTTAAGTGCGCGGTCCGACTTGCACTTTCCCATTTATTTTTTATATTTTCGTAGGTTCTTCTTAACACGGCATTACGTTTCTGAAAAAGCGGTACGTGTGGATAATGTGGATCTTTGTGGGTGCGAAGTCCTCGACCTCATCCCTCGTATAGGCAAGGCATATTTGTTTACCACTTAATATATATACAGAACAGGGAGTAACAGGGGCAGGTTTGAATCTGTCTCTTATACGTATACTTTTTTAATACACCAAGGTTTGGACCAAGGAATAGAATAAAATAGTAATAGTAGAATAGAATAGAATAGTTAAGTTGTAAGGAGCTGTAATTTTCGGTTCTTTTTTGTCGAAATTTTTTTGTAATAATAGAAAATTATATTTTAGTAACATTATCTTTGAAAACGAACTGGTACACGTAATGGGGCCAGCGGTCTACAACCGCCTCCCGGAATCCGTAAAATGTGCTGATAAACTGCCCGCCTTTAAACACAAACTTAAAAAATGGCTGCTAGAGCAAGCCTTTTACAAGACTGAAGAATTTTTCTGTTAATTTGTTGTTATTAATATTTTATATTTTTATTTTATATCATTATTGTGAGGTAAATTGTTCATGATGAATCATTTATAGAATAATTTTTATTCGATTTAATTATTATTGTGATTTATATTGACTTGTAACTTTGTTACGAATAAATGAACTATGAACTATGAACGAAATACAAAAGGAATTAGTAAAACGAACGTGTAAAAGGGCTTTACCCGAAAACTAGATTGATATTGCAACTATATATGTATGTAAGTGGAAATAACTAAAAATCAAACAATTTGGTACATAAGTACCTAAATGTTTCAGTCATAATGAAATACACTCAACAAATTTCGATAAGCGATGAAGTCAATAAATTTTAAGGGAATAAACAACTCCGCAATTGCGTCCCACCCCCCATAAAGTAATATTTCCTCCATCGCGGAATATGTAGGTCACCGCTGGAAACGGTTTAAAGACTGGAGATAAAGTTACTTCGACATTGGCATCGAGTTTGTAATAACAAACCTGAATTCGAAACGCGGCGTTTACAACCTCACAAAAAATGTGAAGAGTGTAACGAAACCCCCTCACCACCAGCGGCATAAGGACGCACGACAAAATTTTTCGAAAATATATCTTATATTTGTATTGGCCAATAATGTGATCGTTTAATGGTAGGACCGTATGTTGTGTTTTGTAGTAACCCGAGAAGTAGTAGTAGGTTCTTTTGATAAGAGGTATGTTGGAAGTAGACATAAGATATGGTATTGGGTAGCGCAGTGAAGAACAAACTTAAGAATAAATATTAGAACTGAAGAAATATAATTGTTAAGTAAATATGATCATTGGTTAATAGGTTGTTGTACTAATTTTATGTAACTTATTAAAATAATATAAAACTAATTTCTCATCACCTGAAATGTATTCTAAAGAAGTTAAATTACTGTGATGTTTTCATTACTATATTTAGTTAGGTTATACCACAAACTCAACAGAGGCCACACGACCCTTAAACCATTGAGGCTTGGTGCTCCTCCGCCGCACCCCGCTATGAACTTCGTCACCTGACTGCCCTAGGATATGTCGTCTAGGAAGTCCCCCTATTCGTGGTATAATAAAGTATTATCCCATCGAACCTGCGGAACTTAACCCTCCTTAATAATAAATAAAAAAGAGAGAAAGGTTAACATACTTGGTCATAAAATAGAGCAGGTTGTAGAAGCCAGAAATCTAGGTATATTGTTTGACAGCTCACTCCGATTTGAAGGGCACATATTGAGTTTGGTTAAAGCCTGCTTCTATAGATTAAAAGTACTATATAAAATAAGACGTTTTCTAAAAGAAGACATTCGTACTAAAGTTTGTGAATCGCTTGTTTTATCAAAACTCAATTATGGTGATTTAGTCTATGGTCCACGCTTGACGGCAAAAACCTCTCGCCTTATTCAAAGGATTCAAAACGCCTGCTGTAGATTTTGTTATGAGATTCCACCGAGAAGTCATATTACGCCCTATATCAACAAATCAAATACGCTGAATATGGAATCACGGAGGTATTTGCACATGGCTGCTTTAGTTCACAACGTGGTTACTACTGAATCACCGGAATATCTATTTGCTAAACTTGATAATTCCAAAAGCAAGTATAGCTCAAGGCCAACTAGGGACTTACTACACTATAGTAAATATAAAACTGTAGCGTTTAGGGGCAGCTTCCGGTACCAGGCAACCAAATGCTGGAACAATATACCGCCTCCTCTTCGACAGTTAAAATCAAAGATTACTTTTAAGAAGCATTTGAAATTGTTGGTTCTGGAACGTCAAAAAGCTGGGTTGCCTGGGAAAGATAAGTGTGAGATGCCCTTTGCCTGTTAATTTTATTATAATTATATTAATTTTATTATAATCATATTTCTTATTCTGTTATAAATTTGACATGCTTGATTTTAATTTTTGTTCATTATATACATATTCACATATTTTATTAATTATAAACCACAACTTTACTTTACACAACTTTCTTTTTTTTTTTTTTCCACACCACACCATACCTTCATTTATTTTTGTAACGTTTGTCGGACAGGGTCTTGTGACTAGAGTGGTTTCGGCAGAATAACAGCGTCCACTGCTAAAACAGTGGGCATAATGCTGAGTCGAAGCCCATTTGCTGCTGTAGCACACATTATGTACTAGTAGGTCTTTGTTTTATATTAAATTTCTTTCTTTATATTTCGATGAATGTAAAACTGATATATTTTTATTTTTATTTCATTGTGTATTTTTGTTCTCATCTGTTTCTTTTTTGTGTTATAAAGTGTTAGAATATATTGTGTGCTACTTAGTAAATAAATAAATGTCTATGTCTATGTCTATGTCTATGTCTTCCTATTAATCTCCAAGGAGACACTCTTGGCTTGATTAGCCCGCTCGAGTATGAGAGAAGGGATAAGATGCAAAATATAAACCCTAGTCTCGATATGTTAGTAGTACAACAACCTTAAATAAATTATGTTATAATAAGACGTAGTTCAGTTCACAAGTGATAATGTATATGTTCCATAGTATCAGGCACTCACAGAAATTCTAAACTTATAACAGGTAACCCTGATGCAAAACATGCAGAGCACAGCAGTAAATGTTCACACTAGCTATTCCAAAAGATTGTATTTGGTCCGCAAGGAGTATGTTGCGCCAATAGGCTTTGATAAACAAAACTCCGATGACCCACCTATCAATATAAGAAACCTAGCAAAGGATTGTATTTGGCCCCGCAAGGAGTATGTTGCGCCAATAGGCTTTGATAAACAAAACTCCGATGGCCCACCTTTTTCCCTATATTGGAAAGCTAGTATGAACGTATAAAAATTATAATAAATGATAGGACGTAACTGTGCTTCAACTTATATAACTAAACCTATTTCGAAACTGGTCAACCAATATGGCTTCAAGACCAGATCGAATAACCTAACAAGCAGTTCCAAGGGATGTCTGGGTTTCTCAAAATAATGTATAAAGTATAATATGCTTGGCTTAGCCAGAGGCAACGGCGATAATGGGTGATACGCCCAAGACTCCTCAGTGGAAGGCCAATATAAAAACGATACGAAACACAGTATAGTACTACCATAAAGATTGTTTAAATATTCTGTTTAAATAAAGCAATGTGCTCAGCAAGTTGGCAAAAGGTATGCTAAATAATAAACAAAAGAATAGTAGTAGATGCTATTAGCATCTGTGAACCGACTTCCATTAGTTAAAATCATGCACCCAACAACCACAACACAATCCAAAATAACCAATGGTAATAGCGTAATACTTAAATATATCAGTAGGTAAAAACACCCATCCACCACAACACAATCCAAAATAACCAATGGTTATAGCGTAACACTTAAATAAATCAGTAGGTATAATTATGCATAATAAAATGATTTACTGAGCTCAGTAAATAGATAAAAGGTAAGTAGGTCAAGTTATAAGTAGGTCAAGTTATAAGTAGGTCAATAATGTTTATCCATGGTGTCAGCCCTACCCACAACGTCAAATTATCAAATAAGGGTAGACATGGCTGTCGCATCAGTCCAATCACTATTTGTCACGTCTGCGCCCCCACAATAATGTACACATATAAAATATGTAAAGGTAATATGTAAACTTATAAAATAAAAGATGGCTGACCTAGGATCCATAGAGACTTCTGAGGCAAAGGCACGCAGTTGTCTGTCAATAGCACACGTTTAGTAATTAAGCCAAGGACATGATTTTTCTCATGCCTTTTCGGAAAGAGAATCGTTAATACCTTCAAAGAACCGTATTTCAAAAAGCACTTCCATAACTTCACATAATTGCGTTAATAAAACTATTTCACACCAATATAGTCGTCACCACATGTTTTACGAAATTCGCAGCCTATTTCAGCTTAGAAACAACCAAAACAACAGACAATCAAAACAACAGGTAGCACGGCAAAAGATGTACGGAGAAATTTCAATAAAATTTAAAAATGGAATCACAACAAAATTGCATAAAAGTAATGTAAAATAGCCTAACATTTCAACAAGATCTTGTGCAACTCACCCGACGTAGTTTGAACCTCACAACCCTTACCTGACCCGTAGCTAAAAGTGATCCCAGATACCCCAGTATTCCTTATATATATTCCGATTGTTTCGCTTCGTTAAGCAGGGCGGAAACGTACGATATCCCGCCATTTTACTTACCACGTGTGCAACCAAATTTCCATTCTATAGAATTCATAGAGCAATGGCATCGAAAAGCCAGCTAATAGTTGTTAAAATATGAGGTATGAAGTACCTATCTCTTATTTTGACTGTAAGTATTTGTTTTCTGCCTTTAAATCCCTTTTGAATCGTCTCAGTTAATGTTTTTCAAGTTCGTCGTTATTCCTGTCTTGCTCGTTTGACACAAGCCTCGAGTCTTCCCTCTCTAACGTAGGGTTACCAGATGGAGAATTTAAAAGTCCCGAGGAAAAGCCTAATTTTAATTGAAAAATCTAAAGATATTTCTCGTAAACGTAATTTACAATTTTTGTGGGAAAGAAGTCAACAGTGATTAAAGAAAACACTTACTGAAAAAGTTATCTTTAAAACTAACAAGGAAACTTCTCAAAGTAATTATAATAAGTAGTAGATGAAGGTTTAATACATTAGTAAATGTTGGTTTACTTTTGAGATGATTTTTATGATTACTTTTAATAAAAAAAGATTTCAAAATTCTATTCAATTTTATTGAATATTCTAAAAATCCTGACTTTACTTATATTTCCAAAATCAGGCCGCAATCTTAAGAAAAGCCTAAAACCCCGAAATATCTGGACAAATCCTGAGATATGGCAACCCTTAAAATAAAGGAGTGGCCAATGGCTTTCAAAAGGAAATATTACTCACTCAATCCATATACTTAATTAAGTTTACGAATGTATCGCAGAATCTACATTTACGATCGAAGCAGACATGAGTTTCCTTTAATCATTTTAGTATTTTTCAACGCATTTTTATTGTAAAATTATAGTGCCAAGCCATGTTGTTATTAAATTGGATCAATGGTTTCAATGGTCAATTTAGAAACACCAATTAACCGTCAATGTAAACTTCAAGCAAACTGACAACTTTGCATTCATTCTAGTCCGCAGAAGTCAGATGAATTTATTATGATTTAATAAGATCCAGGAAGTAATTTTGGTGGGTAATTTTGGTGAGCAGAGTTGGGATCGTCACAAGAGTAAAGAGGGACCGAGTAAATGAGTTAGATACAAGGTATAAGAGGATATGTAACTGAATTTCAAGCTTTTCAAGATATGGGTTGTTTTCATAAAATAGAATTCAGTTTTCTACCCCAATCGTTTCCCTACTTTACTATATTATGTGTGAAAATATTGGCCTCCTTCTTCTTCTATTGGAGTCACTGGTTCTGTCTGAAAAAGAAGCCCTCGTTTAGGGGTGTCTGTTCTTCCCATGGAGTGACGGATAGGTATACGGATAGGGTTTGAAAATGCGTCAAACTTAGCGATAAGTACGCGAGACCTTATGTTTTGAATGTTATTGACGTTTCCAAGCCTTTTCTTTATGAATTCTATGGAAATAAAGGTTATGACTTTGCCTTTGTCGAAAACAATGTCATGCGAGGATTTTAAGTGCGCCTCAAAGAGGCTCTTTTCGTGCAGTAAATATTGGTATATTAATTTCACGCTCTCTAAGTAGACGTAAAGGCTGATCTTAGCTAGTAAGTTAGCGAATAATTTAAGTTATTCTGTAAAAAATAATGCACATAACGTACCATTAGAAATGGCATAAACAGGAAATGTTGTTTGTATGACTAATTCGTATCACTCGATCATTTTTAGTATTTTTTTTAAATGCGAATATATGTGTAAGTATTTCTTACCTCATTATGAATGCACCAAACATAATTTGTAAAAGAACCTACCAACAAGTACTAATATTAAACAGAGAAGATAATTTTCAGTAGTAAACTCATTTGCAGGACTTTGTAGGAGTTTAAATGAGGTCATAAATCTCAAATATTTCAGCGCACTATAAGGATTACCACGGCGCGGCGTCGCGTCGGCTAGGTCAGTCTTAAAGCGTTGGTGTAAACTCTAAAGAGGCTTCTACTTTGTAAACACTATTTTACTTCTGGTTTCCTTCTGGGAGGTACGTTTTATAAATGCTGTAAGTAAGCAACAGTTTTTTATGTAATAAGTCACGGAACGAAGAGATAGCTCATCTGGTGTTAAGTGGTAACCTCAGTCGATAACAAGAAATACGAACTGGGTCCTCCCTTACATAGATAAGACAAGACCCTTAACAGGAAAGTCGCAACGTATGCGCGAATCATGTGCCCGTAATTTCATCGGCGACCGCACATTTGAAACTGGAACACGGTAACGCAAATGCATCACTGCTTGGCGGCAGAAATTGTTATGGTGGCAGCATTTCCCCGGACGAACTTGGCATATCTACTGCTACAACTTTGTAGCATAACGATTTTAAAATATATAACGTATCGATAACTGTGGGATGACATATTTACTTGAAACTGGGAGAGATTACGTGACTTAAACGATGCTTTATGACAGATTAACAACTGTTCCATTAATGTATTTGGTATGGTTATGTTACTTTTCTGTTATGTTTGGGGGGTGGCATGTTTTCACATATAATTTGTTCACGAGTGTATATCTGGTGTTCACCGAACGATTCCTCTAACGTTAACAGTTTACGGTGAAGTGCACTTAGGTACAAAATAAAACAGAAAGGTTAATGCGTCACAGGTTTGAAGTTGTGTCACAGGCAATCCTCGCTTCCTTTAAATCTGTCAATACCAACTATTAGTAACACTCTCGATTAAAACAGCTTTCAAAAGAAATTAATCAAAACCAGTTGATCAGTTCAGGAGTTATGATGGCACAGACAGACAGACGCACAGATATTCAAATACTACAAACTTATAACCCCTCTTTTTCGTTACGCGTTAAAAATACGTGCTCCCGCCCCATGGAATTTAACAGTTTATATTACATACTATGCCCGCGGCTTCGCCTGTGTTTATTTAATATGCATTTAGTAAAAAGCTATTATTTTGACATTACAAACAGATACTTCAGTTTTATTTATATATACTTTGGTATTATATTATATAGCACGCAAAGCGTCGCCGTTAGAAACGGATAGGATCAATTTGAAAGCATTTTTATAAGCTTTTTATAAGAATCATTTAAATTACCAAACTTTCAAGCTTCTAAACTTTTTTCATACAAAATTGGTTCCATTAACTGTCAACGTTGTTAGGTTTTGTTCTTTTGCTTTGCAAAAAACAAAGACGAGCGATGTTAACTCTGCAATGCTTAAATTATGTCATTCTTAAACTTTATTTCTAATGCATGTAAATCTTTATAACTTTAATCTAATATTTAAAGAGAGAATGCCAAAATGGCTGAGTAAGCGATGAAACGGATTGTAAAAGTATGAGTAATTAAAATTTAAGTTAATTTAAGCAGTTTGAGAGAAGTGTGGGGTGGGGTGATGAATTTAAAACTTAGTTTAAATTTGTTCAACGTAAAGCAAGTAATGAAACAATTACAAACAAAAACCAAACCACAAGGTCTATTAGAGTGGAACAGCGGAGAAAATTCCACATTGAGGGTAGATACGAAATACAAAAGGTACCATTGAGTAGGGCTGAACTACAATAAAATTGTACAATCGATGGGAGGACAGACTCGTTGACTGAATAATTTGATTGAAAACTGTTTGATAGACTGATGGGGTCAGCGATTGTCAAGTAGAAAATACGGGTCACGTTAAGTCGTTTACTACTTCCTGGTTTGAATTTGACTACCTGCTGTAATACCTGGATTGGGTACTGACTGGCTCCGAACACAAGTGAGGTTGCCGGCACATGCAAACATGCTTTCAAATTGAAAAACTGATGCCTTCTAAGTATATTTAGTTCAATATGAACAATCTGCTGATAGTACATTTTTATATATTTTATATATACATAACTGTATTTTACAATTTATCAATGTAACATTTGATTTCACTACAAAATGTATGTACGTTTACTTACAGCTCGCTCGTCACCTCTATGTTTCCACGATTAGTTTAAAACACGAGGATAAAAGTGGGCAACTGAAGCTCTGCCAACCACTTCGGGGATAAAGGCGTGAATATATTTATGTTTACTCAAAGTTTTTCATGTTTTCGTTTTTTTGTTACTGACTTCTGAGTAAAATTTTCCACTCATAATTTTTCTCATATTCCGCGTGTAAAGTAGCCATTTTAAATCCGCGAAATTATTCACGTAATTTCATGACAACTATGACCACAAAGTTTAGTCCCATTTTCATTTTGAAGACGTTGAAACATTTACTTTGTCTGGTGTGTGGTGTGTGGGGGCGGGCGGGCGGCGGGTCAGACAGGGCGCGTGGGCTGACCTTATCTCGCCCGCTGAACAAACTGCGCAGTACCTTTACATTATTAGTTCTTTATAAAGTGATTTTGTGGGAAATGTAGGCGCTTATGAAGTACGATATCGGTATAATTTGTATCTGAAGCAAGTGCCACAGTTTACCTGGACGTTTTTAATATATTACGTTAAGCCATTGTCATGGCAGTCAAAACTTGTGTTAGTAATACTTAGATATTATTAAAAGAGGGTTTTCGTCTTCGTGGCTCAAGTGGAAACCTTACAGTTCTAACATTTCGGTAACTCAATAACAAAAACACATATAAGTACGAGTCATATGTTTTATAATTCCTAAATATTCCACCTCCAAATAATAAACTTCGTTCACATTCTAATTAAATCATTAACGCAAATTTGAAAAAAATTTGGTAAACCTATATATAAATACCAGTAAATTTGTATTTCACAATTATAATGATGTATATCCTATTGCTGCCCCGGAATATCATGTTATATATACAAAAAAGGTATTTTGGCATTCATTCACTCACTCATCCCACTTTAGGTGGGGTCGTCACAACATGTATTTTTCCTCCATCTCCGTCTGTCAGCTGTCAGCTCAGTGTTCACTCGTTTCTTACACAAAGGTTTTTTTTTATGTAACAATTGGCGGAATGAGCTGACGGCCCACCTGATGTTAAGTGCTAACCGCCGCCCATGGACTACACCAATACGACACAAGTCTCCATCAAAGTGCGAGATGACTCAAGTCGCATTGCGTTGCGTCCATCACCCCGAGAAAACCGGGGAGCTTTTTATTTCTACGCAATCCATCGACATTTTCTTTGTCCTTCCTCTAATATAATATCCATCCACATGCATAGTTAACACTATTAACTTTTTTCAAAACTGAAACAAAGTATGAGTCGTTAAAATAGTCTGCCCTGTGCTGCATACAATATCACTGACCGACGCGGCCCCATCGTGAACTGTTTATGTTTCGAAAACCACGGCGCAACATCGCGTCGCTCTTTACATTAAATAATATTAATTAATTAATTAATAAATATTGGTGGGCATTTCACACAGCGCCATCTAGCCCCAAAGTAGCTAACCATAACTTCATGGGAACCAGACAACTGATATAATTCTTATATCATTTATTTTTGTAAATACATATCGACACCCAGACAGAACAAACATCTATGTTCGTCACAGAAATGTTTGTCCCGGGTGCGAATCGAATCCACGACCTACACAGCGCAGAAGGCAGGGTTACTACCAACTGAGCTGTGAGGCCAGTCATATGCATATAGGAGTATTTATTTGTGTAGATGAGTCTTGATTTATGTAACGATTTATGCGAAACTCCTTTGTATTGAAACGTTCATAGATGAGATTGGCAAGAATTGCCAATATCCGCGCCGCGCTGCGATGCGCTGCGCTGTGTGAAAATGTCAAGTGCGCGCTTGACTGCGAGTGCGACCTTCCGACCTGCTCAATCATGCGCCAAGGTAATATATAGTCTGTGCGGAGTGAATCCATCACGGAAACGTGGAGTTATAGTTATTTTTTAACGGAGTCAAATATAGATTTGTTGGAATTTATTCCATAATCATTTTCATCTATAGCGTATGCAAATTAGATGCTGAACAAAAACGAGTAATAACAATAATAATGGTGGACATTTCACACAGCGCCATCTAGCCCCAAAGTAAGCTAAACATAGCTTGCGGCACGGGAACCAGACAACTGAATATAATACATAGTTTTTTCTTGTAAAAACATACATATAGACACAGAACAAACATCTATATTCGTCACACAAATGTTTGTCCTGGGTGGGTATCGAACCCACAACCTACAGCGCAGAAGGCAGGGTTACTACCAACTGAGCTGTGAGGCCAGTCGTACATACATATTAAGTGCTGTACCAGGATTTTTCCACGATTCGCGCTTCGGAGCTCATACACGCCTTGTTTTTATTATATAGCATTATTATCATCTCCCATTAAAATATTTTTTTTCTTAAATATTGTCTGGATGCAAAGGCAGGTGGTTGAGGAAAAATTGATTTGCTTATAAAAAGATTGTCAACGTAATACCAGTGTGTGCAGTGTGACGTTGTTCTGTCCGACATTATGACCTTCAGCTGTGCCGAGGTTGTACAGACATATGCAATATGATTCAGTCATGTCTAAAACACAGGGTGGAACTTCAAAAATAAAACTACCGATACAATGCACAAAAATTATTTCATAAGGATTACTTAACATACTAAAAACGACGATTTTGTGTCGTACGATGTATATAAATTCATTGGTATAGATTATTAAAATTCATTTAAAAATATTCAAAATGGAAATCTTTGGGGGAGGCCTATGTTCAGCAGTGGACTTTTACCCGCTGATATGATGATGATGATTTAAAAATAAAAGGAAACACTAAAAGATTTATCAAAAAAATAGTAACTACTGTCCACATTGCATGTACCATTCTAATAAAGCCTACAAACTCATACAAACTCAGTGAAAAGCTCGCAAGTTCTTTACGTAAAACTTTACAAACCCATACAAAGTCAATTATTCATCTGACAAGTCGAATATGTAACTCTAAAGCAAGCGTTGTACAAAAAAAAAATGCAAAATAACTTGTTGCTAGCTACTTCTTTCATTACTAAGGGTTCGCAGGAGCAGCATTGTCTACGGCCGACTTAAATTATAATACAAAAATATCCTTCATCATAAAACTGATCGAATGAAATAAAATCTTAACGCTATCCAGACATGGTTTAAATTGCAGAGATACTGTACATCAAAATGTATTAAATACTGAAATGTTATTATAATGGGTACCTAAATAGTGGGGCGATGCAACGCTTATTAGCGCCCCCTACGTTTTGATGAATGAACTGCATAACAGATGGCGCTTTTGCTGCTGAGTTTAACTGCCTATTAAAGATAAAATATATGCGTCTACAGCCACTTTAGTAAATCAATTAGTTACAGCATTATATCTATTAAAAATGAGATAAAGATAAAGATAATTTATTTGCTGAAACATGTGTAAATTACATTAAATGCAGATGGTAAAATCTAAATAAATAATGAATCTATTAAAAATGAGCTTCGCCTACTCAATTATAACACCCCAAAATTACACATATATAAAACAGAAACACATATACACTTGTAGTATGTATCTGCGTCTGTTTGTACTTATAACACCTCTCTTTTCACAAAACACAAAAGTTTCCTTGGCTGGGGAACTAATCTGAGACTCGTATCTTTGTAAGCACACTACATTATTTGCGAGCTAAACCAGTCTTAATACCCGCCCAGATTACTTTGATATTTATTAAATATCGGTCTCCGTTTGTGCAATCTGACGTCAGTTATTGAATCCGCCATCCTAACCCTAATAATATTATGAACGTGAAAGTTTGTATGGATGTTTGTTAGTCTTTCACGCTTAAACGGCTGAATGGATTTCAATGAAGTTTGGTACCAAGATAGCTTGTATCCTGGATTAACACATGGGCTACTTTAATCCGGGAAAAGTGCAGTGTTCCCGTGGGATTAGTTGTTCACCGCTGGCGCTGGGCGCAGCTGGTGAAACATAATTGTGCCTACCCGCAGTAACAGAAGTCGCGAAAGCAACAAGTCAGCGAGGGCGGGCGGGCGGCGCTGCGCACTACCTTTCCGGGCATTACCTACCACCTTTATGACGCAGTCTGTCCGTACGCCCACGCCCACACCCGCGCCCACGCCCACGCATCCGATTGTTATATTATCAACCGTGCGTAAGACCGCTTCCTTTCCCATTACATATTACATCTTAATCCGCATATATGACTGGCTCCCTGGCCTCATAGCTCAGTTGGTAGTAACGCTGCCTTCTGCGCTTTAGGCCGTGGGTTCGATTCCCAGCCAGGAAAAACATTTGTGTGACGAATATCGATGTTTGTTCTGTGTTTGGGTGTTGGTATGTATAATGTGTAATAATGTGTATGAATTAATAATATAATAGAAAATATTTAAGTATTATATCAGTTGTTTGGTTCCCATGATACAAGCTATGCCTTGCTTAGTATGGGGCTAGATGGCGCTGTGTGAAATGTCCACCATTATTAAATAAACAAAAAATAATAAATAAAAATCCGAGGTTTGGTCTAAATGTGTTATCAAAGTTACACATACAATATAAGTACCAAAAAAACTACCAAATATTACATATATAATGTATATTATTATATATAATAAACGTGGTGAACGGAATGTTAATTCACATATCTATATATCGTTTCTGATACATTACAAACCAAAATCCGCTAAACCCATATGACAGCAAACACGACTTCACGTTTTTAGGTTAGAATGACTTCACGTACAAAATTGGTGTAACTTCCTACTTGAAAACCGCTCAAAATTAAATCCGTGCACAATAAACGTTTAGGTATTTGTAAGTAAATCACAGCAAACACTTAATAATACTTACACGACAAAGATATTTGTTTATATATTGCGACGTAGCGAGCGGCTTTGCACGCTGGTACTACACTACGCCGCAACGTTGCGTACCGAGTTATAACAGTACCATTAGTAGGGGGCGTGGGCGCGGGCGTGGGCGCGGGTGTGGGCGCGGGCGGGCACCTCGCGAGGGATGCAGTGAATGTGGTCCGGAGAGGCAGCCAATGATCCATCGTCTCCGGTGGCAGGTCAGCGATCATCGTGGCTAACAGCGCAGGGTATAACCTCTCGGTGCGCTACCAACACCGGACTGATGGTAGAGCGCTATTCGCAGAAAGGGATGGGACCACGCATGCGTCGACACAAACGCGGGAACTATATTCTAGAAGGGGCTTCCGCAAACAAGCGCCGCGCCCGCCGCGCCGCGCCGCGCCGCGACGAAAAGTGGCAACTCGTCGACTATTTGATCCTATCAGAGATGGGGATTTTCGGATTTCTGTAAGGAGATTTATGTAGTGCGTATGTTTTAATTACAATATTTTGGGATGGGATGTTCTTGAACAAATTTTTCATGTAGTAACAGCTAAGTAATACCCGTATAGACCCTGTTCGGTTAATTGGCGCGACAGAACTTATTTGATCTCTATTTCCGCGCGTCATTTTACATGGATGTTTCAGAATTCATTTATATATTTAATTAAAAAAATAAAAAAAAATAAAAAATTCGATTCAAGTAATTATTTTTTAAGATATTCGTCAAAAATCACCAGTCTTGTTTTATGATCTCGAAAATGAGCATGAAGTTTTTGATTCTAGGAATACTATATAACACTAGTTTTGTATATTAACAAAGAATATATTCTACTTACCGCACATTCTACTTTACTTCGAAACAAGGATATATACACAATAATATAATTATAATGAGTGTATATTCCATACTTGTAGGGTGACAACTTGAGTCACTTGTGAACTCTTACAAATATCCTTTCCGTGTAGGGGCAAAAACCGCGTTTCATAGACACGTCCATAATTTAATTATTTGTTTGTTTGTTGGGTTGGGTTTTGGGTCGTTTACTGTGATTTAATTTAATTTGAATGTAATGCTACCTGTATGCTACCAATAATGTTGTCTGAATAAATATAAAATTATGAGATATTATTCATTCAGAAAATGTAATATTATTGTTAAAATATTTTAAACTTAGTTAAAAACTAGCCATTGCCCGCTTCATTGGCAGCTTGGTATCGGGAAAATAATAATAACACATTTGTTGTCTCTCACAAAGAAGAATATAATAGAAAGTGTTAATGTGTGTTTAAAACTGTGTTATTTCCGAATCAGATCATATCAAACTTTCCAAATCGGTAAGAGAGTATCTAAACTCGTATACAGGATGTCTGGTAATGAATGGATAACCTTGAAATGGGTCTTAGTAGAACTATTAGGCATTCGGAAAAAATATCAAATAAAAAAACCTAAGTATAGTATTAAAAAAAAACAAAACTAAACCAATAAAACAAAAAAAAACAAAAAGAAACAAAACATCGAAATTATTTTTAAAAAAAAATCTACTTGTTTTTTTTTATTCGATATTTTTTCCCGAATGCCTAATAGTTCTACTAAGACCCATTTCAAGGTTATCCATTCATTACCGGACACCTGTATACGAGTATATCAACCATACATAATTTTGTATACATAATATTAGTGTGATTAAAGTGATAAACACACGAAAGAAGAAGAGGATTTACAAACAGATAAATAGGGACAAAGCCTACCTGTGCCTCTTTTATTAATTATTTCACATCTGTTTCTAGTCGGAACAATTACCGGGCCGCAGGTTCCAGGAACGCGAATTATTTATTAAAATTAACTAGAGAGCTGTGATTCCCTAAATGGGACACTGGGTCAAGGATGGTTCGTCCCTGGAGTGGATTCCTTACCGCTAAACTAGTTATAAACTCTGAAATGTTTACGACAACATCCGGTACTTTGGAGTTGTAAGCTCCTTTGAAGTTCCAACAGATTGTTAAATATAAAACAGTAGTTAGACGATTACAAGATTACACATACACTGGATTCAATCGGTTTCTCTGATTTATTTGTTAAATATTGTGAAAGGTTCTTGATTAAATTTAAAAGTTTGCGCATGTGCACTTGTACCAAAAATAAGTTCTGCGCATCGAATGACACTTTACAAGTTGTTTGCCGGCAATCCGACATCTATAACTGAGATATTTCATCATGTACCAAATTTTTTATTTTATATGTATAGATGTTTGTTCTGTGTCTATGTGTGAATATGTGTACATATTATATGTATTTATTTACAAAAAAGTATGTAAGTATTCTATGGCGCTGTGAATTGTCACCAATATTATTATTATTATGATTATTACTACTAACATAAAATAAATTTTAATAAATATGGACTTTTATGGATTTCACAACACCTTCACTCTCCCTTTATATAGAGGAATATAATTTTTACACTGACAGACGGATGTACCCGCTACCCGGGTAATTTTCGAGATAATATCTTGCCAGTAAGTGGTTAAGCCAGCGTTCCCAAGACTCCCTCGCTATGTTTGAACCATAAACGCAGACTGTTGTACAAATTCTGTACATCAAGAGAAATGATCAGTTTGCTCAGTAGAGAGAAATAACAATTTCAAGAGTGACTTAAAAAGAAAGCTCAAAAGAAACAAAATTCCATGCCTCAGGGCCTGGCAGGAGAAAGCTGAGTTAAATGGTTAGCCTATGGAAGTGCAAAATTGATTTGTCCGTTTGATTTAGTTCGTTGTGTTGAATTCTCCAGATATTTTCATGACCGAGGCGAGGATATATTCTTATACATGTGTTTTGGGTCTTTATGAATATGTCCATTATGGTATGAACACATGTAATAGAAATAAGTGTTTTTCTTTAGAGATACCTACTTATAATCAGTACCTAATACAATCCAAACATACTAAAAATGAAAAATGAAAATTATTTATTTTCATTTTTATTTATTTATTATTCAATTATTATATATATATTTGTAAATAAATATAATATATATATCATAATACTGCATAAATAAATATTTGCATCAAAACTGCAAAGCAATAATGTCGTTGGTTGTTGTCATTTCCGTGATTTGAATAAAACAGAATAATTTTTCACGAAGTCAAGTAAAGTATTCATATGTATATAGTATAGTAAACAACAATGACAACTGTTATCATACTATAACTACAAATACTAGGATATTTTGTGGTTATACTATGGTCAGTTTAGTGGCATTTAACCCTCAGTTCTCGAGGGCCGTTTCCAACCCCTCCGTTATACATCGCAGAACATTTGTATAGTAATACAAGTGCAGATTGAAGATATACCCCACATTACCCTAATATAAGCGTAGTGGGTCTTTACGAGCCAGCCGACAGTACAGATAATTTGCCGACATGTGATAAAATCACCCAGACCTTATAATAAGGCTCGGCGGATGGCTGCCCCATTGTGCTTAAAGCGATGTTCAAGAGAAACCAAAGGTGATTGTTATCTGTTTATTCAACATTTTAGGACGTGTTATATGAAGCTCTACATTAAAAATTAATAAACATAACATAAAGAAAGTTTACTCTGCCATTTCACAATTTATAAATTAATAACGTAACTGAAAAATTAACAAATGACTTGGCCTCACCCCCGTGTATTCACCCCCGTGTGAAATCAGCAACATTGAAAAAAACAAACAAACACTGACAATATAATTGAGCAACTGAATATTTGAATAAAGAACGGATTTAATGTGTTCTTTCGTATAATTGAGTGTCGTATTATATATGCATTAGATATTAACAAGATTGTAAGAGTTTACTTACCTGGAGGAGATATCCTTGTCGTCGAGTATGTGTGATACATCCGATCCAGAAATGGCGGTGTACGTAGATAATTAAAGGAAACCGCCACGAAATTACTATAATAACATTACAGTTTTAACACTGCACTTTTCTACTAACTTTAATTTTCATTTAATTAATAAATATATTCTTTATTCTTTGTTTATCGCCGGTTGGATGGACTTTCCAATGATAATTTTCACCTTGAATCTTTATTATACAATAAAGTTCGAGATATTTCAGTAGTTTGTTTAATAATTCATTTAATTCCAACTGCGATAGTCTATATGTAAAAATGATTCGAAGTTGCATTTTTTCATACCGTAGATTATTTTAGATACTGAAGTATTAAACCCGAGATGGGTAGTATTTAAAATCCAGTGACAAGTTTACAACAGTAGAAACATAATTTGGAGAAGCTCTATAAGGCACAATTGACCACAGCTACTTACTTACTTACTTTACTTATACTTGTAAGTACCAAACATTTCAGTAGGATATCATTTCGAAGCTAAATCAATATGTAAAAGACACATTACATCACATTATTTCAGGCGTATAAAGATAAGCAGTTGTAGACAATGCCTTAAAATCTTAAGTACAGTAATCGAGTACTCACAAACACTGAGCTGAAAGCTTACCTGAAACAGAAAATAAAAAATACATTAATGAATCGTCACCTCACCGCATAAAGTGAAACGAAATGTGAAATGGAATTTCCATAAAATAAAAATGTCTGTAAAAACCACGAGTGTGATACGTAAAATATTAACGGATTCAGTAGATACCAGTCGTAACAGTACAATAATATGAGAGCGTGGTAGTCTAGCGGTACTGACCCCCGAGTTTCAATCCGGAGGTCGCCGGTTCAAATCCCGACGTGCACCGACAGTGTTTTGATTGAAAGATTTATGTGCGCAATACCACGTTCTCAAAACGATGAAGGAAAACATCGTGAGGAAACCGACATGTCCTAGAACAAAAAATTCGAAGACATGTGTCGTGTGCACGAAAGCAGCCTCTTTGAGGCGCACTTACAATCCTTTCACCACACTGGTTCGACAGAACCGGTGACTCGAAAAAGAAGAAGACAATAATATGGATAGGTGTCGTCCTTTTCCATACATCTGTAGAATCTCCTCGTAATTCGCTCCTCATCCACTAACATAACAATTGTACATATCGTACTATAAGGGACACCTAACACATAAACGGCCCGTTAAAATGAGAAAAAATATATATACAGGTTGTCCGGTAATATCAAATAAAAAAAAAACAAGTAGTATAAAAAATTTTTGTTATAAAACAAAAAATCAAAACATCGATATTATTTAAAAAATACATATCTTTGATACTACTAGTTTTTTTTTTATTATTTGATGTTTTTTCCGAATGCCCAATAGTTCTACTAAGACCCATTTCAAGGTTATCCATTCATTACCGGACACCCTGTATACGTGGTATTGTTTCCGTCTGCCTCACCCTATCATTATTATAGTCAAATTGGAACAAAAATAAAGAATGGAATGGTATCTACAGCTCACATAATGGATAACACAATAGTAAACACATATATTCCACACAAACGGACACAATGATGAATGTGAAATTCCTGCTACAAAGTCAATTTGTCTCGCAGACTCTTGGAAATTTATAGTAACAAGATGCTAGTTTTACGACGAAATTCCCTGAAATAACTCAGAATCTTGTGCTCAGTGTTCGTTCACCGACATGGCGGATATAATATTGAAAACTTTATATCATATTCTTTCATTTATATTCTTATATCCTCTAAGTAATATTTGCAGCGGTCATCATTTCGATGGGGGACCATTTGTGGGATTTACTAGTACTTCTTTGCTACTACAGCTATGGGTATGTCGAACTGGGGATCTAATTGGTGATGTAACTATGGATCACTAAAGGTTGTCTTTAGATAACTCAATTGATAATAAAAGTTATATACCTCTAAATATTTTTGTATATAATAGTACGCCTTCTAAGGAGCAATCAGATGGTATTTATTTGCTTGAACCTTCTGATCACTAAACACCTCGAGAGGGAATAGACCTTCTAAATGGGTTATATAATCACAAGAGAAATTCATTGGTATAACGTTTATAAAAATATGACTTATTTAATTTACATTTCATTTACACATCTAAAACAAATAAAACAATTTAATTCAGCAAACGAATTTTTCAAATATTTAATACGTCAAAATACCAATAGTCAATATTACGCAAAGAAATAATACGCATTATATACAAAGTAACAGATTATGCTAACCATGAAATAAGAGACCCCAAAAACCGTTAATTTTCCCGTTTTCTGAGAAAAGACGGAGAAAACAAGAAAAAGATATAATGGAGCCCAATTAAGTGAACAAAGAGTAATTTCGGGAAACAGATATACTAAATGAGCCTAAGTTTCAACAAGGTGTCAACAAACAAATAGCCCGAGTCAGGTTTTATATGTGATACATTTACGGAACGAGCCAACGGAAGACTTGGTGTTAAGTGGTAACTGGCCCTTAACAACCGATGCGGCTTGGGTCCTCCCCTACAAGGTACGACGAGACCCAAGTCGCATCGTATGCGCCCGCAGCTCTGACACGTGGAGGTGGAATGTCTCATGTGCCTGTAATTTCACCGGCAACCACACCGGAACACAATAACGCGAATGCGTTACTGTATGCTGCTATATGCTATATGATACTCCTTGGCAGCAGAAATGGGCATGGTGGCAGCACTTACCCGGACGTGAGATCTACTAAAACAATTATTTGACAGGTCTCACAGCTCAGTCGGAAGTAACTCTACCTTCCGAGCTGTAGGTCGTGGATTCGACTCTCACCCAGGACAAACATTTGTGTAACGAGCATTGATGTTTTTTCTGTGTTTGGGTGTTAACATGTATTTAGCAAATGAAGGATTCTATAAAAGTCGTATTTAGCTTCTCTTTACTATGTTCAACAGAAATATACGAGGTTTTCGATCTGGTGGATTCAAAATTAGCTCTCGCAACATATTCAGTACATATCAGTCTTCAAACAGTCAATAGACCAACTTTATTACCACAAGTTGAGAAAGAGAAGAGAGGGACTAATATTATTATTTTTTCAACCCTATCTGATCAACTGGAGGAAACTAAAGGTTATTTTCTCACTTGTAGAATAAATAACTATATACCATTAACTACAACTTGTCCAAACCTACGTACCGAAACAGAGTTGAACTTCGAGTTATCGAAGCAATAACCGACATGAAAAACGCTGCGATTAAAGTTGTTAAATGATAATTAAACACTGACGAAACGTGAATTTAAATAAATCTCGTTATGACTTGTTCCATCACGCCCAAAACCATTTTCCTCGCCAAATAATCGTGTTAAAGACAAAACAACCTTTTCTATTACCGAAAGGGTAATCACGGCCGGGTCGAACGAGTCCGGGCCCATCCTACCCATAATCCTTTACGATGAAGAGCAGAATAACACTGTCGTGTTATATTTATATACCATATTCTTGAGCGGTTTCCTTAATCATTTGACTCCTAAAAGAGGGCCGGAACACCCTTTTCGAGCATCAAATTATTTGTTTATTTTTTGAAGTGTTCATTTTTTAAATCATAAATCACATTTCGTTAGTAGAAAGCATATACAGGGTGTCCGGTAATGAATGGATAACCTTGAAATGGGTCTTAGTAGAACCATTAGGTATTCGAAAAAAAAAAAAAAAAAAGAATCATCGATATTATTAAAAAAAATGTGAGCCGTCACGGGACGCCTGGCAGATGTGAAACATCGACATTATTTTGTAAAAGTAATATGCAACGCATGCCGTGGCGACGCTTCGCCACGCCAGAAATCGGTTTTACGTGCGGCTATAGATGTTTCACATCAAAAATACATATCTTTGATACTACTTGGTTTTTTTTATTTCATATTTTTTTCCGAATGCCCAATAGTTCTACTAAGACCCATTTCAAGGTTATCCATTCATTACCGGACATCCTGTATAAGTACAACAAACTTACCAGCAAACTAACTAAACGTCAAAATAATCATGTTTTGGTTAATAAGTGTAATTAAACCAGTGTTAAAAACTCATAATTTGCATTATCATCTGCTGTTTTGATCGTTTACACGGTGCGAGCTATTGGAATAGCTGCTGCTATAAAAAGACAGTTTAACAATAAAAGAAACAGTAATTAATTGATTGATATCATTTAGCTAGTGTTTTCTGAACATATTGACTAATAAATAAGTAAATCAACAGACAAAACGAGCCATTCTGTAAAGTTCTGCAAGTCGAGCTTTAGTTATTCCAAAAACCAATCGCAGCGCCATCTAGCCCCAAAGTATGCTAAAAAAAGCATTACTTGTATAATGGAAACCAGACAATTGATACAATCATTATATATGTTTTTTTTAACATACATATTTATAATAGTTTGTTTTAGCATCTGGGCGCTTTGTTATATACTTTAAGTCTTTATGTGTATGATATAATTAAATCAAAATAAATAAATATTGACAACCGGGCACAGAACAAATATCTACGTTTTGTTCTGGCTGGGAATCGAATCCACGACATACCAAATACTTTTAACAACTGTTCGCGTATTTAATTATTTTACGGCAAATGTCTCTGTATTTTTAAATCTTTCACAAATCAGGGTAGTAACTTAGATTTTTAATTTTGTTTTACATTTGACCTTGTCTAAATATTTTAGAATATTTCGGGATGATATACGCAATGTAAACGATTGTATTCAATGAAACAGATATAACTGATGACTTGAAGTTTATTCTGATGCTTTTATATCGGATACCGATCCAAGACGACATAGGTAAAGAGCACGTAGGTCAGTAGCTGGCACTGTGTAAACGAGCCATGAACAAGTGGGACACCGTCACAAGCAGAAGTAGAGTTCGTTTGGAAAATTACACATTTAAAGCTCATTTACAACACAATGGGAGTTTGTTGGTGATACTCGACGTGGCGTGGTGTGGCGTGGCGTGGCGTGGTGTGACGTGACGTGGCGTGGCGTGGCGTGGCGTGGCGTGGGTACGGGACGGGATATTATAACTTGGGTCAACTAACATTTTAGCTACCTCATTTTTTATGGCCACGAGTAATAATTAAATAAAACATAGAATTGAGTAATATCATAAATGTTTCGGAGATTTGGACATTTCACATAATATTACTAGCTACTGCGTCTGTGTAGAATTAGTATTTGGAGTATATATTTAAATCATCCCCTAATTAAGTGGATTGGTAAACGCAGAAACATTCTATTAATCTTACCAAAAGTATAACAAGTGAAATGGTAACAGACAGTCAGCGTTACCATCGCATTTATAATATTAGTATGGATTACCTGGATTGCAGTCGACGGCCCCGTGACTAAGATGGTAGTACTGGCCAAGTGCAGGTTCGGATACCCGGCCGGGTCAAACTTATTGTGGAGGGTGAGTAAAGTTTGGTTTAAGATCTTGGATGTTCGGGCTGTAGTATTCTTGGCATTTTGATGAGTGAAAACTGCTTTAGGTTCTGAATAAGTGTACCGACCTGTTATCGAGACCCTAGAGGTAATGTGTTGTCTGCCGCCACAGTAAATTACAGTTGGTATATAAATAAACAAATAAATAAATACTGGTGAACATTTTTGACTGGCCTCATAGCTCAGTTGGTTTTTAACCCTACCTTCTGCGCTGTAGGTCGTGGGTTCGATCCCCACTCAGGACAAACATTTATGTGACATTTGTAAGATTGATGTTTGTTCTGTGTCTGGGTGTTAATATGTATGTATATATGTATGTATTTACAAAAGAAAAGTATATAAGTATCAGTTGTCTGGTTCCCATGTTACAAGCTATGCTTAGCTTACTTTGGGGCTAGATGGCGCTGTGTGAAATGTTCACAATTATTATTATTATTTCATACAGCGCCATTTAGCCCCTAATTAAGCATAGCTTGTGCTATGGAAACTATGATTAGATAAGTGACACTTTTTTTTGTAAATGAATATACATACATAGTAACTCTCAGATAGAAAAAACATTTGATTTCTTACAAAACTGATAGTGCCAGGCGGGAATCGAACGATCTATAGCGAAAAAGGCAGAGATACTACCAACTGAGCTATGCGGTCAATGTTACTTGACTTTTATTTATTGTAATTATGGTTCTAACATCAAAGTAATTTTTCGAGAGGTTTCCGAGAATTAGATTTTCTTTTACATTGCTATTTCGTGTTTTAATCTAATTAGTATGAGAACATTTTCAATTCAATCGCCTATCAATATTTCCAATCAGATTATTCAAATTCATTTCGGCACTCGCAAAGCCATTTATGCCGGCATTAATTAACAAATCACCGAACAAATATATCGATGACATCAAAGCGGAAAGCCGTTTAATAAAACCGTGGGTTTGTCCGAAAGATTGTTTGGCGAGACTGGTTAGTACAAGACTCGGTGCTGCGGGGTAAACAGGGTAGGCTACCCTTCCGGAGTCAAAGTCAAGGTCAAAACTTTTATTTCCATAGAATTCATAAAGAAATGGCTTGGAAACGTCAAGAGTGGGTCAAGGGTCCCCGAATCCTCCACTACTCGGGGAGACGCAGAATGTATTGTATTATACAATAAAGAATAATAGCCCACTACGGCTCCATTATCTTCCTATATTGAACCACTTATCACTAAGGCCGACATTTCGTCACGGCGGACAATTTTATTTATCGCCGCTAATATCTATCAGGAGAAGGGCATGTTTTGTAAACAGGCGATCATTGATGCGGAATAAAGCCACAACAGACAGTCGGTGACAAAGCGAAATTGTGGCTTACGCCTACATCATATAAAATATTTATGCATGAGCGTGGGGCGTGGGGCGTGGGGCGTGGGGAGAGGTGGTGGGACTCGGGCATCGAGCGCCCCGCGAACGGTGAATCGTGTTATTCCACGACGAATAAACGTTTTAGCTGAAAAACAACACGCATAAAACCGACAGTGTTATAAACGGATTTAAAAATTGACTTCAATATACCGCAGTGCCGGTTTGCACAGTTTGAAACCACCACTCCATTCCAAACATTCTCACAGCGTTCCCTGTACACATTTCTATTGTGGTAGATTATTGTTGACTTTAAGTAGAGGCAAGCGAATTTTCATGGAGAAAATGTTACTTTATCCTAAATTCGGGCCGATATTCCGGGTAAAGTAAATAATAAAATGCTTCGAGTGCGTAACTCAATATGGTGCCGACCGCCATTTATGAGGAAATGCGATCGGGATTTGCCTCTCTCCGGGAAACCTGTTATTGTCAGACCATACTTATACAAATCTATTCATTCGGAACAATTGACTCCAATTGATTGTCTCTGTAAGCTTTCGTTAATCTCAAGGGAACGTGCAAACAGCTCCGAGTATTATCCGCTTAAATCAAGAAGCTCCTAATTAAGCTATAAACGTATGTTATGGCGTCGCGTTGAATTTATGTGGTATAATATTATGGGGAAGTGACTTTGAGCACATTTATATAAATTCCAGTCGCGTGCAATACAATATTGCCTTCATAATAAGCCTCTTCTGCTCTCCAGACATTTTTATTCCGGTCTCGTTCGCACTCAATTTTATTTTAAGACAAAAGATCGCTGTGCATTATTACCATCTTGAAGTTTTACCGCTGAAATCACTGATTCCATTAATGCGAGTTCCAAACGACAGATCATTTTAATAATTGCGAAGCGGTCAAATATATATCATTAAATGTTATATTATTCAGGGTTGTTTGACATTTAAAAGAGTTTATCTTTCGATATTACTTTTAGGTGGATATTCTTAGTTCCGTCTTCATACTGTACACTGGGGAATTACACCTTATTTATATTATTTTTGGAAGCGTTAGCTTTCGACTGTGGCTTTACCCGCTTGATATTATAGAAATTAAATGTACTTGCATGTTATTCCATCTTGTACCATTATGATGTAAGATTTTAGCCCAATCTGTTCTGTAGAATTGGCGTTAAGGATAAATATATATCGATGGGATTTATCATAGTAGTTAATATTACTACTAGTATAAAATGCGGAATTTTGGATAGATCGATGTTTATTACTCAATCACGTCAGAACAGCTGAACGGACCAGGATGAAATTTAGCACACAGATTATAGTCTGGAATTTAAGTGCGCCCCAAAGAGTGTTATCGTTATGCTGTCTTGTCGTACCTTAGTAGGGGAGGACCCAAGTCATACTGCTTGTTATGGACAGAGGTTACCACTTAAAACAAGAAAGGCAATCCGCTCGTTCCGTAACTTAAAAGAAAAACATGCGAATGACTACCAACTTTATCCATTATCCACCAGTCAGTCATTCTAACAATAAATAAGATGAAACGCTCAAAAGCATTGCGCAGTAACTTAAGCATGTCTTAACAGATTTCATAAGATCTTATGCCATGCATTAAGCTGTTTAACATGTTCCGGACGGGCATGAGTCTCTACGTAAGTAAGCTTCTTGTAACTTGTACGTAAAAATATCCAGTAAACTGAAACAGTCGTTTATAAAACTCTTAAGTTACTGCACAATGTTATAATTCCAGTTAGTGGACTTCATAGTGATTTATCGAATGAGACCAAGCCAACAATAATTAGTTTACTACGTCAAAGAGTTTTTTTTTATTTTTTATTAAGGTTCGCTAAACTGGCTTAACACTGTTGCAATCTTAATTAAGCATATTAATATTCTAAAATAATGTGTCAAACCTACTAGAAGCGAACACGGCTTGCCTAAAAATGAAATTCTCTCTATATAAAACTATGGAATGTGTAGGTAATAATAATATTTTTATAACAACAAAAGATGGAAAAGAAACTATGAAAAACAAAAGAATATTATACAAAGTTTACAATTTTGATTTTAATTTTATGTTGGGAAGTCTCTTTATAGAAGAGACTGATGAACAAAATATGTCTAAATCGTGACAAATTTCATTATACACAGAACACATGCGATACATAGGAGCGTGCTGGCCATAACTGGTGCGACTATACGGAAGATTGAACGTTTTTCTGTTTTGAATACGACTGGAAGAACGAGGAACATTTAAATCAATTTTCTGTAGCAGCTGAGGACAGTCAATTTTACCATTTACAATTTTGTGCAGAAATAAAATGTCAGATGAACACAAATTGAATTTCTTTGTAATGAATTAATAGATATCTATTTATTACATAATGACGTATGAACCGGCTACGTCACAGTGGCTCAAAGGTATAACGCTTGCCTTCCACGCAGTCGGCGTGGGCGTGGGCGTGGGCGTGGGCTAAAACTCCACGAAGCGGATTTTCAGCTTGTGGAACATTTATAAATTGAATTTAAATATTTGGAGCAAAATGGAGCACATTCTAGAAAATTTGTAATTAATCAATTAAGACGAACGAAATGACGAATTAAAAGAATAAAGAATATATGTATAAGAAACGTTTAGGTATATATATATAGCATATATATAGTAATATACTTTTCACACAATCAATTTCCGCCTTGTACTCGCTGCAGTGAAAATCCCTGTAATTTCGTGGAATGGCAAAAGTCGTGACTACTAATTCAGTGCTAAACGAATTAACTGCCTGTAACTCAATACCGGCCCGCCAATGTGCTATAAAAATGATTGTTTTAGAGTGTCATTCGTGTTTGGTTCTTGAGTGTTTTATTTTGTTTTACCAGCTTTAGTCAACTATAAAGGTCTAAAAAAAAAAAATAGTAAAAGTAAGTTAAAGTTAAAGTTAAAGTAAAGTAAAGTAGTTTAGTTTTTAGTTTTAGTAATTTTTTTTAGTTTTTAAGATAAGTTTTTTTAAGTTTAAATCTAAAGATCGTTGTCGGCGCCACGTGAACTGGACTAGAGACTATCCCTTCATAATGTGTTTATTTTATATTTTGTTATGTATTATGGTGTTGTGGGTAACAACTGACCTGGATCATGGTGTGCCGAGGGCGAGGGTGCTGAGAAGGCGCTGGAGCATCCCGCGCGGCGGTTCAGCCCTCCTAGCTCGGCCACTGCAACAATCATAAGTACACATGTGATGCGTTTTTTGTTGTAGGATGCATTTTTTGTTTCACTTCTAAATATAAGAGAAATTCATTTAGAAAGAAAGAAAGAAAGAAAAATATTTTATTTGCGGCACTAAGCTTACAAAAAACAAAAGTCATATAAGTACGTAACTAATTATTATTAATTAAAATATATATTTTATACAAGTTAAAAAGGCTTAGTTGCCACAAAAAGGTCTCTGTCTCAGCATATTGTTAGTTGGGTGGCAACAAACGCTGGTCTTCCGACAGAGCCGTTTATACATAAAAGCTCATTTTATGTACAGTTACAGTATATTTAAGCATAATTTTCAAAGTGCGTATAATTTTTCGCGCGTTGACATTTGCATCAATTTCATATTATGATAGTATTCGTATGCGAGTGTCGTCGTGTTATTTTTGGTAGTATATTATTTGAAATAATTAAGCGAAAGATATTTTGTTACATTTTGACAGACAATGGCAGGTGAAATGTACAAAAACAGAGCTTTCCTTTGACGAATAATTTTTCGTTTTTTTTTTGTTTTTTTTTTTGGACATTTCACACAGCGCCATCTAGCCCCAAAGTAAACTAAGCATAGCTTGTATCATGGGAACCAGACAACTGATATAATACTTATATACTTTTATTTTGTAAATACATACATATAATACATATTAACACCCAGACACAGAACAAACATTAATGTTACAAATGTCACAAATGTTTGTCCTGAGTGGGGATCGAACCCACGACCTACAGCGCAGAAGGTAGTGTTACTAACCAACTGAGCTATGAGGCCAGTCAGAGCCATATAAAATGTTATACAACCGTGTTTTTCTATATTAGCAGAATCAAGATAACTAAATTTTACATTATGTAATATCAGATACGGAGCTTCACTCTTATACTTACAGTGCATGTTACGGACAAGATTTAGCATCATATGTAACATGTTATTTAAACAATCCAAAAGATTCCGTAACAGTGTAGGTACGCACTAGATTAAGTTTTCGTTAAACTGAAAGTTCGACTCGCCCTATTGATTTGCACGAGACTTACAGACATTATCACAGTTTATACAACTATTATTATATGTGCAAACATGGAGCTTACATATTGTTTTCTATATTAAATGTATGTATCACAGTTTTGTCAGCATTTACGTCCAACTTTCGCGTTTCGTATCCCGAGTCTTCTGAAATTGAGTAACTTATGTAAAGTTACGTAAAACTTTCTGAAAATGTACAAAGTTGCCAACTCGTTTAAGTAAAAGCGATTTGGATATTTAGTACACATGAAATTCATCAAACTGAAACATTAAAACACCGCTAGCTAGGCCAGCTAAAGAACCGCTAAAATTCATCGAATTAAAATTCCAATACACGTATTTGAATTTCTCGATAGCCTGACGACGAAGTTCCTTGACCTAATTCTCGGCTTCCCTCACAAATACTTGATTTTTTGTTATTTGTCATTTTTTTCCGAATGCCCAATAGTTCTACTAAGACGCATTTCAAGGTTATCCATTCATTACCGGACACCCTGTATAAACATGATCCTAACAAGGAAAATGAGGTTAAAAGGATCATGCTCGTGAAAATAAAGGTTTCTATAATCAACATGGGGTTTCACCCGGGTAGGAGTCCTGCTGTACTGGTGCTACTGCCGTACTTTAAAGTTTAAGTTTTTATTTTATTTTTTTCATTTCTGCCGCAAAGCAGTAACGCGTTCGCGTTACTTTGTTCCGGTTTGAAAGGTGTGGTTGCCGGTGAAATTACAGGCACACGAGACATTCCACCTACACGTCTCATAGTTACGGGCGCATACGATGCGACTTGGGTATTGTCGTACCTAGTAGGGGAGGACCCAAGTCGCATCGGTTGTTATGGGCCGAGGTTACCACTTACCACCAGGTGGGCCGTCAGCTCGTTCCGTAACTTAATTAAATAAAAAATAAAAAAATACTTTATTTTGTAAATGCATACATATAACACATAATACAACAAACATCTATGTTTGTCTAAAATAAAATAAAGCGCAGAATGGCAGACTTACTACCAACTGAGCTATGAGGTCAGTCAAATCAGTTGTTCACAGAATAGCAATGCTTGACGTAAGGGCTACTACAAGTGTTTTTTCCAGATAATAAATAAGCCACGGCTGCTTAGACACTAATCGGTATCAACCAAAATGGAATTCTGTTAAGCTATGAAAATTTAATGCCGCGCGCAAATTGGAGTTATCCCGAGACGAAGATTAAAATAAATTCAAGGCGGCCCCTAATTTAAACCTCAATCTGGTGGAACTTTCCTCGTCTGACTGAACTTGGGATGGGCTCGCTTAAATTGTTTAGAAAAAATTTTTGCTCCAAATCAGAAGAAAGTCGAGAGTTTAGAATATTATTATGACTTGTTGCGTATTTGTAAATGTGCCGCAGCCATTAATAAGTACAATACAAGGTTACTGCTTATTAATATGGTTAAAAGTCTTGTTTTTGTGTTCCGTTTCTCTTGTTATATCGCCACCTCACAATTTTTGGTAAATATGTTCAAGTTGAGTAAAATCCGTTTATTATGACTACATCAACCTCACTAACCGCTTGATATGGAGTTATTGCAGTGCGAATTTTATTCATATAAAATTCTTCGTAACAAAGTTCGGATATAATAACTTAGCTTATATTGACACGTAACTTATTTTGATCTATTTCAAGGAAGTATTTATTGGTTATAGAGACCGACATGATTCCTAATACTTTCGCTCGTTTTGTTCTAATATATCTCGTTTTCACGGCTTAATCCTTTCAAAATTTAAGCACCGCAATATAATTTTAAGGGCGATTTCACTTAACCAATTTGATAGTATCATCGAGCGAATTAAATTGAATATCAAATAGTCTGAGATATCGCTGATTTTGTGTCTGGTCGGCGGGCTTCGCCAAGCCTTAGGCCGCGTTCAGACCAGCGTAAGGGAATCATATGTTTTTGTCTAACCAACATTTCTAGAAATGGGCTTTTGATTTCCGATTATGTGTGACATTTCAGAGCCCTAGATGCCAGGTTATCTAGGTAGATGCACTGTACTAGTGACAAAGCGACCAAAAGGGAACAAAAGTTATTTCAGGTCTATGCTCTACTGTGTGGCCGAAGAATGAAAGTGCCTACTCCTAAACTCCTTTCGTGCACTTGACACATGTCATGTCTTCGAATTTTAGGTTCTAAGATATGTCGGTTTAATTACGATGTATTCCTCCACCGTTTTGAGAATTTTCACGCACATAATTGTTACAAGTGAAAAATCTCATTGGTACACTGCGGAACTCGAACAGCGACCTCCGGATTGAAACTCGGGGTTTGTACTACTAAGCCACCACACTCTCGAGGTCTATGGTTAAGATTAGATTCAACGTACGCTTGGTTTTGGTATGTTTTGTGGTCATTGTAGTGTTTGTTGCTGTTGGCCGGGACAGCGTTTGCGCGGGCTTTTGCTGAGAGCGGAGGGCTCTCATACGGTTTTTTTTTCAACACAACGGCGCATTTTGTCTTGTTGCGTGATCCAGTTATGAGGTGCACCTGTGAAGTGTCTCAAAGTGAAAGTCAAAGTCAAAACTTTTATTTCCATAGAATTCATAAAGAAATGGCTTGGAAACGTCAATATTATTCAAAACATAAGGTCACGCGTACTTATTGATAAGTTTGATGCCTGTTCAAACCCTATCCGACCCTCCATGGGGAAGAACAGACAAGACAAGTCTCAAGCTAGTGCTCGGCGGGCGGTATAAGCAACCAAACTATTGTTTAATTCTCGTGTGATTCCGAGCGCGGTTACCCATGGGATGAGCCATCAGTTTGAGCGCATTTCATTCACCTCCGTTCAGTGTGGACTCGGCATTAGATAAGTGCTCACTGTTTAATATCGCGGATGGGGGAACACTTGGCCCACTGCCACGGTTGCTTTCCCAAGAATCAGAACCAGAACCCGTAAGGACTGGACTTATATTTGTAAGGAGGTTTTATTTGGAGTAAACAGGTAGAAGAGCCGAAAATATTGGCATGGAACTTATACAATCATTATGTGGTAAATATTATATTAACGTATTTTTTTTTAATATTACAAGGTTTTTAAAGGCACCTAGGGTAGTTACCCGAGACACAACACAAAGAAAAATATGTTTTTATGATATATTTCTATACTAATCTTGATAGTATATTGTATAAAATGGTAGTTGCTATGTCTCTGAGAAACATGCTTGGTACAAGCCTTCATTATATCATTTTAAAGTCGCCAGTCTCGTCATTCTACCTGTTCATCTGTATAGGATAATCTCAGACACTACTATAGAGATATCTGTAAAGATTTTAATACGGATTTCATTAAATTGTGACATTAATGGTACTCTTGAATATCTTTTGATATTTATATAATATAGGTGTATCGGTAAATCATAAAGTACTAAACAAGAAATCAATTAAGTAATCTTAATTAATTAAGTCTGGAGTGGAAATAAATAAATTAAAATTAAATGGTTACATACTCACCGAAAATAATTAACGGACTTAAATATGATTTATTTTCCTAAGAATGCTAGTCGTGAGAACACTCACAATTAAAACTTAAAATCTGTTTATCTTTGAATCTTTATAATTTGTCAACTTTAAATCAGTTTTATTTAATAAACTTCTAAAGAGATCTCACGAAGGAAAACTCATTTTGCATAAGTAATCAGGCAAAAGAGGTTGCTTCGTTCATCTTAATTTCTTTAAAAGAGTATTTCCAACTCTTTGCAAGAGAAGTTTTAACACCTCGCGATAATAGCGTAAAATAGGTACTTCGCTTCTCAACGGTCATTAGAACAAACTCGAACTTATAACTTTACTATGGATCAAAATCAATTATTAATATTTATATTATTGTATATATTGGTAACTAGTGATTGTTATTTGGGATTTTGCTCAGCTAGAAAACAAATATATATCTTATTACTAGGATCGGTTAAACTTTATAATTCAACATTTAATAAAGCTTGAATATCTGCGCCGCAAATCTGTAGGATATTTTTGTTTGTTGGCACCACCAAATTAGTATGATTTTGATGATTTAACACAATAAAAATCGATTTAATCAAAATAATTAATGATAATGAAACAACAGCGTTTCTCCTTAAATAAACAGACATTAAATAATTTGCATAATGAGAATAAACAATGAAATTTAACCTAAAAGCGAATAAAAATGGAAGCGAAAGAACCGTAAACAATAGAAATAAGATGCATAACCGCAGAGCCTTGCCGGGAACAAAACACTTTACAGAAAAACACGGGTAAACACCAGATATTATGTTAATACCGTTCCACCGCGGAAGAAACTTAAGAGGCCAAGATTCAGCATTGACATCTGCACAGTTGGCTTCACGCCAAACTACTCTGTTATGTTTTAGTAGTGGTTTAACTTTGATATCGCTTTTAAACTTAGTTCGCCAACTTTTGTACACAATAACACCACACAGCTAAGTTGATAGTGACCCTGCTTATGAAGTGGGTTCAATTCTTGGCCGGGGTAAACATTGTGTAATGAGCTTGAAATTTGCTCCTTATTTATTCTTTATTGTACACAGGAAACGTAATAAAAAAAAATGTGATACATGTAGTTACAAAGGCGAGCATTCCCTGATTTCAATTTCGATATTTAAGTATTAGATTGTCATTTGGACTTGTATGCATCAATTTGTCAGGTTGAAATAAATTGTCTTGTAAACTGTGTGTGAAAATGATTGGCTGCGAGGCCGGCTCGAAACATTGACCTATAAACGATGTGAGGCAACCGCAACCGACAGACGCGTTCCGTAACTTGTGCACACAGATTTGATACGGAAAATATACGATTGGGTTTGAACAGGCGCCAAACTTATTGATATATGAAATAATATAAATATTGGTGGACATTACACACGTCGCCATAATATGGCCCCAAACTAAGCATAGCTTGTACTGTGGGAACCAGACAGCTGATATAATATATATACACTTATATAAATACATACATATAAATACACATAGTAAACACTCAGACACAGAACAAATATCTATGATATGTACAACTCTTCTCTCCCTGGCTCTCTCGAAACAGTGTGAAAGGATTAAAGTGCGCCTCAAAGAGGCTCTCATACACATGACACGTATCTTCCGATTGTTCGGTGTCAACATGATTTACTTCTACGTTTTGAAAAATAAAAATAAAATCGTCTAATATTAGTTTAGAAAACATGTCATGTGTTTGCACCTTGAAGAGACAGAATTATTTTGATGTGCAAAAACTCATGAAGTCAGAATAATATCATTTCAAGTTGTGAAAAGTCATAAAAAGTACTACTTTATTCTGGAACGAAAACGGAACTTATTCTGACGAAAAAACTTAGTTCTGTTTTTCTCCTACAAAGTTGAAGATTTAAGACAAAACAACGAGACAAAACTGTGAAGTCATAAGTTATATGTTTTACACAATTTTAGTTTGCTCTAGATTTTTGTTGTCTAGAAGAACTCTTCAACTTAACAAGATAGGCCCATCATGTTTGGGCCCATTTCGTTCAGCAATAGGTATAAGCTCTATGGTGGTCAGGGCCTCAATATAAAACCTTGTAATGGTAAACTTTTTTTAATGAAAACTCGGTTATTGAATCAGAGTCAACGCAAACACTTTATTTCCATAGAATTCATAGTGCCGGTTTTATTGAATTAAGTTATCATATGTCTTGTGGCCGCCTTATTAATATACCTAATTTGATGAAAACTAACGTAAATAACATTTACATTCAAACGACGACTACTATCATTTTTCGCGCGTGAGTGCTTGAATTTACTCAAAAAACAGCGTGCTTCAATGATTTTGGAAATATTTAACTTTAATCATAAAAAGATAAAATAACGCTTCCTAGATCAACATAAGCGGTGTGTTGTCTACAATAAACAATCCTAAAAAAAAAGATTTAGAACGGAGGGAGTAATCAATAGTCATTGAAATGTGAACTATTTGTAGAAATAGGAATATATACGCGTAAAAAAGTACAAATACAAAATAAAGTGCTATTATCCCACACGCGTCGAGTAGAATAGATATAATTCGTACAAGTCGTTTGAAGCATAAATCAAGCTAATAATAGAGCAATGAGAACCGGAAACTCTACACTGGAATACAAGTCCAATTCACACATTGTGTTAAATAAAAGTAAAGTAAATACGTTACTAAAATATTATAACAATGAAAAGTTTTACTGATACATAAGTAATAACACGACGAGGCGCCACGGAATAATGAAAAGTGGACATAGCTATGTATACTTACTATACATAGGTATACCTACGTGTTACAAATATAAATACTAGGGTTGAGTTTAAAAATAATCAACATTGTACTGTGTTACATAAATACTTACTGAACACTTTATAATATTTTATAATTCCCTGCTCAACTTATACGAGACAAGGATTAAGATAAAACAAGAAAAAGGTATTTCATTCTGACACCATTTCTGATCACCATGATTCGGTTTAGAGTACAAATAATGTGATAGACACGAGGTAAGCAACAATGAATGGGTTACATTTAGTTAATTATTGCTGAAATGTGCTGCCAAAATGACTTATCTCGTAGTTACTTACTCAAGTAGTTACAGAACTGTAAAACAAACAGTGTAATGTTTCTATATTGACAGCCAGTTTAGAATCCCAATGTAATTACAAGACATTCAATAAAAAAATACTTTTAACTATATTAACTGTAATATTATTTTCATTTATATTTTAAACCACATAATTATGATTATATACATGAATATAGCGTTAAAATTGACATTATGACAAAAATATTTTGTGATTCATCGCTTGATTCATTCGTAAATTTATACGTAGAAATAAATGAATAAATAACATAAATGTGCCCATTATATTGGGCACCGTTGCCCTACAAACGAGAATACAGTAGGTAATTTGAAAGCTTTACTCCTCGAAAGATAAAACAGGCATGTTCACTTTCACTGCGGTAGGTGTAGCAGTCAAAAGATGCAAAATGTTACCTGTGTGAGGGGGATGATTGTGCGCATGCTCTGCCGGCGGCTGCATGGAGGACAGAGCCGACAGGGGGGTGTATCTGGCATCATCCCTCGAACAGCCCTCCTTGGGAACAAAACATTTATTTTAATCCAGAATATTAGGGATTTATGTTTACACTAGCATCGCCCGCGTTGTATTCAGTTAGGGACTATAAGAGGAGGGACGTCTAACTTGTGAATTAACCGTAATATAAGTAGCCTAAGTTACTTCTTATTAACATCAGTTATCTGCCAGTGAAAGTCCCGTCAAAATAGGTGCATCCGTTTCAGTAGCCAGAACAAACAGACAGTTAGACAGATAAAAAATAATTAAATATTGTGTATTTGTTATAAGTACCTTAAACTTTCATATGCGTTTAGTAAAAAGCTGTTATTTTGATATTACAAACAGATACTTATTTATTTGCATAAATGTTTTTAGTGATTACTGAGGAAAAAAGCGACCAAAGCTTTTGAAATAAAACAAAATATGTGAAGGTGGAATCAAAGTGACAAATCCGGCGCGTGCCTTACGAAGGTATGAAATTCATTTCACCAACGAATGGGAGAATACATTACCTATAACGAAAACAGTTACTACCAACCATTACCGACTGGAAAAGAAATAACTGTCACTTACAAGTACACAAGTCATAACACAAGTTTACTTATGTTTTTTTTTGATTGATTATGATTGATAATATTAAATTATCTGTAACGATAGAATGACATGATTGCATTAACTGCTCAATTAATTATTCACATACGCATATGAATTACGCATTGTACACTTGTTTATCTATCCAATTTTAATATTTGATGATGTAAAACTATTTTAGCAACGATTTCAAAGAGAAATTAGTTGATAAAAAAATATGGCAAAATAGGATGGCCTCGTACTACTTGTCCGTTATAACAGCAGTACCTACTTATACATATCTTAGTTATATCAAGTCATTATGATTAATATGCCACCTATGTAATTTCATTCCAAACGGTGTCATTGAAATTAAAGGAAAAGAAGAAAGCTTTATATAATTTTGGAGTACCTACGTCTAATTTGAATGATTGATGCCATGATTTTTGCAAAAATGAAAATATCAGTTATAATATTTAAAGAAACTGGGAAAACATCTAATTCAATTTTTACGCCATAAATTTTCAGATTATTTTGTATTTCGGTTACTTGTTTTTGTTTTAGAAATATGAATCCGTCCCTCTCGCACTGCGCCTATCGTAGCACGGAGTGACAGTGACAGATGCCCATGCATACGAGTAGGTAGGTGGGATCTTAATGAACAGTAAAACTGAGCGCTATTTTCTCTTCGATACAAAACAAGTGAAAGCTATTGCGTAAAGTGATTATTTTGTTTTAGAAATCTGTTTGCGGTTACGAAAGACAGACGACATCGCAAACAGTAAAATATAACTGTGTGAGCTGAGGTGGAACCGACGCAAAAACATAAATTGCAGTCCGTGTAAATATAATAGAGATCAACAAATTAACCATTCATTGTAATGACGAACATTTCAAGTTTGTGTTTTTAAAGCTTTAAGTAGAATTTAAGCTTCGTTCCTGATCATAGTGCGTCCAGTGATTTATATATTTTATATCACGAGTATAGGCAGGGATTAGTAGGGAAGATTAATATAATAAGTAATGATTTAATTTAATATAAAAATAAGATCGAAGTGCATGTCTGCATATCATATTTTCGCAATGAATTTACAAATACTGCTATTTAATGAACTAACAATTAAAATTAACTTCAATGAACACTACAATTGAGTATTGAAGAACCTAGTTTAAAACTCACCTACTATCCGATGAGTTGAATACTCATTAAAAAAATAAGAAATACTAAGAGAATACGTAGAAGCAAGCGATTCAGTAATCTCCCATCCATCTATATTAACTGAACAACGTTGCCAAGCTTTCTGCACAAAATTAAGGTTATATTATCGATCTCGATGCTGTCGAGTTAGACATTAATCTGTTTAATGCGTTAAACGGCAAAAATACACTGTTCCTTCTAAACAAAAAGGTTTACTTGTCATTGTCAACTTTGGAAAAGTAAAGTGGCGGAGGATAAAGTGAGAATGAGGTCCCGGGGAGTGTTTACATGGAACTTACTTCATTACCGGGTAATAATGAGAGCCAAAGCGCCGGCGGACGTTACTACAAACGACAAGGGAAATACGAGATATATATTAAACCCGATCTACCTTCAAGTAATCTATACAAATAAATAAAATCCAAGTGTCTGTGATGTTAAAATAACAGCTTTTTACTGAATGTATATGAAAGTACTTATTAAAAAAATATTTTTTTAAAACATTTGTCGGTGTGTGTGTGTCTAATCTCTAAAATGGCTAGACTTATTTTGACAGGACTTTCAGTGACAAATAGCTAATGTTATAAGGATTAACAAAAGCAAACTTTACCTAGATATATAATAAAACAGAAGAAACCGAAGGGTTATGTAGGCGATAAAACTAAATTCCACCCGGACGAAGTCCGGTACAGCTAGTCAATAATATGTATAATGTGTAACAATGTGGGATTTCAAGTCAATTATTATAGTTTTACCTTTTCACAGTTAGCTGTAGCCGTGGCAGTGGTGTGACTCGTGGATGAGATGCGATACTGCATCCCAGATACTGTGCAAAAGCCTTCACGGTGATGAGAGTGAGTGGAGTACACTCCGGTTATCGTCACATCGGTGTCTTGATTCACAATCACTTCAAGTTTTTGTTTCGAATCGTTGCCGATTGTCTCTTCGGTCTCGGGTTCCTGTTTAGGTTGGTCGTTTTTTGATTCCGACTTTACGCCGGAACTTGCCCCGTTTTTTGGCTTCTGAGAAAAAGACTCATCGCTACCGGAATCGGTAGTTGTTTCGTCTTTATTGGATTTAGGGGATCGTTTTTCATAACTAGCGGCTAAAATTGCAGTAGCGTTAAGGCTCGCCATGCGCTTTTGAACGACCATGTCCTTGAAGTCCATGTTTACTTCGTTTCTGTTTCGTTTTTTCTTGACGGGAGCTCCAGCTGTTTTCTTAATTTTCACTGGAGGTTTATCAGAATCAGATTTCCCTGCATATGATTTTTGAGTTTTTTTCTTTTCGATGGGAATTTTCTTTTTGGACTCCATTTCACTATCTTCACTTGAGGATGTGCATGATTTAGGATCCCAATATTTGCCAGCACTTCGGATGCCAGGTACTCCTCTTAGAGTTCTTTGGGGACGACTGTCATCGGAACTTTCAGAACTGTCTTCTTCTTTCTTTTGATTTGTATTTTCATACTCAGATTCTGAGGTTGTTTCATGGTTATCAGAATCATTTGCTTTCTTATCTTTTCTTCTAGAGGTAGTTGTTAACTGTTTTGATGTGCTTGGAATTGCAATAGGTTGCATGGGAACAGTTTTCATCAAGCCTAGCTCCACGTTTGTTGCAAATTCATTCTGCATTAAGTTTTGTACGACTAACCTTGCATTGAGCAATGCCATCCTTTGTTTTTTTGGACCCTTCCAATATGAATGAAGTGGCCGCTGACGTGCTTTTTCCTGTTTTCGCTCTTTCTTCTTTTTCTTTCCTTTTTTCAATATATCGTCTTTCAAGTCTACAAGCGAATCTTTTGAAAGTTCTTTTAGATCTGATGACTGAGTTTTCTTTGCACTATCAGTAATTTTTTTATATCTCTTAGTTTTCGATTTCTTGGTTTTGGAAGTATGGGATTCGGAAGACTCTTTACTTTCATCATTTGACTCTTCAATATATTCGTCAGAAGATGGATATTGGAAAGATTGTGTGTTGAGCGAAAATTTAGAAGAATCAAGTTCATCATCGGAAGAGCTACTTTTGTTCATTCTTTTTGATTTGTTTTGGGGTTTTTTGCTAGGCGTTTCAGATTTGTTACTAGGTTTATCATTAGACTGCAAAGATTCTTGATCAAGAAACTTTAAGGGGCTAAATGGTATTCCTGTGACGCTTGATTTACGGGCCACCATTTTATAGGACTTGCTAACGATTGGTTTTGGTGAATTGTCTAATTCTCTTGCATCAGTATTTAAGTCCAATTCAAAGCTGCTTGCAACACTATTAGGTTGACTAGCACTTGCTTCTTCTCCTTTTTTTGCTTTCAACTGTTTCACAACCTCTTCAATCGGTCTATGAGGAGAAAACTTTTTCCTTTCTGAGTCACTGCGTTTGTCTATAACTGTACCTTTGACTCTAGCTATGGGTCTGACCCGTCCAATATTCTTATTAGTTGTGTTTCGGAAATCTGACAAGATGCTCTTTGGGGAATCAACCTTCTCAGTAAATGTATATACATCAATATCCGGACCCTGAGAAACAAGAGTGTTTTGAACAATTTTTTCATCAACAGATTTGGTTTCACACTTCAAAGATACAAATCTTTCCGAAACACTAAGGTTTCCTTTTGAATTTTTACAGCATTTTACATCTATATCAACCGTTCTAGGAGATCGGGTTGAGGTAAAGAATTTGGGAGGTCTTTCTGTTTCTTGTTTTGGTGTTTCCACCTGACTTGATGATTGAACTTTTACAGGTGTAATTTTTAAACAAGACGTCATTGTATCATCTTTGACTTCAAACTGTTCTTCAATTTTAGTGACATCCTTGTTATCTTCGTGGCAATTTGATTTTTCTAGTTTTGAAATAGGTTTTTCATCTTCCAACATTCTTTCTTCGTCTAAACTTCCTCCAGATGGTACATCATTTTCATTGGTTTTTTTCTCCTCACTACATTGTACATTATCCGTTTTTTTATTTAAACGACCGTTTCCTTTTTTGGCTATAGTTTTAACTTTTGAATACCTAGTCTTTTTTAATTCATTTTTCTTTATTTTGTACTTTGAATCATCACTTTCTTCGCTTGAGATCTCACTTAGTTTGAATTTTGGTGTTTGTTTCTTGATTGTCTTTTTGAAGCTTGTCTTGTTAATGGTTTTAGATGGCAAAGTTTTAACCGAGTCTTTCTTTTGTTTCGAATCTTTATTATTTTTCTTTGATAAAGAAGAACTTAGTGAAGGTTTGGATGTTGAAACTCTTGGTTCCAAACATTGTTCGTTTTTATCATCGACTGGTTCTCCTTTATCAGTTTTATTAGGGCTATTTTTCTTAGTTCCTTTTACCAATGGTTTTCGAAAAACTTTTTTGATTTTTTTTACTATAGTTTTCTTTCTTGCTCGTTTTGTTGGTGGTGTTTTACCTGTTGCCCCCTTGTTTGGCGAAGATTTTGAAGCCCTCATTTTTTAATTTGGTCCGTTGAATATTATCGTCATTGGTGGGTCAAACCTGGCGATCACATTCTGAAACAACAAATGAAATGATTGAGCAACGAACATTTAAATATATCTAAGAGGTAAAAAAAGGTAAAGAATTTTGGCACAGTATATGTGTTTCATGGGCCTAGACAAAATCGTTTCAGACAGTTATAGAAACTGATAGTTTGAGATTATTGATTTAGAGAGAGACAGTAACATTGAACTTTCCGTTAAATTCGGTGTGACACTTTGATTTTGAAAAATATATGTTCGATATTATAATTATATATTCGACGTTTAAATAATCAGTTAATTTGTGAACACGTATCAAATCAAACATTGAAGGCAATTTTATGTTAATAAATATCACTGATCTAATCACGTGCAACAGGTGGCATGATAATAATTGTTATCAAGCTTAAAGCCGCTTTGAGAACATGCGCAAATAAAGTAAGCCTGTAATTTTGTGATATAGAAGGGTTGCAACAAAGCTTTTCATGGTTATATTTACTAGCATAAGTTTTATGTTACGTTTATGTCCGTAATATATAAAATAAAAGTGCTTATTTGTTAGACTACCATGATGAATATCCATAATAATTTCTCTGAAGTTTACTGCTTGCGCCATGTTTCGACTGTAATACTTGTCCCTCATTCACATCAGTTTATAACAAACAAGATATTGAATTAGAACCTAGTAAAAAGTATAATTTTAACTAAAATACGACTTAATTGAAACTTCCATGTATCACATATGTAACAACGTATCAATCAATATAGGTACTGTAGTAACCTGTATTTCATATGTAATAAAAATAGCTCAGAACTCCTGGCATGAAGTCGATTCACGCCTGACCATTTGACGGGCACAAAAAGGACCACAGAAATGACTCACTTCTCCCAACCTGGCCACGTGCCGTCATATAACAATACAAAAAGATAACGTTATCCACATGAGTGAATGGAAAAAGGTCCTAATGTTTAACACGTTTTGTTTTGAATGTCCAAAGTGAATTATTATGACAAAACGGACGGAAACACAGTAGTGTGGCTGTTGTGATATGTGGCAAAAGATACATTTTTTTTTTATGTTATACATTTACGGAACGAGCCGACGGCCCACCTGGTGTTAAGTGGTAACCTCGGCCCATAACAGCCGATGCGACTTGGGTCCTCCCATACTAGGTATGACAAGACCCAAGTCGCATCGTATGCGCCCGTAACTGTGTGACATGTAGGTGGAATGTCTCATGTGCCTGTAATTTCACCGGCAACCACACCTTTCAAACCGGAACACAGTAACGCGAGTGCGTTAATGCTTGGCGGCAGAAAAGGGCATGGAGGCAGTACTTCCCCGGACGAACTCTGCGAGAGTTCTACTGCTCTGCTCTTCTTTTGCTCGTATTATCATATAAAAGAAAATATGTGAAGGCGATGGATTTTTTTCAGTGTGCATATATATGCATATATAAGGACCGAGAACAGGAAGTAATGCTGTTAAAATCAAAGCCAAAACTCGAAGAAGAAGAAGAAGACTGAATCTCGCTTTACTCCACACCCTGTCCATATACTACCAACCGTGTCCCTAGTTTTCTCTAATGTATGGTGTAATGATTAAAATGCGCCTCAGAGGCTCCGTTTGTGCACTCGACACATGTCTAAATTGTCCATTTTCTTGTCCTAGTTTGCTGTCCAGAAATTGTCTTGGATTTGGACTGTTAGGCGAAGGAAGACCTCTCGAGTGCGAAGACCCCTCTAGTGAACAGGCCATCTTGTCGGCATCACTCAGTGGGCTGTGCATTAACGTGACGTCAGCACTCCGGCCCTATCACGGTTAGTGTAATTGACGTCCGAGTGACGTTAAAGCTAACTAGAGGGTCGACTCGCAGTTTATACGTCATTAAGGTACCAATGGTGAATTTGAAATCGGACGCAACGTAAGCATTTTGACAAAATAAGTAATTTATCTTGGTAAATCTTTTTTTTCACTTATCTAGGCTTAGCACGATTACATCATTCAGAACGGATATTTTAATTTATCTGTATATCTAAGAATGAGCTAACAGACTGCTGCTATAAACAGTCACTTTCCAGTCCAGAGACAGCTTGTTCTAGAAGTACACCAAAGAGAGGCTTGAAAATGATTTCCACTCGCAAGCAGACAAAACGGCGAAGCAAAACATCGGTAGGAAACTGGAGTATCTTACAATAAAAATTTCAACGCGTGTTATACGAATAGAGCCTCATTGAGGCGCACTTTAATCCATTCCCCACACAGGATCGAGATTCATTAACCTGAGTGGTAGTTAAACTACCATTTGGAATCATAATTGGGAGAGCGCTTACGTGGGTTTCTTTATAAGGTGAACTCTCAGTGGGCCTGAGATGAGAAGGACGTAAGGCCGCGCCGCGCCGCGGGCCGATCGATACGTGCCGCGTAACTACGCTACGCATACTCTCACTGAGATTGAGAACATTCTTCATTTAGTAGAAGAAAATCATTTTGCAGAACGGATTTACTAATTAATAATAAATAATGGTGGACATTGTCACACAGCGCCATCTAGCCCCAAAGTAAGCTAAGCATAGCTTGTATCATGGGAACCAGACAACTGATACTTATATACTTTTCTTTTGTAAATACATACATATAATACATATTAACACCCAGACACAGAACAAACATCAATGTTACAAATGTCACATAAATGTTTGTCCTGAGTGGGGATCGAACCCACGACCTACAGCGCAGAAGGTAGGGTTACTAACCAACTGAGCTATGAGGCCAGTCTATTGTTTAAACGCTTAACGACGACTAAAATGGTTAATAATCGGATCTGTCCATTTTTTACTGAAACTGTAAAATAGTAAAAAAATGATATTATTAAAGCCACTTTTAAACCTTACATAACCGGTCATTTATAATAATGCGTTTGCCTTTGTGGCGAAAATTTCAAAAATGATTATTTAGAGGAAAAATTTGCTTTTTGCATTTGGCTAGGATTTATTTATATTGAATTTTTAAAATGTATGATGTTTTTTTGCTTAAAAAATAAACTATAATGCCAGTGAATGTAAAATTGTATAAATCTACGACAAAAGAAACCACCTTAAAGATCGTGTACAACCAATAAAATACTGAACATTGTCGGTAATCTATACAAATAAATAAAATTGGAGTGTCTGTTTGTAATATTAAAATAACCGCTTTTTACTAAGTGTATAGATGTATACACGGTACAATACCAAAACAACATTTTTTACAATTTTTGTCTGTCTGTTTGTTCCGGCTAATCTCTCGAATGGCTGGACCGATTTTGACGGGCCTTCACTGGCAGATAGCTGATGTAGCAAGGAGTAACTTAGGCTACTTTTCCGAGGGGTAAAATAGGGGCGCGTGATAAAACCGAATTCCACGCGGACGAAGTAACGGCCAACAGCTAGTAAGTAATAAATTGAAACATGAAAGACAAAGTGGGAAAACATCTTTTAACATGGCAAGTCTACTATTTAGAAACAATTAATTTTGTTAACGTTACACGCCGCGCCCGGTCGAAGAGCGTCGGAGCATTTCTCTTTACCGAACGCCAAAGCTCAAAGAAAGCCAACAAGACGATGAATAGGTTTATCATCTGAAATAAGCTAGAGGAAACCTCTTCCAGTAACTTTGCCACAGCAGAAACTAACCTGTTCAATTTAAAACAATGTCAACTCCGCACAGAGCGCCGCGCCGCGTGGTTCCTCCAGCGATACAAATAAAATCCCCCTCAAACAATAACAAAGAGCTTCGCGGTTATAGTGCGAGATCCGACTGCAATAAAGTTATTTGAAATCTACCCTTCATCTTCTTCGAGTCACCGGTTCTGTCGAACCAGTGTGGTGAAAAGATTGTAAGTGCGCCTCAAAGAGGCTCCTTTCGTGCACTCGACACATGTCTTCGAATTTTTAGTTCTAGGACATGTCGGTTTCCTCACGATGTTTTCCTTCACCGTTTTGGGAACGTGGTATTGCGCACATAAATCTTTCAATTGAAAAATTCATAGGTACACGTCGGGATTTGAACCGGCGGCCTCCGGATTGAAACTCGGGGGTCAGTACCGCTAGACCACCACGCTTTCTAAATCTACCCTCTGAAACAGCCGCGTAACAGAGTTCAATGTTAAATGAATCGTAAAGTGAATATTCCTTACACTTCGCGCACATTAATTCCATTCCATAGCATACGATGAAAGGCATGTGCTTATAGTAACTAGGTGTTTACCCTCAGCCGAGATGATAAGGTTATTAAATTTTTAGGGGTTTCTTGGCTGTTCTTCCCCATGGAGGGTCGGATAGGGTTTGAACAGGCATCAAACTTATCGATAAGTACGCGTGACCTTATGTTTTTAATATTGACGTTTCCAAGCCATTTCTTTATGAATTCTATGGAAATAAAGTTATTGACTTTGACTTTGACTTGAATTATAAACAGACGAAGGCTCGCAAGCATCAAAATATGGTTTTAATGTTATCCTAGCGATGTAAGTCGTACCCACTAAAGTGTAACATCCAGAAATGATAGATTTAGCATTAAATTAAATAATAACTAGGTTTAAAACTTTCATAAAGTCTAAGCATCGGTTATATTCCAATTACGCAATTAAAAATTTGTATTTTATTGAAAGTATTATACAGGGTGTCCGGTAATCAATGGATAACCTTGAAATGGGTCTTAGTAGAACTATTGAGCATTCGGAAAAAAATATCAAATAAAAAAAAACCAAGTAGTATAAAAAAACAAAACATTGATTATATTAAAAAAAATACATATCTTTGATACTATACTTCTGCTCCCGCACTATTCTCTTGTATTAGATTAACAAGACAAAAGACATCGTGTAGCTTAATTGTATTTTAAGTGTTTCTTACAATTAGTAGAAACTTCAACGTTGAAAAATACTCTACGAACATTGAGAGTTAATTCTCGCTGAGTTTTACCACAAATGGAGAAAAATCAGCAATCTAGTTTTTGTAGGAATTTATTAGTATAAATAGTATATATATATATATATATTATATATAATATTATAAATAGTAATATCAATACTTTTTACTATATGCATACGAAAGTACATAAATATATATGGTACATATATTAAAAAAACAACTTTGAAAAGTTATCTGTTTGTTCCGGCAAATTTTCGAAACGGCTGGACGTTTTAGACGAGAATTTCACCGACAGACAGCTGATGTTATATGGAGTAACTTAGGCAACATTATTAAGAATAATTCACGAAACTAAATTAAACACGGCCGAAACCGCGGACACAGCTAGTGAAAAATTCAAGAGAGAGCTGATTATGTAATTATTTCGTATTCGGTACAAGCTATATATTTATTAAATCACGATAAATGCTTGTTAGATATTCTGAAATACTAGGAATAAAAGATGGTTCTGGAAAGAGTCCAAAACAAATAACGTCTCCATATTGTCATTAGAGCGAGAAAATGTTTTCACTTCTGTCTGCTTCGCAAGGCATTCATTATTCGTTTAGGATGACCCCAATTAATTTGTAATTAGTTTTCCCATTTGTCCCAAACTGGTGGCCGAGATTTAGTTAACATCTCAGCTAAAATAATCACTAAAACGACCCATATCGACGTAATGAGCTTTATGCAAGCTTTTATAAACTCTATAACGTTAGTTAATTTGTACGTTTACAACGAATATAGGAATTAACTTCAATCTAATTTCCTCAGACCAGTTTTTTTATTTTTTATTACTATAGGCTCACATTTATTAGTTGAGTTTATCTTATGGTTTAATGGCAATATTTGTAATAGCTTGTCTAGAAACATATTTTTTCAAGACAAAAATTTTTAATATTTTCTGTCAGTTATAAAGCTTTCATTTTTCGTCGTTATCTTTAATCTAGTATGAAGTCAACTTCATGTTCTTCATTATTTCAAAACGACCACCTGTGAACAGGGGTACGTATATTTGGTGAGAATCCAATAGGTATATATTTTACTCACCGATTTTCCTCATCCGTCTGAAACGGATGGCATTCATTAAGTAATTCCACTTCCGTTACACGAGCTTTATCAAGTTACATATAAGACATATACAGGCTGGCTATCCCAAGTAATTCTCCATTTCTATTAACATGAAGTTAGATCATTATAATCACTGTAAATAAATCAATTAAAATCATAACTTATGATTTACACGAAAAAATACTACGAAAACTTTCAGAGTAATGCTACGCTAAATGATTCTATTTCTGCAGCAAATACAATTATGCAAATGTGTTTTTGTACAAAATAGTCTCAAAGTCACAGGCGCAGTACAATGCGACTTGGGTCTTCCCATACCTATATAGGGAAGTTGCTTTTTGTTAAGGGCAGTAGTTAAAGCTTTACCAAATTACATTTTGTGGGTTTCGTAAATTATTCAAGCAAAAATAAAAATAAATAAAGTAATCGCGGGTCACGTCACCATTTTGATGACATTTTATTGTTAGTGATTGATTTTGATTTATTTATGGGTAAGTGTTGGTAATTCGGGCGACGCAAGGAACCCTCAATCTTCCGATTTCCGGCTGACACACTTCTTGGGACCCAGTTTGTCGGAAAATAACTCCACAATCTCGTGTTTCCTTATTCGTTTCGGAAACATATGGTAGACTTTTATTCCGCTTATTTCACCTAAAGTATGTGTGTTATCCTTAAATCTTACGGCCGTTTCAGGGAGTGGCTTTAACAAGAGCGTAAATTATTTTAACAGAACGGTTTATTTTTTAAATCTATTTCAAAACGTAGCCAGTTCGATTATAAGCTAGCTTGTAAAAACATTTCATGGCGTTTTATAGCAAGAATAACGGTTGCAGTAGGTATGTAATAAGCAGCATAATGTAACACCATGTATGTAGCAACTGATGTTGTAACTGACTACCTAAAAAGAGAGACAATAACTCTAGTATAGTCATAGGCAAGCTGCGTTTTGTAAGGCCACATTTAAATACAGCCGACCGTTTCGAGTGACCTCACAGCTCAGTTGGTAGTAACTCTGCCTTCTGCGATGTATGTGTGGGTTCGATTCCCACCCCGGACATACATTTGTGTGCCGAGCATTGATGTTTGTTCTGTGTCTGGGTGTTAATATGTATGTATTTACAAAAAAGTATAAAGTATCAGTCATCTGGTTCCAAAAGTACAAAATATGCTTAGCTTAATTTTGGGCTAGATGGCGCTGTGTGAAATGTCCACCAATATTTCTTATATTTGATTTCTACATCAAATCCACTACATCTACTCTAATAAGACTAAAATCAAAGTCAACAACATACGGTCAACATTTAAAAAAACAAAACTTTGAAGCCATTTGATATTTATCTGTAATTACTAAATTACCTACTTATGTGTTAGTATTTATATAAATAGATAAATAATAATAATAATAATAAAATACTTTAGTGTACACCAGAAAACATTATAAATAACAATTAATAGAACTTAGATGTACAATGTGCGGTCTTATCGCTATGAAGCGATCTCTTCCAGGCAATAAGAAACGTATTTCTTCGCACTTGCGGATTCAGCATAAGATTTCAAATGTCTATACCAGCTAGGGGTTGCTGTAAAACTTGGAAACGTTATATTTATTTTGTTTAAAAATAAATTTTTCGTAAAACTTACAGCTAGAAAGATCTATTTTGCATAAGTCACAAGTCCAAATCGCCCGAATGTAGGACAACGTGCATGCCGCTACTGTATGCTCTTGTTGTAACAAGTAAGGTCTTTATGAGTTCACTTTGAAGCGAAACACGGCGCGAGGTGTTGCGTGCTACTAAATAATAAAAGCCTTAACGTACGTTTAAACCGGTTACAAGCCTTTTAACAATTAAATGAACCAGTCGAAAACCTCTTTATCGTGCTTGTTTTACATAATTTTTATTGAATTGGAACCATCATAAACTTGGCATGAAAGCGGTTATACCAACTATTTATTGCACACATACGCGTCATGCTGTAGGTAACTAAGTGTTTTTATGGCTAGCTTGGTGCCTGAAATTGATTCGTGGCTAGAAGGGGAGAAAACCATCTAAGTAATGGAAAAATCTATAATAAAAGTGGAGCATTCTAAGTTATACTGTCGATGTAACATCAAAAGTTTAAAATGTGAGGCGTATTTTATTCAATATTACCATTCGCTGCTCTACTTTTTCGTAACCTAATTTGGTAGCAACTTTGATGATGCGCGGACGATGGGCGGGTTATGCTGAACTCTAATCATCTCGCTCCTTTGCCAGTCTCATGTATGAGTAAGTTCATTCTATATATATATTAAATGAAATAATTGTTTTTGATATTGTAAACCTTGACGAAAGGGAGAAGAAGGAAACGGATTTTTTATTAATTAACGTAAATTGTATTAAGTTTTTTTGTATTCTTCTATTTTAATAAATGATTTCTCTATTCTATACTATACTACATATAGTGGTTCCTTGCCCTTCAAACTCTCGTAACTTTTTTTTATATGATGATGTTACCGGACGACCTGAAGGCCCACCAGATAGTAAGGAGTACCACAGAGCCCATAGTAAATTCTTCGTTTATGTGTAACGATTTTATTAGCTCATCCTTTTTTTATATTGGTGACAATTAACACAGCGCCATATAGCCCTGTTCCAAACTAAGCATAGTTTGCACTATGGGAACCAGACAACTGATAGAATATATATATCCTATTTTTGTAACTACATAAATACATATAATACAATATATTACATATTATTAATAAGTATTGATTAAATTATGAAATATTTCTAGCTAATATTACCGAAATATAAAACAATATTTCAATAACAGGCCATTGTAATGTTGTAATGTTATGGTAAACCGAAGGCTATCATCATCTAATTTAGGGTTAGGCAGCCCTGTTAAATTACTTTAATTATGATACTCCTGTAAGTGCCAGCTAATTACTAATAGTACTTAATAGGCCGCGTAAACAGCCACGTTCATTCACCAATTACGGATACACAGGGCACATAGGGATGCCGGAGGGTAGCTGCAGGAAATACATCGTTTATGAAAGTGGGCAATACTTAATACCAAAATAAGGGGCCAAGTAGTAAGCAGTTAAAAAACCTTTTTTCGTTATTGAATTCTTGTCTTGAATTGAGTAATCATATATAAATTTTCAGTTTGAGTGACATTATAAACAAAATCGAAGTTCCACTTATTTTTTATAATAACCTACTAACATACATCTACACAGACAGACAGTAAACATACATATATAGAGGAAGAATACATCTACACAGACAGACAGTAAAGATAAACATACATATATAGAGGTATATAAGAATCTTTTTTACCCCTAAGGTCGGGCACTGGAAACTGCGACACAGTTTTTTACTTAAATATTTTCCAGTGTTCATTTTTGTATACATAGACATAGACATACATTTATTTACTCAAGTAGCACACAATACATTATATAACAATTTAGCAGAAGGGAAACATAAAAATAAAAACAATGTACACAAAGAAATTATTAAAAAAAAACAATCCAAAAATAACTTAAAAATAACATCGAAATAGTAAAAGAAGTACAAACAAGACCTAATATAATGTGTGCTACGCCAGCAAATAGGTTTCAGCTCAGCATTATGCCCACTGTTTTGGCAGTGGACGCTGTTATTCTGCCGAAACCACTTCAAGTAGCCACAAGACCCTGTCAGACAAGCGCTACAATATATATATATATATATATATGTGTGTGTGATGTATATCTAATAAATAATGTCAAAAATTATATCAGCCATGTCAAACTTCTAGCGGAATGAAAATCTAAAGAATAAATTATATAATTGTTATAACTATAAAATTAGCAGGCAAAGGGCGCCTCACATTTATCTTTACCAGGCAACCCAGCTTTTTGACGCTCTAAAACTAATAATTTCAATCGCCTCTTAAAAGTAACTTTAGATTTCATCAGTGGAAGAGGTGGCGGTATGTTGTTCCAGCACTTGGTTGGCTGGTACCGAAAGCTGCCCCTAAACGCTACCGTTTTATGCTTACTGTAATGTAGTAGGTTCCTAGTTGACCTTGAGCTATACTTGGTTCGAAAATAAGTATTCCGGCAACTCCGAAGTTACAACGCTATGAACTATAACAGCCATGTGCAAATACCTCCTTGACTCCATGTTCAAAGTATCTGATTCGTTTATATACGGCGTGATATGAGTTTTGGGTGGAATGTTGTAGCAAAATCTACAACAAGCGTTTTGCACCCTTTGAATAATACTGTGTTGTTGTATCTTAATCAGGAATAAATTATTATTATTGCTGTTATCATTATTATTATAATACCCCACAGGTTACTTATTACAAACTTTAGTTACGCATTTTGTTCAGACATCGGTTCGGCGCGGCGACGGACAGCGACGAGATAAAAATAACAGTGCCAAATTAGACGACCTTTATGTGTTAATCAGAAGCGACGCGACGCTACGGGGGGACTCGAAGATGATTTATGAGTTATGAATAAAGAAATCAAGTGTCAAATTATAGGACGCAAGCGCAAGCAGTTGCCTTCTATCAAAGCAGGGCTCTATTATGTCGGCCCATTCACTTTCACTTTGTACGCAGCGCGTCTCGTGAGGATTTCTCTCTTTTGTTGGGGAAGTGAGGGCGTTCCCTAAATAAGGCGCAAGTCCCCGGGGAAGGACACTCAATTCACATTCATGTTATGAAGGATGAATTGGACGTCTTCAACATGTAAAATATCCTAACAAATGTACTATAAAGTTATAAAGTTGCATGATCTTCTTTTTTCTATTAAATAATTTGTTTATTTTTTTCGATAGTTGATCAGGAGTGTGAAATTATCAAGTTATTAGTCAAGTAGAAACAGTCTCAGAGTTGCAATATAATAAAACTATTAATTTTTCTAGCTACGTCTATTTATTTTTATGTGATACAGTTACGGAACGAGCCGACCGACGACGGCCCAACTGGTGTTAAGTGGTAACCTCTGCCCATAACAAGCGATGCGGCTTGGGTCCTCCCTTAACAGGTACGACAAGACCCAGTCGCATCGTAAGCGCCCGTAACTCTGACACGTGAAGGTGGAATGTCTCATGTGCCTGCAATTTCACCGGCAACCACATCTTTCAAACCAGAACACAGTAACGAGAACGCGTTACTGCTTGGCGGCAGAAATGGGCATGGTGGCAGTACTTCCCCGGACGAACTTGGCGTGAGTTCTACTGCTCTACAAAGTAAATGGCAGTAAATATGATCGTTTCTCACATTTACCAGAACAAGAGTATAAAATAATATACCGCAAAAAATATTAATTGCACGACACGAAAGATATTTCTACCAGAATACCTCATCCATATTTCAAATATCTCGACTCATTTCGAGCACTAAATGTTTCTTTTTTTTAGATCGGTCGTGTTTCCTTTGAGTTATGATTTATGAATTCACCGCACCTGAGTGGGAGTGTATTATCATTTCTGAATGGAAAGGTTTTAATTTACCAGATAGATAATTTATTGTGAATTACTAAGATTTCTATTAAACGTTTCATCTTAATAGTCAAATATGTATTGGATAGGCATATAACATTTATTTAACATTACTTAGATATAGGTACTTATTTTGTTAAAAAAGTTACTAAGTTATTATAAGCCCAAATAAGGTCTTAATATAGCAGCTTTAAGGTGTAGAATGTTACCGATAAGTACCGATAGCATATAAAATGAACAAGCGCACTGACATCTTGACTTATAGATCATTTCATTTCATTTATTTATGTTTGTTTGTGAACCTAGGTATACAAGATGGTGGTAGGGCTTAAAATTAGGTCACTAGATTCTGCTATGTGAGCATACAAACATTACAAACGTATTATTGCCAAAAAAAAAAACTAAGCACAATATAATATTAAACAGTCAATTAAAATAATAATATAAATGGAAGTACATACTTAAAATTTGCAACAAAACTATAAAAATCTAAAATATAAATTCGAACTAAAGTCAACAGAATAGGAAGCTGTTTATATAATACTAATTTATCTGTTATGGTTTCTGTGTGTCTCCGACTGCCCGGGCCGAGCTTACATTTCATCAACGCCCAGTAAGTTTTAACCAAAGTATTCCGCTAACAGCGCCAGCGTCGATCTCCATTTTAACTTGTTTACCTCTTCAACAACGCAGAACAAATTTTATCAACACTAATATATCAACAACGTAACAAAAATATACATAATATTTTCACAAAGTGTATCCCGTAAATTAAAAGGGCACAAAATCAAATCCGCGATAAATACCCCGCAGCTAAAATCAAAGCGGGCTAGACAAACTGATTTATGTATGTACTTGGAATATTATCTTACCCCCAATAAACTGTTGGCAGTAAGGGATGCGAAATTACGGAGCCCAGATAACCACCTCAGTCGCAGTCAATCAACAGACAGCTGGGGAATTTGGTTTATTCCTCTATGTCCGTTTAACCTCTTGAACCACGAATATGATACCGGTGCGGTCTACGGTATATTAAGTATTTTCAATATTCACAGTTTTCTAAGCGCGTTTAAACGCCTTTCCCAAAGTCCAAACCAAAAGACCTAGTTTTTATTCGTTTTTAACCTTCTCTTTCCTAATTTTTCTCAATAAGTCTTCAATAAAAACTACTTAACTATTTCAAATTTGGCTTCAACAATGATATATGAGCTGCAAGCTGTTTCCAACATTATCTGTGGCTTAACCCCACGCAGGGCAATTATCCGGCGAAACGCCCGTTACCCGTTACCCGTTACCCGACATTATACGATTAACTTAATATACAATTAGTTATGTGGAAGTTTTAATTGACGAAAATACGTACGCAAAAACATTTTCATATTTTTGATTGGACAGTGGTTGATCAGAATGTCATATTCGTTACAACAATTTTCGTAATGGCGAATTAAATACACAATATGTACCTACATAATACGCAAATAAACATACTGTTCAGTGTTATCAGTTCAGTTTGTAAAACTAATCTAATTTATTTATGGATTTATTACAACGATTTGTATCGCCAGCCCCTTAACACTTACTCAGTAATAAAATATGCAACAAAAAATTAAATTACAATAAATTAAAATATCCGATTGTAACTACAACAAGACATTTTGTATGAAACAATAATATAATGATGTAACATACATTAAATTCGTAAATACAATAGAAACAATAGACACAAATCGTTGAAAATTAAATTTAAGTTTAAAATAGTAAATGCATAAACTTATTTATTTTTCTAAAGAACATAAAATTGGATACTCTTAATTGAAGACTACATTAATACCCCCAGTAAAGAAACAATTTCAGCACCAATAAATATTGTAACATATTTTGCCTGCACTGAAAATTAAAATGTTGGACTGCGCCTCTACCTACTAAAGTGGCTATGGACCATTGAGGGGATTCATCTGGAACTGTTGAGAGCCGTTAAAATAGTTACTGCAATTCAACGTGATTTATGGAGCTCAAAGCATAGCTCCAACGGGCATCTTCGTTGCAATCAAATGTTTTTTTTTTTTTTGTGATACAGTTACGGAACGAGCCGACGGCCCACCTGGTGTTAAGTGGTAACCTCTGCCTATAACAACCGATGCGACTTGGGTCCTCCCCTACTAGGTACGACAAGACCCAGTCGCATCGTATGCGCCCGTAACTCTGACACGTGTAGGTGAAATGTCTCATGTGCCTGTAATTTCACCTGCAACCACACCTTTCAAACCGGAACACAGTAACGCGAAAGCGTTACTGCTTGGCAGCAGAAATGGGCATGGTGGCAGTACTTCCCCGGACGAACTTGGCGAGAGTTCTACTGCTCTTAAAGTTAAGTTGCGTGGTCAATTTGCAATCTGTTTCGCTTCACCCGGGCATATATCCGGGTTCCGATACCCAGGTTTCACAAATACATTTTCAATAACCCACCAGTGGCAGTGTATTGTAACCGCAATTGTTTTGCTAATGGAAAGCCAATCCTGGCGGCCGCCGCGCGACTTCCACATATTGTGCGGTTTACTTGCATTTCAATTCATTGCGTTAACATTATACAATAAACAAAGATTTTTATGATTACCATATCCTTTCCCCATGGAGGGTCGGATAGGGTTTGAACAGGCATCAAATTTATCAATAAGTACGCGTGACCTTATGTTTTGAATATTGACGTTTCCAAGCCATTTTTTTATGAATTCTATGGAAATAAAGTTTTTGACTTTGACTTACCAACAAACAAATTATAGACATTAAGGTCGTTTCAAACCAGTTGTGCTTAACATAAGCAATATAAGTAAAACGAAATATAAGTTGATCGTTGCTGTGACACATTTTGCACACGCCTATGTTATCTTAAAATCTTCCATCAATTTCAGAAGTTTCAAACGGTACACTTCCCATAAAATATCTTTAAGAAAGTAACAAATTACAATAGTAACATTTTAACACAACAATGGTATATTATATACCTACTTGTAATCTTCATGCGCAAACTAGAAAAAATACTTAAATATTATGAAAATGCATTCATAATGGAATTAATGCCTGTCTCGGCTGTAAGCAGCAAAGCGAAATATATTTTGTCTTAACCTGTCTCTCAAGATAAATCCATAAATTATAGCACTTATTATTGATATAAAATATTTAAATGGGATAATAGAAAGCAGAAAGCTTTTCAAGAGCAGTAGAACTCTCGCCAAGTTCGTCCGGGGAAGTACTGCCACCATGCCCATTTCTGCTGCCAAGCAGTAACGCTTTCGCGTTACTGTGTTCCGGTTTGAAAGGTGTGGTTGCCGGTGAAATTACAGGCACAAGAGACATTCCACCTTCACGTCTCAGAGTTACGGACGCATACGATGCGACTTAGGTCTTGTCGTACCTAGTAGGGGAGGACCCAAGCCGCATCGCTTGTTATGGGCTGAGGTTACCACTTTACACCAGGTGGACCGTCGGCTCGTTCTGTAACAGTATTACAAAAAAAAAAGATATTTTTTCATAAATTCGCCATAAAAATAATGTTATGAATAATACAATGAATGGCACCACACACGATATTGCATACATGAAGCGCGGTCACCATTCTTTCATTCCATTCTCGTGTTTTCATAGCGTTTCGAACGTTTTAATCCCTCAGCTCGTTTTAACAGCAATTTTATTTCTCTCCATTGTTTTACCGTAACTTTCACGATTCTATAAAAGGACGAATAAAACTCACAGGCGATGTAACAGGAACGGGGGTGAAATGGGGTGTTTTGACACTTGATGGTTATATGGTCGATGAGCTAAGCGATGATTGGGAAAGTTTATAGACACGGCGGACCTGTTATATTGCAACGACGAATAATTATAACTTCACTTATAGAGTAAATAATAAATAAATAAATAATGGTGGACATTTCACACAGCGCCATCTAGCCCCAAAGTAAGCTAAGCATAGCTTGTATCATGGGAACCAGACAACTTGATATAAGTATTACGTAAATCCGATTCAATATAAATGAACAGTATTTGATGGAGACGAATAGAGGTAAAACTGATATACATACTTATATACTTTTCTTTTGTAAATACATACATATAATACATATTAACACCCAGACACAGAACAAACATCAATGTCACAAATGTCACATAAATGTTTGTCCTGAGTGGGGATCGAACCCACGACCTACAGCGCAGAAGGTAGGGTTACTAACCAACAGAGCTATGAGATCAGTCAATAGCAAATATTGTTAGCATACGCTTAGGTAGCCTTAACGTCATAGCTTTGTTTGACTGACCTCACAGCTCAGTTGGTAACTCTGCCTGCTGCACTGTAGGTCGTGGATTCGATTCCCACCCAGGATAAACATTTGTGTGACGAACATAAATGTTTGTTCTGTGTCTGGGTGTTAATATGTATTAGGTAGGTTTATGTATGTATTTACAAAAGTATATAAGTATTATATCAGTTGTCTGGTTCCTATGATACAAGCTGCGCTTAGCTTACTTTGGGGCTAGATGGCGCTGTGTGAAATTTCCATCAATATTTATTATATATTTATATTTACCTATGTTGTTAAAAGCGTAGACTAGCAAATATTTACAAAGTAATATTTTAAAAATATCGCTACACGTAGATACTTACTGGGAAATTACATAAAACAAAATCGCTTTGATATTTTGGCGCCAGCCAGCCCAAGTTTATAAACATTCCTTTCGAGCTCAGCCAACTTTCATGGAGTAAAATATTAGGCAGTATTGCTGTACGTCTGGAACCGAGCTAATATTTGTGAGAGACGTGCAAACCGGAAACTAGTGTAGTATAAATACACATAAATCTTACAGTAACCTATTTTATTATATATATTTATTTCATAACATTTTTCCCAGAACAAATTTTGACAATAATGTAAATAAATATCGCGTGTAAAGTGGCTGTACGACCTTGTCAGACATTGTGGTAGGTTTAAAACTTACAGAATTGATATAAAGCTGCTTTGAACGTGCTTTTATAAAATTACTGATTAGGTACCTCGACAGGAAAAGTTTTAAGAGCAGTAGAAATTACGCCAATTTCGTCCGGGGAAGTACTGCCACCATGCCCATTTCTGCCGCCAAGCAGTAATGCATTCGCGATACTGTGTTCCGAGGTGTGGTTTCCGGTGAAATTACAGGCACATGAAACATTCCACCTACACGTCTCAGAGTTATGGGCGCATACGATGCGACTTGAGTCTTGTCATACCAAGTAGGGGAGGATCCAAGTCGCATCGGTTGTTATGGTCCGAGGTTACCACTTAACACCAGGTGGGTCGTCGGCTCGTATCGTATCTCAATCACATTAAAAAAAAGTGCCTAAAGAAAAGCACCTGAGAAATATTTATTGTGAATATATATATCGCAATCAACACATAGACATGCTAGGTGGCGAACTCATCGCCACTATTGTATTCCCAATAAAAACTGACGTACGAAGCGCTTTTGCACAATAAATCGTACCAAAATAAACCGGCTGTCGAAACAATTTCAAACCAATGAAATAAATACTTGCAATTGAGGCGCGCGCGGTCGCGTTACCAATTTAATAAAACTTTTAAAAGCCAAACCACAGATTACTGAGTTATACGGTCAATCTGGCAAAATATGAAAGCATACATACATACAATTCTATTCAGCAATTCTATTGTACGATAATTTATTGAACACTAGCTGTACCTACCCGGCATTCGTTGCAATGAATCAAATTAAGTATAGAGTATAACAAATAAATAAATAAGAAATATAATACTGAAATAATAGTAATATTCTGTTTATTGAAGTGTTTTTTTATAACATAAGTGCAAAAAGTTACATTATAAACAAAAAACTATTTTTTTCACTAAAGCAAAAAGTTTATATAAAAATAAAACATTTATATATATATATATATATTTAGGCCAGGAAGCGTCGCGGGTGTTCCCAGAACACTATCAAAATTTGATCATAATCAATGGCTTCGGAACGCATAAGGAACAAACATAAAAACTTTTTTTATATTTTATACTTAGTTACTTAAATAGATATTCTGCTGCTACCATCAAATGTGTCAAATGAGCTGACTTTTTTTTTATGTAATACAGTTACGGAACGAGCCGACGGCCCACCTGGTGTTAAGTGGTAACCTCGGCCATAACAACACCACCATACAACTGAACTGACTGAACTGAACTGAACTGACCATAACAACTGATGCGACTTCGGTCCTCCCATACTAGGTACGACAAGACCCAAGTCGCATCGTATGCGTCCGCAACTCTGAGACTTGAAGGCGGAATGTCTCATGTGCCTGTAATTTCACCGGAAACCACACCTTTCAAACCGGAACACAGTAATGCGAATGCTTCACTGATTGGCGGCAGAAATGGGCATGGTGGCAGTACTTCCCCGGACGAGCTTGGCGAGAGTTCTACTGCTCTTAAAGATGCTAACGTAACTCATTCGCTCTTTCAGTGTCCCATCGTTTGAAGCCAACGCCGCCCGACTTTATCATAAAAGCGGTATCTACTCTGGCGACAAAGCGACACAAAACGACAGACCTACCAGCTACCAGCACACTGTAGTAGGTACGAATGCCTGCCTCGTAATCCCTATTGACAACGTAATTGTTCCGACATTTTGTCAATCTGCCAACACAAGGCGAGATTTACAGCGAATTTTATATGCTGTCACACGATATTACATTTTAGTGTGAAGTAACGTTAAGTATGCTTTTATGAACTTTGCGTTTTGGATACATTTGATAAGTACTTCCATACCTTGGTTTTGTGTTTTGGTAGGACGACGCGGTCGTTGAACTTAGGTATCGATAGACATAATATTGTTTATTCATAGATCCATGTCATCAAATTTTGAATCTAGGACACCTTTCGTCTCTACATGGGTAAAAGGAAGGCGTAGGTACATAAGTATTTTACATAAAGAAGTAAAAAATGCTCCTAATTTTCAAACAAAAAAATATCGTGAATTTAAAATAAAAATGTATTATTACTTAGTTTATGTGTATATTATATTTTATTGTATGTCCAATCAGTGTATTCATTCTAATTTGCAGTTAACTCTGTTTGCCTCTTCGATCTTAATGGATTAATGTAGTAATTAATCATACAGTTATATCGTAAATAATTTGGTTCTAGTCAGCAAAATAAGGTCTTTTTGAAACTGTAAAACTGTATCGCTTGTTTGTGGAACAAAATGTTTCTATTTTAAGATTTAACTTCTGTGTACAGAGTAACTCGGGCACCTACAATGTTATCTACTACTTTTGTTACGCACTCGGACTTTTATTAAGTGCTTAAGAGGTTATTTATAGTGCAACATGTGAAAACTTAATACAGAACTTTTATCTTTAAACCATCTTATTTGTTGGGAACTATTTTGAGCTTATAACTCAGTTATAATAGAAATAACCTCACCCATGTTACAATTTTAAAGAGATGAAATTAAAAATAACTAAAGCACTATTGGACAAACAACTTCAGTGCTACTATTACCACTAAAAAACTACCAATAATCAGAAAACTGTAAGCGATTCAGCGCAGCGAACTGACATAAGTATGATACTATTCCAAATATTCGACCGCTGGACCCCACTGGACCCTTCACAATTGACGGAAATCAGAGTTACCCCAAACACAATCCTTCGTTCCCTAATCTGGGATCGTACAAATCAAACGACCCTATGGAATGCCGTGGAAATGTTCAACTTTTTTATTGGTCCGTATAAAATATTTTACGTCGAATGAAAAGTATTGTCATTCAATTATAAGGGATTTAGGTTTTTTTTATGTTATTTGGTTACGGAACGAGCCGACGGCCCACCTGGTGGTAAGTGGTAACCTCGGCCCATAACAACCGATGCGACTTGGGTCCTCCCCTACTAGGTACGACAATATCCAAGTCGCATCGTATGCGCCCGTAACTATGAGACGTGTAGGTGGAATGTCTCATGTCTGTAATTTCACCGGCAACCAAACCTTTCAAACCGGAACACAGTTACGCGAACGCGTTACTGGTTGGCGACAGAAATGGGCATGGTGGCAGTACTTCCCCGAACGAACTTGGCGAGTTCTACTGCTCTTGAAAAGCCTCAGTATCAACTTGTCGATGTTTGCTGTTTTCTATGATCAAGCATATTCGCATATTTACATGTAACAGTACCTATATGATTCGTGTCAGTAACTCTTCGCTGAGTGACTCGCGACACAATGGGACCCCTTTGAACCAGACACATGTCTTCGATCTTTTGTTTATAGGACATGTCAATTTCCTTACGTTGTTTTCCGTCACCCTTCTGAGAACATTGTAATTCCCTCATAATTTTAATAGAAATCTGAAATTCGCGTGTGTTTGTTTATTGGGCTACTGCCAACGTTCTGACACGTACAAATATATGAAGGATATTTTATGGTTTATGTTAATTACTTAACATTTTTCTGCTTACCTTGGTATCAATGAACTGATACCAAGAATGATGAAATATACATATACATAATATATATATACATAATTTTAATAGAAATCTGAAATTCGCGTGTGTTTGTTTATTGGGCTACTGCCAACGTTCTGACACGTACAAATATATGAAGGATATTTTATGGTTTATGTTAATTACTTAACATTTTTCTGCTTACCTTGGTATCAATGAACTGATACCAAGAATGATGAAATATACATATACATAATATATATATACATAATTTTAATAGAAATCTGAAATTCGCGTGTGTTTGTTTATTGGGCTACTGCCAACGTTCTGACACGTACAAATATATGAAGGATATTTTATGGTTTATGTTAATTACTTAACATTTTTCTGCTTACCTTGGTATCAATGAACTGATACCAAGAATGATGAAATGAACTCGACACGCCAATCCTATACATATTTGGTTATCCGCAATAACAAGAGACTACATAATACAATTTCACATTATTGTGATATTAGCGACTATTTTATATATTTATATCGAATACAAAATTAAATATCACGAAAGACAAAACACATATAGCTAAACAACCGCTTATATAATATTTAAGTCTTCTTCTTCGAGTCACCGGTTCTGTCGAACCAGTGTGGTGAAAGGATTGTAAGTGCGCCTCAAAGAGGCTCCTTTCCTGCACTCGACACATGTCTTCGAATTTTTAGTTCTAGGACATGTCGGTTTCCTCACGATGTTTTCCTTCACCGTTTTGAAAACGTGGTATTGCGCACATAAATCTTTCAATCGAAAAACTCACAGGTGCACGTCGGGATTTGAACCGGCGACCTCCGGATTGAAACTCGGGGGTCAGTACCGCTAGACCACCACGCTCTCTATTAATTAATTCTAACTCTAATATTTAAGTATTATGTATTTAAGTAAATTAAGTATATAAGTAATCCTATAGAGCTCCTATAGAGAGAGAGAGTAGCGACGTTACACCCTAAGTCAGCCCACGTCATTTCATTACTCATGTAAAGCAACCCATAAGCTCATATGTCACCTCCGTCAGTAGGTAGGGGGGGCATATCACAACAACCTGTCAACAGCTCAGTAGGGGGGGTGGGGGGGGCAGAGGAAGTGACATCACTACCACGTCCAGATACCCGTCCGGAGGGGACATACGTCACACACTTGACCCGTGGAAACACACACACACACACACACACACACACACACACAAACACACACACACAAACACACACACACACAAACACACACACACACACACACACACAGTGCACGATGAAACATGAATTATAGAAAGGAATCGTTTATAATGATTACTTTCATCCTTTACACAGCTAGTATAAAACATTTAAATAAGTTTCTTGTTAAACAAACATGGTTATCCATCCTAAGTTTGTTGTTTCATTCTGTCTGTACGTAACGTACAAATACATATTAATGTATACTGTGGGATAACACGAGCCAATAACGTATCATGTCGGTTATGCAACTGTAATTAACGGAATAGCGACCACCCTATGCCATACAGTATAGATATAGGTGTGTTACATAATTCCGTTTTCCTTATAATGTATTGTGTCCAGTATACGTTATATAATTACCGAATAACGTAACAAATAAGCGGAGGATATTTCAGCAAGGCTATACAAAATTTATATCATAAATAAATATTATTGATGGACAATTCACACAGCGCCATCTAGCCCCAAACTAAGCATAGCTTGTACTATGGGAATCAGACAACTGATACAATACTTACAAACAATTATTATATAATATATAATCAATACTTTTTACCTACATAATTATATTAAATATTAACAACCAGACACAGAACAAGCATCTATATTAGTCACACAAACGTTTGTCCTGGGTGGGAGTCGAACCCACACCTACAGCGCAGAAGGCAGAGTAACTACCAACTGAGCCGTTAGGCCTGTCATGTGGAATTTCAGACACCAAACTACTACTACAAATGAAGACAATGGTTCGGTCAAATCAGTGCAGTGAAAGGATTTTAAGTCAAAATGGCTCCTTTCGTGCACTCGGAACAGAATTTGGTCACACACCAAAGAAGGGTTATGATGGCTAACGACGCAAGAAAGGCCTCACCGGTAAAACCATCCAAAAATAAACTAAATTAATGCTGTTTGACCCAATTGATTTGTGAGGACCAACGTTTTTATATGGACATTGTCACACAGCGCCATCTAGCCCCAAAGTAAGCTAAGCATAGCTTGTATCATGGCAACCAGACAGCTGATACAATACTTATATCCTTTATTTTTTTTAAATACAATAATACATATTAACACCGAGACACAGAAGAAACATCTATGTTTCTCACACAAATGTTTGTCCTAGGTGGGAATCGAACCCACGACAGAGCAGAAGGTAGGTTACTTACCAACTGAGCAATGACAACGTGTTGTTATTGTGTTGGCGAATACGGATTTCTGTATGAATATTAATGAAAGTTCTGACTGAATCACAAGTCAATCATTAACTGGGAACATTTTGAATTTATGAAAAAAATGGGCCAAGTTCTAATATAATCATAAATGAAAACTTCAGAAAAACATTCTCAAACAGAAGAGAAAATGATACTTTACTATGTCGTCTTTGAAACATAAATTGTATCTATGTAGTTTTTGTTACGGCGCGGGGCGGCGCGGCGGGGCGGTGGGGCGGCGCGGCAGTAGAGCCAGTCAATTAGCAACGATGCGGCGTTAAGCGGCGAAATAGGTCACCGGGTGAATCTGACCACTTTGTTCCGTTATGTAAACCAGGAAGGGCTGCGTTATTGCGTTATCAAACACCGCCCATGCTTCACTATATGTTTTTATAGTTCGAAATTATTTAGATGTTCCGATACTACGCTACAAAAAGTTCTTACGCAGATAATTAAACCTTCAAATTGAAATTGATTTATTTATTTATTTTATTTTATTTATTTATTAATTTCAACAACTATTATTACAGGATTAACCTAATGCACGAGTGTTATAAACATGCCAATTCAATATTTAAAAGTTAGAAAAAATATAATACAAATTATTTACAAACAATTCAACGTCTAAAATTAACAATATGAAAATATTATATATTTATTATTATTATTTATTTTATTTATTATTATTATTATATATTTATTTATTTATTTATTGCGTAACACGTGTAAGTAACAGATAGTATGATTGTGTTACAACAGGTACTTGCAGGCATATTCAGCGACTCCAGCACGCTGTACACTTTGAAGGGGTGAGCAGAGCCTCTAAGCTTTATTCACCATGTGGGTTAGTTATACTATCAGGACGATGTCCACTGACATCACTGACACGTAAAGCTAGCGCCGCGCCGCGCCGCGCCGCGCCCTCATTGTTCATCCATCCAAAAGTTGCCTTGTAGAAATCGCTATTAGAGATAAGGCCGCCCATTGTATTACCTTAGCTTAAATATAAACTTACGAAAGTTTATTAAAACTCTAGTACGAAACGTACTCTTTACGTAATTTCCATGTATAGTGGTCAATAAAGTAACATCTATCTACCTGAACCTTTTATACCAGTTGAATCCTATAGGAATGTACAGACGACTGTTCAAAATCGGTGCTCAAAGTGGATTTACCTCTATTCGTCTCCATCAAATACTGTTCATTTATATTGAATCGGATTTACGTAATACTAAGTATTATATCAAGTTGTCTGGTACCCATGATACAAGCTATGCTTAGCTTACTTTGGGGCTAGATGGCTCTGTGTGAAATGTCCACCAATATTTATTAATTTATTTCATGAAGCTTTTAGACATATTCGTTTTTGTGGACATATAAGTTTGAGAACAAAGCCGACATTAGCTTCACTACATGACATAACTACTAACATTGCGCCGTCTCTCCCGGATACCAAGAGTTACTACAAACACTTAGTTACCAAAAAATACTCCTTAACATAAAACACTCCAAGTAGTAAGGCCTCCGTTACTTAACGAGACAGAAAGTTGCAGATTGGAGGCCACATATTTTCGACTTAGTGCAGTGGCCACAAGCTTCGGATAGGGTTGTCACGCATTATAAAAGTCAAAAACGAAGTATATGATTATTTGATAGTTTCCTAGCCAATATAGATAAAAAAGTGAATCTTAAATAGTTGATCAACCCCGAATTCAAATGCGAGGCACTTGGTAATGTAATATGAAGTTAATTACGGTGTGGGCCTAATATATCGCCCATAAAAAAATCTATACCTAACGGGTCCACTTTCCCAATACGCGTACATACTCAATTCAAAGCTACTTTTACAGAGAAAAGAAAAAACAAATTAGCTTCGCAACGTCTATTTAAAATATGCATTCGTTCGCTTTGTATAAGTAAACAAATTTATTAACAACTAATCGGTTAAGATAAGATTATCATAAGATAATCTTATCTTAACTTCTCTTAGCTTAATCTAAGAACAATTTGAACAGTGAAATATAAATGTTTTTCCATGTAAAAGTTATTATGAAACTAATCTGAAAGGTGGCAACGTGTGGCAACCCTAGAGAGTGTTGTAATATTTATAGACTAAGTGAACTAAGGCTTATGCTTTCATGGCATATTTCATATAAAATGTTGCAACATGAATAGCCTTCTTTCTTTGTTTTCTATTGGGAAGAATTTCTTGTATATACAACACATAACTAAGTAATAGAAAAAACACATATTGAATTGTTTCATTGAAAAACTAATAAATAATATTACGAATGAATTATTTACCAATAAGTTTAAGGTGAACGATAAGGCCAGTAATAACAAGGAAGTAACACTTTGTGAAGAACTAAACCTAACGAAATAAACAATTACCCAGCCAAGTGTGAATCGGACTGCCGGAACGAGGGTTCCGTGGATTTTACAAGCTTTTTTAACGCATTGTTTGTATTTGTTTAGTCAAAATTTGCAATAGGATTTTGAACCAGTTCCCGTTTTGGTATGCACAATCCTAAAGACGATGCAATATTATGTACACCTGGAGCTGATGCTGCAGCCAGGGCCATCTGCAGACCATCCAACTCCTCAACAGCGCTCTTCTTCTTCTTCTTCTTCGAGTCACCGGTTCTGTCGAACCAGTGTGGTAAAAGGATTATAAGCGCCTCAATGAGGCTCCTTTCCTGCACTCGACACATGTCTTCGAATTTTTTGTTGTAGGACATGTCGGTTTCCTCACAATGTTTTCCTTCACCGTTTTGGGAACGTGGTATTGCGCACATAAATCTTTCAATCGAAAAACTCATATGTGCACGTCGGGATTTGAACCGGCTACCTCCGGATTGAAACTCGGGGGTCAGTACCGTTAGACCACCACGCTAAATGTTTTGGCCCTTCACATTTGCCTTGACAGGTACTTTTCTAAAAATAACAAGAACTAAGTAAATAGGTTGATTTAATTTGTTTTACTATTAAATTCCTTAATGAGAGGATGCAAATGTCGATAGGCGACAATAACCACTTAGCATCAGATATATTTGTTTGCCTAACAAAAACATAAAATTAAAAATAAATAAATATAATAAAATAAAAATAAGAACAACTCAGACTAGTCAAAATGTTATGAAGTGTTGCGTGATAGAGTTTTCACTTGGTATACAGGGTGTCCGGTAATGAATGGATAACCTTGAAATGGGTCTTAGTAGAACTATTGCGCATTCGGAAAAAAATATCAAATTAAAAAAACCAAGTTCTACTAAGATCCATTTCAAGGTTATCCATTCATTACCGCACCCTGTATAACATGTGACACGAAGTTTGAGACTTGCATGTGTTACCAATTTGGCCTTAAAGCAAAAATCAAAAAGACTGATATAAACAAGTATCTTGTACAAGGCCGGGACCCTTCATTATTGACCTTTTTGTTTATTAACGCGTATTCTGCGAATATTTTAGCCGGCTACTCATTATGCTTAAAAAGATAAAGACCCCAAAAGTAGGTCAAACAGATAGACTGACGGATTAAAATACGGAATAGTATAATATATATCATAACAAAGAAAAATTGTTTTGACCATTTTAAGTTCCTGCACTAGGATTCCTTATACTTGACTGGCCTCATAGCTCAGTTGGTAGTAACCCTGCCTTCTGCGCTGTGAGTCGAGGGTTCGATTTCCACCCAGAACAAACATTTATGTGACATTTGTAACATTAATGTTTGTTCTGTGTCTGGGTGTTATTATGTATTATAATGTATGTATTTACAAAAGAAAAGTATGTAACTATTATATCAGTTGTCTGCTTCCCATGATACAAGCTATATTTAGCTTACTTTGGAGCTAGATGGCGCTGTGTGAAATGTCCACCAATATTATATTATTATTATTATTATCCTGTAAATCCTGTCCGATCCGGTCAAGAGGAAAGAAAAAGTAGTTGTTTTCACTGAATATTTTCAGGTTTTTACGAATGCAAATTACTTTATAGTATTTCACAGCGTGTTCTAAAGACAATACATATTTTTAAGGTCACATATTGAATGATGCGTTGCGTACATTTCAGATGATGTAAGTGGCCTTCACAAAATGCAAGCGGGAGGCTATTCGGCCAAGTCTTAATAATGAAGTGAATCGGCTACCAATATTTTATTATTCGGTTTTAAAAATCAATCAGTCAATAAGTAGTTTCGAAGTGTTCGCAGTAACAAAAGTTTTAAACAGACTTGACAAACTGAAGATTTAATGGTTTGCGTTCCAGCGCGAAGCATCAAACCCGGTAATTTCCTTACCATTTAAAGAAATACTAATTTAGACCTATAGTTTAAATACTTAAGTCACTGTTACAATCTGACAGTGCACCATTTTCTCTATAAAATGTTGTGTGTTTAAGAGTAGTATTGAAGAAATTGTAGAGGTCATCAGTACATATTGTAACCGAAAATTTGAAGGGATCTGTGAAGTAAACAAAAGGAGCCTCCTTGAGAAGCACCGCAGAGAGGGAGAGTGGTACCTAGTAGTAGCACTACTGATAGCTACATTACATTAGTTATCTGCTGTGCTGCACAAGACCCTTCCCTTATTTAAAGTAAATTCTCCAGCGGACTAATCAGTTCGCAATTTACTTAATAATCTGGCGAAACAACAAAAAAATTACCACAAATCAAATCCACCTTTACCGCCGTTTAAATATAAATGATTTATATAATCGCCACTTCTTTCTTGTTTCAATAGCGAAGCCAGAAAATTGGATTACCGCGATCACGCTAACTTTACACAAAGAGCGACGATACTCGCATTTCGGGATACTGTAAATAAATAAATATTGGTGAACATTTCACACAACGCCACCAAACTCCAAATTAAGTTTAGCTTGTTCTATTGGTACCAGACAACTGATATAATACTTATATACTTTTTAGTAAATACATACATATAAGACATCATTATTAACACGCAGACACAGAACAAACGTCTCTGTTGGTCACTCAAATGTTTCTCCCACGACCTACAGCTTAGAAGGCGTTGTTACTACGATTCGAGCTGTGCGAAGTGTCCACTATTAAAGAATGTCAAGTCAATATATAATATATGTCCACTTCAAGTCTCAGGGTGACAAGCGAAGCAATAGTTTTCAAATATTTACCTATCCAGTGGATTTCCGGCGTTGCTGGCATACTCGTATATACCGAAACATTTTAAAATCCGACACCATGTTATAAAACCAGAGAGTGGACGACAAGAAACTTTAGAAGAATAGAATATATCTTTAATGTACACCATAAGTAAATACAAGCAACAAAATATACTGGTGTAGACATAAAAGTGGTACATTGGCCTTATCGCTAAAAGCGATCTTTTCCAGGCAACCAAATAACACAACTAAACCACCCAACCTTTAGGTTGGATTATTCGAAAACCTTATCCTATCTAACATACAAACAATAACCTTAAAGTCATAAAAGAACCTTCTGCAGCAAATATGTCTATAAGAAACATATACCAGAACACAGTAAAAGTCTGAGACAAAGATTGGAAAGACTTAGGTAATTACAGCAACTACATAGACTACTTAATCCAATATCGTAACATGTAATTTCCGCTTGGAAAATTCTTCCACGAACGTGTGAATTACATCACTCTTTGTAATCAATCCGTGGCGTCGCAAACTACATGCTTCCACTCAACACTAGGTAGGCTAATTTAAAAATCTAAATCTAGTAAAATCTAACAATGGTAGTCACTCCAAAATACTCTTAGACGCGCCTTGTTTTTAGCTTGTTTTTTCTTTGCCAAGTTTTAGTTCTAAGACGCCTTTAAGATACCTGATACTAAGATAAGATACCTTAAAGAAGACTACCTAGTCTTCTTTAAGGTCTAGTTACCTAACTTATGAATCTTGAGAATAATATAGAGAAATTGGTATGGCGCATCCAAATGGTATGATTTTTGTATTTTAATAGCAGTTTTTGAAAATAAGTATAACATAGGTGAGATATTTAGTTTATATTTTTTTTTATGTGATTTAGGTGACACGGAGATTGACTATAACTATTTTGATTACTGATGACATTTATTCCAAAATTTTTTTTTCATTTATTTAATTACTACCTAATTCATTTATTTTGATTTTATTTCATAATTATTTTAATAAGTATGTAACATAAATTTGGTATTGTATTTTAGTATGTGTTGGCATTTTGTATGTGTTTAATATTTTGATTTAATTTACCGATGATCGTGTGTCGATTTTATGAATAAATGATTTATTATTTATTAAAATCTATAAGGCAATTCATATAAAAACAGTTCTTAACAAATGTTGACGAACATAACGAAAAAATCCTCAGTTTTCTGGCTTTGTTATGATAAGTAGGTATTAAGGGTTTATCGATTTTTTCACTAGAGCCGCTCGCAGCATATATATTTAATTGTAATCATCACAACACAGATAGACTGATAGTATAAATGAAGTATAAGTTATAGAAATTATCATAATAAACTAGAGGAGCAGTTAATGCGGCGTTATCTAACACATGGTCAGAACAACGCGTAGACTATTCTATAAATATCTTCCCAAACATGCCGTACTGAGAATAACAACGGAATAGAAGTGAATACGGATCATAATCATTTATTTGCATAAAGCCTGGTAGTATGTAAAAGATCAGTCTTGGCTGCTTATACTGTTACGAATAAGATCTCAGAAAAGGGCTCCTTCCTTTTGGAGAGCCGGAAAGAATCTAAGTAGGTGCCTCATCTTAGGATAAATAATGTTTAAGCTCGTTTCCTAATCTTACGATAGTTTCCAAAACTTTTTTTTGAGATGGAACTGGATATGATAGGAACTATTTTAATGTTAGGAATTTTCAGAAAATCTAACTTTTTTAATTTAGCGTTCCTATCAGCGTTTAAAATGTTGACTGAAGAAATACTGGCCATTTACTTACTTTTTACTTAATTTTTACTCCACGAGTGAAAGTGATTAAGCTATAATCTACCACAGCAGCTCAGTCTTTGTTGGAACATTTAATGACATGTCTGAATTTCTAGATATACCAGATTTTACATATAATAATAATAATGTTTATTGACACAGGTTTTACATATACACAATTAAAGTTGAGTCCCTGTGGCCCGGAGAAGCGTGAGCTATATTATATTATCCTTTACTGTTACGATAAGGTGGAAAAACTCACTTGTGCGTCCCTGCTCCAAATTAAAACCCGTCACATTCAGATGAAGTCTACCATGGTCTACTTATCTACCACACTTTCAATGTTAGCTGAATATTATGATTATGATAGAAATATCATTAAAACCTGACATATTCGATGCTGCGTATTCCTGTGAATGAATGGCATGTCGGAAGCAATTTCTTACTTTCTGTGCGAGGAATTAATAAAACTAATCGCTTCTATAGATGTGTAATTCCAATGCCGTCGCCCTTGGTCTTTACGTATCAAGTACAAATTGATTACCTCGGATTAAGTCCTTTAAAAATAAACTTTAAAATGATCCGATGCTAGGCTCATATTTATTATCGGCTCAAACTCATGTTTTATGCAAACGTTGGTCGACTAATAAATAAGCGTAATTTTTTGTACATAATTTAGCATACTGTTGAGCTAAGATGTACATTAATGATTCAAACATATTTCCCTAAACGGTATTCAAGCAAAACCTCATTGGGCCTCTTTTCACTTGATGGGTTACCTCACTGTGGGAATGTAGACATGACAAGTGATTAGCTCGCCGTTATTGTCTTCCAACAAACAACTCGACTAAAGCTTACTTCCAGTAAATTACTCCTAAATTATCCGATACCGAGTAACTCATCGGCTTTCTCTTAGACCAAATATACGTTTTCAATACTTCCGGCAGTTTATAAATTATTGTACGTCTTTTTTATGTGATTCGGTTGCCGGAACGAGCTGACGGCTCACCTTATGTTAAGTGTTAGCCGCCGCCCATAGACACCTAGAGAAAGAAGCATTTACATCTTTTTTTTTTAATAAAGCACACAACCCTATTGGCAATCAATTGACTGAGAGTTTTTTCTATCGTTCACTTCCTCCATGAATTCAAAATTCGAAATTTGAGTCTTCGCACTTCTTCACAGCGAAATTCCCTCGATGATAAATGAGCGTAGTAGCTTCAATTCCAGATATTCGTTTTTTCAAATTGTAAATTTGGATCGTTTCGTTTCAATTCAGCCTAGTTCCGGAGGTAACAGAGCTGTTTCCGGATATTGCGTGTTTTACACGTTCCCATTTTGAATTCAAATAGTGTTTACTATTTCCGAGGGTTAGATGTTTTTATTTATTACCACGCGGAAAACATCGAAATAACCGTGAGTGGTGACCATATAGAGTTATTTTAAGTTTTTGGTCGGGATAGTGAATTGTTGGTACAGGAACCTTCCTCAGTTTGTCAAAAGGTGAAACATACTGTTTTAAAAAATCTAGTCTTATAACCCAAATCCCAAAGAAAAAGTTGACTTTTGAGTGATAACTACTTTTACATATTTAAAAAATAATTATCCAAAATTCAAGGACAATGTAAAGAACCTACAGAACCATTACCAATATAACTTTTATTTTTGGGAATATAAAGAAATTTTAAGCTACTAAGTGTTTAAGTTTACTTAGGAAAGTTTTCAATAATATCCAGACATTTTTTTACAGTAACCACATACAAAATAAAACAATTTAACACATAATTACATAATATTTACAAAATAAAATATAATCAACTGAGCTGCCTAAATACCGTTTCCGACGATCTATAGATAGTACAACTAGCGGGAAACAAACATTAAAGTAACGTACCCAAAATATCCTTTGTACAAAGTGCTGACTTTTATCCATCTTTTTTTCGAGCTGAATTTTTTTTATGTTAACAGAACGACTGAATTTTATTCACATGAAAGGCGAGTGAGGTTCGAAACTGCAATCGACATCACAACTCGAGTAGCGCGCGAATCTCTCGTTTGTCACTTGAATAGTCGAGAGAGAGAGTCCGTTAGTAGTCGTTACTCCGCCCACAATTTATCGCCGCTTTATGTTCTCCCTCCAGAGATCAATTTAAACACGTTTGTTTAGATAACATTGATTTACAAACAGTAGAACATATGCCGGGGAAAGTACTGCCACCATTTCTGCCGCCAGGCGGTAATGCATTCGCATCACTGATCCGGTTTGGATGGTGTGGTTGCGTGGTTAAATTAAGGTATCCACTACGATTTAGATCATGTCGTAAGGGATGGACCCAAGTCATATTGCTTGTCCCTCAACGTAAGATTTGTTCCACATTCTCCATTCCACCAAGGGACCACAGCTACCCTCCACTTAATAAGAGGAACAAGCACTAAACAAAATTATTTGTACAAAATGCACGAACAGTTTAGTGCTGCGCCTAACAAAAGCATGTCTGATGCTATTAAATCACTCACCTCGGCGCGTTGTAAGTTAACTGTGCGTTATAAATGTCTCAATAACTCACAACCACTGTTGACAGATGACAGATCGCTCTGACAGTCATTACACTATAAGCAGATTACCCCAACAGCTGGGCGTCTCTACTATTAGGTTTGGCGATTATGGTCGTCCGTCTGTGCTCATTCCGTAGCCAGAAGCAACAAAACTTGCAACTGATGACTGACGGGATTGAGAGGCGGACAATGTGCCGTGAGATACGCTTCAAACAAGCAACTATAATCGCTGATCCAAATAGTGAACGCCCATCTACCAAAGCGGGATTTAAGCGTGTTGGGTAAGGCTATACAATGCAGTCGCAAGAGGTATAAGCTTACCTACACGTGAGCTTATTTACAGTTTCAAAACAAAAAGAAACATTAAGTTACGCTTTACATAAATATTAAAATATATATAAAAAATAACTGATTGTATATGGTCCCATGTTTGGGAAGACTGAATCCTGTAAGACTTAAACTAAAACAGAAGGCAAAGCTTCAACAATTTATTTATACCACTTATTTTTTCAAAAATCCTTTTTGTATTTGTATTTTGAATACTGGCTTAATCCTTAATATTGGCAGAAGATAAGTTATGAAAGGGAAACTTGCGAAGTAACTCCTAGTGGTTTATTTTCACAAATCTCCTCTAAAATGCGGAGTCGCAATAATAATAATAATAATAATGGTGGACATTTCACACAGCGCCATCTAGCCCCAAAGTAAGCTAAGCATAGCTTGTATCATGGGTACTAGACAACTGATATAATACTTATATACTTTTCTTTTGTAAATACATACATATAATACATATTAACACCCAGACACAGAACAAACATCAATGTTACAAATGTCACATAAATGTTTGTCCTGAGTGGGGATCGAACCCACAACCTACAGCGCAGAAGGTAGGGTTACTAACCAACTGAGCTATGAGGCCAGTCAATGTAAAGTTTCGGTTGATTCAGCTGTAGCAGCTGCAATACACGGTGAAGATTCTAAATTGTTATTAATGAAGTCCCGTGCCTGGAGTTTTGGAGAACTCCGTGGGAACGCAGACGGACAGCTGATGTTTTACTAATGAGATAAGGCGATTAGACGCGAACAGGGAAGCGAACTCAGACATATAAATCATGAGAAAGCTTAAATATGACAAAGCGGTCCGTAATATAATTGCTAATAAGTGGTTACGGCAATGAAAGAAGACATTTTGCAAAGGAATTTTTGCGGCGATAGAGGGTATAGCAAGAGAAAGTGGTAAAGTGACAGAACAAGTTAATGAAAATTGGTTAAGATTTATGGTAAATAATCATTTTATTATAAATCGACTTACAAAACAATATATTCATATATCATTTATATTCTCAAACTGGGAGATAGGTACATTCTAATCAAAATAAAACAAAATAGGTAGTAAATATACCTAAATGCAAACATTTAAGTTAAGCACTTAAGTTATCATAATTAGGTAATTATTTGTTTTATTCTCATGTAAGTGACGTATGTCTTTTTGGAGAAATAAACTTCTATAAACTTAAATGCAACCATTTGAAAAATTGTTACTTGAAAGAATGCCGCATTTTGGACAACGTTGGTACTTAGTTCTGTTTTTGTTATTATTGTATTATATTACCTACTTCAAAGTAGAAAATAGAAATAATAAAACTACGCAAATAAATGAAAAATGGAACTAAAAAGAATTTTATATTTATACCCAATAATAAATCTTTGAATAAAGACGATCTAGCTAGTACCTATGCACGAAAACTTAAACTACTTATTTTAATTGAATTAATTTACTATTTCTTTCGTTTTTCTTCTGATTAACATCAACTAATTATTTGTATCAAATTTCTGTGACGTCTACTTTACGACTTGTGGCTAGGAATTGATTTGGTTTTCTTTTAGGAATAAAAACATCCAATTCCTGCCTTCTAGACGTTAACAATTAACCTTTGAATCAAAAAATTGATGGTAGAAACATACCTCTCGCCACCAATCACAGCACTTAGCGTTATTAACTAACAAATAGCTCCACATGGGATCAATTTAGGACAAATTACGACCGCTACCGAGCCACGAATAGGAAAATATACTCAAAGTACAGTAGCATTGAAGCGTGAATTTGAGAGCGTGGTGGTCTAGCGGTACTGACCCCCGAGTTTCAATCCGGAGGTCGCCGGTTCAAATCCCGACGTGCACCTATGAGTTTTTCGATTGAAAGATTTATGTGCGCAATACCACGTTCTCAAAACGGTGAAGGAAAACATCGTGAGGAAACCGACATATCCTAGAACTAAAAATTCGATGACATGTGTCGAGTGCACGAAAGGAGCCTCTTTGAGGCGCACTTACAATCCTTTCACCACACTGGTTCGACAGAACCGGTGACTCGAAGAAGAGAAGAAGTAGCATTGAACTACGAGTATACCAAATGTAATGTAACTATTGAGGATTTTATTGTATAGCTTCAAATTATGGACCTCTTGGAATATGGTTTCTGTGGCAAGTTTTACATGTGAAGATGACAGTTAATTTCAATATTTAAATTTTAACGTAATTTAGTAGTTTTGGCCACTACACGCAGCGCCAGCCCCTAACTAAGCATAGCGTATATAGCTATAACCAGACAGCTGATAGAAAACTTATATCGTTTTTTGAATACATCACAGAATAAACACCTATGTTTGTTACAATGTTTGCAATATGCTTCCTAGTAAATCAAACAAGATCGAAAAGCGTTTGGTTAACACTGTATTCGGTATTTTCGGACCTATTTTCGATATGGCTTTTCGATTGTAATAGTTAGGGCCATCCGTGACAATCTAACGCCAAAGATGAAAAGAGAAACATATCTCGCGTATCATAATAATACGTATAGGTAACTCTATTTTGATATTGATACTTGTGTGTATTCTCTGCAGGAAGATACATATAAAACACATATAGCGAATCTCAAAATTATCTAAAGTTTCTATCTACCCACATTTATGAGTAAATGACAAAAAACTGCGACCATTCTATGAAATAGTATTGAATCTTTACATACGCAAAATAAATTTGAAACTTAATACTTTGAAGCGGTTGTTAAAACTAGTTCGAGTAGTTCCAAGTTGCAAGTTAACTTTTCATGAAGCGAAATTTGAAAGAACGTTTCACTTGATATTTTAATTGCATTTTGACTTGATGGTTCTGCACTGCCATTGTAAAATTAGTAAACATTTTTCGAGCAGAAAATCTAAAATGTTATAACGAAATCCGACGTATTTGGACCATTCCGTTACGAATACATATTACTTTATATCCAGGGATAAGAATTTATAATCTCTCATTAATTGAATTTTGTAATTAGGTGCCTACATCTATGCAACTATACAAACAAAGTCAAATTAAAGAGTTTTAACAAATAATTTGTGAACAGTTTTATTTGTAATGTTAACCATAGATAAATAGTACGTTTACAAATAGATATCAAGTAAAGAAATTATTCTTTACTGATTGACGAAGTATTATCTTCGACAAGTAAAGTATTTTAATAATAAAAATTCAATTGCTAACAATTATTTTTACATAGTATTTGTAGTAAAAAATGAATAAGTAAATAAATGAAAATAAAAACATAGTAGGTACTTTCTTTTAAGTTACTAAGAAATAAGTACTCTAGAGTACTTAAGTAAATAAATATATGATAATTGCAATAATAAACACTGAATTTCCAATAAAAGTTCACCTTTAAAACGACTACATAAAGGACTACAGACAAAACAAAAGGATTCAAAATGTTCAGAAGTTAATATTTACACGTTGCCACGTGTTAAGCATTTACATCGCAAAGTGTTTAATTACAAGCCAATCTGCATCACAAACAAACGCATCAAATAAAAAACATGTGAAACAATAAAAAGTATTGTAGCCTTGATAAAAATCCACGGACGCTTTGAAACGACTGTCCAAACATAGCTCCAAACCGTTCAGCCTACATATCAAAAAGGTCGATCAAACGCGATCGAATAACAGAAAAATTGCATACATCACTTGTTCCCCGCAAATGTTGCTCAAAGGGTTTCAGATTACACAAACAAACAAACAAACAAAAAGTATGGAGGTAACTTTACGCGGACATCGACATCCCGACAAATTGTCGTACAAATTCACACGGACAGCTGGGTTATTCTATACTGATTGTATATGCATAAAATGATTGTGTGTAAGTATTGTATGTACTTAGTTTCATAATTTAACCTAAACGTTTCAGGTAAAGTTTGTTAAAATCGGCTACTTTTACATTTTATCCTTCAACATTTGAGATTCTGCACGGGTTTGTTGGCATTTGCGCTGGTATAAGATAATTTCCTGGCTATCGGATTATGTTGGGTAAGAAATGCTGGTGGAAAATGTTAGCCGAGTTATTCGTGGGAAATCAATGGCGTCGATGAGCCCACCACTTGTCAAGTCTGCGTATCCACGATAGTGGTGAAAGCCACAAGTTAAAATTTGGCCAATTTAGGCTCTGCCTACACGCCTTCGAGGAAAAGGCGATGTATGCTACATTTGAGATAAGAACCTATTTATTTGGGAATGAAGCTAAATACAGACATTTTTTAGCTGACTGTAAGTTTTGCCATTACCTTGCTTTTAAAAATAAAGTATTAGAGCAGTCGATATTGTAAGCTGTGAGTGAACTGTTTGCCTTTTAGCTGTGTTTCCGATAGCTCGGACGACTAATTGATCGATGCTGAAAGTATTTAAACGGAAACTGGTGAGATTCCAACTGCGCTGCGGTTAGAACATTTGTCAGTCAGTCGGGTCAGTCAGTCACGATACACTATCAGACCGCCTCCTATGCTATTGTGTTGATGGCTTTTATTTTATAGACCGTTGGAAACGGTCTTTATTTAGATAGCTCAATTGATTCTATTTTATTGTATAAACATTATGTACATGTCAATTCTCCATAAAATAAAGGTAAGTTTTGTGGTTACTGTATAGTGTAAAAATAGGATTACGCACGTAAGGAATCTCTTTGAGGCGCATTTTAATACTTTCTACACAATGGCTCGAGAAAACCAGTGACACAGTAAAAATATACAATATTTTCCCCATACATAGTCCAGTCATAAAGTCAACAACTATAAATCGTGTTTTATTCCGCCCAGCTTGCACACACCGTTAAAAAGGTTCAAATTCATACTTAATAACGATACACGGGTAATAATGTAAGTTCTCTGTACACTCCCGAATATACAAAAGATGTTTTAACCGACAAAGGAAATAACAAAGCCATTATTGTAATATTATTGACACTAAAATAACATTCCGGTATCCGCTACCGAGTGGATAGGAAATGACTCCCCGTATCTGTTTCAATAGCAAATGAATGAATTCAATGCATTACCTATACTTAGTTATAGTCCTGCATGAGGAATGTTATTACGTGATGTCGAAGGCGCGCTATATAGGTATTGTTAAAGTTAATAAGTCTACTTAGGGAATTAAGGTACGCCAATTAATATCAGGGGCATTATTAGAGAGCGTGGTGGTCTAGCGGTACTGACCCCCCGAGTTTCAATCCGGAGGTCGCCGGTTCAAATCCCGACGTGCACCTATGAGTTTTTCGATTGAAAGATTTATGTGCGCAATACCACGCTCTCAAGGAAAACATCGTGAGGAAACCGACATGTCCTAGAACAAAAAATTCGAAGACATGTGTCGAGTGCAGGAAAGGAGGCTCTTTGAGGCGCACTTACAATCCTTTCACCACACTGGTTCGACAGAACCTGTGACTCGAAGAAAGAAAGCAGAAAATAAAAGCACTCCGAGTGTTTTGGATCATTTGGATGTATGCTAATTGCTTTGAAGCCTGGAATAATTTCATTAAGGACTCAATGTGAGTTCAGTTTTATCTAGTACCGATCCCTACTTAAGTACTTATTCAATAAGTCAGCTATAGGTAGATATAGAATTTAGAATAAAATATTCATAACTTTTTTATTCTTTCTCTCCCTAAGTATTAGTAGAATTTTATTATTCCAATAGAATCAATTACATTCTCAGAAGCTATAAAAGAGGCTATAGCGTTCAATATAATGAATACTCAATCTGCGGTCACTAACACCGCACAACATCACAAGACATTAAGTTTCATAAGTTATGCAGTCTCGGCGCAACCTAAACAACTTAGCTTCGCTGTAAGTTATATGTTAATTTAACTACTTGCTAGACGGCCGCAACTGATTAAAGTTAACTTAGTATCTGTAGAACATCCATATCATTTGTTTTTATGTTTAATTGAGTCATGTTTTATGTTGGTATGTCGTCGCATCTTCATAAAAATTGCTTTGACTCCACGGTTGAATATATTGGAAGTATATGTGCTGGCTGTTAGCTTGCTTTGGAATGTTACATTGGAAGAAACTCTTACATAATTCTTATATAATTCCTTATAATTACATAATTTATATAATAAAACATCAGATGATTTGAATAAGTAGAGAGGATGAATGAAAGAAGAATTATATATAAATCTAGCTTAGGCAATGAAAAAGGAGAAAATATTTTATTGGAATGGGACTCTGGAGCTGTAGTCTTCTTCTTCTTCGAGTCACCGGTTCTGTCGAACCAGTGTGGTGAAAGGATTGTAAGTGCGCCTCAAAGAGGCTCCTTTCGTGCATCGAGCTGTAGTGATCGGTACCGATGAGTGATTGAAATTACAAGCCGGTTATTTTAACTGATCGTAGATTACAAGTTGAAGAATTTACAAGTAGTTTTTTTTTTCTACAAATATCCTTTCATCTTATTACTTATATGTTATAGGCATTTAGTAGATTAATCCTCTCTTGAGCGCCTCTTTGAGGCGCACTTACAATCCTTTCACCACATAGGTTCGGCAGAACCGGTGACTCGAAGAAGAAGAAGAAGAAGTAGATTAATATGATAAACGTTTAGATTTGCAATTTGAAGAGAGACACACGTTTAATCATAAAATATGTACTAAGAACTAAGGATAAGTATTTATACATTTTGATTTAAGTTATTCATTGAACTAATATTTATATTATTAAAAACCTTGAACATTAAACCGTAAATTGCGAATACATTTACCGATAATTAAACTAATTAACCGAAGAGGAAATTAGCGTGTACGAAGAATACCTGTGTGGTAATTTATTTACAAGTTTCATCTTTGGACTAGCCTTCTCATGATATAATGTTAACATGTCTATCTCTGCCTAATAATTCCCGTTTGTTTATTCCAATCTTCTGACAGTTTTTTTCGTCTTGTTACCATAGCAAATTCCATTTAGACAAGTGTAGAAGCCGTTCAGACATAACATAGTCATAGATTATCTGAAACTACCATCAAAGCTTGTGTAGTGGAACACTGTTTGTAAATATCTAGCGACTACGTTTATTATACAGTAAAGTGACGGAGCGCCCGACCGGACTTTTTTTTTAATGTAATACAGTTACAGAACGAGCTGACGGCCCACCTGGTGTTAAGTGGTAACCTCAGCCCATAATAAGCGATGCGGCTTGGGTCCTCCCCTACAAGGTACGACAAAACCCAAGTCACAACGTATGCGCCCGTAACTCTGAGACGTGTAGGTGGAATGTCTCTTGTGCCTGTAATTTCACCGGCAACCACACCTTTCAAACCGGAACACAGTAACGCGAAAGCGTTACTGCTTGGCGGCAGAAATGGGCATGGTGGCAGTACTTCCCCGGACGAACTTGGCGTGAGTTCTACTGCTCTTCGGATGTTCCGTCGGGTCTACGACTATCTCAACTGGTCCCACGTTTTGTTTATGTTAATACAATCAAATGAAATTCAGACTGAAACGAAATCTAGAGTCACCGAAATGTAAGAAATGGAATGGCGTTTTCTGAATGCACACAATCAAAGCAAATATTAAATGCTGTTTATGTACGTAATATCAGGTATTTTTACATATGTAGATAATACCATCAAAATTTCTGGTGAAAAATAGATTTAAATAAGCAAGCTGAAGCATTCGGAAACTATCAATAAAAATACAGAACAAAATTGAGCGCGAAGCAAGGGACATTAAAATAATTGTCCAATGTCGATTTATTTCGTTTATAGCCCGGGAGTCAGAGATAATATGCTGAAAGAAATGATGAAGCGACAGGCATCGTGAAATGTCGAAGCTCTTTATACGAGTGTCGGCTGTCATATTAGCAAATCTGTACTAAGAGATTAAATAATTGTATTCCGCTTTCATTGCCGCTGCCAATAACTAAAACAAATGTTTCAATATTTGAACTATACATAATGATAATTTGGGGATAATCATCGCTCAGTAACAACCTCAACACAATGTTGATGTGGTAGACTACAATAGTGGCTTTAAACTACACATATCATGTAACAATGTGAAACAAATAGTTTTAATGTGTTTAAATTGAAGTCGGTAAAAGTCGAGCTTTAACTTTAGCTTTACTCCAAGATATAATTCCATTATTTCACTTCAAGGATATCTTTCATGTAAAAAAGACCTCTTTGATTTGAGCTAACATTGCGACTTTAAGGATTCATTCTCGTAACTGACTCCGTTACTAAAATCCGGCGCAGGCAACTTTTTAATTTGAAATATCTTGTGTCTGAAACTCTTAATTATTTAAATCCGAACTTGAACATTTAGTATTCATTAATGCAGTTTATTTGAATAAGTTTCATTCTGTCGGATGAAAGGGTGTCGGAAATAGCCTGAATTGATTATCTTCATTACATTTTGTTTTTATTTGAACTTTGCGTTGAATCCGACGTTGGGACGTTAATTAATTTTACCCATAAGAACAAAGATACGACTTACGTCCCCCACTAGAAGAAACTACTTTGGTAGAAGAAAATGATATTTGTAAGACAATACATACAACAAATCATATTGTTAAAAACATTCAAATCTACGAAAGATCTAAAACTCTACCAATACAAAGGAGACTCTAGTAGTATTTGAATAATAACATCAAAGGGGTTCAGATATATAATACAGAATATATACCTAATGGTAGACGCTAGCGAGCGAACAAACTCCACTGGTGAATTCCTTGAAAAGAAGACAGTAATTTTAAATAAAGTTTATACTGTGTTGGTATATGTGTAGATTTATGAAAACAAATACATTTGAAACTCATTTCACACTGTACAAACATTACATATTCTCAGTACTAGACTCCATTTAGGATAAATGAAACTAAATCTTTTGTCGAAAATGGCGCCGATTTTTTTCGCAGCAACCTAAGCTGATTTGAGATCGGATCCCTACTTAATGAAAAGAGATACTTATATAAGATATAAGAGATACTTAATATAACTAATTACATAACTTAATTCGTAGATTTTCCGTGTGGTTGCCTTATGCTTTAGTCGCATTAATGGTCGTGTGTAGAGATAAGAGTGAGAGAGAGTAAGAGAGCGTGAGTAGGTAAACAAGCATGCTAATTGTAGAATGCATCATCTCTTAACATCAGATGAGATTGCGATCTTCTTCTTCTTCGAGTCACCGGTTCTGTCGAACCAGTGTGGTGAAAGGATTGTAAGTGCGCCTCAAAGAGGCTCCTTTCGTGCACCCGACACATGTCTTCGAACTTTTAGTTCTAGGACATGCTAAAATTGCTATTGCTTCACTATTAGTGAAAAACTGCGATTAGCTCCTGTATCATGTTCAACTTTTTTACTGTTTAAAGCTGTTGTTTTCCAATGTATTACTTAATAAGTAAATATATATTTGAATGTGTGACAAATGAGGCCAGCAGTTATAAGAACAGTAGAACTCTCGCCAAGTTCGTCCGGGGAAGTACTGCCACCATACCCATTTCTGCTGTCAAGCAGTAACGCGTTCGCGTTACTGTGTTCCGGTTTTAAAGGTGGGTTGCCGGTGAAATGACAGGCTCAAGAGACATTCCACCTACACGTCTCAGGGTTACGGGCGCATACGATGCGACTTGGGTCTTGTCGTATCTAGTAAAGGAGGACCCAAGTCGCATCGGTTGTTATTGGCAGAGGTTACCACTTAACACCAGGTGGGCCGTCGGCTCGTTACGTAACTGTATCACATAAAAATATGCAATAGCTTAAAAAAAGTTAAATCTAAGTCATCAAGATAAAGTTTGTGATCAAATGATCTATATTCACATTGGTAAAACTTAAGTATGATAAAAAAATGACCAGTTAAGTGTTGCAACGTCAATTACATCATTCGGAGTCGAGCTTTCTTTTATCACCTACTTAATTTGAGCGTGAATTAAGATTCCAGAGCAAAGCATAAGTTATATATAGCCCTTTTTGAAAGTAAGTACTTAAAATACTTACAAAAAGATAAGATTAACAAAATTCCCTTTTAAGTAGGATACATTTTATGTTATAGAAAAAGACCAGAGGTTACCGCTTAACATCAGGTAACATCTTGCTCGTTCCGTCAATTATTCGCATAAAAAGACATTTCAATCGCTACGTTGCCTTTGATATTGCATCGTAGGTGCGTTTAAATTATTATCAAAAATTCAAAGACGCCTTCATTTGCTCGCTTCGTAGTTAAAACGGGAACAGTTTGAACCTTGATTTTTAACGTGCTCGTAAACGTAGATAGTTCTCCGTGGTGAAAACAAATGGCGTTTATTCCTCGTGTTTATTCCTTTCTTCTTCTTCGAGTCACCGGTTCTGTCGAACCAGTGTGGTGAAAGGATTGTAAGTGCGCCTCAAAGAGGCTCCTTTCCTGCACTCGACACATGTCTTCGAATTTTTAGTTCTAGGACATGTCGGTTTCCTCACGATGTTTTCCTTCACCGTTTTGAGAACGTGGTATTGCGCACATAAATCTTTCAATCGAAAAACTCATAGGTGCACGTCGGGATTTGAACCGGCGACCTCCGGATTGAAACTCGGGGGTCAGTGCCGCTAGACCACCACGCTCTCTATCTATTTATTCCTTTTGGTGCGTACGATGAAGAAATAATTTCTGCCTTATAATTGTCAAGATTTTTTTGGAAGATTTACGATATTGCCTGAAATTGCTCGTCTACCGTTAAACGATCTTACTTTCCCTTAAAAAATACGTAACTAAATAGAGCCTAGCATTGGATCCATAACATAACATATCATCCTTAACATAAGAACGTGAGAATTTTTCTGGCAAAATGCCTTGATTTTGGACGTTTACTTTCCATCTGCAAGTTTTTTACGCAGGAAATAGTAGTTGAATTACAGGCTGGTGCACTAACTTATCTAATTCACTTTGTCAAAAATATTAGTATTAAGTATAGCTAAAGTTTAGTGCTATTTACCTGTTCTTAGTATTTGATTTAACGTTGACTTGTTTATTGGATTGTTTAATGTTTAATTGTATTAAATTATAATTTCAGTGTTGTATTTAAATAAACCCCACTCTAATTAAACATGTAATATATTATTTTTATCTAGAAGGTATTAGATGAAGTAGGTAAACAAGTGATTTTTTCCAATTTAATAAAATTTTCTTGAAATTGTAGCATATTCGTTTGTACCAACTTCAGAGAATTAAAATACTATTAATATTTTTGCAAAATTGAGATCAGCAATGTTAACGCAGCCTAACATTTTCTTGAATAAGTCACGCCCATAGACCAATCCTGTCATTTAAGTCAGTGCTGCATCCTTATCACTTTCATACAATTGTGCAAGGGAGAGGGCGCCATATTAACTCGACTCGTTGAACATACTATAGTCACTTGTACATAACACGTGTACTGTACCTAAGTTATACTTTTTTATAAATATGCAAGGAAAACTCATAAACACGACAAAGCTCGTAAAGAAATTAAGCAGTGCACTTAAAATGGAATTAAAAGTCAAAGTCAAAACTTTTATTTCCATAGAATTCATAAAGAAATGGCTTGGAAACGTCAATATTCAATACATATAAGGTCACGCGTACTTATCGATAAGTTTGATGCCTGTTCAAACCCTATCCGACCCTCCATGGGGAAGAATAAATGACATTTCTAAATAAAAGCTAATACAAACAAAACAGACCCGCGAAATGCTGAAACATTGCCACAAACAAAAGCCATTTGCATAAACAAATAAGAAAATAATTTTGTTTCGTTTACATCCTTTTACTTAAACCCAAAGATTATATATATAATATAACATGTCTAGCTCAGTGTCGTTCTGTCCCCAACGCAAACTTTGTGCACCCGTTCCGCCATAATAACAAATATGGAGTGAAAAGCTACATATAATAAACATGGAGCACTCATTTATGTTATCGTCTGCATAATTCGACGTTTTGCTTTGCATAACGAGTCCCGGCACAACAACTATAGACATTCGCACTCCGACGTCCCCATACCTCACGCTACACTCAACATAATACTCGAAAACATTTGTTCTTATCGGTCCCTGCATCTACAGAAGCTTACGATCATAAAACGCGCAAAAATATTCGCATTCCATGTTTACTTTAATCCAAATAAAAACGAAATTACCTATTTAGGCACGCAAACGGTCCGCCCCGAGCTCATATCATTCGCGGCGATAAACCACAAACATGTCCACACATAATCCGTTTGTCTGGAACCACTCGGGGAGACAAAAGATTCGCGGCTAATTGTCGGCGGGTCTCGCGTGCGCTCCGGCTGGCACTGGAAGTCTGACTGCGCGGCGGGGTTGCGCACAACCCTTCACCTACCCTCCTAATAATATCCTACCCAACAAAGGACTCCAATCAATTAGGGTCAAACCAATGAACTAATACTTTAAGGTCGGTATATCTGAAAATCCATCGTTGGATGCTCTTCAAGCACACCAAACTACGTTCGTGCTCGGCATATGACGCGGCAAAAGAAGAAAAACGCGCAATATGCGCTGAAGAGAGACGGAGGTATGCGTTTTAGCTGCAGCTCGAGCGGGACAGGTACAAACATTTTGTAAGCTGATAACCAGAGGCAGCGAACGGAGCGAGGGGAACCATATTCTCGCGCGAGTCCGCATGAATGTAATGAATTAAAATTCAATGGCATAAAAACTCTGTGTGAGTGTGTTCTCGTATACATCTCATAAAAGCTTAGCACGGTAAAGCCGATTTCAGTATGTAAAATATCATCGCTTCTGACGTTGAATATGAAGTCATTTCATAACTTATTGCAATTTTTCTAACTAGGTTTTTATTGTTTCAAAAATAAATCTTTATTTTAAACAAGCAACTGCAAGCAATCCAGCCCTAAATGATAAACTTAATCGCTGTCTTCATTGAACCGTAAAGGAAAATAGCTATTTCGTAAGAATCTAAGCAACCAAGGACTTGACGACCTCGCTAATTAGACGAGGAAAAAAGACTACGGTCAAGAGTTTCTCTACATTCAGTAACATCTTTGGTATTTCAAGAAACTATTCTTTAAATCGCTAATGTATGCTAAAACAAAGCCTCGCTGTAAGCATTACAGACACGGGTAATATGGGCAGCGTCCACGCGCTAAAATGGCAACAAAACAGTCACAATTTTTACCTATAAGCATCCATGGAAATGCAATCCATTATTGGGTCCTTGTGTATCCACAGGCACAGGCACACACACACACACACACACACCTCCTCACGCGAAGGGAAAATCTTCACACACGGCACAGATAAACATGTCAACTGCTAGACATTGTTACCCTAAAGTCCTTTCACGTTTTCACAATATCACTATCAGCACATAACATAACACAAACAGGATAACTGAACACAGAAACACTGGATTATTTGGCAATATCACCCGCGTTCTATTCACCAAGACGAGGATTTCGACAAAAATACGGTCAAGTATCGTGGAAGTGAATTCCGCGACTGTACTCCCCGCCCTGTTCCAGAGGCGAATGGCGCCGCCATATTGGATCTCACTTGATCGCTGCGCGGAGGGGCATCTATCGGCGGCCGCCAGAACAAATACGTGGGTTAGTCGCCGCGAGCTCACGATTATTTACTATATTATAACGAACTTATCTACAATTCATGCGTTTAAAAACGTGTAACACTCGACATAACATGCTCAAACAATATTGAATGGGTGATTGTGTGGCAGACGTAGTTGATTTACGAGTATGACGCATTAATACAAATGTAGAGCAAAGTTGGTTGGTTGGCTGGCGAAATAATACCGCAACAATCCACCAGATAGCGTTTTGGAAGGCTACATCTGAGATATGTAAATAACGTAAGTTAACGTGAATTTATGTTTACGTTATTGTAGATACGCTCCACGCCATTACCGGTACAGGTTTTATCAAATGAAAGTGAACTAATTTATTGTTATAGTTCCGATCCTTATTGAGTTGATATAAATATATGAATGCAGGGTCATATTTAAAAATAGACAATGTAATGCTAAATGTAATGTTACTTCAGTTACTTGGTCTAATATAATTGGCCGCAACACTGTATTATTAATAATTTATTATTTATAAGATGGAAAAATTATAATAGATATTAGAAAAAAGTACAAGAAGTAGTTCTTTGTGCGTTTAATCGCCTTAATCCTGATATTTACTGGAACGGCCTAAAATTTTATCACCAGAACAATCAATATTTGCAGGATTTAGATCCTGATTAGTCACGTCAAACTGATTTTGAAAATATTTTTGCTTGTATGTACCGCCAAGCAGTAATGCATAGGTACCTATGCATAATTGTGTACCTACCGGTTTAAGTAAAGGTAAAGGTATGGTTACCGAATACAAAGGATAGAAGATAGAAAGAAAAATATTGTGATTATTTTCTTGTTTGTTTGTTTTTTTTATTGCTCCTTTGTGTATTTGTGTCCTATGTGTTATCTATCTATCTATATTTACATATTAATTTAGCTTAAATCATAGAGATTTAGAAACTTACACGCATATATGGTACACACATATGTGTGTGTTTGTAACTACCTAAATCTTTACGATTTAAGTTAAATAAAGGCTTATACACATCCAGGTTATAGCTAAGTATCTCAAGGAAAGAAATACAGAAATTTGAGTTTAGAGGTTCATTTTTCTTACTTTTAGAAGGGGGGTCAATAGATATTAACTTTCATTGGAGCAATGATGTTTAAGATTTGTCCATTTATTACCTAAATCATGGGATTATACAGTGAGTCGTGAATGTAACGACGTACCAAGTTCGTTGAATAACGCCAATTGCGGTCGACCTCGATATTCATTGGCGTTACGAGTTACGACGACAAAGTGTTCTACGCCGTTAAGGAGATTCGTTCAATTACTTCTCGATTCCTCAGATCCTATCCTAAATATTATATTATAATGTCGCTATAACTTTACACAACAATTAGATAATTAAATATTAGAACACAACAAAAGACTATTGTTGAGTTCGTCTAGAGACACTGGGAAATTGGATTGAATTGGGAAAAATAACAGAAATTGAGCGAAAACGATAAACTACAATCATACACGTGGGAATTAAGATTCTTTAAAATAATTTTTTTTTCGTATAAATGGAAGGACATCGTTTGTAACGGCAGTTACGTAAGCTCAATATTATCATTAAATAATTATTACTTAATCTAATCCTAATAAAATATATATTTTTACAACCTATCGATTCTTTTATCAAATCTAAGTATCTTATAATACAATACATATTTAGTAGTTTGGTACATTACAAATTTTTTTTAAGTTTCCTACTATCTATATCTATACGAGTAGATAGTTCAACTGATCCAGTCAACTAGGTAGCAGGAATAGAATTGTTACCAAAACACTGGTGGCATTACCCCACTGGATGGCAATTTCAAATAAATTGTTATTTTATGGCAAATATAGGTAATTAATTTTTTACAATTTTGTTGTAAAATATTTCTCAGAATGAGCAAAATCACGCGCATTTTCTTCACGCTGCAATGGTTGCACGGCTACCGGTAATTTTAGCATGTCTATCATTTGTCTCACTCCACATACGCCGGCTGGTTAAATTACAGTACGACAAACTGATTTTAAACGCATGCATCCGTGAAAGGATTTTCTAATCTGCAGATATCAAATCGTCAATGTATCCGAGTTACCATTAGCTACAGAGAGCGTGGTGGTCTAGTGGTACTGAATCCGAGTTCAATCCGGAGGTCACCGGTTCAAATCCCGACGTGTGGAGTTTTTTGCTTGAAAGATTTGAATAAACTACCGAAAAGCGCATACCGACGATCGATCTGAAATTTGGTATAATAACGTATTTTGACCTCCTGATCACGAATACCAAGACGAAAATTGGCGCAAACGCCATTTTGAATATGAAAAAGGAAGGAGAACCTCATTTTGTTCGGTGTACATAATCGCGCATTCCTAACCGATTTAGATTATTTTAATTTTAAAATCCTTTCACCACACTGGTCCGAGAGAAACAGTGACTCAAATACAAGAAGAAGATTATCTATATAAATACTAGTTATCAGTTGACATTAAATTGCATCATTAAATGCAATAAAGACCGCGAATATGTCTTTTAATTTTCTTATTGACATTCCTTTATCCTCAGAGTAGACAGAATTTACATAAAATCATTTCACCTTGTGGGTTACCATATCTTGACAATATAGACGTGACATTGAGTTCATTGCTGTTACTGTTCTCACACGAATAACTCAGCTAACACTTTTCTGCAGCACTGTATTCCCAATATAAGCCGACAAACTGTAGCACTAATCTTTACCAACCATATATTATAAACGAGTCCGAGCGAACACAGGAGATGCAAATAAGTTTTAAATAGACATAATAGACATTTTCTTATTTGACTTAAAATTCTTATGTAGTTTTTGGTATATAAGTATTGAATATTTTTATTTATATAACAGAACATACATAGTATTTACAAAATACAGTATAAAGATATCTAAAGACCGATTTTACCTATGTATATATGTCATATAATTCTTATTATAATACAAGTTTTGTACCAAATTACATACATTATATATAAAAATAAAAATAAACATTATGTACATTATAAAATAGTGACATTAAATCAAATTTACCGCCACATTGAAACGAAAATGAGTTTATTATAAGGGAATTGGTCTCGGGCGTCTGTCAAATTTGTCCAGAACCGTCACGCATTTGAATACAAAACATTACTATGGGACGTTCACGTCTACAGATACATTACTTACAAAAAGAAATCATATTAACGACGCCATCGTAAATAAAATTTAACCCAAATAAAATTCAAGGCCCAATATAACATTAAGATCAAAAGCAAAGAAAATATCAATCAAACATATTCTTTACCGGTTTTTCGAGAGCGTGGTGGTCTAGCGGTACTGACGCCCGAGTTTCAATCCGGAGTTCGCCGGTTCAAATCCCGACGTGCACCAATGAGTTTTTCGATTGAAAGATTTATGTGCGCAATACCACGTTCTCAAAACGGTGAAGGAAAACATCGTGAGGAAACCGACATGTCCTAGAACTAAAAATTCGAAGACATGTGTCGAGTGCAGGAAAGGAGCCTCTTTGAGGCGCACTTACAATCCTTTCACCACACTGGTACGACAGAACCGGTGACTCGAAGAAGAAGACCGGTTTTTCAATACTTATCAACTCATCCAACCTGACCTGGTTTGTTTCAAATCACCACAATTCTGAAACGTTTCAAAAGCACACACATACGTTTCAGTTCATAAAATTTATTGGTTTACCGTAAAACGGAAGGCAGTAAGCACACAGTTTACGTAATGCAACCCGCTCGCTGTGACCACGTGATAAGTTTCTTACGTCATATTACTGAAATATCTTCCGAGGGGGATTTTCTGTCCACTTACCAAGTTATTAACAACAGCTATACTAGTGATTATAATGCAATATTAAATTTTCAACATTTTCAAGCTATTTACCGAAATAATATTGCATCTTGATTATTCACTTATGACAGGTAAACTTTATGTTACTCGACTACGAACTTACGAATATAAATTAATAATGATTGATCGGTCACAATCAATTAATAAGATAAGAGATAATAGTAATAATAATTAAAATAAGTGAGAGAAGAGAAGAAGACAAGAGTTTCACAGTAGGTACTACAATATTTATCATTTGAAAGGTGATCTATGTAACTAAGGTGTGGTTCTACCTTATTAGCTACATTTAATCCCTAATCCTTTAGAAAATGAAATGGGTCTAGTTGTTTTTGACTATATAGGTAGGTACATATTAGCGTGTGCGGTATATTTAGTCGATATATATTGAAATGTAGTATCACGCAAACAAGCCACAAACAGAACGAATACACTTAGGCATAATAAATATGAAAATGGTAACATTTATATAAGCAAATGGAATAACATGTATAGTGTTTTATACATACACCTTTCGCTAGTCCAGCCACAAACACTATAAGAGATATTTGGCTTGGAAAGCTGCACTACGCACACTGCCGCAATGCCATCGTAATAACAGCAAAATTTTATATTATATAGACACGAGCGATAAGCGATTTAAAAATCAATACTTTTCTCGTTTACTCTCATATTTTGTTTATAATAAAGAAAATTAGGGGCCCAACCTAATAACCCTTTGAAAGGGACCTCCCTCAGTCTATCATAGTCTATCAAGTCAATCATATATTAATCAATCTTTCATAAAAGTATCAAATTCCACCTTCTCCCGTGTCATCTCTGACTCATATGAAATGAAATAAATTTCACTTGTACATATAATCATTTTTAAATGTATTTTTATTATTCAAATTAATTGAAGTGTGTTAAATAATGTCAAGGTAGTTCACAACACACACACACACACACACACACAAATGCGTGAGCGCGCATTTGCGTGCGTGCATATGCTATCCGGAGTATTAAAGTCAAAGTCAAAGTCAAAAACTTTATTTCCATAGAATTCATAAAGAAATGGCTTGGAAACGTCAATATTCAAAACATAAGGTCACGCGTACTTATCGATTAGTTTGATGCCTGTTCAAACCCTATCCGACCCTCCATGGGGAAAAACAAACAAGAAACCCCTAAAAATCCATCTCTTTTGCCTTATACCAAGGTTTAGGCGTCATGCTTCATTTGTCACATTATCGGCATCAGTTAGCATGCCTGCCGAAGCCGAAGCCACTGATATAACGGTAGCTAAATTGGAATAACTCAGCGCCATATTTCATTTGGATTACACGTTGCGACTCGATCTATTTGCTTACGACTGTGAGACGATGTTATATGGAAGCTAAGTGACATGTATAAATTATTCTCTAACTGCGGCGGCTTTATTCAGTCATTTCGTCATTACATTGTACGTTACTCAATACAAGATAATCTTCATAAGATAGCTTTCCTTATTGAGTCTGTGCCAGAGTAAAGTTACTGTAATACTAAAGATTTATCACCAAGTATATAAATATACCTAACGTACCTATACAAACATTGTCGGATCTAACGGAACTACGGAAATCTAGTCAGTAAGTTCATTCAGAAATTACCAATAGTTATTTCACGACGAAGAATTAATTAATGTCGGTGACAGTGCTCAGCAGCCGATTATGTGTGGTCTCTCCCAAGGTTCCCTACTGGGGCCATTATTATTTCTAATTTACATCAACAATCTACATGACGTTAGACTTCACATTATGTGTCGATGACAGTAGAGTATCCTATCTTGCTTACTCCAAAAGACTTGGGTAAAAACACGATTCAAATATCCCACGCGCCTGGCTTCAGTCAAACTTTAAAAGTTAAGTTATTAAAACTAATATTTTCATTTCATAATATTTTCCAGTATCATTAAGTTATTCCAAAACCACGGATAACCTTATGCCAAAATCTTTGAGAAAACGACGGCATTTGAAAATGTATTCAAACATTATACAAAAGGACTTTTCCTAAGATTAGGCTATCCTTATCATTATATTATCCGCTATCTGTGTTTGTTTCGAACTGCAGTTAACTTGTCATTTTTATGTTGTGGTATACCGCTGCTGAACTTGCTCGCATTACTGATTCACTTTTAATTATTATAGCTACGGAATTTTAGCTACGCTAGTTGGCATCTTGATGTAATTAACTTTAGTTTTTTTCTATGTAAGTACAGAAAAAATAACCAACGTTAACAGAAAAATGCTACATGTTTTTTTTATTTTTGTCATAAACGCTTGGGAAGCAAACATTATCTTAGCAAACAAATTCTTGAACAAACTTCGGTAATGTAGCTACTTGAACGTGCTCAATACTGGTCTGAAACCTTATGATGTACTCACCTGTAATATCCACGATTTGCCCGTCACCGACATGAATAAGGAACGTATGAGCCCGTGCGCCTGTAATTTCACCGGTGCCCATACTACCTTCAACTCGGAACTTAGCAATGCGAGTTGTAGTTTGAAGTACTTCCCTGGAAGAACTTTGCACATAAAGTAAGTTCTAGTGACACAGTATGATAATATTATGTCCTAATTGATGCTTTGACAAGAAATGGTTTAAGTTGATATAAGCAGACAAGCAGGAGAAGTATAACGGCTGCAATCAAATGTGGCTCTTATGTGTAAAACAATAAGGTATGCAGTGGTATATTCAGTGGAAATTATTGTAATGGACGCATTATGTGTGAAGTGGAAGTATGAGACCTTCATTGATGTGGCTTAATTACGCTTTTGCGTGTTGCTTCACTATTTAATTGGCATTGAATATTTGTTGGTATAGTTCGACAGAGCAAACCCAACAATTGTAATAGTATCTCAAGGCAATAAAAGAACCGACATAATTTCATAACCTCAAACATCATTTCAGAGATCATGAGTTTAAGTATAAATAGGGGAAGACAAATTAGTTCAGTATAATTTTCTCTTCTGTTTGTGTATCAGTTAAGGTCACATTTCAATCATTTGGGCGGACACTAGTTACTTTAACTATGCAGTTAGACTATCATTGAACCACAGAATTCGGGTAAACCTTCGAGCATTTTTATCAAGAACACAGGCAGACGTCCATTACATTGGAAGTTCTACATGAAATTCTAACTTCTAACTGAAATTCTAACTGTAATAGTTATTGTACCCCTGTTATGCGCACAAGTATAACCATACTTGTTCGCAAAACAGAGGTTTCTTTGAGTGGCATTCATCAGACAGCATTACCATTAATTCTACTACCACATAATTAGTTGGTTATTGCTTTCACATGAAGCAATTTGACTGACCCCACACCTGAGTTAGTAGCAATTATAATTTCTGTGCTGTAGGTCGTGGGTTCGATTCCCATCCAGAATAAACATTTATGTAGCGAACATAGGTATACGTTCTCTGTCCAGGTGTTAACCAGGAAAAAACTTACCGTGCATTTGAGTTCTGGTTCAACCATGGTTGCAAGCGTAATGCAACTCAGTGGTGCACAAAAAATGTCGAATAATATAGCAAAATCATTAATATGTTTTCTTAAATTTTATTCTTGTTCGTTCAATCCTTTCTTTAGAGATGATGGTGTAGAATTTCTTTAAAGCAGAAAATTTTATTGCTTGTTCTGCTCTAGGTTTGAACCAGTGCCTGTTAGATTTCATGTATGGCATTCCGTTACCACGCTTTTCTAATTCACGTGGCGATATGTCCACGGAGTAATAACATGATTAGCATGTTGTATACCTTTCTAAAAGTAAATGTAGACTATTTACTAGGAGAACTTGTTTATGCACTTCACACCAGTACGTAGTGTACTCCACATTTCCTGTACCGTTGGAGAAATACCGTTACTTCTTCCTAATTTAGAAAACTCAACTATTTCTGTCGCGTTCATTTCGTATCCGCGTTCCTTCATAGCAGTTTTACTTAATGGTACTAATGATTAGTCAATTTCGTTCTATAAAGGTAATTTTTTAAGCGATTTAATTACTGATTTAGAATATTGTCCAGCTGTAATCGGATTGAGCAATCACATGCATCTCTGACCCTCCCGTACTAAAGTATGGGAAAACCCAAGTTGTGTTGCCATGCACTCAATCTGATATCTGATTCTACTTGAAGACAGAATTGGCACTGTAGTTTCACTGGCCCTTCAAAGTTCAAACTTGAGCATGTCAGAGCATGTTGTACTGCTTGGCGGTACAAGTGGATATGATGGCAGAACTTTCCTACACGAACAAATATAGACAATTTTTTTCATTTAGATGAAAACCATATGTTACGCACTGGATATGCACACTGTCAGAATCGTTTATATCCCGGCATCCTGTTTCGCATGTCATGCAAAAGAACAAGCCGGAATGTTACCCGTACCCGCACCGCGGCATTCCTAGCTCGTTAAAGCAAGACAGCGCGCAACGAATCAGTTGGAAAGTAGGCGCACATTCGTTCGGACGTTGCGTTGCGGTCACACAGAAACGCGCGCGACAACTTCATTATACAAACTTTTTTCATTAAAACTTTAAGTGGTCAGTGCAGTGTGTGATTGGATTTTGCATTTGAAATTCTTGGATTCTTTACCGGCTTTTTTGTTGATTCTGTAAGTATCTGTTTGATAAATAATTATCTACTTACTTTAGGGACAGTATCTTTAGAGCTGTTTTGTGTATTGATGTATTTTACAGCGGAAACTCTTGTAGTAGGTTTTAGTTGCAACACATATTGTTAAGAGACTGTTGGAAAAATCTGCCATTTATAATATCAACCAAAATAAACGTTTAAAATTTCAGCTCAATTGGTCGGGAGAAACTGTTTAAAACTTAACTTTGGGATTCGACAAAAACGTATAATTCGTTACTAACAAAGGTTGAAAGAAAACACGTGAAAAACCGGCATTTCATCGACAAATAATAGAGTTACTACGTAATTCATTTCTTGTCTATGTTTTTCTTATGTGATAGTGTTACGGAACGAGCCGACGGCCCACCTGGTAACTAACTTCTGCCCATAACAACCGATGCGACTTGAGTCCTTCCCTACTTCTTGTTGTTCAAAACTATATTCTTTATTTGTTAAATTAATTTAATAGTCGCCAAATCTAACAGTTATTTCACCGCACAAACGGCATTGTATAATTTAAAAACAATTAAATTGAATTTATAATATAATTTAGAAACTTCTTAGCTTGTTTTTATGTACCTGTTTTCTACGATGATGTTATATTAAACCTGTTTCAAATGTAAATTTTCACTTTACTCATATTTTATATTCTAAACTCTTTTAATTCTCAACCTCGGTCTATGCCTAGATAATTTTTAGTTTCTTAACATACTTAGATAATTTTTTGTGACTCAGACGTACAAGTTATATAGGATTTGCATAATAAGAATTCTGAAAATAATAATATTTTATTTCTGAATATGATACAACAGAACACAATATACAAAAATGAACATAAATCCCCTTAATGCTCATAATACATCGTAAAATTATGTTTTAATCCGAATAAGTAAGTAGCATTAAGGACAGTAGAACTTGTGCTAGTCCGCTCCGGGAAGTACTGTCTCCATACTTATTACTGCCGCCAAGCTCCATTCGCATTTATGTTCCGGTTTAAAAGGTGCCGATGAAATTACAGGCTTATGAGACACATTAGCTCTCATAATGTGTGGTCGCAATATGGTGCGACTTGGGTTTATGGACTGATCTGGCCAAGACCATCTGCTCGTTCCTTGCTCGTAACTTAGCTAATCATTGGGCACATTAATTAGTTAACGGCGGAATATGCTAATTGTAATCATGTCCATAACTTTCATAATTAACAGAATGAAATTAATTATTTGGGTTTACTCTCAATATACGTATATTTTCATTTGTAAGAAATTCACCAGCTTTTATCACTTAACGTCACACTTGAATGCAAAGTATGTTTGTATGGATGTATGTTTTTGATTAAGACTGATTTGAAATATTTAATATAGTACTGGCCTCACAACTCAGTTGATAGTAGGCAGGGTGCCTTCTGAACTGTAGGTCGTGGTTTTGATTCCCATCCAGGACAACATTTGTGTGATGAGCCAATGATGTTTGTTCTGTCTCTGGGTGTAATATGTATTAATATCTACTGTTAGCTTTTAGTACACTCCCAACCACTCTTTAGCTATTAAATACTCTTTCCATCCCAAGGGTGTCTGGAAGAGATCGCTTTATAGCGTTAAGACCGCCCATTGTACTTCTAATGTCTAAGTTTCTTTTTTTTATTACTATTTGTAATGTTCTATAGTGTACAATAAAGCATTTTTATGATTATTATTATTATTATTATTATATTTATGTATTTACAAAAAGTATATATGTATTCTATCAGTCATCTGGTTCCCATAGTACAAGCTATTTGGGGCTAGATGGCGCTGTGTGATATAATATCACAAATATTTATTTATTTATTAATGTTATTTTACCTTGACCGGGTAATATTGATCTTGTCCACATTTATTTCATAACACTCACGGAGATACGGTAAATTAAGGTTCTCACTGCATGTCGTGGTTAGAAACGGCCAGGTTTCTGGGGCTATTCATTACATACATTCTAGATAAGTAAATATTGCTTAACTTGTGGTTTTTTTTTACTGTACTATTTACTTGTATGTTAGCCAGCTGTAGTCTTGAGCCAGCAAAAGAAAATACTTATTAGGTTTTTAAAAATTTAACAAACAGTTAGATGGATATAACAATAATATGATATAAACTGAGCTGCTTGAAGACGTGTTCTTTTTATTGTTTTTGAAACTAGCCGAACATTAATTAATAAATAACATTGTGAAGAAGAAAACCTGACATAGTCCATTGCTGCTTTTGTTATGTAAAGGAAACGGAAATCAGACTGTTAAAACGCAAACTACTTTGCCAATTACTATTACTTCAATTAACACTTACAATACACGCATTTGAACATAACACTCAGCAAGAAATTACTATAGTATGTAAAAACACGTAAACAGAATAAATAAAATCATGCGAGGTCTTTCCTATTTGTCTGACTCTCTAGCTAGCTCAAGGTTAATTATTTTACTAAAATTCAAGTAAACATTCTATGACCTTATTTTGAACTGATTTCTTACATGAAATATCTAGTTTTTAGTTGAATTTAACAGCCAGTTAATGTCAGAAACCACAAAACTGTGGCATCAAAACATTCAGACTTTACCTATTTGTATTTCAGAATGAAAGAATTCCTTACTTCCGTTGTATGCAATTTAATATTTTATTACTAACAGATAAGTTGATCAAATTATTAGTAAAATAGTAATATATAGGAATGTTATTTTCTTTATATCCAATTATAGTTTATTAATTCAAATAAACGGGTAAGTATTCATTGTTTTTTTTGGGTGATTATTAATTCCGTCGACGAAAACTCCTTAAGTTCTTACATTTTACAGGTTATTATTTGTTTTTTTAATATGTAATACAGTTACAGAACGAGCTGACGGCCCACCTGATGTTAAGTGGTAACCTCAGCCCATAACAAGTGATGCGGCTTCGGTCCTCCCCTACTAGGTACGGCTAGACCCAAGTCGCAACGTATGCGCCCGTAACTCTGAGACGTGTAGGTGGAATGTCTCGTGTGCCTGTAATTTCACCGGCAACCACACCTTTCAAACCGGAACACAGTAACGCGAATACGTTACTGCTTGGCGGCAGAAAAGGGCATGGTGGCAGTACTTCCCCGGACGAACTTGGCGAGAGTTTTACTGCTCTTTAATATCTTGGTATGTTTTACTTTTGTGTTATATCAGTACGGTACCGGGGCGATTACGTGGATCGTGTTACGTGACTACTCGCGTGAAATTACAACTCAAACATAAAACTGCGATGCGAATCGCCACATGCCAGTAAAAATACAACTGTTTACATAAATCTGTATACAGTTCCAGTCTGAATAGTGTTTACCATAAAATATTGCGATGTATCAGATAACGCGAATGCTGCTTCTCAAGAACGAGAACTTATCTATACAAATAAATAAAATTGGAGTGTCTGTTTGTAATATTAAAATAATCGCTTTTTACTAAGTGCATATGGATGTATACACGGTACATATACCAAATCAACATTTTTTTAAATTTTTGTCTTTCTGTCTGTTTGTTCCGGCTAATCTCCGAAACGGCTGGACCGATTTTGACGGGACTTTCACTAGCAGATAGCTGATGTAACAAGGAGTATAATAGGCTACTTTTCCAAGGGGTAAAATAGGGGCGCATGTAATGTATAGATTAATTTAAGAGATATTTTTTAACAATATCTTCAGTCATATAAATCAACCTAAATTACATTTAGTTGTATGGTGACCGCAGTAGGCCGATCGCGTGTAATAGGACCACAATTGTATTGCGATGCAAATCGCGACGTGTAAGTGAAAAGACACTGTTTACATAAATCAGGCGGATATATCCAGCTTGTAGATATATATATCCGTCCTGCAGTCAGAATGTTGAGAGCTGGAAAACAATATATAAGTTTACATTCACTATTGTATCTCATGATTATCTTTAATAAGTTGGCTTGAGGTGGGCCGTCAGCTCGTTCTATCACGAAATGACATTAAAAAAACAGCTATACAGCTAGCTATACACAGTGATTTATAAATATACTTCTAATGAAACAAAATGCTGTATTTTTAATACAAATCTATTTTTCTATTTCTACCTCTATATCTCCTTTATTCCAAACTGTTTTCTGTTTCCAAAATCTTATTTGAAACCAAGGTAATATGCAAAGCCAGCTTGCAAATCGTTTTCATACAACTGCATTTAAATTAATTCTTCAACTTCAAGCATCAATTTCACTGGTTTTTGAAAGATATCTCAGTAAACATATTCGATACTAGCTGTGCTCGCGGCTTCGCCCGCATTGAACTCAGCTTACGTCTAAAGGAGTAGGGCGTGCTTTATTTATTTATTATTTATACCTAAAAGTAGTCTAAGTTACTCCTTTTAACATCATCTATATGCCAGTGAAAGTCCCATCAAAATCGGTGCAGCTGTCTTGGATATTATCCGTAACAAACAGACATACAGACTGACAAAACTTTTTTGTTATGAATTTCTACCATATATACTATCATATACCGTAGTTCAGTAATGAGCTGTTGTTTTGACAAACAGACTTGTATATATTATATTAAATTCGATGAATGCTTATTGTTTTTTCCAGTAATTTCGATCAAGTCCGAAATATAATGTTCAATGATAGTAATATATTTTGAAGGTCAATTTGCTACAACAGATTAGGTGAAACTAGAGAAACAGCTACAAGTCACGTACCTATGCTACTTACACCTGAAGAATTAACTGGATACTCAGCATTAAGAAACAAAATAACTACCTGCATCTACCAATATTATTATTTCGTGAACATGATATTATTTGATCATTAAAGTAAATATATAATATAAAACATAATATATAATATATAATATAATAATAAATAAATAGTTACTTCCAACTTAACGACACCAAAAATATTGCGACTTTCTTAATAGTTCATATAAAGTCAAATCAGCGTAGCATTAAATTATTGGATGACGCTTGAAGGCAGTGGTGTAACTTCTTACAGTTAAAACTCTAAGAAGTCTCCAAGAGGTGTCTCTACCTTTAAAATATTAAAATATTATGGAGTGTTATGAAGTCCTATTAAATTTCGTGTCCATTTCAGCCTACGAAATAGTTCAAATGTTATTTAGTATACAGTTAAATATATATTTTTGACGCTATTGCCGACCCGATGTGAAATGTACTAATATTTAATTCATTGTCTTCCAAGCGAGAATAAATTTTGAAAAAATAAACATAAAAACCTAATAGGCCTTTTAAGTGTTTTATAATGTTTTGAATTTTAAGTGTTTTTTCTGGTTAATATATTAAATAGTATGATTAAAAACATAACTTTATTATGAGCCTTATTAAAAAAAAACTGTCATCTATGCAATGTTTATACATGTAACTGAAAGTAACTTGAATCCAAAAAGCGATATAAAACTGTCATTTTTAATAGAATTCCACAAAAAAAAGGTTTTATTGCAATAGAACTGGGCTAAAACTATTTAAGTTACTTATATACAAATCAAAGACATTTGATCGTCTGTCTTGATTGTTTTGCCACTGACTCATGTAAGAAAAACGATTAGATAAAAAACATCTCATCAAAATCTCATTTCTTCTTTTCTGGCTAATGTATTTCCTAATATAATTGGTTCGTCAATTATATCTCGGCTGTAGCAAGTATGCTGGTGTAACTGTGGCACACTACTGGGGCTGTATTCTCAACACGTGACATAGCGTATCGAACGGGCTTACTTAAATATCATTAAAGGTATGGGTCTCATTGGTTTGTTAAAATCAGAAGGTCTACTGGTTATATGCTTACAAACTCTGAGTACAGTCAGTGGTAAACGACATCAAAAAATTAAAAGCTTAGGTTTTATTTTACTTTTACTTTGACTTTGCTGTATCGTTTATATTGATGTGGTTAACCTTAAGCGTTTACTAGATTATTGAATCCGAACACTAACGATATTTGACAATTAATATAACGTGGAAGAATTTTTTCAAATAAACAAACATTATTTCAACGTAGTCATTTTCATAAGGTTTCTTATAAGTTTCACAATTTCTTATTGCATTTTTTACGTAACAAAAATCGATTCAGACTATGCAGGTAAAAACCTGCACCCCACACGCCTATGCAGTAGGATTACCTGTATAGCATGTTGCATGTTTACACTCAGTTTTAAACTCGCATAAATCTCATCACACAAACTTTTGCTGATTCTACAACCGTGACTCTATCTAGTGCCAATACAGCGCCGATCTACTCGTCAGAAGACGAGTGGTTCCACGATGCATTGGCTCTGAGGTAACGTGAAGGAAAGATGGGTTTTTTGTCGGTATGCGGGTAGTTAGCCCACATCTACGTTTACCGAGAGTCCGACATATCCTTTGCTGTCCCCGAGCAGGGGGATGCGTAAACCGATTTCCCATCGTAAAAAAAAATATAAGTTGAGAATAAGGCCACCGGTCGGCGGCGGCATGCCAGTATATCAACTATTTTCCAATTAAGTTATGCGGAACGACGGCGTGTATGTGCGCGATGTATCATCTAACTGATTATATCGTTGTCAGTCTTCACTTACATATCTAATTAACAACGTGCTCTGAAATACACGAAATATCTTAAATAGATAAAATACTCTTAATGTTTTTTTTAGGTATGCCAACAAACCTTGAAATTTACAACCACAAAAAGCTTGGCTACAATTAAGTACGCCCAAGTTATACGTTGCCTTTGAAGCGACGAATTCCGTGTGTTTGTAATATATCATTCCATCAGCGAAGTCTCAGTGTACATACTACAGACATAATAGCTCAGTATGTGTGGATGCGTTAGTTGCTTAGTTTCTTGTTTATTTGCTAAGGCTCGTCATTGTTTCAGGTAAACAGTACAACTCTACTTTGCACTAAAATTTATAAAAAACATCTCTTTTGCCTTCGAAAACTCATAAAAAAGCACAAAAGACTCGACATTTTTTCTCATTTATATTATTCTTCAAATTATATTTGATATGTATTGATTAGTTCAGTTATGTTTACTGTAATTACATCGCTGAGGTACCTGCTTTTTTAGAAAGTTCAGAATGTTTTTCAATGTGTGATGGTATTGTGGATATATATAGACAATTCTTTATTGCGTAAGAACAATACATAGGCGAACTTAATGCTGATTAGCTTTTTGTTACAGCTAACCTTTGTGTAGAACAGATTTGATATGGTAGAGCACTTAAGTCAAAAATAATCAAGATTTATTTATATATATATCAACTTAATACAACGTATATCATAAATATATATTATAATAATAAATATTGGTGGGCATTTCATACAGCGCCGTCTAGCCCCAAAGTAAGCTGAATAAACAGCTATTATCATATACCACACAACTGAAATTTACGTTAAGTACCTACATGTAATTTATATATATGTAACATAAACCACCATTTTTAATGTGTGTGGTAATGAGACATTGTAAGAGACTTTACTTAAAGGTAAAAACTTACTTACAGAGCCTAGACCCACATACCACCTAACACGCATTAAATTTACGGCCATCATCCACCAAGTTGAGAGTAATAGTAGAAATTAAAAGTTGTCTTTTTATTTCTAGTTGTCTTTTTCTTGTTGTCTTCTCATCTCTAAATAGTATAAAACAAAAACATGAAAAAAATTAAGTTGATTTTAGCAACTATAACTTTAGAGACAATTTGTTGGTTCCTTTGATCCATATGGTATACATAGTTTTATTTTATTCTGGCACTAACATAATTGACCCAAGTGTGTTGGGAATAATATAAAAAAAATATTGATATCATAGGAACCAGACAACTGATATAATACTTATACTTTTTAAATACATACACATAATAACACCCAGACTCAGAGCAAACATCTATGTTCGTCACACAAATGTTAATCCTCGGTGGGAACTTGAACCCACGACCTACAGACCAGAAGGCTTACTTGAGATGTGACAGTCGATAATCACAAACTTTGCAGGCACAGGACACCAGATGTATGCAGGGCGTTACCTTCTTCTCAAACAGTTTCCTTCATCAGCCATTGCGTGTATCTCAATTCAAAGTCTACAGGAGCTTTAGTAATGAGTTGTTGATTCATATTCCTTTGTTATGGACGCAGATCAGTGCGCTTCGGTCGATACTCGACCGGATAACATCAAGATCGTTACATTTAGCGTTCATTAACTCCCAGGTAATGGCAGTGGTGATGTCATGCCTTACCCACGTTACAGCACATAACTAAACAACGTATTTTGTGCACAATTTTGACGTCTCTCCAGCTCTGTTGGAACCTTCCCGTACAAGTGGTCCCATCAAACCAGAGGGCCCGTGTTCTACCCCGGCTGGGGCAAACATCCGTGTAAACAATCAGTTTGTTCTGAAAATAAACGTTTCCACACTCATAGCCCTGCCAAACAATACTAATTATTATTACGCACTAGGACTAACATGGCATAATTACCAAGCACACTTGTATAGCCATTTACAAACGTTAAGCTGAACACCGGCCGGGAATCAAACCGGGACTCGCGTTTCGCAGGCAGAGTTAGGGAGCCGTGTTACGAAATACAAACAATTAGAAAATGTTACCTCTCTACCAACCTCGGCAGTTTCCCGTTCAAGCCAAAAAAATCGACCGACAAATACCAATGTACGAATTACCCGTGGTTATAAGTGTAATTATAAGTATTTATCTAAGAATAAATCATATTCTAAGCAAAAAGTTAGCTCTACATAATCTCTATATCACAAGTAGTACTAACAACTAATACGACTTGTTCTGAAGCCCGACTCGTTTCTTGCATATTCCGACGCTTTGATGTAGCACTTCAAAGCGCGTTTTGCAAGCTAATAAACATTTACGTAAACCAAACATTCCCGTAGTACGCGTTCGTAATGTTTACACTTGTACCCGCAACAAGAAGGAATAAAGAAGCCTGCACGCTATAAGACTCGTAATATACTAAGTAGAAAGAGCATACATATATCGTGTGTTGTACATGATAATATTACAATGAAGATGGCGACCGACGCGTTACCTACGAGCTACAGTGTACATATTTTCATCCAAAGTCAAAGTCAAAGTCAAAACTTTTATTTCCATAGAATTCATAAATGGCTTGGAAACGTCAATATTATTCAAAACATAAGGTCACACGTATTTATTGACAAGTTTGATGCCTGTTCAAACCCTATCCGACCCTCCATGGGGAAGAACAGCAAGAAACCCCTAATGGAGGGATTCCTTTTTTTCGCGAGCACGATCCTTCTATCTATCTATGTATAGACACTTCACAGACAAGTGCGGACGCTGAGTCACGTAATAATATCCTGAACGAAAGATATATTATTTTTGTTCTGTTTTTCCCTCTGATTAGGTACGTACGTTGTACTTTCAACATGTTTATATTGTTTCAAGGGATCGTGAAGCGCGTGCCAAGCCGTAGCCTCACCTCGGATCGTGCGCGCACTTGTGTTACTAGTAGCGCGCCTCTGACCCCAATACCGTATTTAACACTACGAAAATGCAATGAAGCCACTCGTCAAGCGACAGCGTTGTTACGTAACCTACTAACCGCTTAGCAGGCTTCCCTTTGATAATATAACGCTGGCTTAATAGCTAACTTGAATAAATAATAGGAAAAATGATTTCTTACTAAGGTATATAAATCATACATAGGAAATATGACTGACACAGCTTAGTAGTAACTCTGCTTTCTGTAGGTCGTGGGTTCGATTCCCACCCACGACAAACATTGGTGTGACGAAATTGATGTTTTTTCTATGTCTGGGTGTTTGTACGTAATTACTAAAAAGAATTTATACGTATTCTATTAGTCATCCGGTTGCCATAGTACAAGCTATGCTTAGCTTAGTTTAGAGCTAGATGGCACTGTGTGAAATGTCCACCAATATTTATGGATATATATGTATGTCATAAAAATAGTTATAAGATAAGAGAAAAGTCACATAATATTGAATTTTGACATCTTAATATATTAGTAAATAATTGATTTTCCACTTCAGAAGTGACGACAGCGACAAATATAGAAAGAAAAATATATGACTTAAGACAATAGAAATACCAATGTTCAATTTCATCGGAAGTTTACTTGCCCTATAAACATAATGACACCCAGAACCAAAATATCGTTGCTCTAAAATCATTTTACTTTCGGAGTGTGCGAATCCTGCTTCGCCCTCGCAACCACACACGAGGAAGTATCCGAATATGGTAAACGAAACACTTACAAAGTCGATTGAAACCATTTCGATTCCGCAGAACGTCTGCTAAAAATGCAAATGGAATTCTCTTGCCTTGTGACTGTTCCGTTAAGCCGTGGCAAATGTGTCCGTCCGGCCATTCAGCGTGACTTCACAATAAGTACACTACACGTAAGTACCCGCCAATGCTATTTTGTAGTGTCCACTTGGATACTACAAAATGGACGTGATCGATGGCTTGTTTACCTGTTACACGGAAAAAAGGAAGCCCTCTTTTAGGGTTTTCTTGTCAGTTCTTCCCCATGGAGGGTCGGATAGGGTTTGAACAGGCGTCAAACTTAGCGATAAGTACGCATGACCTTAATTTTGAATATTATTGACGTTTTCAAGCCATTTCTTTATGAATTCTGTGGAAATAAAGTTTTTGACTTTGTTATTGACTTTTTTTATGTGCTTGGTTACGTTTACCTTAACGTTTTATTCAACTATTTATAACTAACATAAGATTCAATTGATGGCTGCCTTTTATGTCTCGCTGTTTTTATTAATGACCTGGGTACTATAGTAAAAGGAAAAGCATGCTTTCGTTGGGTTCGATAAAAAAATCTTCCGTAAGCCACTTACGACAACTTAACGTAAATCTTTGTTCTGGTTATCATTATGAGAGTGAAGTAGGTGCGACATAAGTCTCAAAGCGATGATGATATCATCCCGCCGATATGACCACGGCTTGTTCTTCGAGTCACCGGTTCTGTCGAACCAGTGTGGTGAAAGGTTGTAAGTGCGCCTCAAAGAGGCTCCTTTCGTGCACTCGACACATGTCTTCGAATTTTTAGTTCTAGTACATGTCGGTTTCCTCACGATGTTTTCCTGCACCGTTTTGAGAACGTGGTATTGCGCACATAAATCTTTCAATCGAAAAACTCATAAGTGCACGTCGGGATTTGAACCGGCGACCTCCGGATTGAAACTCGGGGGTCAGTACTGCTAGACCACCACGCTCTCGGCGACTTTGTGAAATATATAAATTGAGTCTAAAAACATCTATTATATAGCATAGCATTCTGGCCTCAAATACCCAAACATAACCAAGCTTCCTCATTAACCTTAAAGATCATGAGAGCTAAGCAAACCGTGACAAGTTAAAACAATGAGCGGTCTAGATTACGAAATACGCTTCTGTATTAAAGGTCACAAGTTCAAAATCAAGTCTAAAATGATGTGAATGAACTAAAGATGACGCGCCATTACCGTGCGAAACTCCGATCCAAGATATCAAGGCCGAAGAGAAAAAACGTTGTGTAAGAAACACGGGTAAGAAAGCGGAAACGTTTTGTGGCACTTGTACGTGATATCATTATTATTACTTACATAGAGTCAGCCATGCCGTTGACAATTTATATTTTCCCAATGCCACGAGTTGAAAACTATTTGAAGTTTTGCTGGTTGCTGGATTTAATTAAATAAAAACTAATCATGTCTGATATTACAACGAACAATACAAATATTTAAGAGGAAATTAAAAGAATGTAGACGAAGATTAGGGAATAGTTAAGTTATAATTAGATGTTGTTTCCTCGTGACTTTACTTACTTCTTACTTATTATATTTTTTCATATTAATATGATCACAAAGATACAGATGTCCTCGTGAAAGATAAGTAAATTCACGCGTACTTATCGCTAAGGTTGACGCCTGTTCAATCCCTATCCGACCCTCCATGGGGAAAATCCTCAATAACTTGAAAGTGAATCCAGCCATAATGTATTAAGGTATTAAAAAAATAAATGATACAGAGGACATTATGAAGTTAATTAAAAACAGGTAGATTTATAAAGATTTCAAATATATAAAGTAGCTTTATTATACGCGATCTAAGACTATTATAATGATGACATACAAACAATCAAACGAAATACGCGTTTTCAATTTCGCTTCTAAAACTCGAAGTACACGGAAGCCAGACAGACGGTTATATAATAAAGTGGAGTTAATTCCTAATGATGTAACTCTTAATTATAATGGCAGATAACGTAATAAAAAGGTATTTCCTGAATGATAGACTTAATTGAAAGATTACCATTCATTCACCCTTCTTTTCAGAATAACAAAGTCTTAGGAAACGTGAGTAAAAGTTAAATATTGATAAAGCCATTGCAACCTAAGCCGCCGTCATGGCATATCGCTACATAATTCATATTATCATATAATATTTTTATATTACATTATATTATAGGTAAGTTATATTATTATATATTGTATATAGAGCTATTAAAAAAGGCTTACGGAAACACTAATAAAAATAAAAGTTGTACAACTATACTGAATGTTACTTTAAACTTTTAACGAATAGAAACATATTGAAATCATAGTGTTTTTTTATCTGTTAAAGTTACGTAAACAGCAGATGGGCCCAACTGGTGTTTAGCCTCCTCTGTCACAAGCAGTGTCGCATCGTATGCGCCCTTCACTCTGAGACGTGAAGGTGGAATGTCTCATGTGCTTGTAATTTTACCGGCAACCACACCTTTAATACAGGACACAGAAACGCGAATGCATTACTGCTTAGCGGCAGAAATGGTTATGTTGCAGTACTTCCTCGGACGAAATTGGCATAAGATCTACTGCTACTAAAATTGACTAAACATATTCAATTAATTTATTAAAAATTAACCAATACATGTTTTAGTGTTTATAACTAGACTAAGCATTTGTCATACGTGCTCACTCGACTGTAACATTATTTTAATCGAGCAAAAACTGGTAATAGCGACGGCCAAGGTTACAACTGCATAATCAAAGTACCGTAGACCAAATAACCACAGCCCGGACTACCTACTACCCGGAATGGAGAGAACAATTTTATATAATGAACTGTGAAGACTTCGAGAAATGATTTCCAAATTGTCACGAGTTTTGATGGCGAGGTACCTAGACCCCGAGTCTCATTCCGGTGGTCGCCGGTTCAAATTCGAGGTGCAACAATCTATATGATGTTTTGAGTGCATTGTCTTGATTGTTAATTTGAATAACAAAGGTTGTTATTATTGGTAGAGGGGGACTCATTCCTGACGATCATTTAACGGGTAAGTGACGAATACCAACGATATTATATTAATTATGATCGCATGGTCAAAAATATTTGTTATAGATAGTTCAAGAGCTGAATCAAATTGGAAGACAAATGATAGTGAAAATACCAGTATTTTCATATCTTAAATTCCAATTAAAGCTAGATAACTGAGGATATTTTATATATTTCTTTGGTAAACCAACACAGAGAACAAAAATAGTTTCATTTAATCATAATCTAGAGCGATCAGATTGCAACTGAAAGTTCAAAAAGCATTATATCAAATCATGGCGGGTAGTTATAACCTTAACAACTCATCAGTGTTTGTTACTAATAAAAAGTCTGGAATAAATATATAACGTCGTAATTTTGGGATTATCTATGCATAATATTGTAAATTAGTATTTTTTACCTGCCTGGTTGTATTATCTCCTACAAAAAACCACTACCAACTGCAATTGAATCAAAACCACAACCTGTACACAAAGAAACATGGAGGACATCAGGACTATAAAGGACACCATGACACAGATGATGGACAACTTCACACGAGATATGGCAAATTTTCAAGGTGAGCTCAAAAAACAGGTTGGAGAACCCTCAACATTATCTGCCTTATCGTCACAGTTTGCTGCCTTCAAGACCTTCACAATGCAGGCACTACAAGCTCTGCAGGTTCAAATTGAGTCAATTTCAAAGGTGGTCGATGAGGTTGAGATGGACAGACGCCGCAAGATACTCCTATTACATGGTGTGCCAGAGCTGAAGTCTGAAGATACGGCAGCGGTTATAGTAAAGTTAGTAGTTGACAAGTTGAAAATAACCAATTTCACAAAAAGCAACATTAATCGATGTCACAGAATGGGGCGTCCAATCACTGATAGACCCCGACCAATTCTGTTCAAGCTCTGCAGTAGTGAAATAAAAAATAAGATCTGGTCATCTAAATCTCATCTCAAAGGTTCAGGTGTAACGCTCTCAGAGTTCCTCACAAAATCCAGACATGAAATCTACATGGCGGCTCGGGAGAAGTTCGGCGTTTCTAAATGTTGGACATGGGAGGGTTCCGTATACGTGCTGGGTCCCGACGGCAAGAGGCAACGCCTTGGTACATGCAGGGAAGTGCATAGCATCGCCCTGCCTCGGTGTATAGCCAGTCCGAAGCAAGCGGCTGCCCCCAAGGAGAACGTCGTCAGTGCTGCCCCCGCCACCAGTAGAACTAAACGCGCCACTGCAGCTAAAAAGTAACATATAGTTTCGGTACTGTGCCTTGTCCGTAGACTATACTTATTCTTTTGTATACATATTATATAGGAAATGTTATTTTAAATCACGGGTGTACTGAAATACAGTTGACATTGAAAATGTTTTTTAATCGGGCTGGCGATGGCATCTTTGCCCTCACTGTCAAATCACAGCACACGGTAGTTTTTAAAAGATATTTTTATTTTGTATTTTCTTGTTACTTTGTTTTAATTTTTATTTCTTTTTTTTTTTTTGTCTTAACTCCTTATTCGTTGTTGTTTCTTGCGTATTTCTTAAATAACTTTAAATTTGTTACCACTGGTTTTGGCTTTGTATTGTGTACTCTTATTCCAGCACAACCGGCAGGTGAAAGTATTACGTACTACAAACTTATATATATATACAGGGTTACAGGAAAAGTCGTGCTAGATCCGTTAAGGGCGTGGAGTACCCATCATTTCTGACTTATTTCACTATGAAACACCCTACCCTAAACTTAACCCTTTTCGAGATATTCGACTTTTAATTTTTTATTGAATAATGCCGATTTTTAGGCTACGAAATTTATTTTTGTTTATTTTGTGTATCTTATTATTATTATTATTGCATTTTTACATGTGTAATAAGATGCTTTAGGACATCAATCATTAAAATAGTGCATAAGTTAATTGAATAGACCGTAGTAGACAAGTGAAAGTAAAAAAATAAAAAATATATTAGCAAGCTTATTTTTCTCTAAGGGATATCTAAAAAAAATATTATGACACTTGTTCGGCAGATATTTTTTAAAATATCTACGTTTCATCAGCTATCTAACGAGGTATAATAATCTAGGGTTTTATTCAAATGCATTGGAAAAAAATTAGTTTCATGGGCGACAGTGGAGAAGAAAATTTATACTTAGCCCTAAAAAGTAAAATAAAACATTAGGTATGCATGAAATGTCATTTATTAAAGGTTTTCACACAACTTTTTCTTATTCTACAGTTCATGTTCAACATGGCCGCCTCTATTTCTGAAACATTGTCGCATCCTTCTACGGAGACCAGTCTTCACTACTCCAGTGGTCAACGTGGTCCTCATTTTATTTGCTGCATCCACAATCCTTTCTCTTAAGTCTTCCACAGACAAAACTGGATTCGGCTCGCTGTACACAAGACTTTTCATGCACCCCCATACATGAAAATCCATGGGAGTTAGGTCCGGACTTCTTGCTGGCCATGGCAACGGCCCACCTCGTCCTATCCATTTGTTTGGATAATTTGTGTCCAGCCAGTCTCTGACACTTCTCCTGAAATGGGCAGGGCAGCCATCGTGTTGGAACCACATGTCCCTGATCAGGTTGAGTGGCAGATCATCCAGCAAATCACTCAAGTCTGCTCTCAGGAAATTTTCGTAGCTTTCCCCATTTAGATTATCCGGGAGAAAGTAAGGTCCAATCAAATGATTAGAGATAATGCCCATCCACACATTCACGCTGAATCTTCGTTGGGACCCTTTCACTCTTTTCTTATTGGGATTCCTTAGTTCTTTTGGGGCCCAGTAATGGACGTTGTGATAGTTGGTTATGCCATCTTTATCAAATTTGGACTCATCCGTCCACAAGATATTTCTTAGAAAATCTGGGTCTTTCTCTACTTTTTTCCACGAAATGTAATACAAACCCTAGATTGTTAGACCTCGTTAGATAGCTGATGAAACGTAGATATTTTAAAAAATATCTGCCGAACAAGTGTCATAATATTTTTTTTAGATATCCCTTAGAGAAAAATAAGCTTGCTAATATATTTTTTATTTTTTTACTTTCACTTGTCTACTACGGTCTATTCAATTAACTTATGCACTATTTTAATGATTGATGTCCTAAAGCATCTTATTACACATGTAAAAATGCAATAATAATAATAATAAGATACACAAAATAAACAAAAATAAATTTCGTAGCCTAAAAATCGGCATTATTCAATAAAAAATTAAAAGTCGAATATCTCGAAAAGGGTTAAGTTTAGGGTAGGGTGTTTCATAGTGAAATAAGTCAGAAATGATGGGTACTCCACGCCCTTAACGGATCTAGCACGACTTTTCCTGTAACCCTGTATATATATATTTATAACTATATTCTTTATAATATATATAAATACTGTTTTATATTATTTGGAATTATATAAAATTGTCTGTGTTCAATGATCAATATTTTTGATACCGTTAGTGAAGACGAAACGAATGATTTATTTTTGTCTTGTTTATCTTCTACAGATTCAACTTTTAGTGATGACAGCTTTTCTAGCATTCCAGCTGTTTCTGACACTTTGAATGCTGTTTTTTCTGATGAACACAAAAACTTCAACGTTATACATATAAATGCCCAGAGTATTCCGGCTCATTTTCCTGACATGTTGTCATCCTTTGACAACAAGAATATTCATGCTATTCTTGTATCTGAAAGTTGGCTTAAGCCAGTGCTTCCCTCGAGTACTTACTCCCTACCAGGATTTAATTTGATTCGAAATGACAGAACTGGTTCCGGTGGTGGCGGTGTAGCCATATATCTACGTTCTCATATATCTTTTTCCATTGTCAGTATATCTGCACAACCTCCACCAGCAAACGCCGCTGAACATCTCCTTTTAGAAATCCTTCTCTGTCACACAAAAGTCCTTCTGGGAGTTTTTTATAGCTCTTCAATGCGCATTAATTATTTTTCTTCCTTTGAAAAGATCATAGAAGATCTTACTCCGTCCTACAATCACTCAATTATAATGGGTGACTTCAACACTTGCCTCCTTAAAAATGACTATCGCTCTTCTAGGTTGCAGTCCATAATTAGGTCTAGCAACATGCATTGTCTTCCCTTAAGCGCAACTCATCATTTCCCGAACATGACCCCATCTCTCTTAGATTTGATTATTGTTTCATCCCTAACGCATTCTGCCAGGCATGGCCAATGTGCAGCAGATGCGTTCTCATACCACGATCTAGTTTATCTATCGTATAAAATTCGTCCTCCCAAAGCTAAGCCAAAAATTATACTTCAGCGCAACTTTAGTGGCATTAATATGGATACTTTTCGGGAAGATATCAGTTCGACAGATTGGTCGCCTATCATGAACGCTGATTGTATGGACACAAAAGTTAGCTTATTTAACACTACTCTGACGACGCTTTACGATGTTCATGCACCTTTGCGGCCAATTAAAATTAAGCATCTCCCAGCTCCCTGGCTGACTGACGACATTAAATCGTTGATGTACAAAAAAGCGGTTGCAAAATGTAAATACAAATGTCATGCAACAGACAACAACAAAGCTAAGTACGTTCGTGCCCGCAATCGCTGTAATATGGTTTGCAGGGATGCTCAACGCCGGCATATTCATCGGTCTGTCGAAAACGAGGACGCTGCTAAAGTCTGGCGTTTTCTAAAGTCATTGGGAGTTGGTAAATCGCGAGAACAGTCACTTTCTAACGATCTGGATATTAATTCCCTCAATAGTCACTTCGCATCCATGGCTCATAGTGCTGTATCAGATAAATCCAGAACTCTTAATCTTATTTCCGCAAAACCAACTCTTGACTCTCCTCCTTTCTTCTTTAGCGAATTCACTGAAAGTGAAGTTAAGATGAGTATTACATCTATCGCTTCTAACGCAGTGGGAGTCGACGGTATAAGTCGTAACATGATTATTCCTATCCTTGACATCCTTCTGCCCATCCTCACTCATATCCTTAATTATTCAGTTATCAGTGGAGATTACCCTGACCAGTGGAAGGAAGCCCAAATCATTCCTCTTCCCAAAAAACCGAATCCTAAATCGTTCTATGAATATCGCCCAATTTCCATTCTCCCTTTTCTTTCCAAGTCACTTGAACGTCTGATCCACAATCAACTAAATTCATACCTCACAAAAAATAGTCTCCTTAACCCTTTTCAGTCTGGATTCCGATCCGGCCACAGCACAGTCACAGCATTAGTGAAAATTACAGATGACATTCGGCTCGGTATGGAGAATGGCAACGTGACTGTGCTGACATTACTTGATTTTAGTAATGCTTTTAATACCGTCGACTTCGATATTCTCTTGGCTCTGCTTCACTCACTTAACATTTCACCACCGGTGATTCGTTGGTTTCAAAGTTATCTCTTTGGACGGCGGCAGCGTGTACGCCTGGGTGACTATTTTTCGTCTTGGAGTAGTATGACTGCCGGTGTTCCTCAAGGTGGTGTCCTGTCCCCTCTTCTTTTTGCTGTTTTTATAAACACTATCTCCCAAAATCTTAAGTCTGCATACCATCTGTACGCAGATGATCTACAAATATATTTTCAAGCACCGCAGCATGATGTATCTACTGCCATACAAATTACAAACGATGACCTATGCCGTATTTTTGAATGGAGTAAAGTATACGGTCTGAAAGTCAATCCGTCCAAAACGCAGGTGATGATTGTGGGAAGTACTCGCATGATATCTCGAATCGACTTTACAACGTTGCCTCCTGTAGTTTTTGACGGAACCATTGTACCGTACAGTAAAGAAATAAAAAATCTAGGTGTTATCATGGATCAAAACCTGACTTGGGATCCACAGTTGCAGACAGTAAGTCGTAAGATGTTTGCGTCAGCGGCGTCTTTAAATCGATTGCGCAACTTTCTACCAACTGCTACTAAGGTTGCGCTAGCACAGACCCTCTTGCTTCCAATTATTGACTACGCAGATATTTGCTATTTAGATCTCAGAGAGGACCAGCTAGACAAACTTGAGCGCCTTCAAAATTTTTCTATTAGATTTATTTATGGTCTTCGCAAATATGACCATGTTTCTCAATTTCGCTCAAAGCTCAAGTGGCTTCCTATCCGTCTTCGCCGGAATACTCATATACTAACTCTTCTTTACAACATTCTATTCAATCCTTCTTCTCCTGCATATTTAAAGGAACGTTTTAAATTTCTCCATTGCTCCAACTCCCGATATCTTCGTTCATCAGAAAATCTTATGCTAGAAATTCCATCCCACAGTAGCTCGTTCTACACTGACTCCTTTACAGTGCAAGCTGTTCGACTGTGGAATTTGTTACCAGAGTCTGTTCGTCACGCTCAGACATTACATACTTTTAAGAATCGACTTAAGATCTTTTACTTTGATAAATGTTCTATATCCTCATAAACTTTGCTGTATTTTTAATTTTTTTTTTATTTTTTTTTTTATTTTTTTTATTCGCTTCGTCACTTCTTTTCGTCATCAATAAGTCTTTATATTCTTTATAGTGTAAGAATTGTATTGTTATGTATTATTTATATTGTAAACACACTGTTTTGTTATATATTTTTTTTTCTTTGTTTGAATTTTATTCTATTATTAGATTATAACACCAGCAACATATTTACATGGTATTTCTTTCGATCTTAGGTTGTCTGGTAGAAATCGCTATAAGCGATAAGACCGCCGATTGTACATTTATTTTGTTTTTTTGTACCTCAATATTTTGTGTTTTCTATTTTATTGGTGTAATGTGCAATAAAGTGTTTATCTATCTATCTATCTATCTATCTATATACACTACTCCTGTACATTAAATAGGTCCACATAATTACATAAATATCTGACACTCCAAGTTCTTCACATAGCCTTGATATGATAAATAGTCTACGTGGTCGCAATTACTCGAACGGATAGAGGCAATTTTGAATAAATCATAATACATTTACGAGTGACTGCGCTTCCTCGGTCCCTTTCTGGAGCCGAGTGCCTTTACCTGTTGCATTCATAATCAAATTTATCAAAGCGTGCATTCATTAAGCCAATGGGAGCTAAAATACAGAGATACTAGTGAATAGAGTAGAGACTAGTGAATAGAGACTAGTGAATAGAGTAGAGACTAGTGAATAGAGTAGAGACTAGTGAATAGAGTAGAGACTAGTGAATAGAGTAGAGACTAGTGAATAGAGTAGAGACTAGTGAATAGAGTAGAGACTAGTGAATAGAGTAGAGACTAGTGAATAGAGTAGAGACTAGTGAATAGAGTAGAGACTAGTGAATAGAGTAGAGACTAGTGAATAGAGTAGAGACTAGTGAATAGAATAGAGACTAGTGAATAGAGTAGAGACTAGAGAATAGAGTAGGGACTAGCGAATAGAATAGAGAATAGAGTGTTTGTTAGTAGTTTGTTGTTGGGAGAATGTAAATCTTTGAACAATAAAAACTGTTGGAGAGGGATACAAATTTAGAAACTCCTGTGCTCGATATTTATACAGGATGTTTGGCAAACGGTTGGCCATCTACTAACGTGTGTAGAGGCTGGTTGAGGCAACATCTATTTATAAAATACTGAAATTAATCACGTAAACTCGATTACACTTAAAGAGTGGCTAATTAATCTTTTCTTTTAATTTTAAACCTAAGTGGTATGTTTAAATCGAAGTTGCGTAGAATTACGTTTGGAAGACTTCTTGTATCGTCAAAAATGCTCAGTATTCGATCAGGATCCAAGTTTTTCCTTACTTTGTATAAAACATCTTACTGAAAATATCATCGGCAGACCTTGTTGAGAAAATATTTCCACAATGAGGCAATGTTTATTTGAAATGATTACTGCATAGATAATTACAACAAGACATATGTCCAAAGGAGTGCCGTCATCTAGGTGTCTATGGCAATCCTGCAAAAACCTTGACTGTTCACGGTAGGAAGGTCATCACGGTTTTTATCAACCAGTTTATGTAATCAAATAGCCTTTACTTACTGTCCAGTTAAATGTACTTAATATTACTGTATTTCAATGGACAGTATATTTTAGTCTTTTTATAAAAGTTTTCTGGGTATTCCCATCAGTACACCAAACCTTTGTTACTAATAATGATCCAGCCAGTTTGTACCCTTTAAAATATTATAAGTAAATGACTAAAAATATCACAAAATAAATTTAGTTAATGATATGCAAACCCTTTATGAAGGATATCGGTTCTTCAAATTCAGCAAAATAGAACAACTAACGATTTTTTTAAAAAGTAAATTTTTATGTATTTATAAATTTATATGTATAGCTTTAGTTGAATTTTTTTTAATTTTTTTTATCTCTAGTTAGTCAATTAACGAAAAACATAAACACTATTTTAGTTCGAATGCGCAGTAGTTTCTCTATGAATAAGGTCTTTATAAATGACCGAGGCAATAATTGGAAAAACAAGCGCTATAATTCATAAGTAATTAAATTAATTAACTAGCACGAAACGCGGTGGATACGGGCTATAAATAACAATGCGTATGATTTGATGATTACACATTATTTATGAAAACATTGACCAGCAAGTTGCGACTTTAGCATTAGGTAAATAAATATATATTTTAGTCGCTCTTCTTCTTCTTCGAGTCACCGGTTCTGTCGAACCAGTGTGGTGAAAGGATTGTAAGTGCGCCTCAAAGAGGCTCCTTTCGTGCACTTGACACATGTCTTCGAATTTTTAGTTCTAGGACATGTCGGTTTCCTCACGATGTTTTCCTTCACCGTTTTGGGAACGTGGTATTGCGCACATAAATCTTTCAATCGAAAAACTCATAGGTGCACGTCGGGATTTGAACCGGCGACCTCCGGATTGAAACTCGGGGGTCAGTACCGCTAGACCACCACGCTCTCAGTCTTAGTCGCTCTGATTTACCTCTAGAGATCTGTGTAGCAAGATGTTTCCAATGAACATGTCTGAAGCAATATAAAATTGGCCATCTAAACAGTTAACTTTAATTTTATGTTATTTTATATGAGTATGATGTCGGAAAATTGCTACGTACAAGTGGCCAATTACCAGAAGGCTTCGTAAGGTGTCGTAATAAGAATGTGCTCATGATTTATAACCAGCTCGGTAACTCTGGCATCTCATTGGAAATGTTGCGGAAACCGGTTCGAATTTATTTTGTAGAAGTTTCGTTACGAGTAGTGACATGAAAGTCTTTCATATATGTGCGGCTAGCAAGGCAAGCAAGGTTTTATATCAGAGTAGCTTTACCTAAGAGGTGAAATATGCAAAACCATATAAAGCTTAAACGTTGAGATACTTTTTACTATGTCTTCTACATAGTAAAAAGTATCTCAACGTTATATTTATCGTTACAAACAGTATATTTATAATATATGATATATTTAAATATAGAAAAACATTTAATGAAAAATACATTTTATGGTTACCATTATGGCTCGGAAGAGACCACTTATCAAAATTAATAGCTGCCAACTTAATACAACATATTTTCCTTTCTAATGAGAGTACGTTGCACAGGAAAATGCGTGTTGGAATTTTAGCAATGTTACACATTTTCTTTGACAAACATTTTCAGCGTTAGGCAACTTCGTTTAACAATTATGAACGTTTACATACATTCATAAAATCACGTCGTCCCAAAAGGGTAGGCAGGGCCTCGTTACATTTTCGTAACGGATTCGTAGGAATGCGACGTGTCCTAGAAGCAAAAGTTTTATAGCATGAACCATTAATCGTTTTTTTTGGTTTCACATGGTAGATTGTTTGGCTGCTGACTCTTAGTTTTCGAGAGCAGGCCCTACACTGGAAACATTGGATGCTGGATCAGAAACTATAATACTAAAATGGTTTGCATATCTATATGCAAATCATTTTAAATATTAGTATCGGTTGCACATAAGCAAATTAATGAGTTAGTAAAAGATAGTAGGAGATTCCTAAAAATTAGAAATGTAATATACCACGAACAGGAAACGCAAAGGCTATGCAAGTAATTTCCTGAGTGTCGCGTCGGCCGGCGCGGCGTGGCGACGCAAGTGGGCGCCTATGCGTGACGGAAAAGTGGAAATCTGTTACCACTTTCGATATAAATTATTATTGACACGCTTATAACTGCTTGATGAAACTCGGGACTTGATACAACTAAATTTGTTTAACTTTTGTTGCGTGATAGGGCACTAGGCAGGCCGCACATATGTACTCGTATAACGAGAAAGTTCTCTCGTATCAAATCTGATCCTACTTGAACAAATTTGCTACGTAAACTTGTTCAAGCTTGATCAGTTTAAGTGGGAGTAATCGACTTAAGTGGTCCGCTTATAAATAAGAAATCGGCTTTCTGTACTGGGTTATTTCAAATCGGTATTCGATCCCCTAATCGGGCTATTCAAATGCTGAACAATTTTAAGAATTTTAATAGTAATTACGTGTATTTCAGAAAAATCAATACATTTCAAATAAAAAGTCCGTAGTGTGAGAGTTTTAATAAATAAATAAAACTGTGTCGTCTAACTTTAATTACAATCGAGTAACATTTTTCTTTACTTTTATCTCTGCTCTAAGCAGTCTTTTATTCAGTAAAGTATTCATTTAAAGTGGTTCAACAGTCATTAAATATAAGAGAAAGCAATGTTTATAAAACTAACAAGTTTATGTGGAAGGTTGAAGACCTTCTAACAATCTCATTATTACGCCGCGCCGCGCTTTACCGCTCCATAAATTAAAAGTATTATGATGCTGAAATTTCAAACCACCGTAACATGTGTTGCAGAATCACTAGTTTCAGCGACTGTTACCTTTAGGTTACATTTTCCAAGGTTTTCCTTCTCTACACTCTACACACCGGTCAGAGCGGAACAATCAGCTCAGCGGGCTCAGTGGGCGTTAATGTCTGCGACACAGTTTTACTTCTGCAGACATCGACGTTTCCCATTTATATAGTAATTCATTGTTTTGTTCACCTAATAAATATTTTAAATTGATATTTTTATATGACGTTGTCGGTACACAGAAATCGCTAATTTAACTCCCAGCAAAAGCGGTGATCCAATAATTATGTTAATACGGCTACATATGCAATTTGCCGGCAAAACATCAGTAGCTTTGTGATAACGACAAGTCAGTGACATTACCGACCTTGGCACTATATTATTAATTGCACCGGCCGCATCCCACCAGTTATTTCGTAGCGGTGTTATTACTCGCCGATTGAATCGCTGATGATGTGATAGCGTTTTGCATTATAACTGTACGTGGCATTAGCCTTGGTTATGAGATGCCAGATAATAATGCGTTTCTTTTTAACGTCTTCAACGTTGTAACATTTAAGAGCAGTAGAACTCTCGCCAAGTTCGTCCGGGGAAGTACTGCCTCCATTCCCATTTCTGCTGCCAAGCAGTAACGCGTTCGCGTTACTGTGTTCCGGTTTGAAAGGTGTGGTTGCCGGTGAAATTACAGGCACAAGAGACATTCCACCTACACGTCTCAGAGTTACGGGCGCATACGATGCGACTTGGGTCTTGTCTTGTAGTAAGGGAGGACCCAAGTGGCATCGGTTGTTATGGGCAGAGGTTACCACTTAACACCAGGTGGCCCGTCGGCTCGTTCCGTAACTGTATCTCATAAAAAAAAACATTGTGTAAATACGGTACGATTTGCAATCGAGATGTTACGACAGAATCAAACTGAAGAAAAAGAAGAAAAAACTGTTAGAAAATCTAATAGCTATTTCAAAATTAAGTTGTGCCCCCAATGATTCGAGCCTGGAAAAGGTTTGCAGCAATAAGTTTTTACTTTAATAATTCCACAATAAAACGAATCAAAGCAGTCATTAAGTAAACAATAGAAGAACAACTCATGTCCCTTGCTTGATATTTACTCACAGTTTTCTTTGCGTTCTTTGTTTAGATTGGTTGTTTCAAACCCTATAATATTGGGCAAAATGGGCGGCCGTTAGGTCTCAGCTCTCCGAACCCCAATAATATTGGGCAAAATCGACGGGTCTCAACTCTCCGACTAAAAAAGTTTCTATTTCTTGATCTGTGTGACATGGAGCCGGCAAACATGTGGCGACAGTTTCCGTGGATAGACAATCACTGCGCAACACCTCAATGGTTGGTCACCTCCCAAATTCCACCCCCAAATCACTTTTAGGAAGGCACTGCTAAGCTAGACATACACACAGTAGACCGCAAGTCGAATCAATGCTACTACTCGTGTGACCAGCTCTTTCGAACCAGTGTGGTGGAATTCCTAAAGTGCGAATCACTAGACATAGTGATGGAGGAGCCTCATTGATTCGACACATGTCTCCGAGGTTTTGTTTCTAGGAAATACCGGTCTCTTCACGATGTTTTCCTTCACTGTTTTTACGAACATGGTTTTGTGCTAAAAAATTCACGTGAAAAATACATTGGTGAAAGTCAGGATTGAAACTGGAATGTCTGTCTGGACCACCACGCTGCCCAAATCTCTCATCGGCTGAAATACAGCGAATTAAATTAACAGCATAATATTTTAAAAGTAATAATAATAATAATAAAAATGCTTTATTGTACACCATAGAACATTACAAATAATAATTTTAAAAAACTTAGACATTAGAGTTACATAGGGCGGTCTTATCACTATGAAGCGATCTCTTCCAGACAACCTTGGGATGGAAAGAGTATTTAATAGCTAAAGAGTGGTTGAGAATGTACTAAAAGCTAACAGTAGATATTAATCAAAAGGAATAAACTAATCAAAAAAATATATAATTAACCTTAGTAAAATAAAGTAAGTAGATTATACTATTTCAATTTGATGATTCAATAGCGATTGCTATAACATTCTTGTTAGCTACGAAAGGCATCGTAACTAAATATCATTGATGCAAACGTGATAGATAATCTAAACATTTCGCTCGCTAACATTACTACATCGGTGTTTCAAACGCCTATCAGCAGGTGTTTATGGATTTCCAATATATTTCAACATAATTCGATATTAAAAATAACGGATATTTGGTTTTTAATAAATTAGTAATTCAGATTTTGTATGATTAAGTAATTAACTTTAAACTTAAAAAGTAGTACTTAAAAAGGGTCTGCGGCAAAATCCTTAAAATAACGATATTAATAAGTATAGAGTGGGCATCGGCAGAAACACAACATTCCAACTACAGACTTAGTCAAGAAATACCCAAATAAAATTTAACTATCTGTATTGGATTGCTACAAGCGAATACCCATTGTGGTATTGTATCTGGCACGAAACATTCCGAATTACGACATCGAATACCAGCAACCATCTAATGACTAATCACACCTGGTATCTGAACCGACCATTTGAGAAACGAAACCTTATCTCTGAAACCTTATGACTGGCCTCATAGCTCAGTTGGTTAGTAACCCTACCTTCTGCGCTGTAGGTCGTGGGTTCGATCCCCACTCAGGACAAACATTTATGTGACATTTGTAACATTGATGTTTGTTCTGTGTCTGGGTGTTAATATGTATTTACAAAAGAAAAGTATATAAGTATGTATATCAGTTGTCTGGTTCCCATGACACAAGCTATGCTTAGCTTACTTTGGGGCTAGATGGCGCTGTGTGAAATGTCCACCATTATTATTATTATGGTTTCTCAAATATAAGTTATCCAGCTACTATGGTAAACAATTGACTAATGTGAAATATTGTTCATTATAAATTGGCTTTGGTCTAGGAAGAAATGTTCGTAACTATTAAAATCTGGGTTTCGATGGTTACAATTTCGTTACTATGGTTTGTAACCTTCGATCGGAAACAAATTACCCATGTGATAACCCTTTACAATCCAGTAGAAGAGTTTATCGCATACGTAAAGAGGTAGGCGATAGAATCAAAATCAAGAGAGATAAACTTAATTTACGTATTAAATTTGTGAAAGAAACTCAAACTAATACCAATTCAATCCGCCTTTTACTTTTTGTAAAGCTATTGTGCCGTCAAACAAGAGCAAAACATTCAACCTAAATATTAGAGGCTAGGCCGAGCGCCCGTGTAACTTCATAAAACTAACAGCTTGTTCAAAAGTTAACGTATTCAAGCTCCTTTAACGTGTATGTATGTCAGCTTTGGAATGTGTGGGAGTGGTGCTTACTTGAGATAGGGCTGCTACCTTACACCGGTGCGTTCCATTAGAGTTCCAGAACTTCCACGAACGGACAAGCATTGTGTTTTTTTAGTCAGGAACCATTTTAAACCTCGCGCCGCGAAAAGTTGTGTTCCCAGCAAGTAAGACGGTGGTGGAATACCTTTCGACCGTAGTGTAACGGCCGGGGCTCAAAGACGAACGGCAAAAAAACCACACACTACCAAAAAAAGGAAAGCCTTTTTGTAGTTTAGTCAAAAATCAATGTGGCTTTCTACCGTGAAACGACCATTCCATACCCGTCAATCACCCGGCCCCGGTTTAAGCAGGTACCCACAAATGTATGTCTACGAGAATAGTTTACTAGCCATGTTTTGAAAATTAATATATATAAAACTGAAGCGTCTGTTTGTATATTCAAAATGCTAGCTTTTTACTAACTGTATATGAACAAGTACCGTACAAAACAAAAAATTGACTGTTTGTTCCGGCTAATTTCCGAAACGGCTGGATCGATTTTGACGGAACTTTCACTAGCAGATAGTTGTTATAAGGAGTACCTTAGGCTAATTCCTAGTAAAATATGGGTGCGTTAAAAAATCAAAGTCCTCGCGGACCAAGTCGCATGGAGCGCTAGTCATATATATAATATGAAAGCAGAGCTTTCAATACCAACTACTGCCTTCCAGTCCAAAAAAAGGAAACCCTCCTTTAGGGGTTTCTTGTATGTTTTTCCCATGGAGGGTCGGATAGGGTTTGAACAGGCATCAAACTTAGCGATACGCGTGACCTTACGTCTTGAATATTATTGACGTTTCCAAGCCATTTATGAAATCTATGGAAATAAAGTTTTGACTTTGACAGATTACTGACGTGCTATTGGAGTAAGTATATATTTATTTTAACGTCCCATGTTCAGTATTTACTTAAAGAAACAAACAGTTAAGGCTTGAACTGTGGTAATTTTCATGTCAATTATTTTGTATTGAATTTTGATTTGGCGTCACTGACAGCCCTATTGTCGCTAACAACCGCTCAAAGTATTTGTACACGAATGAATGCCGCGCATACACTGCTTCGTAGGCGATACATACTAGAATAAAGATTTGTTCGTATCATTTCAAACAGATTTTGCTCTTTTGTATTCACACATTCATAAATAGGACATTTATTGTATTATTTAATGGTTTAACACATTCCAGTATTTGGAATTATAATCTCCGTATCTCATCTCATTCAAATTTATTTAATGTATTTTTCTGAAAAACAATTTTTACAAATGAAGGTACTAAGTAAGTGAACTGCTTCTCTGTCGGGTTATAAAAAAAATATTGTGTTTTCAGTTCCGACGCGCGAATAGAGTTTACTCATTAAATACATACATTTGTCATAACGCATTTTATTAACGCTCAATTTTACTTCCTATCAAATTTTAGTACCCGGGGGCTTTAAATGAAATCTAAAACTCCAAAAACATCATAAATCGAGACAAGAAATGGCAGGAAATTTATTGAAAATAAACTCTCTCCCTCAGCAATCACAAACAGACGGCCCTTCTCATTAATCAGTGACATTTATCCCACGGCGATTGAAGAATAACCATCGAATTATGAAATGTTGTCAATCCAGACCGATTGAGCTCAGTCGGATTAATTGTCTGTGGAGTTAATTGATTCATGACCCTACTTGTTGATTACGGGAATGGGGAAAAACGATTAATTACATGCGAGTGGGTAAATTACGCAGGGTGAAATTACAGCCACATGTGCGGTCAGTCAAAACCATAAACTGTTATGGTCGTTGAAGCGAGATATTGATGTAAAAGCGATTTTACAGCGGTTTTCACATTTTCACATTTTTCTTTCATAGTCAATGTATTTTAACTCTTTTCTTGATTACATTCACACAGCGACAGGAATTTAAAAAGATTAACCAAATCAACTTAATCTAGATATTTTACTAGAAAATTACACAGGGCTTTCGCGCGTTCAATTAGTAATAATTGTACCTTTATTTAAGTAACGATAATTATTGCTATGTATAATAAACGTTCCTAACATCAGCCTACGTACGGAGTAACGGAGGTTTTGTGGGTTAAACTTTTTGTTATGAAGTTGATTGCTGTTATTAAATATTACGCACAGATAAAAACATTTTGCTTTCACTAAAAGGAAGAATACACTTTATGTTTCATTGAAAAAGTTTGGGTCTACTTCAAAATACTTGCATTTTAAAGAAAAATTTTAGTTTTTTGCTGACGCAGTAACATTCTTTTTAACATAATATATATATATACAGGGTTACAGGAAAAGTCGTGCTAGATCCGTTAAGGGCGTGGAGTACCCATCATTTCTGACTTATTTCACTATGAAACACCCTACCCTAAACTTAACCCTTTTCGAGATATTCGACTTTTAATTTTTTATTGAATAATGCCGATTTTTAGGCTACGAAATTTATTTTTGTTTATTTTGTGTATCTTATTATTATTATTATTGCATTTTTACATGTGTAATAAGATGCTTTAGGACATCAATCATTAAAATAGTGCATAAGTTAATTGAATAGACCGTAGTAGACAAGTGAAAGTAAAAAAATAAAAAATATATTAGCAAGCTTATTTTTCTCTAAGGGATATCTAAAAAAAATATTATGACACTTGTTCGGCAGATATTTTTTAAAATATCTACGTTTCATCAGCTATCTAACGAGGTCTAACAATCTAGGGTTTGTATTACATTTCGTGGAAAAAAGTAGAGAAAGACCCAGATTTTCTAAGAAATATCTTGTGGACGGATGAGTCCAAATTTGATAAAGATGGCATAACCAACTATCACAACGTCCATTACTGGGCCCCAAAAGAACTAAGGAATCCCAATAAGAAAAGAGTGAAAGGGTCCCAACGAAGATTCAGCGTGAATGTGTGGATGGGCATTATCTCTAATCATTTGATTGGACCTTACTTTCTCCCGGATAATCTAAATGGGGAAAGCTACGAAAATTTCCTGAGAGCAGACTTGAGTGATTTGCTGGATGATCTGCCACTCAACCTGATCAGGGACATGTGGTTCCAACACGATGGCTGCCCTGCCCATTTCAGGAGAAGTGTCAGAGACTGGCTGGACACAAATTATCCAAACAAATGGATAGGACGAGGTGGGCCGTTGCCATGGCCAGCAAGAAGTCCGGACCTAACTCCCATGGATTTTCATGTATGGGGGTGCATGAAAAGTCTTGTGTACAGCGAGCCGAATCCAGTTTTGTCTGTGGAAGACTTAAGAGAAAGGATTGTGGATGCAGCAAATAAAATGAGGACCACGTTGACCACTGGAGTAGTGAAGACTGGTCTCCGTAGAAGGATGCGACAATGTTTCAGAAATAGAGGCGGCCATGTTGAACATGAACTGTAGAATAAGAAAAAGTTGTGTGAAAACCTTTAATAAATGACATTTCATGCATACCTAATGTTTTATTTTACTTTTTAGGGCTAAGTATAAATTTTCTTCTCCACTGTCGCCTATGAAACTATTTTTTTTCCAATGCATTTGAATAAAACCCTAGATTATTATACCTCGTTAGATAGCTGATGAAACGTAGATATTTTAAAAAATATCTGCCGAACAAGTGTCATAATATTTTTTTTAGATATCCCTTAGAGAAAAATAAGCTTGCTAATATATTTTTTATTTTTTTACTTTCACTTGTCTACTACGGTCTATTCAATTAACTTATGCACTATTTTAATGATTGATGTCCTAAAGCATCTTATTACACATGTAAAAATGCAATAATAATAATAATAAGATACACAAAATAAACAAAAATAAATTTCGTAGCCTAAAAATCGGCATTATTCAATAAAAAATTAAAAGTCGAATATCTCGAAAAGGGTTAAGTTTAGGGTAGGGTGTTTCATAGTGAAATAAGTCAGAAATGATGGGTACTCCACGCCCTTAACGGATCTAGCACGACTTTTCCTGTAACCCTGTATATATATATATATATAACATTTTAAGAGCAGTAGAACTCGCCAAGTTCGTCCGGGGAAGTACTGCCACCATGTCCATTTCTGCCGCCAAGCAGTAACGCGTTCGCATTACTGTGTTCCGGTTTGAAAGATGTGGTTGCCGGTGAAATTACAGGCACATAAGACATTCCACCTACACGTCTCAGAGTTACGGGCGCATACGATGCGACTTGGGTATTGTCGTACCTAGTAGGGGAGGACCCAAGTCGCATCGCTTGTTATGGGCCGAGGTTACCACTCACCACCAGGTGGGCCGTCGGCTCGTTCCGTTACTACATAACATAAAAAAAAAACCGACATATTTATCAACATTAAAACGTTATATATATATGTTAGATTCGACAATTGTATTTTTTTCTGTTAACATTGTAAATTGATGTAGTTTCTGTCTTCAAGTGAGTATAGCTATTATGCTTGATTTGCAAGTGTCCTTTGCCGTACATATCGTCATGGGTGACTTTGTTTTATTCAAATCCTTCTTTACATTTGTATGGAGATGACGTGGCGTCATCTCCATACAAATGTAAAGAAGGATAGATGAACTCATCAAGACACGCAGGACACTCCTATTTCATTATTTCTATTCAATGTAGATGTGGAACGTATGTATCTAGTTTCCGCTTCGGTGGCGGTGAAAATATTGTAAGTAACTTGATTGTGGGCTTGGCCCACAATCAAGTTACTTACAATATTTTTTATCTTTGTGCGAGGTTCAAAATTCGTGACATTTATTACATATGATATTCTTTCAAATCGAGAGTTTTATCTTGATACTTGCAAGTTCCTGCTTAATTCTAGGATATAGTTATTAACTACATGATATTTTGCTATTTGCTTGAGTAGTATATTAGTAAAATCAAGTGTGAGTAAAAGCGTTATAAATGTAATCTTTTGGGAAATCACAAGTACTCGTATTTTTTGTTTTGTCATTTAAACTTAAAACATTAGACTAATTTTAAACTTGTTTCATTCACAGTCTCGTATGTAAGTGTCTACAGTATAATATATTATAATGTAAAGTGTCACTTGATGGGAGAAGCTTACACTAATGTCTGCTACGTATCATCTCAGTTTCTGAAAATCAAAAGGTTTCTTTTTGGTTTAATTTCTCATAATACCCATTGAATTCCGTTCGTTAATGCGATTCTACTTTTCCGAAATATATCCAAAAGCACCCTGTATTCTACATACACTTATAACGAAGTTTCATATTTATATATATCATATTTGACTGGCCTCAGAGCTCAGTTGGTTAGTAACCCTAACTTCTGCGCTGTAGGTCGTGGGTTCGAGCCCCACTCAGGACAAACATTTATGTGACATTTGTAACATTGATGTTTGTTCTGTGTCAGGGTGTTAATATGTATTATATGTATGTATTTACAAAAGAAAAGTATTTAAGTATTATATCAGTTGTCTGGTTCCCATGTTACAAGCTATGCTTAGCTTACTTTGGGGCTAGATGGCGCTGAGTGAAATGCCCACCGTAATTTTTTTTATATTTTTTTTGAAGTTGTTTACATAAACGGAAATGCAAATGGATAACTTTATTCTATTACTAATATCAAAAACCCAATCTACGAACACGGATTTTAATAAAAATGTATATATAGGTGATGTAGAGATGTAGGGCACTTCCTCCCATGTTGGGAGGGCCGCCCACCTCTCGGCAGGTCGTTGCACTGCCTCTATCGGGGCTTAGCGGCCGAGCCTGATCACTTGACACTATACAACGTGCGACAAATACAACTTTGTTATGTATATTTTGGTTTCATGTTAATTCCGCAAACGAGGAACTAAAATTCAAATGTGGGTTAGTATTGTTGATACAAGATTCGTCAATTTTACAAGTTTAAGAGATTAAGATAAGATAAGATAAGATAAGATTTTACAAATTGATAAAAAAATACAATATCGAACGATACTTAAGTCATTTTTGGAAATAGATGTTTCTGGTAAAGTAGCCGTCTACCTTAAAAGGATTCTTGACATAAATGCAGAAACGCATGTATATTCATTATACCAATATTTTTTCTACTTTCCTTTGATATTATACTCCATTAGAGATAAAATAAGTGCCAAATTGAATAACCATTTTAAAATAAATAATAATTTTGAATTTTTTTGTAGCGTTTTTTCGTTTAAATATACATTTTCCTTTCTCGTAGTTGCAAGGTGCATAAAATAAATGTATTATCATTGTGTTTGTGCAACACGAAGCAGATTGTAGATTTTAAACACTTTCTAATGAACTGTGTGTCATCAATATCATTTGAGGAGTTGCGTGAAAGCAATTGCGTCATCTCTTATGTGAATGCTTGCGATTTTTATTTTCATTTGCCACTTTACTGATATGACACCCAGACACAAAAAGATGTATACACGACAGCTGATTACGTAGCTAAGACAGCTTTTGAAATTGATTTCGACAAGTACTTTTTCAATACATTGTTTTTTATGTGGCAATGTTGCGGGACGAGCTGATGGCTCACCTAGTGTTAAGTGGTAACCTCTGCCCGTAAAAAGTAAGCTAAAAGACTTGTATTTATCTAAATACAACAAAACCGAAGTCGTATCTCATGCGCTCGAAACTGACATGTTCCAGTCCCGAATGTTTAAGGCTTTATAAGATAAGGCTAATAGGTTTATTCATACATAATTTCATAAAATGATCCATGGTGCTTTCGTAATAAACGTATATCATAAATGTCATTTTTATTCTGTTGTACTCATCTACTTCCATCAAATGCTAGTCTTTCTTTTCTCATGTTTTCGAGTTTTGCCTCTGCACGTAGGTGTATAGCATTCTACGTGATTCTATTTCATAATGAAAATAATTGTATAACATGTACACTTGGCGTCACAAAAATCGCACCTTTTAAAAAAGCAACTTTAGAATACTTTTACTCAAATTTTGTCAATAGTAAGGGTATGATTGTAGGATATCATTGGAAAGGTAATTGAATTGCTTATTAGAAATTAAAAACATGTGTATGTGTTTTAAATCTTTTAATAAAAAAAAACATAAATAATGACTAAGTTACAAAAAATAAAATTTAAAACATTTAAAAAATTACAAATAAGTCCTTAAAATCTAGTGCTTCCGCCCCTTGCTTTGATCACAGCTTCCATCCGACCCTTCATGGACCTCACGAGGGTCTCCACTCTCTCTTGGGGTATGTTCTCCCATTCTTCCGTCACGGCATCCTGGAGCTCTTGGAGAGTGGTGGGAGCAGGATCTCGTGCTCGTACGTGCCTCTTTACATCGTCCCAGAGATGCTCAATCGGGTTCAGGTCTGGGCTTCGTGCTGGCCACTGCATAACAGGGATCTCAACCTCTTCCAAGTAGTCCCGCACAGTAAACGCAGTGTGGCAACGGGCGTTATCGTGCATTAACATGAACCCATCGCCAACAAAACCGGCATACGGGACCACATGGTCTTGTAAGATCTCCGTTATGTACCGCCCAGCATTCAGCGACCCTTGCCCACGACCATCGCCAGTCCGAGAGACGCACACAAGCTCCGTTTTCCCTTCGACGGATATACCACCCCAGAACATACAGGAACCACCTCCGTATGCGACGGATTCTTCTATACAAGCCTGGGCAAAACGCTCTCCTCTTCTTCGGTATACTCTTCTGCGTCTGTCGTTTCAGAAAAGACATACTCGTGTCTCATCGGTGAAGAGAACGGCCCTCCACTGGTCAAGCGTCCAGTTGACATGCTCCTGAGCAAATTGCAACCGCTCTCTTCGATGCTGCACGGTCAGTTTTGAGCCCTTAGCAGGTCTGTGAGCTCTCAATTCCTTTTCTTTCAATCTTCTTCTAATCGTAGAGACACTAACAGACGTTCTGCGAACTGATTGGAGCTCTTGTTGCACCTCAACAGCATTGCTGAAGCGGTGGCGCAACGACGTCGACACAATGAAGCGGTCGTCTCTTTCTGATGTGCAGCGTTTTCTTCCGGATCCACGTCTTCGGGTATAGCCACCAGTCTCACGGAATCGTTGGTATACTCGTCGAACTGAGAATCGGCTGAGGTTCAACTGTCGAGCAACGTCAACCTGTCGCAGTCCTGATTGCAATAGCGCAATGATTTTAGCTGCTTCATCACAGGTTGTATCCATCTTCAGGTATTGTTCTTTTGCGTATGTTGTTCCGGTGTGTTCACTCTAAAGTCTGAGTAGCGACTGACCCATTTTTTAGCTGGAAATGACCTTTTATACCCTTTTAAGGTAGCTCAACTAGCGCTCGCTAAAGTGGCAATTTTTTCCAACATTTTGTTGATTGGTCCCTGGTTAGAAATGGTAATTGGTTTTTAATGATACAGGTTATTAATGTAAAGGTATTGAAGTGCACTTTACAATGATATATTTTTTTCACATGTGGTATTTATGTGCTAGATTCTAGGAGCGATTTACTGAAAAAAACATAAAGGTGCGATTTTTGTGACGCCGAGTGTAGTAACACGCTGCTTCGGGTCGGTGGATACGCCCGCGATGCGTTAGAGAAAGTCGCCAAAGTGTAGGACCCGTGATTTTCTACCGGACAATGCATCGAAGTTCTATCGCCTCGTTTAGCTTAGCAAGTGTCCATTACGTGGGTGATGTCGGGTACTTAGACCGTGGCCAGTTTTCTAAGTTTAAAACATTATAATACGTCCAATTGCTAGAGATATGAATAATGTTGTCATTCTGTTTTGACCTCTCAACAACTGTTTCACGTTTAGTTTCGTAGTTCGTACCCTACAATGTCTACATGTAAATCTAATATTATGCGCGTATGCGCTTAGGCATGTCACTTGAATATCAATAACGGTCAAGGGCACACTGAGGTGTAATTATGCAGACCTTGCACACATTTCATCCAAAACTGACGAGAAAGGCCATTGAAATTTTCGTAAATTACTGTTGTAATTCTCACTAGACTTTTTAACAAATCTTTATAATTGTCGCAAGTTGTGTTTAATTATAGGATTTGCAATGAGAATTATATAAGATTAGAATAAAGTTTATTAAAAATAAGAAACCTGTGATTAAATAGTTAACAAGGTAAATAGTTTAAGTTTATGCATAGGCATGCAGTATACTGGTGTTATAGTAATAAGGTTTCGTGGGGTTGATAAATTATGTTATCGATTGATATAAATTGTAAATATGAATATTGAGGAAATATTTGTTGACATTTAGACGATTCTGATATATTTACAAGGGTAGTCGGGTGCACAAAATTCTTAGGTTAAATTGTATATGGATCTCGATAAAAAATTCTATAGTCACTTTGGTAGGTAACTGGTATTTAAAACAAATTTCGAAACAAAATTCGACTCCTATCTCCCATCTTAAGTTGCTGCTAGGCAAGAAACTTTCGATTCGACTGAATTCCACAATAGAGAAAGAACAAAAAACTGCCTTTAACTTTGTCGTGTAACAAACAGGTGGCAACTAATGAGTGTCCATGTATGACTTCCTCAAAGCAACACCATAAACATGAGGCTTGAGCAATCAGGCGCCGTAACGTGCCAAGCAACGCCTGCTTTACTCGGCACGTCATTGGCAGCCGCATACCTGATGAAAGAAAGAAGAAAGAAAAATTTTATTACCTACACAAAAAATATACATTTACAAAATTACAAATTAAATAAATAGACCAAAAAACAAACAAAGAATAAATTATACAAAAACATAAAAAACAAATCTTAAATACGATAAATATTAGCTATAACTAGTGTCCGGAGTCAATAGGCACCTAGCTCAGCATGGATTGATGAATTGAACTGTGGTTTGGTGGAAAGTAGGTAAGTATTAGTGAATCAATATATTCAACAATGATTCCGGCTGCGTCGTTCGATCTCTAAACAAGCAACCGGCGCTTTCTCGTCGACTGCTAACTAAAAACCTGTGAAAAGATGTAAATTATTTAAAAAATGTAAAAATTGTGTTGAATCTCAACCATTTACATTTCAGCTTACGCGCTAAGAAGCCACTTGTATAAGAGAGGTCAAATCACTGCCACAATCCAATAAGAAGTAACTGTGTCAACTCTGCAAACATTTTCTTGCTAATATTCTGTGCATGAAAAAAACATTTATACAATTAAAAAAAAACAAAACGGAATCCCTCCTTTTCGGGTTTCTTGATTTTTATTACCCATTTAGGGTCGGATACGGTTTGCACAGGCTTAACTGACGCCATTTCTTTTAAAAACTATGTAATTAAAGTTTTTTTTATATAACTATGACTCGAATACGTGGGTTAGCAATTTTCAAGCTTTTACTGTTTAAAATATTATCACCAAACATCCGTAATCTAGATTTCTAGAATCGATTTATTCATGGCGTGATGCTTTACGTATGAAATCAATATTGAATATATAGCTTTTGCCATATTTCCAAGTGACAGGATATGCTATCGATTATAGCCTCTGTTTCATTCTCCAATGATGCCGTGGCATATAGTCGCAAACGCACCATAACAGCTCAAATCAGGCGTTTACATTCACGTCACGTAGGCTACCTCATCACTATACCTGACAACCACGCTTGAGCAACTTCGCTGTTGCATCGCTGATTAGCTATATACCTACTTACCTGCGGCTCATTACGATGCTCCATATCATTTAAATGGCAATCAAATAATGAGGCTAATCATAGGTATTGGAAGCTCTGAGAACGCTGGTCTGGCTACGGTACCGTTTTTAATTAAAATATCACTGGACGAAAACGTTGGACTTCTTAAGTAAGGTGTTAAAGGCACTGATGTGACAATAGCGACACGATTAATTCATGATTATAGACCTTAACGACTAAATTATTCGCTATTTGGGTAATCTGTAGATTGATTTATCACGCAACGATGACTACCATAGCCAAACACTTGCCTTGTTTTAAAGATTAGTTCAATTCAATGTTTGCTTTTGCTAAAATACGTGACATTCACGTTTTTATTCCCTGGGTTGGTTTTGGGAGTCGTAAAATTACAAGTTTGTGAGATTTACCAATGTATGTCTCAGGATAACGGATCCAATGCTATTTATGACTGTGTTATACAGGGTTACAGGAAAAGTCGTGCTAGATCCGTTAAGGGCGTGGAGTACCCATCATTTCTGACTTATTTCACTATGAAACACCCTACCCTAAACTTAACCCTTTTCGAGATATTCGACTTTTAATTTTTTATTGAATAATGCCGATTTTTAGGCTACGAAATTTATTTTTGTTTATTTTGTGTATCTTATTATTATTATTATTGCATTTTTACATGTGTAATAAGATGCTTTAGGACATCAATCATTAAAATAGTGCATAAGTTAATTGAATAGACCGTAGTAGACAAGTGAAAGTAAAAAAATAAAAAATATATTAGCAAGCTTATTTTTCTCTAAGGGATATCTAAAAAAAATATTATGACACTTGTTCGGCAGATATTTTTTAAAATATCTACGTTTCATCAGCTATCTAACGAGGTCTAACAATCTAGGGTTTGTATTACATTTCGTGGAAAAAAGTAGTTGGGACGCTCCAGGTAGCAGTTCTAACGGTCCCGCGCCTATTTTCCTTCAAGTTAAGACGCACCGAGAGAGCGAGACAAGTGACGATTTATGTAGGTGCGAATGAAAGAAAAAGTGTAGAGACCGGTTAGAGCTGGGAATACAACAGGGGGTATTGTTTTGGTTGTCAGTCTGCTTTTGTGCTTCGTACATAGTAGATGTGATATCGTTTTGCTCTTTTTCTCGACTTGGCTGTGATTCTGGACTATTTCTTCTGATTTGTGACTACTGTGCTTGTTAACCGGACTCTGATTTGTACCTGTGATACTGTGATATATGTGTTGAAGATGACGTCCTACACACCTGAGGAATATGCTGATATGCTTATTTGTTACGGATACTGCGATTGTGTGTCTGCGCAAGCTCGTAACGAATACATAACTCGCTACCCCGGTCGTCGAGTGCCGGATGTGGCCTGTTTTGACAGAGTTTATCGAAGATTTAAAGAAACTGGCTCTGTTTTGAGACGAAATACAGACATGGGAAGACCACGAATTGACGACGAAGAACAGGACAATGAGATAGTGCAACGCTTTCGAGCGGATCCGACTACTTCCACTAATATTGTTGCCCGTGATCTGGGACTTTCGCAATGGAGAGTGTGGTTTACAGTGCATACTGCTGGCCTATACCCGTACCATTACACGCCGGTACACGTTATTGAAGAAGGAGACCCCGCGAGAAGATTGGACTTTTGCAGATTTATGCTAAATGCTGACGTAGAAGACCCAGATTTTCTAAGAAATATCTTGTGGACGGATGAGTCCAAATTTGATAAAGATGGCATAACCAACTATCACAACGTCCATTACTGGGCCCCAAAAGAACTAAGGAATCCCAATAAGAAAAGAGTGAAAGGGTCCCAACGAAGATTCAGCGTGAATGTGTGGATGGGCATTATCTCTAATCATTTGATTGGACCTTACTTTCTCCCGGATAATCTAAATGGGGAAAGCTACGAAAATTTCCTGAGAGCAGACTTGAGTGATTTGCTGGATGATCTGCCACTCAACCTGATCAGGGACATGTGGTTCCAACACGATGGCTGCCCTGCCCATTTCAGGAGAAGTGTCAGAGACTGGCTGGACACAAATTATCCAAACAAATGGATAGGACGAGGTGGGCCGTTGCCATGGCCAGCAAGAAGTCCGGACCTAACTCCCATGGATTTTCATGTATGGGGGTGCATGAAAAGTCTTGTGTACAGCGAGCCGAATCCAGTTTTGTCTGTGGAAGACTTAAGAGAAAGGATTGTGGATGCAGCAAATAAAATGAGGACCACGTTGACCACTGGAGTAGTGAAGACTGGTCTCCGTAGAAGGATGCGACAATGTTTCAGAAATAGAGGCGGCCATGTTGAACATGAACTGTAGAATAAGAAAAAGTTGTGTGAAAACCTTTAATAAATGACATTTCATGCATACCTAATGTTTTATTTTACTTTTTACTAATTTTTTTCCAATGCATTTGAATAAAACCCTAGATTATTATACCTCGTTAGATAGCTGATGAAACGTAGATATTTTAAAAAATATCTGCCGAACAAGTGTCATAATATTTTTTTTAGATATCCCTTAGAGAAAAATAAGCTTGCTAATATATTTTTTATTTTTTTACTTTCACTTGTCTACTACGGTCTATTCAATTAACTTATGCACTATTTTAATGATTGATGTCCTAAAGCATCTTATTACACATGTAAAAATGCAATAATAATAATAATAAGATACACAAAATAAACAAAAATAAATTTCGTAGCCTAAAAATCGGCATTATTCAATAAAAAATTAAAAGTCGAATATCTCGAAAAGGGTTAAGTTTAGGGTAGGGTGTTTCATAGTGAAATAAGTCAGAAATGATGGGTACTCCACGCCCTTAACGGATCTAGCACGACTTTTCCTGTAACCCTGTATACATGTGTGTTATTAGTAGTAATTATTTTATGTATTTTATGACGTGACCATATTTTATATGTATTGATACCTATGGTAAATTACATATATAACATATCTACAATATATCGAGTATAGCGAGTCAATATAGCGAGTCACTGATCGCATGGCTTTTCTGTATGTTCTGTCTACGATATACCGTTCCATCGCATGTTGAAATAACTTCTATTGCTAATACGAACGGTATGTCAACTAACTTTACGTTTTTTACGGTTCAAATACGATGAAAACAAATCTAGTTCAGACGCTCAAGTCTAAACTACGATGTCTAAAGACTAGTTAAACCCAAAAATATATTATTCCAATAACATATCACTACATATCGTGTGATACGACACAGTATCTCTGATTAAGTTTGTCGAATGGCGCGGAAGAGAAATCGTATATCGCTCCTATTTTCTTTCTTGACCATCTAGAAGATTCGGGGCAACTATTTCTGATTGTCTTTCGAATTGACGAAACTCGTATTTGCTCTTTCTAATATTCACTTCGGATATTCTCTCCTGCACGCGTTGGTGTCCACTTGTATAAATCAGCCTTAACTAATTCGTTCCGTGCTCCAGTACATTGAACTCCGTATTAGAACCAAAATAATTATTTACGACCGAGTAGATTCTAAAATAAACCAACAAGTTCCAGGAACATGTAGCTGTTTTATTGCAAAAAGGAACAAGAGAGCTCTTGTGACAGGATATCCTAATTATAGAACGTTGATACAGAATGCAGAACTTCTGGTACATATGTAGTTTGGGGCACGGTGAAAATACCAGCTGTGAAATGTATTTCTAGCACAGTCAAAGTCAAAGTCAAAGTCAAAAACTTTATTTCCATAGAATTCATAAAGAAATGGCTTGGAAACGTCAATATTCAAAACATAAGTTCACGCTTACTTATCGATAAGTTTGACGCCTGTTCAAACCCTATCCGACCCTCCATGGGGAAGAAGTGGTACCACCTCCAGTGGTACTAAATTTAATTTAATTTTCTTAATTTCTTATCTGATATTATTTTAAGCTTCCTCTAGCACGCCTCAAGTTTTTTATGTTACCTAGATTGTACTCATTTCAGTTTTCTCGTTTTAGTTTTGAACACATTATTTGTAATATTTTATTTTATGTACTATAATTTTCTTATGTTTATATGGACCTTGTGTTCCCAGCACACGCTGAGCACAGAGCTTTTTTTCACAAACATTTTACACGGCAGCAATGAGTCAAGGCATTTCATTTTTGTTTCATGTTCATTGTTGTCAATGTTTTGTCAGTATGTAACAAATTTTACTGGCTGACTTAATTTGACAGGCCTCACAGCTCAGTTGGTAGTAACCCTGCCTTCTGCGCTGTGGGTCGTGGGTTCGATTCCCAGGACAAACATTTGAGTGACGAACATATATGTTTGTGTGGTGTCTGGATGTCGGTATGTAATATTTGTATGTATTTACTTAATAAAAAGTAGGTATATAAGTATTATATCGGTTGCCTGGTTCCCATGATACAAGCTATGCTTAGCTTACTTTGGGGTTAGATGGCGCTGTGTGAAACGCCCACCAATATTTATTATTCGAAGAAATTAACGCGACGAATATTAATAAAGTCCAGTTCAGCGAACAGACGACATTTTTTCACAGCACTATATTAGGTATTCGGGTTAGGTTTTTTAAATATTATATTTGTACCAGTAAAGATAATAAAACAGTGTTCGTCTCAACACGTAAAACGTCCATGATCTTGTGTTATCTCAACAAAAACAATTAACAAATGATTTCCCACGTTTTTATTCGGACGTGCGGACTGTATCTGATAATGTTATCACAGATCATATCACTGTACCTCGGAATAATCAACTTTTTTCTTATTTTACCTTATTGTGTTTGATTTTTATACGTTCACACGTTATTTTAAACAAAGTCATTGCCAATGACATGATGCTTGTATCCAGAAACATAAACAAACGCTACACAGTGTTACTGGACACATGAATATTTAATCAGAATACGTCTAACACACAGATTTGAGCACGTAACGAGCTGGTCTTAGGTGCCTGTTAGTTGGATATATCTACCACAATTTATTCGAATTATTTTAAATAATTTTCTTATCAAATCAATCCATTTTTATTAAGTTGAAAAATATATAACGCCTCTTTTAACTATTACTAATTTAAATCTAACTTCAAGTGATATAAGGAGTAAGGATATTTAATACTGTCTCGAGGGCAGACAACTTAACGAAATCTGGTTTGTAATAGGTAATCGAAGTTGGAACAATCAGCAGTAATACAGACTATTATATGAAACTATTCAATAAAACCTAATCATAATAATATGAAGCAATCTTTTATAAATTCTAATAAATATAAATGTGCTTCGCGCTCGTAACGTTTTATTGGCCACTTTCATCGGTTAGGCACTATTAGTCGACCGAGTAGAAAAGGACTTTCATATTTTAATGTCCCATTGCGGTAGAGAGAACCTAAGATCAATAAAACGGCTCATTCATATAATATATTAATAGCTTTCTTTACTAAGTGCATAGTCTTCTTCTTCTTCGAGTAACCGGTTCTGTCGAACCAGTGTGGTGAAAGGATTGTAAGTGAGCCTCAAAGAGGCTCCTTTCGTGCACTCGACACATGTCTTCGAATTTTTAGTTCTAAGACATGTCAGTTTCCTCACGATGTTTTCCTTCACCGTTTTGAGAACGTGGTATTGCGCACATAAATCTTTCAATCGAAAAACTCATAGGTGCACTTCGGGATTTGAACCGGCGACCTCCGGATTGAAACTCGGGGGTCAGTACCGCTAGACCACCACGCTCTCAGTGTATAGTAGGTACCCACAACACAAAGATTATGGTTGAAGGCTGTCAAATAATTATGTGAAAGTAATAAGTTACCCAGCCCGTAGCGTAGGAGTGATGGGTACCTAGCTATTGTTATTCCTTTGTTTACGAACATAAAGGAAAAAAACGCGTGGTACTTGTGGTGTGGTCAAGGATGGTTTTTACTAAGCACTATCGCAAAGATCCAAGTATGCATAACTTAATGATTCTGATTAAATTTTATTATTTTCGTACTCGACTTCATGCAGACAACTGATTTATTACTATACCAACTAAATCTAGCGATGACATTTGTCGAAACAGGACACGGCAAAACTAACTAATATATGGACTGCAGCTCAGTTGGTTAGTAACTCTGCCTTCTGAGTAGGTCGTGGGTTCGATTCCCACTCAGGATAAACGTTTGTTTGATGAGAATTTATGTTTATTCTGTCTGGGTGTTATGTATTTAAATGTATGTAGGCTATTATTATTATTATTATTATTATTATTAAAAAGTGTATATACAATCAGTCATCTGGTTCCCATAGTACAAGCTATGCTTAGTTTGGGGATAGATGGCGCTGCGTGAAATGTCCACCAATATTTATTTATCTTAACAGTTTTATATGTCTCACTTCTTTAATATTTAACGCTGATTACTATTTCACTTTGCTATTTCATCATGTGCCAAAGAACTCAATGGGTGGGAAAGACATTCGCCGGCAAACAATCGAACAATACCAAAGCGATCAGACCATTGTGCATATTGTTTACTGAACTGTTGGTTGTATATCCGACGGCATAAACAAACACGGTAGCCGGCTATACAGCTGCTATCAGAAGGAATGGAAACATTAGATTTAACCGTGAATGCTGATAGCATGCATGATATCATAAAATACATTATGTATCACGCTTCCGGGAGACCCATCGAGGTGGACGCTTGCGTAGCCTAGTAATGCGCAAGACTGTTTCCTATATCCACCCGCAGTGTCAACGCACGATATTTTTTTCCGATTTCAACACACCTAATGTCTCAGACAATTGCGTTACAGCAGCCAACTGAATCTTCGACTCGGAGTGAACTCTTACTCCCTCTGGCTTTGTGAATAACTCTCTCAATTTAGTTGACTTGGAACATGCGCTGACGAAGTCTCTTAAACTAATTTCTCGTTGTTGCAGATCTGAGCATGCAGTCCCTGTAGAACAATGGACGCGCTCGTGTGGCTATCTCTGGGGCTCCAGCTGGCAGCGCTCTGCTCTATCGTGGGCGCGCTACTGCTGTATCTGTTGCGGAAGGTCCGCGTGGCCGAGGTGCTGCCGGTGGATAGCGCCAAGACTGTGCTCATCACCTCTGTGGATACCGCGCTCGGATTGCAGGTAAACTTAAAAAAAAAAATGTACAAAAAGCAGTAAAACTTGTGCTCAGATCACCCGGAGAAGCACTGCCCCCCACACCTGGTAATCTGCCGCCAAGCAGTGATGCACTCGTGTTGCTGTGTTCCGGTCCGGTGGAAGAGAGTGGGTGCCGGTGAAATTGCAGGCGCATGAGACGTAACATTCCCGTCTCGGGGTGATAGACGCAACGTATTGCAACTTGAGTCATCTCCTACTTTGGTGGAGCGGAGTTGAGTCGTATTGCTGTTGTCTATGGGCGGCGGTTACCACTTAACATCAGGTGGGCCGTCAGCTTGATCAATACCCTACATTACCAAGGTCCTGAATTAAAAAGATGCAGTAAAACAAGCTTAGCAAATACAAATAGATGGGTAATTAAATAATGATGTAAGCCAACAAGTTTGCTCCAGTTCGCCAAAACAAAGTCACGCTCATTACCCATTTCTCAACGCAAAGGTTGCGCAAAGCCGCACAGTTATTATGTACGTAATTATTTACTATTATCTGTAATGGCTTTGCATAAGTACCCATTTTACTTCAGTTTTAGTGAAAATTATAGTTATGAAAAGTTACAATGATCGCACGCAAAACACGAAGGCGTGGTGTGGCGTGGCGTGGCGTGGTCCGGGATACAATTACTGTGTTCCGTTTAACTTGTTCTGCTCACTACGGTTTAGAAGTTCGATTATACAGGGAGTCCGGTAATGAATGGATAACCTTGAAATGGCTCTTAGTAGAACTATAGGGCATTCGGAAAAAATATCAAATAAAAAAAACCAAGTAGTATAAAAAAAAAAAACAAAAAAAAAACATCGATATTATTTAAAAATACATATCTTAGATACTACTTGTTTTTTTTATTAAATTTTTTTTTCCGAATGCCCAATAGTTCTACTAAGACCCATTTCAAGGTTATCCATTCATTACCGGACACCTTGTATATTCACACTATAGTGCACCAGAGTACTATACTAATATTGTTGGCCTTGCAAATATTTGGGGTCCCACGTTGCTCGCGGTAGGCGATTACCCTTTAAATCCCTACACGTGTCCCCTGGGTGGTGTGAACGGAGCAACCCAAAGTAGCAAGCTTGCACTGTTATTCAGTCTAATTCAGTTAAGTATCTAACTATTTTGGTTACCTATATAAGTGCCTCGATGTAGGTAACTATGTTTTTTGTAAGTTTTTTTTATTATTATTATTATTAAGTACCAGTAGAACTTGTACCCCTATAAAACCCCTGTAAACCCTAGACTAAGCTTACTACTAAATAAATAAATTTCATTTCATTTCATTGTGCTAAGTTCGCCCGGAGAAGTACTGACACCAAACCTTATAACCATAATTATCGACTCCTAGGGACTCAACTGGTTAACTGCTATGCCTTTATTTTTTGCATATATAATTCCATCCCCCAGATTGGCACATACCTCAGCAGCCGCGGGTGGCGGGTGATAGCCGGCTGCCGGTCCGGCGGTCTCGGCGCGCGCCTGGCAGATTCCTGGCTCCAATCTCACATCGCATCCACGCCTGAAGACGCACCGCCACCGAGGCTGGCCACGCTGGAACTGGACGTAGCCAGAGAGGACCTGTTAGAACAAGCCGCCAGGGCGACGGCACAGCATTTACCAGCAGGCGAACATGGTAACATACGGTTTTGTTTTTGTAAATAGCTACAAATACAAATATTTTATTTGGAACGAACACAATGATACATTTAAGAAAGAAAGCGATGATTACTGCAAAAGTTAGATTTAACTGTGTAGCAGAGTCAGCGCCCACCTCCTTAACCAGTAAGCTGTGGTTCCACAGTTATTAACTGTACAAAAAAATAATATTATATAAATATATATTTTTTTAAATATGTAAACAATACTGCTGGAAAAATAATTAATATAAATATAATAATAATAAAATAATAATTGAGGAACAAATTAAATATAAACAAGTATGAATGATAGACTATCCATAGAACTGTAGACGTTACCTAATGCTACCAACATTTTTATTTTACTTCTGTGATCATTTTATTTATGGGATTTTAGGATTTAGCAGCTGGACTATATTTTTGTTATAAATTTACGGAACGAGCAGATGGCCCACCTAGTGTTCATTGGTAACGTCTGCTCATAAAAAGCAAAACACCTTTGGTTCTCCGCCACTTAGGTACGACAAGACTTAAGTACCATCGTAATGCGACCGTATCTCAGACGTCAAGGTAGAACGTCTCATGTGCTTGTAATTCCACTGACAACCACGCCTCAGACCAGTACACAGTAACTCAATCACTGCTTGGCGGCAAAAATGGGTTGTAGCAGTACTTCCCGGTCGTACTTGGCATAAATTGTACTGATACTATTAGTGCTGGACTGTACTACTAAACGTTGGTTAATAATATATGAACTATCTATATAATAATACAATAATTCTTAAGAAATCAATCTTCTTCTTCTTCGAGTCACCGGTTCTGTCGAACTGAAAGGATTGTAAGTGCACCTTAAAGAGGCTCCTTTCGTGCACTAATAATAATCTATTATACATAAAGACCACAAGTCTTTTGTTAGTTTTTTGCAATTTTTGATTCCAATTTACACGCAAAATCTGCAATTATAAAAATTGTCTAATAAGCCTCTGTATATAATGAATGGTGTAAGTTAACCCGAAATTGTTTTATATATAGATTTGGTACACATTTACAAAATTGTGGTAAATATTGAGAAATATGAACTTCAAACTCCAAGATGAAAAAACAATTGTAGCATACATTAGTAATAAAAAGACCACCATCGTTGCAACATGGATAAAATAAAAATGCAAAAATGAACGTGCACTGCCCGGGAATCGAACCCGGGTCGCAAGAATGGGAATCTTGCATGATACCACTACACCAGCAGTGCTTGTTATAAGTGTGTGAATTTCTCAACTGTTACACCGGGATCAGCATTAACTATAAAATAAACTGATGAATTTAAAATTAGTTGTTCACTTAAGTTAAATGAACGCATCTTTTAATTTACTTTTCGTTCGTAATCGGTGACAAGAATAATACTACCTCAAACTGCCTATCTTAGGCCATCTAGTGGTGGAATGGACTACTATTAGCTCTCAATACTGGCAAGCTTGAGGTAGCCTTCACGCTAACCGGTTCTCATGCAAATAATAAACGGCGCGATAGATGGCGCTGATTAAAACTAAGCAGTTCTAATAGAAATTGTTTTCCTAAAGTTGCATTGAAGGTTCGTACGACAGAAAAATACATTTAATGGGTCAAATAAATACCAAATATTTACTACATTTACTTGTTTTTTAAGACTATTTCAATTCTTCTAGGGTCAAATGCAATGTAGACCCTCTACGAATTTTAAAATCAAAGTGGCGTAGCAAAGCTACTTTCTTTGCAAAATAGTTCACTTTAAATGGACACAGACATTCGGCTTAGCGATTAAGTACATTATTATATGGATATATACAATTGTGGCTTCGGTGCAGACCTTACATATTTACCTACCATTACTTCACTATTTTTATCCTCATAGTGAAGGTGTTTAGGTAGCGGTAAAATTACAGGCACATGAGACTTTCCTCTTTATGGTATAGGCACAATGTATTACAGTTAAGATCTTTCCGTAGGTAAGTACATATGGAACAGATCCTCATCTGATTTAATATCGGAATGTCGCATGTGCCTGTAAGTTCACCGGCAGCCACACCTTTCAACCGAAACACAGTAACGCGAGTGCGTTACTGGTTAGCGGCAGCGGACGAACTTGGCGTGAGTTCTACTGCTCTCACTACTGTTCTTAGTCAGATATAGGGGTATATCAGTGTAGTAAGAGAAGAGAGAGTGGTGGTCTAGCGGTACTGACCCCCGAGTTTCAATCCGGAGGTCGCCGGTTCAAATCCCGACATGCACCTATGAGTTTTTCGATTGAAAGATTTATGTGCGCAATACCACGTTCCCAAAACGGTGAAGGAAAACATAGTGCGGAAACCGACATGTCCTGGAACTAAAAAAATTGGAAGACATGTGTCGAGTGCACGAAAGGAGCCTCTTTGAGGCGCACTTACAATCCTTTCACCACACTGGTTCGACAGAACCGGTGACGCAAAGAAGAAGAAGAAGAAGAGTGTTGTTATGTGTGTTGTTTGCAGGCATTTGGGCAGTGATAAACACGGCTGGGTGCAGCGGTCGCGGCGGCGCGTCGTGCTGGGAGGGCGCGCTCAGGGGGAACGTGCTCGGCGCGCTGAGGGTCGCCCGCACCTTCTCACCGCTGCTCGCCGCGGCCGCCGCTGCCCACCCGCACGCCGGGAGACTGTTCTATATCGGTACTAGATAGTTTTACGTGTACGTTCCACACAGGGCTACGTAGTCCGCAGGTACTGTGGGAACCAGATAACTGATTGAATAATCAAATATCTTATTTTAGTAGATTATGTAGTCATAAATGTAACATAGACCTAAGTAATCAATTGTTACAAGGATCGTGCTCGCGAAAAAAAAGGAATCCCTCCATTAGTGGTTTCTTGTCTGTTCTTGTCATGGAAGGTCGGATAGGGTTTGAACAGGCATCAAACTTATCGATAAGTACGCGTGACCTTATGTTTTGAATAATATTGACGTTTCCAAGCCATTTCTTTATGAATTCTATGGAAATAAAAGTTTTCACTTTGACTTTGAATACTTTTTTATGCACATTACACCCAAACACATGAACGTCTGTATTCGTCTCACCAATATTTAACCTGAGTGGGGTTTTTTTTATATTATAGCCAGTCACTCGGGATCATGTAAGGTTATTACGATCCGCCATACATCTTAATCTATTCGGGCATTTAAAAGTAATTATGGAATAAAATAACTCAAATATCATTCATTATACATGAACCTTGGCAGCATTAGGCACACTCTTTGATTTGCGCAGACATAACGTTTTTCTTTTCTTATGTTGTATTTGTATAGTTCTCTTTATCGTTTTCATTTAATACAACGAAAGTTTTTCTAAAACTTTTCCTCCATTATGCTCACATAGGATTATCATCTGACACCGCGTGCGAGAGTCTCGCTCGGGCCGAGGCGGGCGGCGACTCCGGGGAGGCGTGCGCCGGCGCAGGCGCGGCGGCCGCGCGCTGGGGCACTTGGGGCGCCGCCCGCGCGCTGCGAGCCAGCCTCAAGACAAAGGGACTCAGTGTGGTGATGCTGCACGCACCGGACTTGTCCGCCGCGGAGATATACGCGCCGCCCTCACAGCTGCAGCCGCCCACACAACCAGCCAGGTATTTACCTCACTTGTACATTGGTGGAGTCTTAAACTGATGATAAGAGATGAGAGATGATAATAGCAGTAGAACTCTCGCCAAGTTCGTCCGGGGAAATACTGCCACCATGCCCATTTCTGCCGCCCAGCAGTAAAGCATTCGCATTACTGTGTTCCGGTTTGAAAGGTGTGGTTTCCGGTGAAATAACAGGCACATGAGAATGAGACATTCCACCTTCACGTCTCAGAGTTACGGACGCATACGATGCGACTTGGGTCTTGTCGTACCTAGTAGGGGAGGACCGAAGTCGCATCAGTTGTTATGGGCCGAGGTTACCACTTAACACCAGGTGGGCCGTCGGCTCGTTCTGTAACTTTTTACATAAAAAAAAAACAACTGATATAATACTGATATACTTTATTTGAAAATATTTACATATAATACATATCAACACCCAGACACAGAACAAACACCCATTTTCGGCACACAAATGTTTGTCATGGGTGGGACTCGAACCCACGACCTACAGCGCAGAAAGCAGGGTTATTTTCAACTGAGCTATGAGGCCAGTCAAGCTATATTATACAAACATCATATCCCTGAAAAACATATCTTCCTCGGCACGGAATAACAAAACACTTACCTAAATCTGCTATATTTGACTGGCCTCATAGCTCAGTTGGTTAATAACCCTACCTTCTGCGCTGTAGGTCGTGGGTTCGATCCCCACTCAGGACAAACATTTATGTGACATTTGTAACATTGATGTTTGTTCTGTGTCTGGGTGTTAATATGTATTATATGTATGTATTTACAAAAGAAAAGTATTTAAGTATTATATTAGTTGTCTGGTTCCCATGATACAAGCTATGCTTAGTTTACTTTGGGGCTAGATGGCGCTGTGTGAAATGTCCACCATTATTTATTTTCTTTATTATCACAATTGGACCGCCTCACTATAAGCCAAACCAACAGCATAGCAAGTAACGTTAAATAAAATCGTTAACAAATGAATCCCCAGCCGGCCAGACACGCCGAGCTCCGATATAAGTGGAACAACGGCCAGCTGCGCGGTCACAATGCCGGGGGAAGCGGCCGAGTACAGCGCCAAGGTCCTCCCCACGAGCGCGCTGAAGATTCTAGAAGATGCTCTGGTAGCCCCCTCGCCTAAAGACGCCTATTACCTGAAGGTCAAGCAGGACTCCTGGTTCACGAGGATGCCCTCACTGAGAGTAGCGCATTGACTCGTGTGACTTGAAGTTGAGTAGCGAGTATGGAGATGTAATCTCTGACGCTGTTGTTCCAGTAAAATAAATTTCAAAATAATGATTGAATACAATAATTATTCAAGGTCAGTCTTTTTTACTTAGAAACTTAGTAACGATGAAGTAAATTAAATCATTGAGATAGTGAGCATAATTTTATTTTTTGTGAACAATTATGTAATAATGTACGACAAAAGTTTCTAACTTGTATGTTGACACAAGATTTAAAACACTGAGTGGCATTGATCACAATATACATCATACATCTAAACTTCCCTTTATACTGATTGTCAATTAAAACTATCTTTCTACATGTGGTCAACGTAGGTGAAGGAATATAGGTTTATATCGAGGTGCTTTGCTTTCTACACGACGTTTTCTTAGTTTTTAATATTATTACAATCACTTGTATCTTTAAACATATCACTTATTAAATATTTTTAAGATCGTACGGATCGACCTGCTTCCCAACGAAGGCACGGGTTGCAGATGTAATGTGCCAAACGTACTGAAAATATTAATCTTTGGGGACTGCCTCAATTTTGATGATGGAATTTCGCCTCTATCACGCTATATTTAACGAACAAATTAATAAAGCAATGCTTTAATTGTGAGAATTGTAATTCTTCAAACTCACACGGTGCCAATTGCAATGAGATATTTTATCGCAAAAATACAACTAAGTATGTCTTGGAACTGATTTTTTACTTCTAGGAGTACTTAGATCCAGTGAAGCCAGTATCTTGAAGGTTTCAGGACTTAGCTTATATTTTTGATTTATATCTTTGAATGAATGTAACGAATTAAGTGTATAATCGTGTAAATAATGTTTATGTTTGTATATTGAACAATAAATATCTCTTTTAATATGGGTCTACTTTATTTCTTTCACGTAGTGTTTTGTAGTTCCCTTGTAAAAACTCAAATGCAAAAGAATGGTCTAACACTTCGGTTCTCTCACTTTCAAGTTATCGAAACCCCACCACAGATTATAATCCTGTACGCAAACAACAATTCCTCCCATATTCGTTCCCTCTTCGGACTCCATAGAGCTAATACACGTCCAGAACTGGCTGGGACCGTTTCCTCTCCTCTGCCAATGAGCCGCGGTGCTCACAGCGAAGTTGGATCTGTCTGTTTTGTTATCGATGTAATACACGCTCTCAGGGTATTTGAGAGATATTGAGTCTATGTTCCGAACGCTAAAATCAACATATTTAGAATCATTTGATTTTGATGTGAATATATTACGGAACCACCAAGTAAACGTCTGTACGTCTACTTGGTGGTAAGTGGCAACCTCTGCCCATAACTAAGCATTACAACTTGGGTCCATCCCTAGTTAGGTGCAACAAAATTATCTTATGCGCCCGTAACTCTGAGACGTAAAGCAGGAAGTCTCAAGTATTAGCCGGCAACCACACATTACAAACCGGAATACAATAACGCGAACGAATTACTGTTCGGCGTAATTTTGTATGCTGCTATAGATAATCATAATATTGGTGGACATTTCACACAGCGCCATCTAGCCCCAAAGTAAGCTAAGCATAGCTTGTATCATGGGAACCAGACAACTGATATAATACTTATTGTATATACTTTTTTGTAAACACATGCATATCAACACCCAGACACAGAACAAACATCTGTGTTCGTCACACAAATGTTTGTTCTGGGTGCAATTGAACCCACGACCTACAGCGCAGAAGGCAGGGTTACTACCAACTGAGCTGTGAGGCCTGTGAGATAGATAAATACATAAAAATAATTTGATTTTGTCTCACCCGTAACCCTTCTCGCATAGGGGTGGCTCCCACCCATCGTGACCGTATATATCGAGTATGATTCTTTTAGATCGCGCGAAAGCTTTGTACAGACACAGCTTGTCCCTCGGACGGCGGACCATTACAGCCGCTCGTACTGTTCTATCCGTCGTTACAAACTCTAGCGGCGTTAGCGGCGTTAGCGGGACACTGTTAGTGAGAAAGTTATTCAAATTTGCGAAACTGGCCAACTACCAATAAATATAGACAAAAGTTATTTATTGACAGGCCTCACAGCTCAGTCAGTAGTAACCCTGCCTTCTGCGCTGTAGATCGTGGGTTCAATTGCACCCAGGACTAACATTTGTGTGACGAACATAGATGTTTGTTGTGTCTGGGTGTTAATATCTATTATATGTATGTATTTAAATAAAACATAAGTATTTTATTAGTTGTCTGGTTCCCATGATACAAGCTATGCTTAGCTTACTTTGGGGCTAGATGGCGCTGTGTGAAATGTGTCCACCATTATAAGTTTTAACTTGACGAATTGGGAATTGTTCTGTTAAGTTTTAACAAACTTATATGAGAATATTCTCGAAATTTCTGTGACTAATGGCATCTATGAGAATACTACAAGCCTTACCGTTCCTCATTACTTCGTTGATTCCATTTGAAATTCTGCCAAGCCGGCAACTCATTTCTTACAAATGTCGGTAGCCTTGTTCTGAGGACTTTCGGCGCCATTTCTTTCAGATAAGTTGCTATACGGTTCAGTACGGGCAGGTCGACAGACAGACACATTATTAGATGGCCTCTTCCGAGCTCATTGTCGGGAAATTTTGGTCGGTCCCCTGTCAATAACACCAACAACAGGTTTTATAGGCGGTAGAACTGATGCATAACAGAAAAAAATGCTTAAAAGAAATTCAGACGGCATAACCCCCTCGTCTCCGCAATGAACGTCGTAACTACATGAGTTAAACACAATATGAACAGACACGATACAGATAAGATATCTGTATCTTTGCGATATCTGTCATTATCGGTCTTCACAGAAATCAGTAACGGTATAGATAATGTATATTTTATCGTTGATTATCTGCAGATAAGATATGAATAGATTCTGTTAGATATGTATTTTTTTTTTATGTAATTCAGTTACGGAACGAGCCGACGGCCCACTTGGTGTTAAGTGGTAACCTCAGCCCATAACAACCGATGTGACCTGGGGCCTCTCCTACTAGGTACGACAAGACCCAAGTCGCATCGTATGCGTCCGTAACTATGAGACGTGTAGGTGGAATGTCTCATGTGCCTGTAATTTCACCGGCAACCACACCTTTCAAACCGGAACACAGTAACGCGAACGCATTACTGCTTGGCGGCAGAAATGGGCATGGTGGCAGTACTTCCCCGGACGATGTATACTGGTGGAGCCAACAGACGTGCTGAACCCGGTCGCAGCGCCACCTATCGGGTCCAATTGGGAATCAATACCTAACAAATAATTTCAACAAAATCGTTCCAACGGTTTAGGAGTTAACACACACGTAGGTACAGAATGTTATATATAACTACCTGTTGCCCGCGACTTCGTCCACGTGGAATACGGTTTTATCACGCATATAAAATTATCCCTCGGAAAAGTATCCTAAGTTACTCCATGTTACATCACCTATCTGTGTGTGAAAGTCCCGTCAAAATCGGTCCAGCCATTTCAGAGCTGAGCCGGAACAAACGGACAGACAAATTACATGCACCATTAGGCATCCGCATTCAAATAAGGCTAATTAGGGGTTTCTTGGCTGTTCTTCCCCATGGAGGGTCGGATAGGGTTTGAACAGGCATCAAACTTATCAATAAGTACGCGTGACCTTACGTTTTGAATATTGACGTTTGTTGTTATATTGACGTTTCCAAGCCATTTCTTTATGAATTCTATGGAAATAAAGTTTTTGACTTTGACTTTGACTTTGCCACAAACCAGAGAAATCCAAAAGGCCGGGCACAGTGTATACCATCCACAGGCCCGCCATCTGATCAGCCATCAGCAGTCCGTGCGCTGAGGACGCTTTCATTTTATCTTCCCTATCGGCATACGCTATCATGGCAAGGTATGCTGCGTATGTTGGCTGCAATGAGAGTCGAGTATTGGCACGAGCTGGTGGCCCACCTGGTGTTAAGTGGTAATCTTGCTCATGATAAGCTAAGGCTTGGGTCCTCCCCTACTCAGGTATAGAAGACCTAAGCCGCATTGTATAATATGAAAGATGTGGTTGCCGGAGAAATTACAGGCATGTGAGACATCCCACTTTCACGTCTCAAAGTTACGGGCGCAATACGATGCGACGCGGTCTTCCCACACCTAAGTAAGACCCAAGACTTAATGTCATTTTGATTTTGTTACGGACTCAGGTTACCGCTTAACTATTTATTATTATTATTATATATGTATATCTTTTTGTTATGCAGTTACGGAACGAGCAGACGGCCCACCTGGTGTTAAGTGGTAACTGCCCATAACAACTGACGCCACTTGGGTCCTTCCCTACTAGCTACGACAAGACCCAAGTCGCATCGTATGCGCCCGTAAATCTGAGACGTGTAGGAGGAATACCTCATGTGCCTGTAATTTCACCGGCAACCACACTTTCAAACCAGAACACAGTACCGCGAATGCGTTACAGCTTGGCGGCAGAAACGGGCATGGAGGCAGTACTTCCCAGACGGACTTGGCGTGAGCTCTGCTGCTCTTCAAATGAATACGGTAATTATAAACTCACCCTGTACAAAGGCGAGAGTGTATGCTGAAGCATAGAACCAGAATTGATCAAACGATCCGAATTCTCCCATTTCCCCACTGTTTCAGGAGTTATGAATGAGAAATTTCGACCGGAATCCCGACCGAGATTCTTGTCTGCTGGCGGTTTGAAGACATACCACCTTTATGAAAAGTTATTTAGTTTTTTTTTGTCTTGTAGGTCGCAGAACGAGCTGACGACCCACCTTTTGTTAAAGGTAATCGCCGCCCATGGACAACAACAATACGACTCAAGTAGCATTGCGTTGCGTCCATCACCTCGAGACGGGGATGTTACGTCTCATGCGCCTGCAATTTATTATCTATGTAGTTTAGTAAATCATCCAAGAGCCATAATAATAATTACTTTAGTTACTAATTATAAATTAACCTACCAATCAACAGGTTTATTATCATTGTCGCGACAATGTAGACTTATGTAATTCCATCCTTCCAAGATACCAGAAGAATCGCACACTCGCACGAAAATGCACAGTACGCAGTAGCAAACCAATTTCATATCGGAAATATATAAAAATAATCACATTTTATGTGGTAGTTTCTATAACATAACATCAGATTTGAATTACGCAATAAAGAAAGTACTAAGTAACAGATTTTATGGACGCTATGCAGGGAAATAATGGTAATTCTTTTTTGTGCGGTCCTAAAGTCGACTTTAACTACTCACAATACAATACAATACAACAACACTTTATTGCCAAACCACAATACAAATGAATACTTATAAAATAAAACAATTTGATGTGTACACTAAATGGAATAACAATGGGCGGCCTTATTGCAATGAGCAATCTCTTCAGGCAACCTTTGTATGGAACAGAATCGTGTAATAATAAATAAATACTAATAATAAATGTAATAATAATAATAATAATACTAATAATACTCACTGTTATTAGGAGGGGCTAGATTCGTGTCAGAAAACTTTTTCAAATAAATCCATTTCATTTAACTCTAAATACCAACCTACCGATACAGTAATTGAACCCATTTTTTTATTTTACTTGAGTAGTAGTAAATAGAGTAAGGATTTGACGTCCGTGACGTCAACATTTAAGGTTTTTAGGCTGAAAATCAGCGCTGTACATGTATTCTCAGCTCTGCTCAGGTATGCTGAAACATCTTTTTCGGCACACGGCGCAGGACTCAATTTTTATGCATTATGTATTGTTTCTTCTAGTATTGTTTGGTTGCTATGTTAGTGCCAAAATATATGTTATTATCTATCTATCATAGTGACCATCATGATACAGTAAAAAAATAAAGAAGCAGTCAAATTTATGAGATATTACGATAGGATCGACGCGATCCATGAACGGATTTATAATTTTCATAAAAATATAAATAAATATTACACAGCACCATCTAGTCCCAAAGTAAGCTAAGCATAGCTTGTATCACGGGAACCAGGCAACTGATAAAATACTTTTATACTTTTTTGTAAATATATTACATATTGACCATGACACAGAATAAATATCTATATGTACCTACTCGCCACACAAATATTTATAGTGGGAGGGAATCGAAGCCACGACATACAGCGCAGAGGGCAGAGTTTCTACCAACTGAGCTATGAGGCCAAATATATTACACATATTTGCTTACCTATTCCAACTTACAGACTAGACTAAGTAGTCATAGGGAGGTAAGAGAAAAATAAGAAACTAGTTAAATTCAGTTTATTACAAAAACATAGTAATTTGGTCAGGTGGAATTACACACAGGCGGAATCTTAGACAAATAGCAAATAAATCAATATACAGATGAAGACTGTACAGTATATATTACATTTTTTTTTCGGAAATTTCACAGCTTTGCCTTGCTCCAAAGTAAGCTAAACAAAGTTTGTATCATGGAAACCAGACAACTGATAAGATACTTATATCCTTTTTTCGTTAATACATATATATAACACATATCACCACCCAGACACAGAACAAACATCTATGTTCGCCACACAAATATATGTCCTGGGTGAGAATCGAACCCACGACCTAAGTAGAAAGCAGGGTTACTACTGAGCTGTGAGGCCAGTCAAGTGTCTCAGGATCGCCTGACACATTTCATTCGCAAAAATATGTATTGCGCGTGTAAATAATTTCTACTTCTCTTAATATAACTAAATTATTAACGGAAAAAAAGATTTTCAATTCTGACACTTCCGCGAGATGGTATTTCCAAATGTATTGCAACGCTATCCTACTTATAAATACAACGATAACAAAATAAAAGACTTAGAACTTCGCTGTATTTATTACAACACATAAATAAATAAATAAATAAACACCACGCCTACTTATAAATAAAATGTTTACTAAGTTACGTTGTCATTGGTTGTGATTGCACGAGTGCACGGACTCTATGAGATGTGCGAAGTTCCCCCACAGGATGGGGCCGGACGTGCAAACTGTGCCCCCGCCACGAGACTCTTGTGGCAACTGAAAATTAAAGACATATAAAAGAAGTTTATTTACACAGAGAACATATAGAACATATACGAGAGATATAGAACATATACGGGCATAACTGGAGCCTATGGTGACACGTAACATCCCCGTCTCGAGGTGATAGCCGTAACGCAATGTAACTTGAGTCATCTCCTACTTTGGTGGAGAGGACTTGAGTCGTATTGCTGTTGTCCATGGGCGGCGGTTATCACTTAACATCAGGTGGGCCGTCAGCTCGTTCTAACATTTACATGACATACAAAAATATTTAATATCCTTAATTACTTGTGATGTTGATGACTGGCCTCACAGCTCAGTTGGTAGTAACCCTTCTGCGTTGTAGGTCGTGGGTTCGATAACCACACTGGACAAACATTTGTGTGACAATCATAGATCTTTGTTCTGTGTCTGGATGTTAATATGTATTATATGTATGAGAGCGTAGAAGGCACAGTTACTACCAACTGAGCTTTGACTGGCCTCACAGCTCAGTTGGTAGTAACCCTGCCTCCTGATTTAGTTCCCATGACACAAGCTATGCTTAGCTTACTTTAGGGCTAGATGGCGCTGTGTGAAATGTCCACCAATATTAATATTATTAGGTGTGAGGCCAGTCAGAAGAAGTCAAAGTTTCAATGTGGTCTAACCCTTGGCTGCGAGGCACCGCTTCGTCACCTAGATGACCTGACCTGGTGAGCTGACGGTCGGAGTAATTACTGCTCGATTAATATATAGGTACTTAAGGCTCGATTAATATATACTTACTGCTCGATTAATATATACTTACTGCTCGATTAATATATACTTACTGCTCGATTCATATATAATTAATGCTCGATTAATATATACTTAGTGCTCGATTAATATATAATTACTGCTCGATTAATATATACTTACTGCTCGATTAATATATACATACTGCTCGATTAATATATAATTACTGCTCGATTAATATATACTTACTGCTCGATTAATAAATACTTACTGCTCGATTAATAAATACTTACTGTTCGATTAATAAATACTTACTGCTCGATTAATAAATACTAACTGCTCGATTAATATATACTTACTGCTCGATTAATAAATACTAACTGCTCGATTAATATATACTTACTGCTCGATTAATAAATACTTACTGCTCGATTAATAAATACTTACTGCTCGATTAATAAATACTTACTGCTCGATTAATAAATACTTACTGCTCGATTAATAAATACTTACTGCTCGATTAATATCCCCAACGCAGACCCAGTAGTCGGCCACTTTGGTATCCTGACTGTTGTGCATCTTGTGGGCGACCGCAACCGCCCATTTCGAGTGGTCGTTGTGTGATGTGAAAGACATTTTGGCTATGGGGAACTTCAGACGTTCTATATTTCTTACTCTGAAATAAAAATAGTTTCGTTAACAAACGGAGTTATTATTAACTAAGAGACTAGAGGAAGATAGAGGTATATAGAAGAAAAGATGAATGTATAGTTTATTGTATGGCAGGAAACCGAACAGATGAAGGTATAAAACACTTTATATATTTAGTTATCTGGTTTCCATAGTACAGGAATGCTTACTATCTGGCTACATGGTGCTCTGTAAAATTTCATCATTTTTCACTGATTTACTTCTTCGAGAGCGTGGTGGTCTAGCGGTGCTGACCCCCGAGTTTCAATCCGGAGGTCGCCGGTTCAAATCCCGACGTGCAACTATGAGTTTTTCGATTGAAAGATTTATGTGCGCAATACCACGTCCTCAAAACGATGAATGAAAACATCGTGAGGAAACCGATATGTCCTACAACAAAAAATTCGAAGACATGTGTCGAGTGCACGAACGGAGCCTCTTTGAGGCGCACTTACAATCCTTTCATCACACTGGTTCAACAGAACCGGTGACTCGAAGAAGAAGATGACAGATTTACTTACTGGAAATTCCGAGTGCACTCCGAGTCCAAGGTGCCGGGTCCGTTGGTCCAGGACTCGACCAGAAGGTCAGACTGCAGCACTTCAGCCACCAGCCCGCTGTACAGGTCATCGTTGAACATGGCGCTCTTTGCGAACGAGAGGAACTTGCGGCCCACTAGAGTTTCGAAGCTTTCTATGTGATACCTAAAACGTATATATCAATATCACACCTGTTTCCTGGAAGGTATTTTATGTGATATAGTTATTCTTTATTGTACACAGAAAATAAAATATACAAAAAAGTCATAAGTGATACATGTACAAAAGCGAGCTTAACCCTACAAAGAGTTCTCTTCCAGCAAACCTTTGAGGCTAGAGAGAGGCGATTTTATAAAGGTAGGATGTGTGTACATAATAAAGATAAATTATTAAGGGCTTTAAAAACCTACATACTTACAAGGATTAGTAAAAAAATAAAATTGCGGACATATCACACAACGCCATCTAGCCCCTAAGTTAGTCAAGCACAACTTGTACTATGGGAACCAGATGACTGATAGAATACTTGTATACTTTTTTGTAAATACATACATATTAATACATTTGAACACCCAGACACAGAAAAAACATCTACGTTCGTCACACAAATGTTTGACTTGAGTGAGTATTTATTCAAATATACTACTATCTGAATATATCTTAATCTAAAATCAATTACACAACATGCAATACTTGTTTGGTTAATTGGGTCATTGAGAAGCCATTACGTATGCATACGTATGGATACATGAATCACAAATATGGACAAGTTTCCGTTTGTAACTAGATCATGCTGTATATATTAAATATCTATTAAAGTAATAATTATCTATCATAATTTCGCTTAAATTAAGGCATAAAAATTGGCTAAAAAAGGTCCATATTTAGCACCAGCGATGGGTACGGTGGCAGTAATTACCAAAACAAACCCAGCAGTTTGAACCCATCAGACAGTCAGGTTTGACTCGTCTCGCAGCTCAGTCGGTTAGTAACTGCCTTCTGCGCTGTAAGATCGTGGGTTCGATTCCCAGGACAAACATTTATGTGATGAGCATTGATGTTTGTTCTGTGTTTGGGTGTTAATATGTATTCTATCAGTCATCTGGTTCCCACAATACAAGCTATGCTTAGATTGGGGCTAGATGGCGCTGTCCACAATATATATTATTACATAGTACAAGCTTTGCTTAGTTTGGGGCTAGATGGCGCTGTCCACCATACATATTATTTTATAGTACAAGCTATGCTTAGTTTGGGGCTAGATGGCGCTGTCCACAATATATATTATTACATAGTACAAGCTATGCTTAGTTTGGGGCTAGATGGCGCTGTCCACCATACATATTATTTTATAGTACAAGCTATGCTTAGTTTGGGGCTAGATGGCGCTGTTCACAATATATATTATTACATAGTACAAGCTATGCTTAGTTTGGGGCTAGATGGCGCTGTCCACAATATATATTATTACATAGTACAAGCTATGCTTAGTTTGGGGCTAGATGGCGCTGTCCACAATATATATTATTACATAGTACAAGCTATGCTTAGTTTGGGGCTAGATGGCGCTGTCCACCAATATTATTAGGTTATATGGAAGTTACCAAGGCGACACATCAATAGTCTTATTCCTGACGACGTCCATCAAGTTGGGCAGTTCGTTGTCAAACTCGTGCGGTATATGAGAGTGCAGTATCAAGGGCTCGTTGTACTTGAGCTGCGTGGCTATCTGGTTCAGGGTCGAGGTTTGAACTGACACACATAAGAACGACTGCCCGTATTTCATTCCGGTTGACGGGTAATCGTATGATGTCGCGTTGACGCCATGCACGACTGAAATAGTTGAAAGGATAGTTTTAACTAATGTTTTTTGAGAGCGTGGTGGTCCAGCGGTACTGACCCCCCGAGTTTCAAGCCGGAGGTCGCCGGTTCAAATCCCGACACCTACGAGTTTTTCGATTGAAAGATTTATGTGCGCAATACCACGTTCCCAAAACGATGAAGGAAAACATCGTGAGGAAACCGACATGTCCTAGAACTAAAAATTCGAAGACATGTGTCGTGTGCACGAAAGGAGCCTCTTTGAGGTGCACTTACAATCCTTTCACCACACTGGTTCGACAGAACCGGTGACTCGAAGAAGAAGACGTACTAAATTCATTTTCTCTACGTTAGCTATTTAATATTTGCATGCCAAGTTTAAACTGTGAAGTGTGTGTATCTAACAATTTTATGTTAAGACCTTTGTATAACCATACATCTAGCAAATTAAAAATTTTAATTTCACGTAACTACTGAGAGTATTTGGAATGTGTTGTGATCCAACTTGATTTTTTTTTTGTTTGATATTTTTTTCCGAATGCCCAATAGTTCTACTAAGACCCATTTCAAGGTTATCCATTCATTACCGGACACCCTGTATATGTTTGAAGTGGATTAACTGCAAAACGTGTTTCTCATGGAGAAGGTTGAATTCTATCCATTTTACCTATGACAGAACGTCTGCTGGTATCTGCTAGTGTAGTACAGAACCATACTTAATAGACTCGCCACATAGCTCAGTTGGTAGTAACTTGCCTTCTGCGCTGTAGGTCGTGGGTTCGATTCCCACCCAGGACAAATATTTGTACGACGAACATATGTGTTTGTTCTGTGTCAGTCAATATGTAATGGAAATATTTACAAAAAAAAAATAAGTATTATATCAGTTGTCTGGTTCCCATGACACAAGCTATGCTAAGCTTACTTTGGGGCTAGATGGCGCTGTGTGAAATGTCCACCAATATTTATTTATACTTACAATCTGGAATAGGGGGGAACCTCGGTACAGAATGCACCAGCCACAGCGAAGTGAATTTGTCTCCCAATATAACACCCTTCGTATGTCCGCTTTCAACGCGAGTTTTCATGAATTTTGAGTGCATTTTGCACATTTCAGCCAAATCGTAATCGTCATAATACTTGTCGCCGAGCTTAAACTTCTTGAATTTCTTCACGCCACTCTGTTTCATTTGACCTGGAATCGTGAATAAACCAGCTGTATCCAAATTACTGTAAATGACTTTGATTGGTTGATTTTCATTGGTTCGGAATAGCTAGTTCAACTCAGCCAAACTGTAACTGTAGCAAGTCACGTCTATGTTCCCACGATAGTGTAACCCACGGGGTGAAAAGTGCCCAAAAGAGGCTCTGCTTAACCCTTCGGGGATAAAGGCGTGAATCAATCTATGTATGTATAACTTTACCAAAATGTAATTTGCTTTAATTCACGTATGTAATTGTTAAAATAAAGGTTTCATTGCATTAAACTGAAATCAAAAATGTCGTGTTGAAATTACCTCGTTTGCTCTTGGAATACATGTCGGCAACCGATTGAAGTATGTCAGGTTGAAACTCGCCGGCTGGTGGTTGGTCGTTATATATAAGCGATATTATATTCTTATTATCCTGAAAGAGAATATTAATCTCTGACGTCTACTAAAATCCAGAAAGTGTGTAAAAAACCAAACATTTTGTGCAGCAAAATGATAAAAACCGACTTCATCGCAAATCAACTCGAATGATTTCTCATTATCCCGACGACGACCTATTTTTTACAGTTTTGATTTTAAGACTAAAATAATTAACAGATTTTGTTGTTTCTATGGGAGGAAAGCATATCCTTTCACATAAAAAAATATGAAATCGAATCACAAATGATGCAATTGTGAAGTAACAGACATAAAAAAAATACAACCGAATTAAGAAACTCCTTTATTTAAAAGTCGGTTCAAAGTCACATAGGTAATGAAGGTATGGCAACCTCAAGGTATACAGGATATCCGGTAATGAATGGATAACCTTGAAATGGGTCTTAGTAGAACTATTGGGCATTCGGAAAAAAATATCAAATAAAAAACCAAGTAGTATCAAAGATATGTATTTTTTAAATAATATCATTTTTTTGTTTTGTTTTTTTTTTGATACTACTTGGTTTTTTTTTATTTGATATTTTTTTCCGAATGCCCAATAGTTCTACTAAGACCCATTTCAAGGTTATCCATTCATTACCGGACACCCTGTATAAACGCAATAGGCATTCATCGTAAGGAAACCGACATGTCCTAAAACCAAAGAATTATTCGAAGACATGTCAAGCGCACAAAATGATCCTCTTTGAGGCGCACTTAAATCCTTTCACCACACCAGTTCCAGAGACCTACTGACACGATAAGTAGTAACAGACTCAATTTAATTTAGATTGGATAAAAATAGGACTTCGCTAAGTTCGTCCTAGAAATGCTTTACACTACTTTCTACCACCAAATCCCATTTCTGGCGCCAAGTACCTAGTAATCCATTCGCGTAACTGTGTTCGAATGGTTTGGTTGCCGGTGAAATTACAGGCGCATGAGACATTCCACCTTCACGTCACGAGTTACGGGTGCTTACAATGCGACTTGGGTCTTGTCGTACCTAGTAAGGGAGGATCCAAGTCGCATCGCTCGTTATGGGCCAAGGTTACCACTAACACTAGGTGGGCCGTCGGCTCTTTCTGAAACTTCACATAAAATAAAATTATATATTAAAATAGAATAGATGGAACGGGGATGGAATGAATCATGTACGTAATTAGATGACCCAAGTCGTATTACTTGTTATGGGCAGAGATTATCACTTAACACCGTGGGCCATCTGCTCGTGCCGCGCGCGAAGCATCGCTGGCACCTGATAAGTCATTACCTGATACAGAGGCGCTAACGTCCTTCCAACCATAGACCTTGGATCACTGATCGCTATGTCCGACATAATCCAACCACCCCTGAGCTTGGAAGGAGTCAGGTGCATGTAGGCTACCCCTCGGCGGACCAGAGGATTAAGATGGTTTTTCTCTCTGGGTAGTTTGTACATGTAAAACCTGTGACAAATAGCACCGAAAACTGTTTATTGCATGTTTCTTAGCCTGCAATTCAACTGTGACAGAATCATGAGATGGCCTACTTAATCTTCTGACCATAATAATGGCCATATTAAGAATGTGAAGACGAAACTTAAAGATTGTCAACATGCTTCCCAAAGATAAAAAATATCTCACGTGTTTCACTAATGCCACACACGACAAAATGTAGGTATTTCAATTTGTAATGAAAAATGTCAGTATTTTATTTTTAATTACCGTCATAAAACAACAATGTAATGAAGTCATTAAAAATCAAACTGTCATGATTTTTAAATAAATAAAATTTAAATAATGGTGGACATTTCACAAAGCGCCATCTAGCCCCAAAGTAAGATAAGCATAGCTTGTATCACGGGAACCAGACAACTGATATAATACTTATATACTTTTTTGTAAATACTTACATATTAACACCCAGACACAGAACAAACATCAATGTTACAAATGTCACATAAATGTTTGTCCTGAGTGGGGATCGAACCCACGACCTACAGCGCAGAAGGTAGGGTTACGAACCAACTGAGCTATGAGGCCAGTCGTATGATTTTTAATGATAATGTTTTATAAAATTATGCTCATATCCGTGGAGAATTTGAAAGACGCGTAGAGTTTAAGTGCGATAGCATCCGTCATAACGGTTTTTGTTAACGCTAGATTTGAATAAAAAGTACCCGGGGCCTTTAAATGAAATCGATTCTTAATTTGTAAACGGAAAAACTTACCAATCGACCGGTTCGCCCTTTTCGTTCCTACATTGCGGAGTCAAACAAACACCTCCATTCACAAACAAAACTAAAACGGCAAACGACAACATATTGCGTGTATCACGCGCCGAAGCCATAACTTAAGTGCCGACCGCGCAGGAAGTGTATATCTACAGCGCACCCAAAACAAACGCTAAAAATCCAAACAATGCTATTATTTACACAACAAAATCAATTTTATTTCCTCTGATGACCGTCATGGCGTCAGAGTTAGATATAACTCGTTGCGAGGTTGATCTACGAGACCCGACCGCGAACAAAGGATGGCGTTATGTTACACTGAATTATATATCTTACTGCTTTGATATAAGAGTTATATTGTCTGTATGTTGATATCTCACAACACAAAGGTGTTTTTTTTTTTGTGTGATGATTCACGTCGCGCGACATTCAAATTGTTTATGTCGTATAACATAACAATTATGTATTAGTTAGTAATTATTAGTATGATTATAACGAGATCGTGGTGGTCTAGCGGTACTGACCCCCGAGTTTCAATCCGGAGGTCGCCGGTTCAAACCCGACGTGCACCTATGAGTTTTTGATTGAAAGATTTATGTGCGCAATACCACGTTCTCAAAACGGTGAAGGAAAACAACATGAGGAAACCGACATGTCCTAGAACTAAAAATTCGAAGACATGTGTCGAGTGCACGAAAGGTGCCTCTTTGAGGCGCACTTACAATCCTTTCACCACACTGGTTCGACAGAACCGGTGACTCGAAGAAGAAGAAGTATGATTACTTTTGATAATTTCGATAATAAAATAAATACGGTGGACATTTCACACAGCGCCGTCTAGCCCCAAAGTAAACTAAGCATAGCTTGTATCATGGGAACCAGACAACTGGTATAATATTTACCTTTTTAAATACATACATATTTACATCCAGAACAAGCATCTATATTCGACACATAAATGTTTGTCCTGGATGGAAATCGAACCCACGACCTACAGCACTGCAGGCAGGGTTACTACCAAGTGTAGACAAGTCGATAAGTTGATTCATTATCGAAAATGATTCAGCGAGGGAAATGCGATTAATAAAACAATACGTTTTACACACGTTTTTTGTGAATTTATTTCGATGAGTAAATTAACAATATAAAAATAAACAAGTTTCGCCTATAAATCGATATAAATCACACATTGCGAATGGAAGACATTTGGCACAGTTCTCATACTAAAATAAAATCTACAAAATATTATTCTTATCCGATACAAATAAATAATAAATATTGGTAAACATTTCACACAGCTCCATCTAGCTCCAAACTATACTTGTACTAGAACACTGATAGAATACTTACATTTTTTTTTCTTCTAAATACATACAATACATATTCATACCCAGACACAGAACAACCATTATGCGTCCAACAAACGTTTGTAGTGGGAATCGAACCCACGCAGAAGGCAGTTAAACAACAGAGCTGTGATGCCATAGAAATGATGTTGGAACACATCAATTATTGTTGAGTGGGCATTGAAACGGCGGCTTTGGAGTGAGACACGTCACTCTGCCTCCAGAAAGACACAACAGTTTTCAACTCGGTGTAGAAGTCTAGACCCTGTTTACCGCAGAAATGGTTAGTGCCGAGGAACGAGCCTCGGGAGCCGGAAAAGGAAAACATAGACAGCGGTACCGGGATAGGAACGTTCACACCGATTTGTCCGACGTCAATTTCGTTGGCGAACTTCCTGGCAGTAGCACCGTTGGTGGTGAAAACGGCAGTTCCGTTTCCGTAAGGGTTGGAGTTGATCATATGGATGGCTTCGTCTAGTGTGTCCACGAAGAGGCAAACCAGAACTGGACCGAAGATCTCTTCCTTGTAGCATTCCATGGAAGGCGTGACTCCTGTGAGGATTGTGGGCGCGACGAAATTGCCCTTCTCGAATCCGGGGACCTTGACTCCTCTGCCGTCGAGCGCGAGTTTGGCGCCTTCTTTCACACCTAGGCGATGAAAACAAGATTTAGATAGATAAAAAATTATTGCACAAGGTAAAAACAAGTAATAGGCGAACTTAATGCTAAATAGCATTTTCTTCCAGCGAACCAAGATTTATACCCATTTGTGGAGCCAAGCAGTGCATTTAAGTTACTGTGTTCCGGTTTGGAAGGTGTGGTTGCCGGTGAAATTGTAAGCATTTGAGACATTCAAGTTTCACGTCTTAGAGTTAGGGGGCGTGCGATGCGATTTGGGTCTTGTACCTTGGTAGGAGAGAACCCAAGTCGTATTGCTCGCTATGGGCAGAGGTTACCACTTATCACTCGTTACATAACAAAAATTATATGATTTTCCAAGAAAAAGGAGTAACTTAGGCTACTTTTCCGAGGGGTAAAATAGGGGTGCGTCATATAACCGAATTCCGCGCGGACGAAGTCGCGGGCAACAGCTATATGATATGAATCAATCAATTTAATATAAATATAAAACTTTTTTATACAAACTTTCATTTCGCGTCTTCAACTTCGTTAATGCCTAAACTATACATATAACTGTAGATTTTTATTATTTGCCATAATGATGTATTATTAACTTTTTCAATTAGCTAACTGTATGACTCCCTAAAATTATAAGAATAAAATATAAACTGTTACCAGATTCAACGAGTCTGTCGATGCGCTGTTTGGCCTTCACGGAGATGACGGGCCCCACGTCCGTGCCGGGAACATGGCCCGCGTTCACTTTGAGCGTCTGAGCGCGCGCAACCAAATCCGGTATCCATTCCTTTGCTTCGCCTGGTAATTATATTACAACATACTTATTTGCACAAGATCATTATTATAATAGAGACTGGCCTCAGCTCAGTCGGTAGTAACTCTGCCTTCTGCACTGTCGTGGGTTCGATTACCACCCAGGATAAACATTTGTGTGACGAACATAGTTTGTTCTGGGTCTGGGTGTCAATATGTATTATTTGGCCATGTCGAGAGGCCGAATGAAACATGGCGAAACAAGTGCACAAGGCGAGTCTCAATGAGACCGTTGGAAGGGAAAAACTTCGGCGTGCGCACCTAGACCAAATGAGTGAGGTTTTAGAAAAAGGCCAGGTCAAGAGTACCCTAAACATACTTCTTCTTCTTCGAGTCACAGGTTCTGTCGAACCAGTGTGGTGAAAGGATTGTAAGTGCGCCTCAAAGAGGCTCCTTACGTGCACACGACACATGTCTTCGAATTTTTAGTTCTAGGACATGTCGGTTGCCTCACGATGTTTTTCTTCACCGTTTTGAGAACGTGGTATTGCGCACATAAATCTTTCAAACGAAAAACTCATAGGTGCACGTCGGGATTTGAACCGGCCACCTCCGGATTGAAACTCGGGGGTCAGTACCGCTAGACCACCACGCTCTCAAAACAGACAAGCATGGATGAAGAATGCCATAAGAGGATCCTTACCATCCGGGAAACAGACGTGATGTTATGTATAGTATGTTTGTATGTTAACAGTACATGTACAGCCATTTCTTTATGAATTGTATGGAAATAAAGTTTTTGACTTTGACTTTGACATACCGACAAACAGTGCGGTGCTGAGCGCCATGCACCGCTGTCCGGCCGCCCCGAACGCGGCTCCGGCGAGTTGGTTGAGCGAGTGCTCCTTGTTCGCGTCAGGCATTATCACGCCGTGGTTCTTAGCGCCCATGTTGCTTTGCACGCGTTTACCTGAACATAACATAATAATCATTTATTTCTTAAACGACAAAAACCTTAATACTAGCTCAAATATTAAGTGACAATTCAATATTATTATTATATTTAGTACTAGCTGTTGCCCGTGATTTCGTTCGCGTGGAATTCGGTTTTATCACGCACCCCTATTTTACCCCTCGGAAAAGTAGCCTAAGTTACTCCTTGTTACATCAGCTATCTGCCATTGAAAGTCCCGTCAAAATCGGTCCTGTCATTTTATTTTACTTTTTTTATATATTTTTTTTGTCACCTTTTAAACCTTCCCTAGACCTCCACGAACATTTCAAGACCAAGATAAGATAAATCCGTTCAGCCGTTCTCGAGTTTTAGCGAGACTAACGAACAGCAATTGATTTTTATATATATAGATTATCTTATTTTGATATGTTTATTTGTCCTACTAAGAATCTCCATGCGGTTGATAAAGACGTAATAAAGGGAGGTCACTATAGCTGCCTCCGTAAAAACAAGTTCCAAAAAGAGTTTCAAGCAAGCATATTCATTCAGATAGACGTTTCGATATTATATATATATTTTACATTATCAGAATTTTAAAAAATGTTAGAATTTTTTTTTACCTGTAATATACGCAATATAGGATTATTATCCAGTAAACAAAACTTTATTTTTGAGTGGGAAACTTTTTTATTTTTTATGTGATACAGTTACGGAACGAGCCGACGGCCCACCTGGTGTTAAGTGGTAACCTCTGCTCATAACAACCGATGCTACTTGGGCACTCCCTTACTAGGTACGACAAGACCCAAGTCGCATCGTATGCGCCCGTAACTCTGAGACATGTAGGTGGAATGTCTCTTGTGCCTGTAATTTCACCTTTTTTTTTTTTTTCTTTTTTTTTTTTTTTATGACTGGACATTATGCTGTTGGCCGCAGATGGCCTTGACAGCGTTTACACGGGCTTTTGGTGAGAGCAGACGGCTCTCAACCGGTAACAACTTAATATTATACACAACGTCACCAAGGGCACCACTTAGGTTCGGACCTCGGCTTGGGGCGTTGCGAGTCGGGAGGAATTGGAGAAAATGCGCCCCGCGCGGGCATTTACGGAGATACTTCGACCCCGCCGGCGGGGTCGGTGCGAAGGTTGAGTGTTTTCTCTGTGGGGGGCTGACGATAGGAATAACTCCGGATAGGCGGCCGTTATCTCGTCAGGGGGGTCACCAAGTACGTGTCTTGGTCTACGGAGAGAGCGCCTAGCAGGGGGGACAACCGAGTAGTCGGGTATGGTGCGAACCAGGTGGTTCGGGTGGGACTCGACCGAATCATAATATCGCTGGGAGGCGAGTTTCATGAAGCGGGCAATAGACTCGAGACGCGCGTCTCGGTGGAGGGAGCGATTGCGTACGTACCAGGGAACGCCCGTGGCTTTCCGTAGGAAACGATTTTGAATAAGTAATTTCACCGGCAACCACACCTTTCAAACCGGAACACAGTAACGCGAACGCGTTACTGCTTGGCAGCAGAAATGGGCATGGTGGCAGTACTTCCCCGGACGAACTTGGCGAGAGTTCTACTCTATGAAACTTTACCCATATGAGTCAAAAGTTTTTTAAATGCTGAAACGTTTTCCACTTTGTTTTGTTTGAGAAATTATAATCAATTTATTGATTTATTAGTCAGTACTGACCTGAAGCAGAAGCTCGGGTATATATATGCTTCCCAGCGGCGTCGCCTCCAACGAAAGACACAGCCTTAATATCCGGCTGGTCACAGATGAAATTAACAACGTCGTGGGTTCCGTGAACAATCTGAAATACAAATTATATTATTAAAATTATGGATTTAAATATTTTGAAAACAAGCATGTCAAAAAAAAATATGCGTTTGCATCACAGTACTGATAGAAGTGAAATTTCTTAAAACCTACAACTACAATATCGTTTAAATCATCTTCTTCTTCGAGTCACCGGTTCTGTCGAACCAGTGTGGTGAAAGGATTGTAAGTGCGCCTCAAAGAGACTCCTTTCGTGCATGTCTTCGAATTTTTAGTTCTAGGACATGTCGGTTTCCTTCACCGTTTTGAGAACGTGGTATTTCGCACATAAATCTTTCAATCGAAAAACTCATAGGTGCACGTCGGGATTTGAACCAGCGACCTCCGGATTGAAACTCGGGGAGTCAGTACCGCTAGACCACCACGCTCTCTTAACGTTTAAATAAATAAATATGACTTAGTGCTTAGATTAATATAGTAACTTAGTATCTATTATTAAAAACCGTTAACCATTAAATTATTTAGCTTGATGATTCAAATGATCATCGCGTGCTTGTGTACTCACATTGACGAGGCCAGGGGGTGCCCCAGCTTCTTCGAGCAGCTCCATCATCATCAGGGTCGCTCCAGGGTCCTGTTCTGAAGGCTTGATGATGCAAGTGTTTCCGGTAACCAGCGCGGGAGGGAACATCCATAAAGGGATCATTACAGGGAAGTTGAACGCTGCTACGCCTGAAAACGAGATAACCAGTGAGCTCACTTACTTTCACGTCTACGATCCCACTATAGTGTAACTAAGTATGAGAAATGTGGTCCATCAGAAATTACAGGCACACGAGACATTCCACCTACACGTCTCAGAGTTACGGGCGCATACGTTGCGACTTGAGTCTTGTCGTAACTAGTAGGGGAGGACCCAAGCCGCATCGCTTGTTATGGGCTGAGGATACCACTTAACACCAGGTGGGCCGTCAGCTCGTTCTGTAACTGTATTACATTAAAAAAAAAACAAGGATCTGTCTATCGCCTCGGAAAAAAAGCGTGAATTTTATGTATGGAGACCTCGTTATTTTTACTAATCTTAATATAAATAAATATTTGTGGACATTTTACACAACACCATCTAGCCCTAAAGTGAGAAAAGCGTGTACTATGGGTACCAGACGACTGACAGAATACTTAAATACTTTTTTGTGTAAAAACATACTTAGTATGGAAAAGCAAATAACAGTGAGGAATGCAAAAAATTCGAAATAAACGGGTATTTGGCATTTTCCAAAAATAATCTAAATAAATGAAAAATTTAAAAAAAAAATACAGGGTAAGCTTAAAGTAGGTCATTAAAACTAAGATAACATTATTATGCTGGGTACAAATTATTAACATGACTGTATCCTGTAGTTTCTATTTAATTATAATTTTGCAAAAGATAAGAAGAAAATAAGAAGTGCATACGATATATAGAGATACTAGACTAGAGAACAGACAAGAGAGACACTTAATTTCCACTGAATTCTTAAAGAAACTCTATCTCTTAGTTAAAACCGTATCAACACCCTTTGCGTAGTTTAGAAGAGTATAGAAACAGACAGAGGCACATAGCGACTTTGTTTTATATGTAGAGAAGAGATAGAGGTTCCCTTACCGGCGGTAACACCCAGGGGCACCTTATAGCTGTGCGTGTCCATATCCTTAGCGATGTTTTGGATGGTGTCACCCAGTTGGAGGCTGGTGATGCTGCAGCAGTGCTCCACAGACTCTGTAACCGTCACGTGAGTTAATTTTTTTCAGTGTTTAGTAGTTTCCGGAGGTCGCCGGTTCAAATCCCGACGTGCACCTATGAGTTTTTCGTTTGAAAGATTTATGTGCGCAACACCACGTTCTCAAAACGGTGAAGGAAAACATCGTGAGGAAACCGACATGTCCTAGAACTAAAAATTCGAAGACATGGGTCGAGTGCACGAAAGGTGCCTCTTTGAGGCGCACTTACAATCCTTTCACCACACTGGTTCGACAGAACCGGTGACTCGAAGAAGCCAAAATAGGTCAATTTTGCTACTTTATAGCTACTGTATTACTGCATAAAACTAATTTAACAAATGATTGTTATTGTTAGGGTAGGTGAGAGAAGAGAGAAGTAGAGCAGTAGAACTCGCCAAGTTCGTCCGGGGAAATACTGCCACCATGCCCTTTTCTGCCGCCAAGCAGTAACGCATTCGCATTACTGTGTTCCGGTTAGAAAGGTGTGGTTGCCGGTGAAATTACAGGCACATGAGACATTCCACCTACACGTCTCATCGTTAGGCCGCATACGATGCGACTTGGATATTGTCGTACCTAGTAGGGGAGGAGCCAAGTGGCATCGGTTGTTATGGGCCGAGGTTACCACTTACCACCAGGTGGGCCGTCGGCTCGTTCCGTAACTACGTAACATAAAAAAAGGTACTAACGTATGCCTCTGAGCACATCGCCTTCAGCATCAGCTATTGTCTTGCCCTGCTCCTCAGTTATCTTTGCGGCGAGCCTCGACTGATTGTCTCTCAGCAGACGTGCGAACCTGCAAACGGTCGTAGGCATACAGAACTAACTCTAGGAAGCTGCAGAAGCCCCTTCTATTACTGACATATCTGGTCCATCCAAAGGTTGCCTGGAAGAAATCGCTGTTAGCGATAAGGCCGCCCATTGTATTACCTTAGCTTAAGTATTAATCTTTATGAAATTTACATGTATGGTGGTCAATAAAGTATTATCTATCTATCTATCAGAAGCAACAGATGGCCCACCTGGTGTTAAGTGGAACATGTGCCCACAACAAACAATATCACTTAGTTTCAGGACGTCGAGAATAGGCCTTTAGTCGTGTATTTAGTATAGACAATGGTACAGTGGGTTATATACCACATAACTATACTTCAAATTAGTTCTGTAGTATAGAGGTACATCATATTATTAAGTATTACCGTTTTAACTATAATAATAATTAGTTTATTAAATTGGAACAATAAAAATAAAATTTTTAAATAATACGAAACATGATGATGCAAATTACTGTGTCGCAAGCATCAACGCCCCACCTCCGAATAAAGATATAAGTTACACAGGTACAAATCTATAAAGCAAATCATGTAACCGGAATGAAGCTAGCCTAACTTGTGACAAAAAAAATATTTCCACACGGTATATACCCACAGCGGTTGCCTAACACCGCTCTCCTATTTTTTTTATGTAATCCAGTTACGGAACGAGCCGACGGCCCACCTGGTGTTAAGTGGTAACCTCGGCCCATAACAACTGATGCGACTTCGGTCCTCCCCTACTAGGTACGACAAGACCCAAGTCGCATCGTATGCGTCCGTAACTCTGAGACGTGTAGGTGGAATGTCTCATGTGCCTGTTATTTCACCGGAAACCACACCTTTCAAGCCGGAACACAGTAATGTGAATGCTTCACTGCTTGGCGGCAGAAATGGGCATGGTGGCAGTACTTCCCCGGACGAACTTGGCGAGAGTTCTACTGCTCTTAAATCCTATCTATCTCTAAAATTATACATGCCAGATCGAATTTCACTAGAGTATATAAGGAGTATATAAGGCTATACATGAAATTAATACTTGAACATAAGCTGCTGTCTGGTCAGAATGGTAGATTGACTCCATGATTTGTAAGCCCTTTTGGCCGACTCGAGAGCAGCATTTAACTCATCCGGTGTGGCTTCTGGTACTCTGAAATCATAAGAAGATAAATTCAAAAACTACTATATTGATTCTTACACTGTTTTCACCAATGGACGGAGTCTTCTTCTTCTTCGAGTCACCGGTTCTGTCGAACCAGTGTCGTGAAAGGATTGTAAGTGCGCCTCAAAGAGGCTCCTTTCGTGCACTCGACACATGTCTTCGAATTTTTAGTTCTAGGACATGTCGGTTTCCTCACGATGTTTTCCTTCACCGTTTTGAGCACATAAATCTTTCAATCGAAAAACTCATAGGTGCACGTCGAGATTTGAACCGGCGACCTACGGATTTAAACTCGGGGGTCAGTACCGCTAGACCACCACGCTCTCAAATGGACGGAGTGATTCATGAGGAAGATTTAGGCGTATAATTCATTACGGTTTAGGGTATATTGGCCGAAATATGACCATGATTGCAGATGTTGGAAAAAATTATGGCCGGTCAGGAGCCCCTTTCAGGCGCACTTTAATCATTTCACCACAACAGTGAGACCATTACTGAGACGATTACTAAGTATAATAATAATACTGTAGTTAATGATAAGATAATAATAATAATAATAATAATGGTGGACATTTCACACAGCGCCATCTAGCCCCAAAGTAAGCTAAGCATAGCTTGTATCATGGGAACCAGACAACTGATATAATACATATATACTTTTCTTTTGTAAATACATATTAACACCCAGACACAGAACAAACATCAATGTTACAAATGTCACATAAATGTTTGTCCTGAGTGGGGATCGAACCCACGACCTACAGCGCAGAAGGTAGGGTTACTAACCAACTGAGCTATGAGGCCAGTCAAGATGATACTTTATACATTATATGATAACAATAAAACTATATTAATGATGTTCCAAGAGTTTCATTATATATACGTAACAACTAGATAAGAAATAATCACTGTAAATGTAGGCACATGATAATGTAAATAATATTAACAGATATGACGAGAATGATATGTTATCATTATTATGTAGTACATTTGGCAAACGATGGTAAAGAGAGAAAAATCATCCAGGGCACTGTAGCTATGCTAGATATGCGGTTAAGTATATATTAATATTCACCATTCCCGTCCTTGCACTAACTTAAGAATACACCAGAATTATTTTTAATTGTGGTCTTCTAAAATATGAGTTCCCATATATTTTATAAATTCATGATATAGATAAGACTGATGTGACCTCAGAGGTGAATGTTTGATATGTACAAAATTTCATCACATGGCTCAGTGTCATATCAGGAAAATATGTATTTATGCAATGATTTGAAATGCATTGCGTTGTCTTTTGCGTTGATTTGTCTATTATTGTCATTCAAATCAATTATTATTGACTGTTTTCTTTGATTTGAAGGCTCTATGCCTCAACATGACTACATTCACTCAAGATTTTCATTAACCGGAAGCTCGTGCTATGATTTGAACCCACAACCTCCAGATCTCCCCTTCAGAGCTCGTGTAAGCCACGCGAACTGTTTGCCGTGTCTCATACAGTTTCATACAATACAATGCAGTGGAATTTGTCTAGCTTACATACAAATCTGATATAATGATAATTGTCATGGGTGGGAATCAAACCCACAACCTGCAGAGCAAAAGGCAGAACTACTAATGACTAAACTATGATGCGAGTCAAATAGTATACTGGGCTATTTGGCTGGTAAAGAAAACTAAAAATAAAATGTAAATAAAATAAAAAATAAATATTGGTGGACATTTCACACAGCGCCATCTAGCCCCAAAGTAAGCTAAGCATAGCTTGTATCATGGGAACCAGACAACTAATATAATACTTATATACTTTTTTTTTGTAAATACATACATATAATACATATTAACACCCAGACACAGAACAAACATCAATGTTACTAATGTCACATAAATGTTTGTCCTGAGTGGGGATCGAACCCACGACCTACAGCGCAGAAGGTAGGGTTACTAACCAACTGAGCTATGAGGCCAGTCAATTAGAAGTACCTACTGACAAACAATTTACAAAGCGATATTATGCTCAATATAACGGGATATTTATTATACACTAATTTGAATAAATGTACAAACCAAAATATAAAAAGTTACTTCTCGTGTATGTAATGTTTTATTCATGGTCCTAGTGCAGACAGTATTAAAAATATTTTTTATGTATATTTTTTTCGTAACAGCTCCAACATCTATCAGAATCAAATATCAAGAGTAATATTATTAATTTTGTATGCATATGTTTGTAATACCTTCCGATGACTTCATTTGTGGCTGGGTTTGTGAGTTCAATCCATTTGGTTGTTTTTGAGTCGACATATTTTCCATCAATGTAGAGCTTTGTGGCCGGTGCTGAGCTACTGTAGTTTCTATGGAGCAACACACGAGACTGAAATCAAATAATAAATATTAAGTATGACAGTCAACAGTATTTCTGCTTTTAACTAAACTTAAGAAACATATACAAAGTCAAAGTCAAAGTCAAAAACTTTATTTCCATAGAATTCATAGAGAAATGGCTTGGAAACGTCAATATTCAAAACATAAGGTCACACGTACTTATCGATAAGCTTGACGCCTGTTCAAACCCTATCCGACCCTCCATGGAGAAAAACAGCCAAGAAACCCCTAATGGACCCTATAGTTGAACAGTTCCTATATTGGCTGTTCTTGTCTTTATGTTTCGAAGTTATCCCAAGCATACTTCACAAAACTCTCAATTCTACTGCATTCATTCTATTATGAATCTTCTCCATTCCCAGCTTTCACAGCCACACATATATGGAGGCATCAACTCTCTATACATGGCCAGCTGCCTTTTTTGGACACCTTCTGGTCGCTCATAACTATATGTCAATTTATTATGACAGATATATTCTTAATTACTTTACTACTTAACACACATTTTTAAATGAACAAGGAATTAGATATTAGAAATGCCAACAAATATTTAGCTTAGTCCATGGTAAATAAATACATTTCAACAAACAAATGTTCTATGAAAAAGAGATATAGTACAATAACCCAGAGTTTTACAATTCAGAAGACCAAAAGGTTTATTTTTATGGATGAAATTTATTTAAGCAGAAAAATGAAGGTGGTAAATCATAGCCAGGCCTGTTTATACAGTATCCCGCATAGTAAACATCCAAGTCATTGAAAACAAATTCAAAGTGATGAGAAACATGTTGAAACACATAATCATATTCTACTGCGCAACAACAAGCTGCTATGATTAATGTAAGGAGTTCAAATTTACAAAACATATGAATGAATCATGAGGCACACTTGTTTTTTAAAAGATAGCTGGCAGTCGAGGGAAAATCTGACTTGTGTAGAGAAACAGACTTGAAACATTACTGTATCATTCAAGTATGCCTCATTCCTTCCACATAGCAGAGTGAATTTGTGGAAAAGAATCTTAGAAATAAAAATAATGACTATAATGCAAACAATGTTTGCATAATACATTCACAACAAAAATCTACTTACTTCCGATTTCAAAAGTTTCAGCATCGAAGAAGCCATAATGTCCTTTTATAATACAAAATAAATTGAAAAGTCTGTCAGCGTCTGTGAGCGGCTGTTAGGTTGGTAGGGGGCAAAGCCAACTGATTATAATACAAACGTTCTGACCTTGAATTGATAAAATCAAATTATATCCATTTTATCGTCGCACAAATAAACTTGTTTTTGATTTACCGGATCACGTTCCGTTACGCTTCGTGAATATTTTACATTTATATCGTGGCAGTTTTTGAAATTAATTAATATACAAATGAAACGGAATTATTCAAATGAAATGAGTGAAATTAGTTGTGCTAGTAAATGTGTTAACGATAAGGGACTATTTGAAATTCCATTAAAATAGTGGGTGGAAAACGGCTGATAATGTATGTATGAAAAATCATTAATTATTTCAGTAATTGATCCGTTTCTGACCGACGTACGAATGAAAACAAATGCTTGAAACGGAACGTAAAAGAAATGAACGACATTGACATATCCAAAAGCATTTTATTTTACCTATGTCATTTTTGAGTAGCGTGGTAGCCTATTGGTACTGAACCCGAGTTTAAATTGGGAGATACTTGGTTCAAATCCTGTAGTGAACCAATAAGTTTTTAAATTTTCGAAGTAGTCGTTTTTGGAGCTACATTTTTAATCTTTTGTTTCCACCGGTTTGGGAGATAATAAATCAGAAAAGTGTAGAAAACTACTTAAGATATCGAAATTGCGGATTTCTCAGATTCAAAGTACATGTCAACCGTAATATTTTTTATAAATGGTCTCAATAAGAAGTAGTCCTCAGAAATATTCATATTATAAACTATAACAGACGTTGCTCTCGTATGATGTAAAATAACGGTAAAGATTAGGCTATGCCTATAGACTATGCTTTCATTATAATAGGTACCTATATAATCAAGGAGAATGTGAAATTATGGATGAGCAGTTTTTTTTTAATTATATGTGGCCAAAATGGTAAATAATTTACAAATGAGGCTACTGGCAAGCTGGGTCTACTTATAAATTATTTAAAAAACTATCATGATACGACCTCGTACGGGAAGGGGTCAATATGTATGCGAATAGTTGGGAATGAGCAAGAATCTGATATTACACAAAACGTCACCAAACCCAGCTCCAACGCCTCACCTACAAGACAAAAGTATGAATGATGCGTTTGTGCCACGTTACACAGCCCTGGCGCATGACGCTGGCGTCCGGTGTTGCTCCTTGTCAAAGAACCCGTTGACTGAACAACGGGCTGTGTTGATAAGCGCACACTTGATCAAACATACCTATGTGGTTGCTCCTCGGTAGGTACCACACCTATCCGTATAAGGTACCTTCTGTTTAAACATACCTACGGACGCCGTTGGCTGTACTTGTAGATAGGGACGTTACAAAACAGCTTTTGTTACAGTGTAAGTTAAAAGGGGAACAAAGGCTACTCTATTTTTTTTTATAGTATTGGTTCAATCTTCCTATGTAAGGACCGCCTTAGTGAAAAAGCCTCCTCCAGCTTCCAGCCCCAATAGCCATTAATAAATATTCGAATCAGGCCATATCTTGGCCGAGATGCAATTCCTTTGGCCTAGCCTTTCCAGTCTTCCAGTTCTTCAGCTCGTCAGGCAAAGTAAGAGCTCCCAAGTTACGCAATAACTCTAGCTAGCTATAACTATTGTTTATTTATCTCACTACTTTAAGCATTTACTACATTTTTATCTCTGATTTAATGTAAATCACACAACTTAGTGTTCCATAACGAGGTTTTCGTCAGCCCGAACTAAAAAAAGATAAAAAACGCTATCTAGTTACAAAATAGAAAATCCCAAACTATCTGCTCTGATTATTTTGTATAAATGTAATAAGATAATGTGATACTTATACCCATCATGATAAAATTAGATGTTTTTATATATTATAGTATTTTTCAGACAATAAAATTTATAGTAGGTATGTGTGCGGTTATTAAACTTTAAATTAAATAGCGTTTAAGTAAATAACCAATCTCAAAAATAATGTATAATATCTGATTTGAAAGGTTGTATACGTTATGACCTTATTTTTTCCCATTTACCTACTAAACCCAAAAAATTATTCATTACATCCTCGTTCTTTGGTTCCAGCTCATAAGCTAGGGGGTTACACCCTTTTGGTGTTTTGTGGGGAACAGAGTTTAAATTTATATTGCAAAATTCTGTATATTTATGTATTTTCTCTATATTTACCTTTTTATACAAATAGAAAAACTGTGTTATACTGCTGAGATATCATTGTCAGTTGTTTGCCTGAAGAACTCGTTTTGTTAAGTGCCTTATAACCACTAAAACTAAGATCTAACGCCTGACAAATCCTTACAGGCAATCACAGGATGTGTATTATTGAAAGAATCTATAGCTAGATTGGCTCAAACTAAATTGTGTCAATTAAATATTACTATCATACGTATAAACGTTTAATTGATATCGTAGAGTAGGAAAGTGCCTTACGCCTCTTAAAAGCCGAGTCACGTAAGAACATACTAAATATTTAATTGGACAACCTTTTGCACTGAGTTTAAGAAGACTCACGTAACTAACTCGTCATAGAATATTGGAATGGTGCTTGTGATAAGGGGGCCAATGACCTGGCTATCGGTCATGCACACCACGCACCGCACGCAGTCACAAACAATAGCTAGCATACAAACGTAAACTACGAAACGTAGACTTTTGCAATCGGAATCTTGGGTTGTTTCATTTATTAGAAGAAGAATAGAAATAAATTAGAAGAGAAACATAAAATTAAAAGTAAGTAAATAAAAGCATATACTAAACTACACTGTATTAACAGTGAATTGATGTGCCTCAATCTATTATAGCATTGCCATGAAATGGCTTCCAACTCATCATTTGCTAAGTTGGTGAGCAACCCAGCGCTGATCATCCCTTGGAACCTTGTGTTGGTGTAAATCTGATGTCTGCTATAGGTACTTCTATTTATGTTACGAATAAACATAATTAATATTACTTATTTTGTGCTAGTTAGTGTTAATTAGGTGACTAATTTGTGTTATTATCCGTTCACTTACGTATGGTTTTTTCTTCATATAAATAAAACACTACAAAATTGGTTATAATTTATTGAAAGAAACACGACAGTAGCAAACACCAAACGTAACGAAAGTGCGCCCGTGACTTCACAGGAGCGCCATCTAGTATGAAAGATATCCAACTTTCTATGTTCTCTAGATTTTTACAACATGCAATTATTAAATCAAATTTAACATTACCATTCGTTTTTCTGCCAAATATTTTACCTCAACTACGACTGATAAACAGGTTCACAGCGATAGGTTTCCTTGCCATTTAATAAATATCACTGAGCTGGGCTTGCCTCTCTCTACCAGCTATTATATGAGTAGTTACATAATAGAACAGAACCAAGTTGTATCTAGGTAGATACAGGGGCGGACCGTGAGTTGTGGGGCCCTGGGCTAACACTACTTATGGGTCTACCAAAAACCAGCGACAAAGAAATACCCCGTTCCGGTTGATAGGCGTGTAAACGGTTCAGTTGAAGCCTCTGCGCCTTTCTCCATCTCTGCGGATTTGAAGTGCGCCTCAAAGAGGCGCACTTCTAATCCTTTCACCACGCTGGTTCGAGAGAACCAGTGACTCGAATAGAGAGATAGATAGATAGTTGATTTCAAGGTTGCCAACGTTAAACTATATTTTTCATTTTTTTTTAATGTCACAATATTGTCTTTTTTTCTTCAATGGGGGCTGGGGGCCTTTTATATCCACAGGCCCTGCAAAGGACCGACCCTGGGTAGATACGTACCTACCTATTGTAAGTTGAAAAGTTGTTTACAACAGTTCTACCTACGGACGCAACTACGCATAATGTGATTAATGCATTGATTCCCTTATCGAGAACATTAGACTGTTTACAATATTGAGTGTGGCCTTGATGATGCTAATAACCCATGAGCCACGAGCTATGGTTGTGAAAAACAGTAGTGCCATGGAATTAAAAAAATTGGCTTGTCGCGTACCATAACTTTGAGGATTTTCTGTGCTGAAATTTCTCCAGGTTTAGGTCATGTTGAACCTAGCATATATAGAGCGGAATGGTGGGAACCTCGGCACGTAACAAAATCATGGCTTCGGTAGTCAGTGCGGGTGACGGCCTACTTGATGATATGTGGTAACCGCCGCCCACAGACAACAGCTATGCAGCTCAAGTCTCCAAAGTCCGAGATGAGATGGTATTGCGTGGTGTCCATCACTCTGAGACGGGGATGTTACGTCTCATGCGGCTGCAATTTCACCGGCACCCACTCCCTTCCACCGGAACACAGCAACACGAGTGCATCACTGCTTGGCGGTAGATTACCGTGTCCTGTGTTAAAAGTACTTAAGTAATATAAGATGTAAACTTGGCTTCTCGTATAAAAGACTTTTCCCCAGCCAGCCAACCTCTAACTTCAATACGATTGTCCGCCAATACTACACACCATTCAATTGCTGCAGTATATGGAGTGTGAACCGGTGACTATAAAACTCACCATGAAACACCATTACGGGTGCCGTGTAGATTCTGTGCCACCAAAGAAGTCCTTTGGCTTATTAGTTTATATTCAAAAGCGTGGATAATGCGATAATGCTGAGGTTCAGTTTGTTTTAACGTTAGGTTATTTTCTCTGCCGCGGGACTTATTTCGTGGGACGGAATGTAGGTTTTATGTCGTGTTGCGGTATTGTATTGTAGATAGGTATGTATGTATTGTGTTATGCGTTCGATAAACTTTGTTTATGGCTAAATGAGCGATACAGAGGACGTTGAACTAGAGAGAAATGTTTAATGCAGATTGCGGCAATGATTACAATATGCGATAGCAATGGAAAGATCTTTACGCGGAATTTCACGGAAGACAATTGTTTAGACTTTTCCTTTCTGAATGTTATCACTAGATCTTGATCTAATTCATATCATTATTGACATTAAAAACAAAAAAAAATTATTTGTTACTTTACTCGATGAATAAAACTTGTTTTAAAAAATGTAAGTAATATTGCGTGTTTTAATTGAAAGTAACTAAATTAAATAGTTATCTCTAGGGTAAATTCCAATAACAGTACCTATTCTATTCTATTCGAGTCACTGGTAATCCAAATCAGTGTGGTGAAAAGTTTTAAGTGCGCCTCAAAGAGTCTCCTTTCATGCATTTGACACTTGTCTTCAAATTTTTAGTTGTAGGACATGCCGGTTTCCTCACGATGTTTTCCTTCACCGTTAAAAAGGAGCGAAAGGAGCCTCTTTAAGGCGCTCTTAAAATCATTTCACCACACAGTTTCGAGGGACCCAGTGACTCGAATAGAATAGAATCAGTTGAGACAGGGGTCAAACGCTTGATCACAATTAATTTTAAATTAATACTTAGGTATACCGTAGCGCTAGCTACTAAGTACACTAAGTATAGTATAGTATAGTAGCACTAAGTATATAAGTTACATATATATATAGGCACATGTGGTAACTATATTTGCATTCAGACGCAAAGTTTATCGGATTCGACCCGACCTGACCCCATGTCTGCACAATAGTGAATGTATGATGTATCTTTTTCTAAATTTAAACATGCACGGATGTACAATTGAATTACTTCAACTTAACGATGGCCTGACAATGTTCTAAGTTCTGGGACTAAATCCAACAATCAAAATGTTAACATGAATTGACATCAGTCTAAATTTTTTTCTCTTAATGATTTGCTGTTAGTGCATGAAATTATTATATAGTTTAAAAATTATTGGACAGGCCTCACAGTACCTCAGTTGGTAGTAAGCTGTAGGTCGTGGGTTCAATTCCCACCCAGAACAAACATTTGTGTGACGAAATAGATGTTTGATCTGTGTCTGGGTGTTAATATCTATTATACGTATGTATTTACAAAAAAGTATATTTCCCTTGATACAAGCTATGCTTAGCTTACTTTGGGGCTAGATGGCGCTGTGTGAAATGACCACCAATAATTATTTATTTAAGGAGTTTCTAGCGTATACATAATAGAGGGTTCTATTTAGCATTCATAATATAAGAATATATTACAACTTTACTCAAGATGATAAGAGCAGTAGAACTCTCGCCAAGTTCGTCCGGGAAAGTACTGCCACCATGCCCATTTCTGCCGCCAAGCAGTGAAGCATTCGCATTACTGTGTTCCGGTTTGAAAGGTGTGGTTTCCGGTGAAATTACAGGCACATGAGACATTCTACCTACACGTCACACAGTTACGGGCGCATACGATGCGACTTGGGTCTTGTCGTACCTAGTAGGGGAGGACCGAAGTCGCATCAGTTGTTATGGGCCGAGGTTACCACTTAACACCAGGTGGGCCGTCGGCTCGTTCCGTACTTGTATTTACATTTTTTTACATTTAAACAAAAAAAAAAAAAAAAGGTGCCAACGGATAGGCCTTACACAATCCAATTAATAAGATACAGTATTATATAAAACCTCCTTTTATTGAAGTCTGTTAAAAATGGTTCCATAGTGACCGTAATAAATGTGTCTGCATACAAAGAAATGAAGTGACACAGGTGCAATGTTGTTTAGTTAGTGCATGCCATTTCCTAATAGTTCGTAGACAAACATACACACACGCTCTATTATGTCCTCGGCTTGTTAGCCCCTGATCTATAGTGATCCAGCTGAAATTCTTAACCTGTTTGGAAACTGTTCGACCGAACACTCTTGGTGTCTGTTACTTGTATTTTTTTTATTTGATATTTTTTTCCGAATGCTTAATATTTCTACTAAAACCCATTTCAAGGTTATCCATTCATTACCGGACACCCTGTATACGTGATTTTGACGGGATATTATCACAACTGCATAACTGATATTCCCCTTTAAAACATATTTCAACAACCCCTAATTACATACTCACGTTCTAAGATCGCATTCGCTTTTTTCAACTGCTTTGTTTCCTTCTTAGGTTAATTTATTGTAAAATACATGCTATTGTCATGTCAACTATTACTCCGTTATTATCACTACTTGCGTCTCGTGTTAAGGTTTTACAAAGGTGGATAATTGGCTTTTGTATGCTGAGCAAATCGGACTTGGCAGGGCGCAGACGAGAGCAGCACTCGGGAAAATTCGGCGCCTGTTGACAGAAATGTGGTTAAACCCTTATAGTCATAGACACGTGCTCTGAGGTCATAGTCACTACGCATCAACCCTATGATTACTTTTTCTATGAACGAGAATGATTCCAAGTACGAGATAGCGATATCTCGTACTTGGACGACATATTTTTCCAGTTATTTTCGTTTAAAAACCAAATTACTGAACCGATATTGATGAAATTTCTATGGGGCCCAATATGTAAGTAATATCCTTTTAAATAAAAAAAGAAAAATTTCTTAATAAGTTTATAAATGACGGCGATCTAAAGTAAAACAAAAAATACAACGGAATTGAGAACCTCCTCCTCTGAAGTCGGTTAAAATCGACTTTTGATGTGAAACATCTATAGCCGCACGTAAAACCGATTTCTGGCGTGGCGACGCATGCCGTGGCGACGCGTCGCCTCGGCATGCGTTGCATATTACTTTTACAAAATAATGTCGATGTGTCACATCTGCCAGGCGTCCCGTGACGGCTCACATTTTTTTTTGTTCTCAAATGGTTTTGGAACTCTGTCATTTTATCATTCCGTTAGATAGTTCTTTACACTATAATTCAATTACACAATGCGATAAGTTTTGCTATGTCACATATATGTATTTGTAATGCTATGATAGCGGCGGATCTGCAATTGTTTACTAGTTAAGCGATGAATGTAATATTTATGTAACTAATTATTGCTTAATTATGTAAATTGCATTGCATGATTGCATTTTTGTAATTGTAACACTTGCATGTCCATTGATTTGGTACGTGTTTGAAACACTACGTAACATTATGTAAGATTATAAGATTTTTAATCAAAATTAAAGAATGGGATTACTTAGTAGGACATTTGTAACTTGTCCAAAGATTGGTAGTTGGTATAAGAAGTGAGATTTGCCCGTTCTGTGGTCCGGGGCTGGGGGCAGTTGAACTTATCTTTACGAGGTTACGCTTGTAAGTAAAATAAATGCTATTAAACGACAGGAAAGAGGGTTTACGCCACTAATTGCTGTGGAATAGAGATACGAGCGAGTCATAACATATAATCACCGATGAGTCACGGACTAAGTTCAAACACGACATACTGTCTGTCACTTCTTTGCGACATGTTACTTGTACGTGTAAAACAGAATACCTTTCAGGACACTAACCATTTTTTCAGATATATATTTGTGTATAAAGAGTCACGACCATAACAAAAAAAAAAGTATTATTATTAGTTTATATGTATTAGAATTCTTATTTTTAATTATTTGACTGGCCGCATAGCTCAGTTGATTAGTAACCCTACCTTCTGCGCTGTAGGTCATGGGTTCGATCCCCATTCAGGACATACATTTATGTGACATTTGTAACATTGATGTTTGTTCTGTGTCTGGGTGTTAATATGTATGTATTTACAAAAGAAAAGTATATAAGTATTATATCAGTTGTCTGGTTCCCATAATACAAGTTATGCTTAGCTTACTTTGGGGCTAGATGGCGCTGTGTGAAATGTCCACCATTTTTTTTATTTTTTTTTATTTTAAAGCAGTAGGTCTCCTATTCGTCCGAGGAAGTACTGCCACCATGCCCATTTCTGCCCCCAAGCAGTAACGCATTCCCGGTTTGAAAGGTGTGTTTGCCGGTGAAGTTACAGGCTCATGAGACATTCCACTTACACGTCTCAGTTACTACGGGCGCATACGATGCGACTTGAGTCTTGTTGTACCTTGTAGGGGGGACCCAAGTCGCATCGGTTGTTGTGAGCAGAGGTTACACTTAACACCAGGTGGGCCGTCGGCTCGTTCGGTAACTGTATCAAATAAATAAAATAAACTTCAAAATGTTCTATTCGGTTCGTAAAAACAGTTATGCGATATTGCGTGGCGGTAGCACATAGGGTAAATAAAATTCCTGGCGGGTGCACACTGGTATAATACAAAATCTCTGTGGTATGGTGGTATAGCCGTTCTAACCCTGAGAACCCGTTTAGTTGATCCTTCGCGCTCAAATATAAAAAATATAAGGGCGCAGACCTTTCCGACCGTAACCGCAGCCAGTCCGCGCGGCGTATAGCGAAGCTCTTACGTTTATTGTAATAGTAGTGGGGTAGGCTTCGATCTGTAGGTCGTGGGTTCGATACGATGACCTCGTGATTCCGGTTATGGAGAACATGATGAATAAAGTATATTAGTATTATACTATTATCAGTTCTCTGGTTCTCTCTTCTTCTTCTCTCTTGGTTTCTCTGTCATCTGATTAATGGCTCTATAATAGACGTCATGAATGAATATTATACAATGAAATGAAATGAAACATTAAACTGCAAACAAATCTGTAAAGTTCTCTGGTTCCCTTGATACAAGCTACGCTTAGCTTACTTTCGGGCGTGTGAAATGTCACTATTATTAAAAAAATGGTTGTCTGTAAAGTCGGTTTACTGACGATAGTTGAACGTGACAACGTCTTAAGAAAATACTGATGGAATGGTAGCATTTTTCAAAAGAAAATTTTAATTTCATTTGTTTAATAGATTTGTATGTATATATGCACTTGATACTCGATCAAAACATGTAAATGTAAGTATTAGCAGCTGTCCACGCAGACGCATCGCTCACTCAAGTAGGAGAGAGACGGATGTCGAACGCTGCCGAACGCAAAGGCCGATTGTGCTTCTTTGTCGCTCGTTCCGCGCTCTCGCTTGCACTTGCACAAGCCTTACATGGAACGCCTCAGAGCGAGGTAACGCCGCATGAGTCATGTTTTTTCGTGCGTGCAGCCGGCTCTATCGAATTATAAGACGTTGTCACGTCAAAAAATAATAGGGCAAAATATCTGACTGGCTTGCTGCAACCGGCTACACTGTAGTAAAACGATACACAGAAAACAGGGCGTTTTTGAACACTATGTGATAGACGAGAATAAATCATCTCTTATGTAATAAGAGGTACATAAGTTTATGTGTAATCCTTATCTTGTTCATATTATTTAATTTGCATCAAACAACGATTTAAACCGACATGGTAATAAATCAGTGCACATTGCTCAGTCACTAACTACATGAAGTTGCCCGTGAGACCAATCAGGATTGAAACTTATTCCCACCGACTAGAGTGTAAAATAGATTTTTCTCATGCCCGTTTGTAGTGTTAGATTTTACTAGTGCAGAGTTTGAAAAGTAACTTGGCATTTATACGACGAATGCACAATAAACAGGAAAATATTAAAACAACAAAAATAGTGTTGTAGACTGGCCTCAGAGCTCAATTGGTTAGTAACCCTACCTTCTGTGCTGTAGGTCGTGGGTTCGATCCCCACTCACGACAAACATTTATGTGACATTTGTAACATTGATATTTGTTCTGTCTGGGTGTTAATATGTATTATATGTATGTATTTACAAAAGAAAAGTATATAAGTATTATATCAGTTGTCTGGTTCCCATGATACAAGCTATGCTTAGCTTACTTTGGGGCTAGATGGCGCTGTGTGACAATGTCCACCATTATTTATTATTATTATTATTATTTATGTACAACTCTAAATAAAATTTATGTAATCATTAAAAATTTTTCTGAATTTTTATGTGTTATTTAATTAGCATTGATGTTTCCATCAGCTCGATGATGGTGTGAGACGTGAGTGGACCGTGGACGACATATTTGTACATGAAGCCTTGTGAACTTGTGATAATGTCAAGGGTTAGGCAAAGAAAACAAATCTAAAAAGTACCATAATTTAAATTTGTTTCTAAATTGCCTTTCAAAAGCAGGGCACAGGACACAGGGCTTTAATGCTAAGCACTATATTACTTATTATACTTATTAAATTTCTGTAGATAATGCTCACCAAGGACTCGCTTATCACAAACCCAATATTTGCGGAGTGGAGTGCGACGACAAAAATGATTTAACGAAAGGGAATTTCACGGAAATATAAAAAAATGGGGATTGTTGTCCAATGTAAATATTACCCCAATTTGTGCCAGCACCGAATCAACCAATAAAACGTTAAAAATCTTTATCGGTTACCCACTATCGTAGTTTAAACGATTTTTTTATCTTGACATCGTACGTTGACAGATATCACAGCGGTCTAATGGGTATTACGATAATGACTCGAAACCTCTTTTATGAAACTTATTTGCCATAAGTATATACTAGTCATAACATGAAAGTAAATAATGCTATTTTATAGTTACCTACTGAGTTTTTTTTTATGTAATACAGTTACGGAACGAGCCGACGGCCCACCTGGTGTTAAGTGGTAACCTCGGCCCATAACAACTGATGCGACTTCGGTCCTCCCCTACTAGGTACGACAAGACCCAAGTCGCATCGTATGCGTCCGTAACTCTGAGACGTGAAGGTGGAATGTCTCATGTGCCTGTAATTAAATGCCTGTAATTACTGAACAAAAACATATAATTGCGATAGCACTAATGAAAACTTAATAAGAACAGCAGCAGAATGCAGTGCGTGGGCCAGGCTTAGTCTAAGCAGGGATTAAAGGAGTTCGCATTGGTTCGAAAGTTTTCCTCCGTGAACGACGTGACCTGCATGCCCTTAAGGGTCATGGAGCCCCATTAAGCTCCGAGAGCTTGGGGTCTGTGGAAGACCAAGGCCGCTGGGGCCGTGGAAGACTGTTTCCGCGTGCTGTAGCCCCAACAGCAGGCCTTCTGTAGGAACACTGAGGGGTTTAGCAGGTAAACGAGGAATAAATTTTCCTTTTTTTTAGTTTTTCGATGTGAATTTTCATACGTGGCGTTTCGATAAACGAGAGAAGGGAAGGAGACTAGTGAGTACAATTTTAAGGACGCGCAAGTTCAGGCAATTTTTGTTACATGAGGGAGAAGAAGTAATTAGAAAGAGATGTTTATATTCCGAAGCGACGGAATTGAGAGACGCGCGACGTAGGTTTACAAAGCGATAGAATAAGATATTGTCGAGCACGCGTGTCTTGTAGTTTTTGAGAAGTAACACTTCACACATCCAATAGTGGTGTTTGTATGTTGTAATGGCGGTAGTCAGGGCTTACTGCTCAAACATGAGTTGTACCTATATTTAGATAAGTTCTAATTTGATCTGTCACTTCTTCTTCTTCGAGTCACCGGTTCTGTCGAACCAGTGTGGTGAGAGGATTGTAAGTGCGCCTCAAAGAGGCTCCTTTCGTACAATAGACACGTGTCTTCGAATTTTTAGTTCTAGGACATGTCGGTTTCCTCACGATGTTTTCCTTCACAGTTTTGAGAACGTGGTATTGCGCACATATATCTTTCAATTGAAAAACTCATGCAATTCGGGATTTGAACCGGCGACCTCCGGATTGAAACTCGGGGGTCAGTACCGCTAGACCACCACGCTCTCTAAATGATCTGTCATTATTCGGCACTTACCTGTGACTGCAAATATATAAGATAACTATTTTAGTTTTGTGTAGACAAATAGCCGTAATCTTACCTCTATCTACTTATCTGATTAATTGTAATTGTAGAACAAAGTGAGGTTGTTGACTGTTCTTGTTGATACGATGAATACAAAGGTACCAATCCGAATACCACGATTTTGTGGAAACATGACATGGATTACCAAAAATGTCGCGTCGGTAATACTGGGCATGTTTGTATGATAGAATAGAATAGATTTCTTCTTCTTCTTTCTTTACTTTCAATTTAATTCAGGATACATCCAGATAAGGTATATAATAAAATTATGAATGGACCCAGGTTGAGGCGAGCGCGGCGGTTAGATTATGAAGCAAATATCAAAAGTCGTAAATACATACATATTTTTATATTACTCACATAATATATTGGAATGTACGTGTACGCCTTAGCGAACATATTATCTCAACCGCGCGAGAGATTGGATGTTAAGAGCCTTTTGTAGTAAAGAACTTTTGTGACCAAGGTCCATAGGGAACGGGAGTTCAACATTGTATGCGCAACGAGCATATACTGCCGCACACATGCAACTGATTTGCACATTAGCATTAGGAGCGCCATAGGAAAATAAAAAAATGGTTGTCTGTAAAGTCGGTTTACTGACGATAGTTGAACGTGACAACGTCTTAAGAAAATACTGATGGAATGGTAGCATTTTTCAAAAGAAAATTTTAATTTCATTTGTTTAATAGATTTGTATGTATATAGAGAAGGAGGTAATTGGAAATCACAATGAAATTGATCAAGTTAGATTTATTTGTACGCATAAATACAATTATGTAATTATTTTTTTTACAATTTAATAGTTTTACACTGCACTTGATACTCGATCAAAACATGTAAATGTAAGTATTAGCAGCTGTCCACGCAGACGCATCGCTCACTCAAGTAGGAGAGAGACGGATGTCGAACGCTGCCGAACGCAAAGGCCGATTGTGCTTCTTTGTCGCTCGTTCCGCGCTCTCGCTTGCACTTGCACAAGCCTTACATGGAACGCCTCAGAGCGAGGTAACGCCGCATGAGTCATGTTTTTTCGTGCGTGCAGCCGGCTCTATCGAATTATAAGACGTTGTCACGTCAAAAATAATATTGGTGGACATTTCACACAGCGCCATCTAGCCCCAAAGTAAGTTAAGCATAGCTTGTATCAAGGGAACCAGACAACTGATATACCTAATACTTATAGGTATACTTTTGATGTGAAACATCTATAGCCGCACGTAAAACCGATTTCTGGCGTGGCGACGCGTCGCCACGGCATGCGTTGCATATTACTTTTACAAAATAATGTCGATGTTTCAGATCTGCCAGGCGTCCCGTGACGGCTCACATTTTTTTTTGTAAACATACATATAATACCAGACACCCAGACACAGAACAAACATCTATATTTGTTATACATTTATTTGTTGTAAGTGGGAATCGAACCCACGACCTACAGCGCAAAAGGCAGGGTTACTACCAACTGAGCTGTGAGGCCTGTCATAATTACATGTGTAGTTCAGATGTGTTGCTTTGAGTGCGTTACTTGAATTGAATACGATTCGAAGGAGGTGATTTGTCCCTTTTCCTCTTATATTTCCGTGGTTTTAGAACTTAGGCACTAATTAGAGTACCCTACAAAGTTGTAAGATTGTGTAAGTACCAAACAACGACACGTTTTCGTATCTTTACGAGCCTTTGTCTCGGCTGCCAATCAATCTGCAACCTTATTGTGATGTACACTCGCTTACACATACATTATATATAATGTATTCACACAGAGCCATCTAGCCCCAAAGTAAGCTAAGCATATCTTGTATCATGGGAACCAGACAATTGATATAATACTTTTATACTTTTATTTTGTAAATACATACATATAATACATATTAACACCCAGACACAGAACAAACATCAATGTTACAAATGTCACATAAATGTTTGTCCTGAGTGGGGATCGAACCCACAACCTACAGCACAGAAGGTAGGGTTACTAACCAACTGACCTATGAGGCCAGTCAAAACCTTATGCAGCCAAATTCAGACTTGCTAGCGCCCATCGTATAAATGTGCAGGTTTTTTTATTTCATACAGCGCCATCTATCCCCAAAGTATGCTAAGCATAGCTCGATCCATGGGAACCAGACAAATGACATAATTATAATAATAATATTGGTGGATATTTCACACAGCGCCATCTAGCCCCAAGTAAACTAAGCATAGCTTAAATATTTTTTTGCTTTTAGATGGTTTTTTGGCATTTGGCGACCTAACACTTTTCTCGTCACCAGTACAGGTATAGCATGCTCCTGGCAGTAAAAAGTATATAGTTACATTAACCCGACTGCAGGACCCTATTCCCGACACGATGTCACTCATAACATTATAGTATTGCACATTTGTTTTGGCAATAATTGAAGCCGAAAATAGCGACCAGTCTCTATTTCAATTGTGCTGAGAACTGATCGAGTCCTATTCATTAGACGGCACAGTCGCAGATTTGAACTGTTTGTGGGTGGATTATAAAATGGAACTTAGGAAACCTTGATTAACTAAGGATATTTGTCATAATTATATGCTCCATAAGTAAGATATATTAGTATATTAAATTACGGCGAATATTCGCCACTAATATAGAACTTTTCAAGTCAAAGTCAAAGTCAAAAACTTTATTTCCATAGAATTCATAAAGAAATGGCTTGGAAACGTCAATATTCAAAACATAAGGTCACGCGTACTTATCGATAAGTTTGATGCCTGTTCAAACCCTATCCGACCCTCCATGGGGAAGAATTTTCAATTCAATTATGTATATATTATTTTCGTGTCGCATTGTTAGCAAAAACATAAACAAGTATATTTTTAATTCAACTGAATGATTATCATGCGAGTTTGCCTTCAGATCCCATAAATAAACAGAAACACGGAAGGACCGCTTCGGCGGAATGCCAGAGTCGCGATTTCCTTTTTACATCTACCAACATTATTGTTAAACAAATTTAATAGAAGCGAAATCTACATCTAAATACACATATATATTATATACTAGCTGTTGCCCGCGAATTCGTCCGCGTGGAATTCGGTTTCATCACGCACCCCTATTTTACCCCTCGGAAAAGTAGCTTAAGTTACTCCTTGTTACATCAGCTATCTGCCAGTGAAAGTCCCGTCAAAATAGGTCCAGACATTTCAGAGATTAGCCAGAACAAACAAACAGACAGATATAATATAATAATTATTCGAATTTTTCTCACCTTTTAAATCATCCCTAAACCTCCACGAACATTTCAAGACCAAGATAAGATAAATCCGTTCAGCCGTTCTCGAGTTTTAGCGAGACTAACGAACAGCAATTGATTTTTATATACCTATATGTATTTGCTTTTGGATATAAGGTAGTCTAATCGGGCACTAGGTACCGACTCGTCAGACAAATCTTTCACAAAACCTATATAAGTAATTTACTTTTTGAATAGAAGTCCAATAATAGGGCCAATGTATGTTTGAAAATTGAAATTGTGTAATAGTAGGCGACTGGATTAATAGCTCAGGTGGTAGTAACACTACCTTCTAAGTTGCAGGTCGTGGGTTTGGTTCCCACCCAGGACAAACATTTGTGTGGCGAACATGGATGTTTGTTCTTTGTCCATGTGGTAAATAATAGGTACATATTAAAAAAAAGCATATAGTATTATATCAGTTGTCTGGTTCCCATCATGCAAACTAGCTTACTTTGGGTCTAGATGGCGCTGTGTGAAATGCGATTTTATTTTAACTTAACTTATTTAAGTAACGGATCCATAGTGGTTATCACTTGTAATCCACCAGAATACCAACTAAACCTACCACTTACTCAGTAAGTAAAAATTTATTGAATTTGCGTCCAGGACTCACAAGGCGTCACACAAAAGCAGCGAAGCAAGAGCAGTAGAGTACAGTAGTAGAGTTTTAAGAGCAGCAGAACTCTCGCCAAGTTCGTCCGGGGAAGTACTGCTCCCATGCCCATTTCTGCCGCCAAGCAGTAACGCGTTCGCGTTACTGTGTTCCGGCTTGAAAGGTGTGGTTGCCGGTGAAATTACAGGCACAAGAGACATTCCACCTTCACGTCTCATAGTTACGGGCGCATACGATGCGACTTGGGTCTTTTCGTACCTAGTAAGGGAGGACCCAAGTCGCATCGGTTGTTATGGGCAGTTACCACTTAACACCAGGTGGGCCGTCGGCTCGTTCCGTAACTGTGACACATAAAAAAAGACGTGTGGCACTCGGAGACTGCCGCGGTAAAGCTATTGCGCGTGATATTTCAAAAAGTCATTAAAAGTTCTGGTATTTATCGATAGATGGAAAAACTAAAAAGTATCACCGCTGTGCCGGTCGGAGTGGGGGGATGTTAGGTTTTTTTCGTTACGGAATTTCTGGATTCGGTCTCCACGCTCAAGGCCCGCGATAGAAGCTATGCAATAGCTTAAAAAAAATGCAAAACGCCATTTCTATCAGGAACTACACCTATGCGACTACCCTTGAAAACGTGACTTTCCAAATAAATAAACGCATTAACATAAACGCAGGAAGTGGACAAAACATACAATTGTGATCCTCCTATCTGCTTGTGTATATATAAATAACTTTCAGTTGTAATACACTCACATAATTCGTTTATTTACACGTGGATTCGACGCGTCGTGGGTGAGGGATGCTATTTTATCTGTTTGAACGGGGTGTCTCAAGAATCATGAGGCATTTTGTAAAATAAGGTTTTATTATTACAGGCACATGAGACATTCCACCTACACGTCTCATAGTTACGGGCGCATACGATGCGACTTGGGTATTGTCGTACCTAGTAGGGGAGGACCCAAGTCGCATCTGTTGTTATGGGCCGAGGTTACCACTTACCGCCAGGTGGGCCGTCGGCTTGTTCCGTAACTACATAAAAAAACATATAATTCCAATTGGTAGTAATAATAAGTTCATAAAACTAATAAACTAATCATCAGATTATATGTTCTCACGGTTTTAAGCATTTGGGTTAGATATTTCTTTATAACAATTGACAAAGAAATATGTAAATCCAATTTACAAAATAAAATGAAACCAATCCAGCTATCTAAAGCTTCCAACGATCTATAAATAGCTCATCTGATCCAATTCAGTTATAGGTGGAAAGGTTGAATTGCCTCGCTTGATGGCAATGCTCCCCAAACAAACGACAAATTTCATTCACATAAATTTATTAAGTGAAAACTCATTGGTGCACGCCGGGATTTGAACCAACGACCACGGGATTGAAACTCGGGTGTCTGTACCACCCAACTGTTCATAGTACATTCGCAATCCGTCAGGATAGACTTATCTCGGTGTTGCTAAACCGAGTAGATAACCAGTTATTTTAACCCGATATCAACTTACCGAATACTGCGAATCCACTGTTTTGACTCTTGCTTCTGCTGGGCTCGCTTACTCATATTCTTAAGTGTAGAGTTACGTTTGTTTGAATAAACAAACACAGGGTTCAAAGAATGCTATTGACTACTGAGCAATAATTTGTGCCAGTAATCTTAAACTACCTGCTCTGCGTTGGACTGGGCTTGTAGCTCAGTTGGTAGTAACCTGCCTTCTGCGCTGTACTTCGTAGGTTCGATTTCCACCCATGACAAACACAGACCTTTGTCCTGTGACTGGGTGTTATTATATGTTGTTACAAAAAGTATATAAGTATACTATCAGTCGTATCGTTCCCATAGTACAAGCATGCTAATTTAGTGCTAGATGGCGCTGTGTGTAATGTCCGCCAGTATTTATTATTATTATCCTCAAATATTAAGGCGATGTCGAAAATGTACGAAACAGTTAAATATGTATTAGAGTACATAGGAACGCATGTAGAGGTATTACCTATAACCTTGGACTTCGTGTTAGAACGTATAGTGAATTCACCACGAACATTATTTGACTTAATGATATAGATCATTTTTTGTTTTTGTTTTCTGTGATGTGTTTTGTGTACAGTTTGTATGAATGCCTTCTTGCTTACTAATAGTTTAGAAGACAGTTATGTTCGGTTCGATTCCCAGTTATGAGCACCATCAATGCGATCACTGGCGACGACTGAATTTCTAGAGCTAATCGCGAAAAGCCGTAGCTTCTAAGCTAACCTGAACCAAGTGAGCTTAGCTGGCTTGGTTTGAGGCATAGCTACTTTATCTAGGTTATCTGTAAACCTGATAGTAGATAATTTTTTGTAGGTATTGTAATTGATTGAAAGTGTTTATAGCAAAAGTGTAATTAATCGATAAATCACAAAATAGGTTACCCTACTACTTAATATTTTTTGAATTATAAAACATGATGCCAGCTCGTCTTGTGGAGATTTTAATATTTATTTATTAGTAAAAAGCAATTATACGATTATTAATTATGTAGGTAGTGTGAATTTGAAAGGGATTTACGGAGGGAAGCCAATAACAAAAATAAAAGCAAAACGGTTTTAACATATTTTGACTATAATTCAAATAAAAAAAAAATGCAGATGGAAAATAAGAATAAGGAAATGTCACAAGCTTGACCTTAATTTTTCGTCGTTAAGAAATATAGCGAACAAACGTTGGGAGTCAATATATCAAGATCAAATTAAATTAAGAAAAATTAAATACTTAATTACAAATGACATAGGTACTACAAATCTAAACTAATGTCGTTAATAATAAATGACTGATGTAAATAATAACTAAACATTAAGTTATAAGTAATCATAAATGTTTATTTAAATACAAAAGAAATTAAATAAAATCAATTTTATGGATTATGTTTCTTAATGAACTGATAATAAATAATATTCATGAACTTAATGAAAAAAAAAAACGCTTAAAACTAAGTACTTTCCTTAACATTAGGTACAAAATTATTAACTTAGTGGGCATCATGCAACGACTTGACGAAACGGAGAAATGAAACTGTTACATATACGCAGGAAAACAAAACATAATACCATATCTCGTTGCAAAGCTCCCTACAATAAATACAAACCCGGGCAATGGTATATATAACACATGTCAGTTTATTCAAAGTACGAAATAGTACCTACATAAAGTTTATCAAAGGTTATAGTCGAGAGGTGCGAGGAACCAGTCTCTTGGTAAAAAAGAATCAAAGCGACAACCATGGATCTATCAGAATTTCTTCTAATCATTTACATTGGTCCCTTTATTAAAACTTTCAACCATTTTTATATAAATATCACACTTTAAATTCAAGAAAAAAACTTACACTACATCGAAACTAATCACTTAGTTTTGTCAAAGTACATAATTAATAACCATGCCAATTTGAATAATTTAATTCAATGGAGACAATAAATAAACAAAATCTATTTCCATAAACTAAAAATTAAATATAATAGATTTACATATATCTTAATAAAGTAGAAGGCACATTATTGTTGTAGCGCGGAGATGTGGCGGCTGGAAGCGCGCAGAGAGATATGCCGCCATCACCGCCGCGCCGCGCCTGGCGCCGCCATCTCTAACTCTTTTATATTATTTCTGTATATATATTTCCTTGTTTATTTATACTGAACGAGACCTTGGAAGCTCGGTGGTCGTATTCTATAGTCTCTGTGTGTATCTGCGAGCCAGCACGGCCTCTATCTCCCCGAGCGTCGCGTCGCGGCCGCAACGACGAAAAAAAACAATCACCGAAACCCCAAACGGGTTTCGGCTCGTCCTCTCGCATCGAGCAAAAACGAAAACATCCTTAGACGAGTCGTGAACGAGAGAGAGAGAGAGAGAGAGGGGTGCTATGTGGCCGCGAACCTCTCAAATGGATCGCGATGACCGACGCGACGCTACACCTATCATTACCGCAGTGTTACAGCGCAGCGGCGCAAATGACCACTTTGGAAGATAACGAATCCGCGAGAACGTACACGTTTAAATGAAACATGACAATAAGGTTTATATTGAGTGAATCAGCGGCCCAACGAGCTCCCGAGGTGTTGCGTCGACCGATTCCGTCTCCAGACGTGATCATATGGAAGGAAATCGGCCGCATCGAGGGCCTTACAACGAGCCACTTCCCGTCCGAATGCGGTGCGACGTCGCAGCTGCTGTTTACAATACAACTATAGTTAAAAGAGACTCGAAATAAATAATAAATTATTATCTTAAATCCTTAAAAATAGATCACGAGCGCCTTCTCGCGGTACGGTACCGAGCGCGGACAGGCAGTAGTTACAAATAAATAAATGTTCTATATGCTAACTTTACAAAACCACCGCTCGGCGGCGGATCGCATCGGGAAGACTTCCGCGAGCTACACGACAATAAATACGTATCTAAATAAGGTGCCATTTACAATGTGTGCCGACAACTATAATCACACATATTCACACCGCAATCATTCGAGACGCCACACTACACTACGTACTTCGTATACATTTATAAATAACAGGGGCGAAGTCAGCGAGCGTACGAGCATCTACAAACTGGAGATCATTCGTTGAGCGAGTGCGGGCGAGGCGCGCGGGCTGGAAGACGTCGAGTAGGCACTACGGTGACGGTACATTATTAACTCTAGGCTGTATACAAAGTCGGGTTACGGCTAGGCGATGACGAGGTCGCCGAAAGCGTTGGCGAGCCGGTTGAACACCGGCAGCCGCTCGTCGTCGTCTTCGGGCGTGGGCGTGGGCGTGGGCGTGGGCGGGCGGCGGAACGCGAACGCGGGCGGTGGCGAGTGCGGCGAGTGAGGCGAGTGCGGCGAGCGCGGCGAGCGCGACCCCTCGCTGCCGTAGCCGAGCGAGCCGCCGGAGGAGAGCGAGGCGACGGAGCCGCCCGGCGAGGCGGGCTCGCGGCGGCGCGCCTCCTCAGCGTTGTGCACGAAGTGGCACCGCGGCCCGTACGGGCAGAAACCCACCGAGTGGAATGTGCGGCACAGCTCCGTCTTGTACTTGGGGTGGCGCTGCAGGTTGCGCAGCTCGCGCATGCCGTGCGCGAACTGACACTTGTCCCCGTACTTGCAGACGCCGGCCTCCTCGTAGGGGCGGCACAGCTCCGTCTTGTAGCGGCTGGTGGCGGGCGGCGGCGGCGGCGGCGGCGGCGGCGGCGCCGGCTCGCTGGCGGTGCGCTCCAGCCGCCGGTGGCTCAGCCGGTCGAGGAGGCCGGCGAGGGCGCGGTGCGCCGGCACTGAGGCGGCGCGCGCCAACACAGGGTGCTCCCAGTTCACGGAGCCGGACACGCCGGTGCCGGTGCCGGTGCCGGTGCCCGTGGGCCCGATGCCGTTGCTCATCGTCTGCACTGGCCGAGATTGGTTCTGAAATGAAGGAAATATTCATGTTACTCTATGACATTGTTTCCAGGGTACAAATTTTGATATGGCCGAACTGAGAAAGAAGATAAGTGTCTTATTTGCCCTAACATACGATCGAAGTCAAAGGATACGGCTACTAGCTGTAAATTCGTCAGTCATGCAGCAGCGAACACGTTTTCATCATAGATATTTTAGTGTAGTTTAGTAATTGGAAATCACGTTGGCTACGTCTGCGGATGCAGGACTCGATTTCATACGAAAATGAAATTTTCACAGACTACCGTTACCGGTATACCGTGTCAGTGTAATGCCTATGTTTACGCATCGCTATAAAATCATTACTCGGTTAATTTTACCATTTGATCGAAAAGATATCTCGTACATAGAAACTCGTTTTAAAAACATAAATACATAAGATAAAAAATATAAATGAATTATAACAGGTAAAGAAGCAGCGGCACTTGTACAAAATCGTCAATCATCAGGAAACAAACTGTTTTGTATTTTAATTTATTTTGTTTCAATTTTAGGGTAGAGAGCTAGGAAAACGATAGAAATAATGACTGTAAAATGCTAAGGCCACATGACGTCTGATATTGGCAGATCGTAAATAACGCCTTTAGAAAGCAAACGATTCTGCGTCTTTCGCACACAATTCAGTCCAATTTGAAAGGAACCGTACAGTTGAGGCCATTTTTCTACCATATTTAGACTGTAGAAAAAACGCCTACAATCTGGGGCGAAGGGTCGGAATCGGGTACCTGCCAACGCACAAAAACAGATCCCCGATGGAGGGTTTCGCCCGTCTACCTGCTCCGCGTCATCTCGTTTACACTAATGGTCCCAACGTTTTGGAATAGTTGATATTACAAATTAAACGAGGGCTCAAAGTGGAGCTTTTACACTCCCAGGGCGAGACGAATTTTAATGTTAACCAGAGCTCGTCCGGTCGTCGATCATGAATTATTAATATCGGTAAGATTCCTAGTTTCCATCAATATTCCCGGTTCACTTAGAAATGCAAATGTGTTATGTGGTGTTTGTTTTGTCGGTACATGGTACATGGTACCTGGCGAGGCGCTGCGGAACATCACCATAACAATGGGTTGTGTTCACGCGAGAGGCAGTCGACACGGCCACTGCTTGTGGCGACCACAATCGCACTATTGTTCAGGCGTCTGTCCACTGAGGAATAATTGTCGGCGGGTCATTCCACTGAGCTACGCCTCTATCGCGAGGGCAAACGGTCGACGTGTCGAGTTAGGTAACACTATCATCTATTCACGATACATTCTTGACCCGCCCTGTGCTTCATTTGCAGACGACTCGTTAGTTTCATTGTTAAGTGTTCAAGTCTCGTTATGTAGATAAATGTCTGCCGTAATCAACTCTTTGGCGAAGACTAGGCAAGCAAGACTTTTGCAAAAACTAGAAGCCTAACAGTATCATCTGTAAGAGAGGAATATCGTGAAGTTGCAAACGGTTCCAGTGACAACATTGGAGATCGACATCTGTTCACAATAATAATGTGTACGTCTACAGTGCATCTCATACGCGACTTCAAACGATGTCAACGACATTTCATTGTATATTCTAGTCGCTTCTGCCTCGTCCGGAGATCGTAAACACTTGTCTGTATAAAATGAACAAATACAGGTGACTATCTAAATTATATGTCAACGAGGAGAATGGAATTAAATCACAACTGTTTCCACGTTTGTCACTTCGGCAACTGATAGGCCATTTATGTAGCGATAGTATGTAGGTTAAAATGTTTAGTTTGAATCAATCAACAAAGATATTAAGTGTCCTGTAAATAATTAGTGTGTGAAGACGTGGACGGGTGCACGGTTTGGAGCATTAGTCATTGCATGAAGTTGCTATTTACTCGATGTTCAGAAATGGATATTACATTATTCTCAAACGTTTGCGGCGAGACTAGCGGTCGTTTATTAAACAATTACACACAAATGCTTTTACTAAACTATGACAGTACTATTAATGGTTCAAGTTGTGGTCAATACTGTACGTACATTTGCAAACAGCACATAGTTTCCCCTTTGTAATGAAATGCACCAGCTAATTACGTTTTTCTTCAAAGACTTAGTCATCGAGGTCGGCAACTTGAATACTTCGGTACGGTAGAAGATAATTCGTATATTACCTTGGTTTCTCGTCGTTTGAAAGAAACGACCGCCAGAAGGCGAAAGTGTATCAAACAAATGAGCGAAGCGTTGCAATCACCGGTGAAATGTTACAGTGAAAAGCCAGGGGTTAAGTCGGTGGGCCGCAAGTGTCGACTGTAAACAGCCAATGCGTAATTAAGTTATCAGAGCGGAACATTGGTTAAACGTTGCTTTCCATCGCGCAACCGAGCTCCAAGGAAAATTGTAATCACTGTCGATTTCAAATGTCCGCGGCTGCCGACAGACGGGTCCCGTGCATCATAACACACGTTTGCCTATCATTTAGTACGTCAACAGTTACCGAAGGCCAACAAACTTAACCATAGCGTCGGAACGGGTGTTTTGTTATATTTTTGGGTAAGTATGGTGTAACAGAAGATTCCAGCGAGCACAGGTCCGCACCGTGTTTGCGTGGCGGGTTAGCGCGGTTGACAACGAGACGAGCCGGTGTATGTGCTACCTACTAACAACTTGTATAATCAAACATGGCGGTTATTTTAATGCCTCAAACATATCACCTGCCGTGCCAGCCCGTGTTGTCGCAACCACTGCTCAATCACATATTGGTATAGTCTATTATTTAGTACATATATGTAGGTATATTTATAATAATAATAATAATATTGGTGGATATTTCACACAGCGCCATCTAGCCCCAAAGTAAGCTAAGCTTAGCTTGTATCATGGGAACCGTACAACTGATATAATACTTATTTACTTTTTTTTGTAAATATAGGTACATACATATACATATTAACACCAGACACAGAACAAACATTCGTGAGACAAATGTTTGTCCTGGGTGGGAATCGAACCCACGGCTTACAGCTCAGAAGGCAGAGTTACTAACCAACTGAGCTGCGAGGCCAGCCATATATTATTGTGTAATATTACACATTTATGTCTTTTGCGTATGTCTCCCTACCTAAAAAATATTTAAAAATTCTCAAATTCAGTCTGTGAATTTAGATTTTACGCTGTTATAAAGTAACCAATTTTTCCAGTGTACACTTGAAAGCAGGTCCAGCGGCACCAACCCCGAGTTTCAATCCGAAAATTGTTAGACCCAGACGATCGACAATAATCTTTTTTGGCTTGAAAACTACATGTGCGCAATACCACGTTCTTAAAACGGTGACAGGTAACATTGTGAACCGACATCTTCTGGAACCAAAAAGTTGGTAGACGTGTATCAAGCTGGTCAAGGAGCCCCTTTATCGCGCACTCCCGTCCCTTCACTGCACTGGTTCGAGAGATCCAGTAACATGAAAGTAGTAGACTTGTTGAGTAGAAATGATGATACAGTACAGTTAGAATTATAGTCAAGTAGAGATTTGGTTTATATCCGGAATACCACGTTCTTAAAATGGAGAAATATAAGGTGAAGAGTGACATTTTCAAGAGTAGGTATTATGTATGACATAATAACGGTCATTCCCTTCGCCATCGCTTTTCATTTATTAATTACCATGTTTCACATTAATGCTTTATGAAAAACCAAAATCACTCTATTAACATTCTAGTGTTACAAAGACGAGACTTAATGAATGCAAAGATATTGTAATGTGTAAGCAAATCTGACGCTTAGGCACCGCACATTACAGTTTACGCTAAAGAATGACACAAGTGTCAGATATGAAACCGTGAAATATAAGAGTAAACACGAGAAGAAAAGGTAATTCGAAGGTTATAACCGCGGAGGGCATCGACACAGGCCAAGAAAACAAGCGTGGCACCTTTGCAGTAATTTCCGTTAAACGGACGTGTAAAAATAAACAGAGATTGATAAAATGCATCAACAGTGCAGATCTGGCCAGCACACATCGGAAAATCAAATGAGATTTCCATCAATCAGTTTCAGATATACTCGGAATTTGAGAATTTTTAAATCAGTCTGTAGGTTGTTGACCTTTGCCAACAACTCTCATGGTACAACCTCGCGCGTTTACCCGAATATCTGCGTTCATAAACAGTAAAAATTATCACTTTTCGTTGCTGTTTTTTTAAGACTGATTATCGCTTCATGTCTTTGGCTATTAACTACATATTTATATGAATTCTGTTGTCTGAACAACAATTATGCGCTGGATTATGTCCTTTATCTAAGCTTGAATTGGACCAATAACTTATTTATATATGTAAGACACTCCAACTAGGCATGGTTTCCATTACAATATGTATACATTTTTTAGGCTGTAAATTATAGCCATAGCAAAATTGTAACTCAATGAGTTATAACAGTACAATTTGGAATCATTGAGACAGACTGCCTCGCGACAATTGATACAGCTAAACAAGAGAACTGCTTAATTGACCGTTAATTGGTTCTAATCAAATGCGTTCTATATTTAAATGAACTTTTTAAAGCAATGGTCGAGAGAAGATGACACGAGAGGGTTTAATGAATAATGCAGACGGTTTTAACAAGGAGTAAATGCAAAACCAGTTGCGTCGCCAGCGCTCACACGTGGCTATTATAAGAATTGGTACATTTCTCCGAGAACCAACCGAGGGTCTTGGTGATTGATCCTATCAGGTTTTATTGAATGATTGCGCGAAAACGGGAGGAGATGCTTCGGACCCCTCCGACAAGTCCACAAGTCTACAACCTCATGCCCCTGTAGACGTTTACTTTACAGTAATTTGCGTAGCCCCCTTTGTTTCTTCTCGTTCGTCTCATTTGCACGCAACGCTACAATAACTCGCAGACACAAATCAAAATCAAATCAAATTTATTTACCGAAAAACATTATTTAATATAGATTTCTTGTGGTCCCCGCACTAGAGCAAGCCTGTGACGCGGGAGACCGGATTACAAAAATAAGATTACCATTTTTTAATATTGTGTACAGGACAAATACTACAGCAATAATGTAATATTTAATATAACGAAAAATAAATTAATAAATTAAATTAAATTAATAAGGAACCCAGGCATTGCTGCATTGCACACATTGCATGCATTTACTGAAACACAGTATACAGTATGCTATAGCTACACAGCTCCACTTTTCCGTCAGTTAAAATGAAACCAGTACAAATTTCCATTAATTTATTGAAATATTTAAAGAGCTTTATTGTAAGCGAAATCGCGTACATGGACATTATGTGAATCACCCAAGAACAATTACTGTGTCTTTTGCTGAACGTAGAACTAATGGATATTTATGTGAGGCACTTTAATGAGTCGAAGTCTAGACTCTATGTTGTACTAGTTAAGATTTAACGGGTAGTAACAAATCTATTGGTGCGTTGCTCTCCCGCAAAGCTATGGTAACCGTTAGTAACATGTGTTTTACATCATAATTATTTTTGTCAGCGCTGTTTACTCACATTCTGATTATATTAGTCTCATCAAAGAGTCATTTAGTCGGCATAGCATCTCACTTGGTACTAATAGTGTTTCGTCAGTTTGAAAAACTTCGGATTTGGCTCGTCACGATCTACTAGTTAGATTGAGAACGTGGTGGTCTAGCGGTACTGACCCCCGAGTTTCAATCCGGAGGTCGCCGGTTCAAATCCCGACGTGCACCTATGATTTTTTCGATTGAAAGATTTATGTGCGCAATACCTTCTCAAAACGGTGAAGCAAAACATCGTGAGGAAACCGACATGTCATAGAACTAAAAATTCGAAGACATGTGTCGAGTACACGAGAGGAGCCTCTTTGAGGCGCACTTACAATCCTTTCACCACACTGGTTCGACAGAACCGGTGACTCAAGAAGAAGACTAGTTTAATCTCAAGAACCATTTCTAACTCGTGCACGCAATAACTGAATATACTATGGTAATATTACTTTTATGGTATTAGATATAGTGAGCGACTATTAGATGAGTAAGACCGGACGCGTAGAGTACCTCCGCGCATGCAGATGGCCTAAAGATTGATTGCAATGCGAGACTCGGTATGGTATAAATGCCATCACATGTATCGGCGAGCTTTATTACCGTCGCCTACCAATTATATTATACATACGAAACAATGGAAATATATGCAGAGGCGTAAGTGGGTAAATCATTGACACGGCGAAAAGGAAATCACGTACCGCACAGATCGTGTTTCGAGTATTTTCCATATCTATTCGTTTTATTTTTTCCAAGAAAACGCAATTTCTTTGTATTAGTTCATTGACATGCGAAAGCATATACGTTATATGTACAGTGCGCGATATTTTAGTGCCAAGTTTATTGGCCGGTACTTAAACAGCTGGTGAAATAATAAATATTCTATTATGATAAGTTCACAGTGACGACACATCACCGGCGGCACCGAAGTTTTATGTGATACAGTTACGGAACGAGCCGACGGCCCACCTGGTGTTAAGTGGTAACCTATGCCTATAACCGATGCGACTTGGGTCCTTACTAGGTACGACAAAACCCAAGTCGCATCGTATGCGCCCGTAACTCTGAGACGTGCAGGTGGAATGTCTCATGTGCCTTTAATTTCACCGGCAACCACACCTTTCAAACCGGAACACAGTAACGCGAACGCGTTACTGATTGGCGGCAGAAATGGGCATGGTGGCAGTACTTCCCCGGACGAACTTGGCGAGAGTTTTACTGTTCTTACTTTTTGGTGCGCACTTGTGTTTTTTATTTATTTTATTTATTAATTCCAGGGAAACAATGAAATTTTACGCGGAAATGAATACGTACTTAACATACACATAAAAAAAAATGACCAAAATGAACACCACCAAATAGCATTCGGTTGGGGTGTGCGTCGCGCTTCTTGGCCGATGCGTTTTACGCGCGCCGTAAAGTTGGAGATGGTGGGCCATCGTAAAGCGAATGTCAACAAAGGCGAGCGTGTTTACCCCCCCCCCCCCCCCCGGTCGGAGCCGCTTTTAGCACCTCCTTATTTATAGACGCGATGTTATGCTCTGAAGCTGAATGCTGATTTGCAGAATCGCTTTGTAAACACAGTCGCTGAAGACGCTTCGTACATATGAATTCATGTTTTATTCAATGAGTCGTCGAGAATGTATGAGATTATGACGTTGCAATGTTCATTACCATCATCTCTATATAATAATAAAAATAAATAATAAATAATGGTGGACATTTCACACAGCGGCATCTAGCCCCAAAGTAAGCTAAGCATAGCTTGTATCATGGGAACCAGACAACTGATATAATACTTATATACTTTTCTTTTGTAAATACATACATATAATACATATTAACACCCAGACACAGAACAAACATCAATGTTACAAATGTCACATAAATGTTTGTCCTGAGTGGGGATCGAACCCACGACCTACAGCGCAGAAGGTAGGGTTACTAGCCAACTGAGCTATGAGGCCAGTCATATGTCATAATGTCAATAAGTCAAAGTCAAAGTCAAAAACTTTATTTCCATAAAATACATAAAGAAATGGCTTGGAAACGTCAATATTCAAAACATAAGGTCACGCGTACTTATCGATAAATTTGATGCCTGTTCAAACCCTATCCGACCCTCCATGGGGAAGAACAGAAAAGAAACCCCTAATATAGAGATAGCTCCTATATATCTAGCGCTATAACAGAAGAATGAGCAATTCCTTTGTCCGTGCAATTTTTATTGTTACGTCACGCGATCGGGTTAATTCGCTTTCCCCCGTAAATGGTATATTTGTGTGACTCATACTGACAAAGATAATAAGTGGGAAAACGTTTTTTCAATGTTGCCATTGTGTTTATGGTTGGACTTGGTACGCACGACGCGACGGACCAAACTACCCTTTGTGCTTTTAGAAAGTTGGATGGAATTTAGATGTATTCAGTGGGCACTTAATTGCTCCAGCCATCTGATATAAAACATCGGCACGGTTGGTGTACTGTACATTATACAGGGTGTCCGGTAATGAATGGATAACCTTGAAATGGGTCTTAGTAGACTACATGGTTTTTTTTTATTTGTAATTTTTTCCGAATGCCCAATAGTTCTACTAAGACCCATTTCAAGGTTATCCATTCATTACCGGACACCCTGTATATGAGTGTACATTATCGTACCGACCGCTGCCTCTTTATTGATTCAAGTTTTTAATTAAACTTGTTATAGACTGACTTGAGTAGGTAACGTCAGTTAAATTTATTTTTATTGATTGGAATCTAAAATCAGTCATAAAATCGAGTTAGTGTTAAGTGACTGAACTTAACTGAACTTTTGAACTTAACTGAAACTTTTAATTGTAATTTTAAATCATGTCTGTGTTTATAAATTGAGTTACAAATAAAATATTTTCTTACTTTCTTTCTTTCTTTCTTTAAGTCAAAGTAGACGTGAAACTTACGATTATCATCAGTTCATCGTCAGTCAGGTCTTCTGGACTCACCTGGGAAAGAACGAAAAAGAAAATTAATAATCAGAAAGGATTAACTTAGGATTAAAGGATTTTAAGAGCAGTAGAACTCTCGCCAAGTTCGTGCGGGGAAGTACTGCCACCATGCCCATTTCTGCCGCCAAGCAGTAACGCTTTCGCGTTACTGTGTTCCGGTTTGAAAGGTGTCGTTGCCGGTGAAATTACAGGCACATGAGACATTCCACCTGCACGTGTCAGAGTTGCGGGCGCATACGATGCGACTTGGGTATTGTCGTACCTAGTAAGGGAGGACCCAAGTCGCATCGGCTGTTATGGGCAGAGGTTACCACTTAACACCAGGTGGGCCGTAGGCTCGTTCCGTAATTACATAACATTTAAAAAAAAAAACCTAACAAAAACCTATCTCTTGAGAAGAAAAAGTAGGTGATCAAAAAGAGGTACAATTCGGCAGAATCCTTGCCCGACCACAGCCAAAATTCGACAGATGGACATAACGCAGAACTTTGCTAAAATGTTAACCATTAAGTTTATCACTATCATGAGCGTTTCAAGTAGTGGAAAACGTTGGAAACCTACCACTAACCGTTATATAGCATTATGGCTCAATAAGTGAGTTGTGTAAGTAGCGAGCGAGCCAGTCTCGACCGGTCTTGGTTGAAAGCGACAGCACTTCCTACATGAAAGTAAAACTATAGTCCGATGGCTGTCCGGAAAAGTCGCGGGGACTCTACTGCGATCTAACTCAACTGATTACATTACTTTGTGCCTTTTCGCTCGTGGCCACCATTGCCTTGCTATTTACATTTGTCATTATCCTATTGGTATTATGTTAAGATGTGTTTTTAGTTTAAGCAATAAATATTTTTTCTATTCTATTCTATTATTTCAATGTGAATGTATAAATAAAATAATTATTAGTGGGAATTTCACACAGCGCCATCTAGCCCAAAACTGAGCACAGCTTGTATTATGGGAACCAGATAACTGACAGAGTATATCTTATACTTTTTGTAAATATGTATACATAATACATATTAAGCACCCAGACAGAACAGCATCCATGTTCGTCACAGAAATATCTTATTCTGATTGGGAATACTAAGCCAATAATAATACTGAGTCACTTTGGCTCTTCTTTTAAATTTAATTGGAACGAAGTTCCTTATCGCGCGTTGTGAAAGGGGGGGGGGGGGGGCTAGACGGAAAAAATTCTTACGAAAAGTTGTCACGACACTTTTTGTTGATGTTGTTTTGATTTTGTTTGTTGATTTAAGAATTCCTTCACTAATGAATCGAAAGGAACTTCGTTCCATCCGGGTGTCCCTTGACACCTCTCAAGTTTTTGTTAACGTCTTACTCCATTAATTTAAACTTTATTAGTTTTAAGTACTTATTTCCTTTTTCATTTTCTACGAGTGTTATGGTAAACGAAAGTACATGTCTAATTGTCATACATATCAGAACCGTCTTTTCGTGATTTTGTTTTTGTGTAATTAACCTATGTGATACTTAATAAATTAATAAATCGAACCCACGACCTACAGCGCAGAAGGCAGAGCTACTACGGACTCAGCTATTAGGCCAGTCAAAGGATTTATTTGTACTATTAATATTCTGTAGCAGAATTCAATTATTGTGAACCCGTCTTTTTAGATTTTCGGTCGGCATAATATTTTTTAAGTGACTGCGGGGCAAATTGAATCATACGGATAAAGCTAGTACCCTAAATTATTCAGAATTAGGTCAATATTTACCGGTTTTATGATGTTTTTATTGCACCTACTCATCACGGTTGTAAGCTGTCAGATGTGTTAAGCAAGTGTATATTAAATTAGTTATGAAACTGTAACTACTGTAGTTATTACTTAATCTCGTGATCGCGTGATTTGAGTCGCGTGGTGGTCTAGCGGTACTGACCCCCGAGGTTCAATCCGGAGGTCGCCGGTTCAAATCCCGACGTGCACCTATGAGTTTTTCGATTGAAAGATTTATGTGCGCAATACCACGTTCTCAAAACGATGAAGGAAAACATCGTGAGGAAACCGACATGTCCTAGAACAAAAAATTCGAAGACATGTGTCGAGTGCACGAAAGGAGCCTCTTTGAGGCGCACTTACAATCCTTTCACCACACCGGTTCGACAGAACCGGTGACTCGAAGAAGAAGAAGACTTAATATGGCCAATGGCCATGTTCATTTAAGTTAAGAGTGCCAGTAATAAGCCTTGTGTGTGTGTGATCTACCTTACTTGTTTACAACCAATTGTTTATTTATTATATACATAAACATTTAAAATATAATGTTAGTAATATTTCCTACCGAGCATGGACGCACGGAAAACTAATAAAATATTAATATCCATACGTAAACAAATTAATGGGTATGAATCTACAACATAGTTCATATTTAACTTATTCCAAACTATGAATTAACCTTCGGATTTTAATTTCAGAGGTTTACTATTAGTACTTCTGCCTGATGGTATCGATAGAGAACCATTTCCTAGATATTATGTTGACACAAATATTCGATTCTCTTCCTAGTAGTTAACATTACAACATATTTTTTTGACATTTCACGCAGCGCCATCTAACCTCAAGCTAAGCTAAACATAGATTGTATGGGAAACAGATGATATAATACTTTTTTTGGTAAATACATATTAACACCCAGACACAGAACAAACATCAATCCTCGACACAAAAATGTTTGTGGAAATCGAACCCACGACCTGTATGTAGGTCTAGAGGAATAATTATACTAACCTCATGGTGTTTCAGTGCACATAGCAGTGTAAATTTCTCTCGATAAATGTAATTTGCGTGTGTCCTTCGCAGTCGGCGATACCGCGCGATAATGCCCACATTTACCGCCGCCAGTTAGCAACGTTAGCCAGTTATAGACAACCCATACCTACCTACTGGCCTCATAGCTCAGTTGGTTAGTAACCGTACCTTCTGCGCAGGTCGTGGGTTCGATCAGGACAAACATTTATGTGACATTTGTAACATTGATGTTTGTTCTGTGTCTAGGTGTTAATATGTATGTATTTACAAAAAGAAAAGTATATATGTATATCAGTTGCCTGGTTCCCATGATACAAGCGATGCTTAGCTTACTTTGGGGCTAGATGGCGCTGTGTGAAATGTCAACCATTATTTATTTATTTTCCGCCACTAGTTAGCAACGTTAGGCAGTTATAGACAACCCATAACTAAGTAAGGTACGTGTAACAACACGGCACTCATTCCACACAATTAACCACCGAGTTAGAGTGCAGTGCGCGTGGATATTACGCCACAGAGTGACGCCGCGCCGCCGCCGCGCCGGTGCCACGTACCCGCGTTCATAATGCCAGTCGACTCTACGTTTGTAACGCAATCGGGTGATCTCTTAATTGAACCCGGCAACCCGCGAAGGTCTTGCGCCGATCACGAACTCAACGACGCGACGCAACGCAACCTCATTTACCAAAATAGGACTGCCCCTAACGTGAGTAGTAACTCGAATCCGACATAAAACAATTCTAAATGAATTTAAAATTAGCTTCGGTTAATCCGGAGGCGATGGTATAAATTGATAATAATTTTATAATTACTTACTTGAATGTATTTATATTTATTGCTAGACATGACTTCACTAGACTAATAGAATGTAGTTACACAAAATATATATCAAGGGCCATAATGATGTCCCCTTAAGGACACCTGACTTAGTGAAGAAAAAAAGGAAAGACCTTTAGGGGTGTCTTGACTGTTCTCCCCATGGAGGGTCGGGTAGGATTTGAACAGGCGTCAAAGATAAGTACGCGCAACCTTACGTTTTGAATATTATTGACGTTTCCAAGCCCCTGTTTATGAATTCAATGGTATTAAAGTTTTTTACTTTGACTTTGGTGGGTCGTGGTTTAATTTAAACAAATATCTGTCGTATGAGCGACTTGTGTCATTGTAGCATCTTTTAATTTTGCATTCTTGTCTTTTTTCGTCGAATACAAACTTTTTAGAACATGTCTTTGGACTTTCGCATACCTGCTTTAGTAAAATCTGTTTACAATAAATGTATTTCTCTAGCAGTTTATTTTAATACAGTAAGTAACAGTAAAATGACATGTCATAATAACGTAATCCGATCCTATTGTCCTCAATTTTCCTTTTCAGCCGACCTTGTAGTAAATATTTTATCGATTTTTAGTTCTTATGGAACTGGGCTGCAACATATCTTCACTATTTGACAACTGTTGTGTTAGACAGTAGTATAGAAAGAACCAAGAAAACAGATAAAAGGTAAGTAAGTAGTCCTTGGTGAATGAAACCACGCAACTTGTGTACGGGGCGGCGCGGCGCCTTGGCTTCGCAACGAACGGCAGCCGCGCGATCAACGAAGCAATCGGGGCCACTTGTGCTAATGAAACACTTCAATTGAATTGGGGACAATACGCTTCTGTTTATTTCATAAAAAAAAAAAACTACACACCACGAATACTTACCGGTGATGCAGAAACAGAAACTTAATTGTATTGAAAAAGAAATACATAAAAGTTTTTAAATAGTCATAATTTGCGACAAAATTACTTGTTTGTCTGTTTACCGACTGAAGCGGAACGTTAAAGTGACAAAGTTAAATTTGTAAAGCCAAATCATCGACAGCCGTTTGATTAATTCGGTAACAATAACAATACATAATAATGGTACATTAAATTTGTTTAGTTTCCTATCTCATTTAGTTTAGTACTGGCTCGGCGACAAACCGGTTTGCCTTGTAGCAACCGAATGCTTTATTGAAATCTTAAACATATTCATAATGAACGACACAGATATTACTGGAGATTAAATATATTACTGTGATGTTAACCTATAGGTTGCCGTAGTTCAGTATTTACGATACAATTAAAAACGTTTCGAAAACGTAAATACTTTTTAGTAGAAAGTTCTAAGTATTCATTTTAAGATTTTGTTTATGTTGCGTTACGAAAAACTATGTAATATTCGTTCGGGTTCTACTTGTTGGACGTACCACGTTATTCATTGTATCTGATACCCCCGACACAACATCCCACTGGGGTCAGGACAATATATATGTTTATCAAGATTATTTTTGCCTATTTGTTATTTCTAAACATTGTTGACGGCAGAGTAACAAAGTCGTGATTTCTCCATCAAGTCAAAAGTAAAATAAAGCTTTTAAGGACTCACAAAAAACTGGGTAGAAGCATCTCTATATCGGCTGAATATAAAATAGTTCACGTGACCTTGATCGGAGCCACGAAGAGTTCGCCGGCCAAATATTAATTAAATATTAATAACTCGTTTGGCCAGTCCACTCGCGTGTTGATTCTCCACTCAACATTTAAGATCCGACTAATATATTTAAGATACGACATCTGTGTACTTGATATTCGTAAGTTTGTTACTCATCTCAACCGATATGCGCTTAATTGTTGGTGTTCTGGTAACTACGGTAACCTTGAGTAAATCATACACTGCAGTTGACTTTACGATAAGTTTTCATTGTTTACTCTGAAGTTAGTCGTGATATTTAGAAGTAATAAAGGGGAAATCGTACATAATGAGGGTACAGATCTTGTTGGCCTTAGAAGCGAGGGTCTGAGGTTGTTCGTCAGCGACAGCGAAGCGTCAACTCATGCGGATGTAAGGTACGTGTCGCACGCAATGCAATAATACGTTGTGATTGTCACGCAAGCGGACCTAATCGATATAATAATCATCTATGCTGAAGGTTCGATTCACTGTGTCAATTAATGTTTACTCTAGATACTTTTAAGAGCAGTAGAACTCTCGCCAAGTTCGTCCGGGGAAGTACTGCCACCATGCCCATTTCTGCCGCCAAGCAGTAACGCGTTCGCGTTACTGTGTTCCGGTTTGAAAGGTGTGGTTGCCGGTGAAATTACAAGCACACGAGACATTCCACCTACACGTCTCATAGTTACGGGCGCATACGATGCGACTTGGGTACTGTCGTACCTAGTAGGGGTGGACCCAAGTCGCATCGGTTGTTATGGGCCGAGGTTACCACTTACCACCGGGTGGGCCGTCGGCTCGTTCCGTACCAGATAACATAAAAAAAAAACTTTAAATATATATACACGGGGCGACCTTTACGGGCAACACGCATCTTGGAACAAGTATTCGAAATGTCATCAGGTACTTGTGCGCTCATGACTGTGGGCGGTGGCAAGGTGTAAATAGTAAGTGGATCCCGGAAGCATCTTGTTGAAGGTCGCGGATCGGCGGATCGTCGAGACGGCCTTGCCGCTGGCTGTGCCACTTTCTCCATCACCGCTTGCAAAAGCCCACGTGAAACAATTGGGAGTTCCACAGGCTCGGTTACACCGACGCACTCTTTGGAACGACTGACATAATCACCCGAAATTACCGTTTCCATACAAGAACTATCCGAGGACGATATACTCAACATAAGCAGTATACAAGTATCTTCCATCTGTTACCAACAAAACCTTGGGCTTGGGCTGTGACGAGACATTCTCTTTGTTATATGCCGTTGCTGTATCTTCATGGAAATACAACATTCGATCTAATTATCTTTGTGACGCAGACCTACCCGAGCAAGATAATATTAATACTTAATATGTGAATGAAATACATTAAATTTTTTATTTGAACATAAACCGAAAAACATTAAGTATTAAATCGTGAATAAGTCGATAAGATTTTTGTTTCTTTTTAATGGGCGTGTAATTCCATCTGAAACTGGATCCTCGCAACACTAACGTCATTGATGATTTCAACCGAATTACGATGAGCCACACCGATAGAGATCAGGGTTTCAAGTACATTATAAATCCGACATAATGTTCTGTCTGAGTCGAATATTCCAGAGGTTTTGAAATGTATCAAACTAATTTGTGTCAGTCCAGTCAAACGAGCGTGTTTGTGTGCATTTCCTTGAGATGGTTAGTCGGAGCAGAGACATTTGAATTCTAATAATGTATATAACCAAACGCGGCCACCAAAATGTAGACTAGGCCGTTGCGTAAGTGAAACCGGTCATCTGAACGAAACTGGCGTCATTATCTTGACAATACCGATTTGCGTAAATATTTGACGTCGTTGTAACATAAATTGGTTTTGACGAACAAACTCTACATGGGAGAAATCGAAGGTTATAATGCAATGCAATAAGTAAACCAGTGGGAGCTTACATGACGGCAAAAGCTGTAGTGTGGGATGGTTAGTAAAAATATACAAATTAAGTATGCAATAAATTTCAACTGCATTCTCGTGTAACACCGTTAAATGCATTGTTATCATGTGTACCGTTTTTCAAGAAATTATACATAAATATTATTTAATTAAAGATGCTTTCAATGATTTGCAAATAAACGTGGTTAGTCCAAGCAGTTTTCTTTAGTATTTAAGAATAAACTAATTATTTGATGATTCACTCGAGAACTATTAATAAGTAACATAGAATTAAGTTATTCCTAAATTGCTAAAACTTACTCCTGGCAGGCCAAATATTCAGACAAACCGATTTAGTCTTACCTGAAAAACGAACAAAACAATAGATTACAATAAATTCAACGAATATTAAATACATCGAGGAGGAGCTATTAAATTTTTATAGCAAATTTTGAGTATATTGATTGAAATCGTCTTTGCAAACATAATATCTACCAGCTGTGAGACGGTGTTTTACTATAGAGAGTTTCTGATTTTATAGGCTGAACACTTCAACTAGACTTAGACGAATATGATGATATATTGCCAAGAAATCATCATAAATGAACTGATGATTCCTTCAGGTAGGAAGGCGAGCGTGGCAGCTCGTGAGGTAAGGTACTGTGAGCGGCTGACCTTCGCCGAGGAGCAGGCGAATGTGCTCATCAAAGCTCAAAACGTTTCATAAACACCTATAATTAATTACATTATAGCGTATTAAGCATTATTATTAGACGACGTGCCTCTCTAATTTTGTTTTTCAAACATTACAATACCAGTTCTAAAATGTTGCTTTAAATGTTAATTAGGTTCAAGCGCGACGCACTCTGCCGGTTGGCTGTCGTTTTTTATTGTTCCTTGTGGTCTGCGGGTTCGATTCTTCCCAAAGTCGTTGTACAATTGCGTTGTGAGTGTGGGGGTGGGGGAGGAGGAACGGAAGCGGAGAAACGTGCGCGACACATTGTGCGAACTGGCACCGAATGGCAGTCACTGGACGGCCATGCGCAGGCGCAGGCCTTCCTTCGCTAATTACTTGTTATTATGTCTCCAAACCAACACATGTGCCACATCCGTTCTCAGCGTTTTTTCGAGTGCCAATTAATGATTGCGAGTCGAACTGAGCTCTTTATTCTATTTTGGGTCATCGTGTCTACAGTTCAAACATCATGAGTCGGCTGCTCAGACACTCAAGTCCTCATAATTGAAGGTTGCTGGCACAATTATGTAGGCAGTGAGCAAAATAATATAATAAAATTACCTATGCACGTAGTTAACGTTCAAACAAGCGTTTAATGGTAAACCAGGTCATAAAACCTACAGTGTTATCCTGCCGAGGAATCTCTTTAAGTAGAGAAGAATGCGGCTGCACTGAACATAAAATAATATAATTCTGTTTACATGAATCATTACCACAGCACGAATGAAGTTAGCTATTACATCTGGTTTCACTTTCAATAGTTGCACTCAGTGGGTTGGGTCAGTGCATCGCTGTGAGCTGTCAGGGATGTTCATACTTAGTTTGCCTACCAGCTACGATAAGTTAGAACTATGTACCTACATGTGTATTCTGATCAAATGTGATATAAATGACATAAAAATCAATAATGCCTTAACATTAAAAGTATTTAACAGAACATAAATCACTGAAACTGTTCGAAATCTAACAGAAATACACATTGAGATGATATCCTCACTACAGGATGATTTATATTGAGACGCTGCTCCGTACATAAAATTTGTATGAATAATTCACCCATGAATCATGAAGATTGCACTACATTGCATGGATAGATACAAATTTGCAATCATTCAAGGAAACAACAGAGATGCGGACGTGAGAGGTAAAGATGATTATATTTAGACGATTCGTAACAAGTTGAACAAACTGTCGCTCGTAAAACAAGCTCGAGGAAACACTATCACCAGACCCCCGGCCCCCGGGCCCCGGGTCACCTGATAACGATAACATTTGAACCGCCTCTGTACTAGTTTTGGATAAGTTATCTACTTGCGTCACGAATGATTTACTCAAAAATATGTTTCAGTGAATAACAATAAGGGTAAGGGCGTATTCAAATTTGTCGCTGCGAGCTGTGTGGCAATTATGCGCAATCTAAGCAACGCGAGACGGATCACTGGCTGTTGATTAACTACTTGTTTCCACCTGACGTTAGTCATTTACCTGTCACCTGTTGTTAACAAAGTCAAAGTCAAAAACTTTATTTCCATAGAATTCATAAAGAAATGGCTTGGAAACGTCAATATTCAAAACATAAGGTCACGCGTACTTATCGATAAGTTTGATGCCTGTTCAAACCCTATCCGACCCTCCATGGGAAACGCCACGAAGCGCTTTTGGGAACTAGCTCTCAACTGAGATTAGAGTTTCCACGAGTTAAGTCCCGTGGCGAAACCACGAACTAATTTGGAACAACAGAATAATGTGCTTTCACGTAGACACTAGCGCCACAGCCGAGGGGATTGTGGAATGGACTCTACCGGAGCACACGGTTAGTGCGATGCTTGGTGGGCAGATATTCAAATCACCCATACGTTACCTTTAACAGTATGTGTCGTAACCGTTTCCACGATCAAATTTAAAACGAAAACGAGGTGTATAAAACTCGTGTCGAGCGGTTATGGAAACTAGTTATTACGTGAAACTGCGAGTTCGTTTTCCACGGTTGATCATCGGAGCATGGCTTACTACGTCATGGAATAAAACACCCCACTTGTCACGGTGATGGTTTTCCCCCTACGCTCCGCGAAGAGTGAGAGGGTCTTTGCTCTGGCGAGTAATTGACTAGTATTACTAAATGTTTACTTTGCGTTGCAATCGGCGATTGCGCTGCGCCCGCGCAGTCACGACAACGCAGCTCTTCTTCGTGTCGAACCCGAAGCCGGTGCCAACGATTCCATTGTGGCATTATTTCTAACTTTCGAGGAAGTAGCTCTCCGTGCTGATCATCCTTATTAAGCTAACGAGAGCGTGGTGGTCTAGCGGTACTGACCTCCGAGTTTCAATCCGGTGGTCGCCGGTTCAAATCCCGACGTGCACTTATGAGTTTTTCAATTGAAAGATTTACGTGCGCAATACCACGTTCTCAAAACGGTGAAGGAAACAACGTGAGGAAACCGACATGTCCTAAAACTAAAAATTCGAAGACATGTGTCGAGTGCACGAAAGGAGCATCTTTGAGGCGCAATTGCAATTCTTCCACCACACTGGTTTGACAGAACCGGTGACTCGAAGAAGAAGAAGCTAACAGTGAGTGGGCAAGGGGCAAGAGGTTTCTCATGTGATGGACGGTAATTTAGACGCATAACAATAATTCACGTGTGCGCATTTCATGGAGCCCTGGGCTCGGTGCGCGGCCACCGGAACCCACCGATGCACGAAGCACCGATTTGATGGTGCACGATATTGTACACGGCGGAGGTAAGTCCCACCTGTTTACAACATGTTATTTGGCCCGCGCTAGATCACTGATATAACACAGTAAAACATTATTATTTTAGAAGACATTATATATTATTTCAATATCATTACGTGTAGGTAGCTTTCTGAGAAGATACACTTCAAATATTCGCGGTAGTTTCCATTTAATTTATTTCCAAGGTTAAGTTTTACATGCATTTTAATAGCGTATTGTTTTTTGTTTTGGAAGAGCGCATTAATTTATATCGACTGGTAAATCTGACATGTTTATTGTGACAGGGTTTAATAATCGGTTTAAATTTACTTTATAATCGACTCCAGTTATTGAACGTTCGTTTTTGCATAAAAGTGCATTTAAGATGCCGCTGAAGATGTTTACAGTAAACATTGATCGATTTGAAAATAACTGAAATTTTACAATTTTACTGATGTAAGTAAATTTTAGTTAAGTGTCGTTGGGGAAATCATATCATGTCATTCATAATACTAATAGTTTTTTGAGATTCAAATTTACAAATAAAGATTTTTATCTTATCTTTATCTTATTTATGTTAAAGATGGCAAAGCTTAGTATCATAGGTGAGTTAGCATAGCAACATGTGAAAATGTTGAATTAGCGAAACAATCGATTAAACCGTTGCCGCGTGATTGATCGATTCACGATTCGATTGAATAATATAAATAGGCGCAAGTAGGTGTTTAATAGACTTATTGACTAAGAAGCATATCTAGGCACCTCCGCTACAAGACAGCTAGTAAAAACATTAAGTAACTAGGTTTTGTTAGATTTTTTGTCGATCAGCGTGGATTAAGTCATGCTTATTGAACTTTAAATAAGAAGTTGTTCACAATCAATGGTAAATGATCGAACAGTGCTACAAAGTATGTTTAAATCACATATACTTCAACGATTTAGCTAAGAAACAAAGAGGGAATAAGTATTAATTTTAATTTATCCTATTAGAACGTTAATTATATATTATACTTATGGTATCAAATTAAATATACTAAGATTATTATTTAAGTTTAGTCTTTCAAATAACTACCACGATTTATAAAATATAAATAATATTGCTGTGGTAGTGTATGAATATAAGTGCCAGTGAAATTACAGGTACAAGAATTATTCGATTTATTTTTGATGATCAAATATTTCTTGCGATTCTTCATTGTTCTTTATATACTTTAGTATAGAAGGATCTTAAGTTGTATTGCTGTTGAAATCGGCTGGTAGGCATACCGCTTAACAGGTGGGCCATCTGCTCGTCGCTTACGTTAAACTATTAAGTTCAAAAAAATACAGGTACTCTAGACCATTGTCCGAATTCCGGATAAGCCTTACTATGTAACCGCTCAATTAAGAATTCAAAACTAAAATAATAGCCTCCATTATAAGACATGGGTGTGAATTCGGCCTTAGAAGCCATGTTTCGGATCGAGCTGAACAGGAAGTGAGAAGGCCTTGCGAAGTTCAACGCCTTCTGTGACGAAGCCTCCCAGGTATACCATTCTGTACCACAGAATACACAGCAACGTGTAATAAGTGACATTTAACATGGCTCAAAGCTTCCGCCATCAAGGGAAAATTGACCTCCGAACTTTGCGTGCTGCAATACACATTTGAGACGGGCATTATGCAAGTCCGCTTAGATTAGACGTTCAGTTATATAACTGTGTGAAACTTCAGACTGTGAAACAATACACGTTTCAGACACATTTCAATGGATCGTGTGAAATATCTACAAGAGTAAGTTGATGCGAACAAATTACATTACACATTTGGCCGACACAGAAATAACATCCCAGTATGGGAGTTACTCTTCTACTTCGAGTCACCGGTTCTGTCGAACCAGTGTGGTGAAAGGATTGTAAGTGCGCCTCAAAGAGAATCCTTTCGTGCACTCGACACATGTCTTCGAATTTTTAGTTCTAGGACATGTCGGTTTCCTCACGATGTTTTCCTTCACCGTTTTGAGAACGTGGTATTGCGCACATAAATCTTTCAATCGAAAATCTCATAGGTGCACGTCGGGATTTGAACTGGCGACCTCCGGATTGAAACTCGGGGGTCAGTACCGCTAGACCACCACGCTCTCAAAGAAGGTTGAAGGTCCTGAAGTGCATTTAAACTTGTCCATATTTCTGCGCAATTGTAGTACTGTCGTCCGACCTCGGCGGGTTCTGGATGCGTCATCGACCCGATGTATTGTTTTGTAAGTTAACTAAATGTATGTGTCCGGGTTCCGCTGTCTTTAACTATTTGTTTAGTCATTGCAATGCTCGTTTAAATAAGTCCGCGCTCCATTAACAGTGAGGTAGTTAATTTGGTCGATAACTTTGTAGTGTGTATAAACGGCCAATTAAAATTCGTCTACTTAAATCGACGGCACAACGGCAGAATAATGTATTTCCTTTATAGGCAAATTAGGTGAACGAGAGGCCGCAGACCCTTTCTTTTATATTGGTGAAGCGATCGTAAAACTAATTTCTTTGTGATATCACGTCGCACGTAATTGCAGCGAATGTGTCGCAAGAGGGCACCACCCACGGATCAAGATCGTTTTGTTGCGAAAACTCGCACGCGACTGGCGCTGGCGTAACACTAGACATTCGTACCCTACCCTACGCGTTAGCTCTATCCGTTTTCAGACAAGGAAAAGCCAATGTATACACACACTCGTGACACAAATATCCATTGTAGACATTGTGTGTTTAAAGACACCTCCAAAAAGTCAAGGTTAGCATCCCGTATTGAATAAAATCATTGACAAACTTCATGAATACTAGAGTAATGTAATTTTTTGGGGCCATTTTTATATTGAGTCATCCATTACCCATTGTAATGATTGTTGGTAGCCCGTGGTAGATTGTGTGTCAATAATGAAAGTGGCGTCGCGTTGCGTCGCGTCGCTAGGTCATTGCCAGTCCGAGCCTTACATAACCCATGTGTTACCATCCATCGTGCCCGTTTCCGAGGCGGCTGTGTTGGGCGTTTGTTTTTGTGTGCCACATTTGTTGTCCAGTTTACGCGGTCACATGACATAATGATTATATTGTATTCGATTAAGTAACTCCGTCTTGAGAGCGTGGTGGTCTAGCGGTACTGACCCCCGAGTTTCAATCCGGAGGTCGCCGGTTCAAATCGCGACGTGCACCTATGAGTTTTTCGATTGAAAGATTTATGTGCGCAATACCACGTTCTCAAAACGGTGAAGGAAAACATCGTAAGGAAACCGACATGTCCTAGAACTAAAAATTCGATGACATGTGTCGAGTGCACGAATGGAGCCTTTTTGAGGCGCACTTACAATCCTTTCACCTGGTTCGACAGAACCGGTGACTCGAAGAAGAAGAAGGACCTTCAAAAACCATTCAATAGCATACTCTTATATTAACACTACTTCGAAACATTAACGAAAACAGATAAGTTAGAAACTACTGGAACACATTAACGAGTCATCGGAACAATCCGAGCTATTATTACATTTGTTTACACGATTATTGATAAGAATGGTCGTTTAATAGTGTTGTTGTGTGACGCGACACGACGCCAGCAAAAGTGAGAGTTCGAAGGTCCACTTCCTGGGTATCGGCGGCACGCGCGGATTATAATCACCGTAATACCTCCGCGGTGGTGCAACGCGCTTATGCAAACTGCAATCGACCAAAACATGCGCAACGTACGCCGATTACACTTTATATTACGATAACTACCGTATACGTTCTCGGCGAGATTAAACTCCGATAGTGATTCAATCAAGAATTGTGACACGCTTAGTGAAGCTTGAACAGCAGTAGAACTCTCGCCAAGTTCGTCCGGGGAAGTACTGCCACCATGCCCATGTCTGCCGCCAAGCAGTGAAGCATTCGCATTACTGTGTTCCGGTTTGAAAGGTGTGGTTTCCGGTGATATAACAGGCACATGAGACATTCCACCTTCACGTCTCAGAGTTACGGGCGCATACGATGCGACTTGGGTCTTTTCGTACCTAGTAGGGGAGGACCGAAGTCGCATCAGTTATGGGCCGAGGTTACCACTTAACACCAGGTGGGCCGTCGGCTCGTTCCATAACTGTATTACATAAAAAAAAAAGCTTAGTTCCGCTCTACAGAGCCCGAATCTCGTTTCTCCCTGCCATATAGCCGTGAAATGACAAAATATCGACAAACCGCCACTGAAGATGGTAATCAAAAAAAATTGTTAGTGCGATGGAACCCTAACATAAAAAAAAAACCCTTTTGTAACGGTACTGAAATGCTACCTGGTGGTTGTAGTTGCTGGTTCGTCTCCATTCGGCCGTATCATTGATTACGAAATAAGAAAGTTAACTAAGTGTTATTTGGTTCAGGGTATCTGGTATCCGTTAAAATGGTCAAATCAGTGGTGTGACGAACCTCGGTGCATTCGTTTCATATCAATTTCCATTCCACTGGTAACATGTAGGTGAAATAAACTTACACTCTTATTTAGTTTACTTAGACGAAACTCTTTTCGCTTTCTTGTTCCTGCTCTAGGTACATGGTTATAATGTACCCTATCAAGCATGACGAAAATATATTTACCATTATAATATGTAAAAATAAGAAATTTACTTTTGGATTTGGAGTTTTATTTAGTGTCAACTCGCACCATTACTACGCCAAAAACAAAGTGAATAATCGATGCATAATTTATGTGGACTAGATCGGTCACGATACTGACCCCCTTAAGCGCAACTTCAACGTAAAATGTTGTTTTGGTGTTACGTAAGGCGGTGTTCTTAACGGCTGTTATATAAAGCGGTGCTGCGCGGGCGCAAGTAGGCGAGCGAGACAGCGCAACACCGAGTAATGGTAAAAGTGTTACGCGCTGAACTCAATTCTGCGGCCGCTTGTGACGCAACCGCAGGCTCCGATGTGTGCCACGAGTGCAGCACAACCTTTGGTGAACACTCTCCTCAGAATGTAACCTCACCGTCCGATTACATCACTGTCAACTTTACGTGACCAGTTGAGTCTTAGTTATCAGTTCATTTGTTATTTTAATGTTCTATAGCTTTGCTAGACTATAGTTCGGCACAAGGGTTCATCATCATCATATCAGCGGGTAAAAGTCCACTGCTGAACATAGGCCTCCCCCAAAGATTTCCATTTTGAACGGTCTTGAGCCACCTGCATCCACCACTGCAGACCCTGACTACGTCATCAGTCCATCGGGTAGGTGGCCGCCCTACACCGCGTCTGCCGGTTCGTGGTCGCCATTCGAGAACCTTTATTCCCCAACGGTTGTCGGTTCTTCTAGCTATGTGGCCTGCCCATTGCCACTTCAGTTTGCTTATTCTGAGAGCTATGCCGATAACCTTGGTTCGTCTACGGATTTCCTGCACAAGGGTTGCGAGTTGCAAACTGACATTGTCGCAAATGACTTCTCGTTTGATAAGTCATCAATGCTCACTTCTCCCGTGTCTTTGACGACACACAAAATTGTATATAAAAAAAGTTGTTAACATTCTACTTGGTAGTAGAATTGGATCAGTTGATTTGACTAAAAAATGCTGGAAACTATCGTTAGATATTCCTTTGCAAATTGTTGTAAATATAAACTTAACAATACATGTGAAAATGCTCCCAGTTACTTAACGATTCACAAGTCTTCAATTATACAAATTTCAGTAAGATGAAACATACTTTTAAAACTGGAATTTTACATTTTTATTGTACGTATGAATAGTTTATTTTTAAGCATTAGCTTTTAATCTTACTTTATGCTCTGGGTTAACATCAATAGCTAACCAACACAGTTTATAGCTAAAGAGAAATCAACACCCGCAAAGAAAGGGAAATTAATAGCTAGGTTACGCGTAAGTACATGAAATTACACATTGTTTTTCACAACAACGCTAAATTACCAGCGGTTATCAGGGCGACCTGATAAGATAGAGTACAGTACACTACCCCTTTGTTTACACAGTGCACTCCAACATAAGACCTTAGATAATGCATTATCTAAATAAGTACGACATCTAGTTATTTGCTTACTAACTCATCTCTTTCCTTTGTCTCGCTGAAGTGAGTGCGGCTTAAGTTAATATCAAACACGCCAGACTACAACGTTAGTAGTAATGGATAAGATAACTACGGTTAGTATTTAAAAGTGAGCAATCAAATAAATTATGATTTGACAGCGCCCGGATTCACAAGAAACCATTAGTGGTCCTAGAGCAAAGGTCAACTATCAGTCAAATGAAGGACAAACTAACAATTACCTAATAGTCTATTGTGGCAATTTATTATAGAAGACACGACATTTTAAGACTCGAATCCTTCATATAGAGAAGAACTATAGACGAAAACGCTATTCTTTTGAACTCTATTCTAATTTATAAAATATGGTTACGAACGATACTAAAGAGAATGCAGCCAGAAATGGCAAGTTACCACTGGCAAGATAATTGGACATTATGTTTTGCTTTTCAATCTGATAACGAAGGCAGGCGATACCCGTCAATAATATTCACTATTTGTATTTGTTTCACAGTCATAATGTTGTTTTATCAGACGACATGTGCGAAATATACACAGATATTATGATAAAAGTTGACTTTTCAATACAAATTTCCAGAGACCTGAGCTTCATGTTGTCTTTGCTTTTTCTATTCGTACATTTCGCCTCCTAGGATCAAGTCCGTGATTATTACAACTATCAGAGTATTCCTTCTTTTTTTTAATTAATTTATATGACATTGTTTCTTCAGGCTGCGCGCCTATGCTTCTGTCATGTTCCTGAAATGCTTCGTCGTATCATGGGTGTACTTAATGGCATCCTATACAACATACGTGTTCGCATCATATCTAGTAACTGATGTATCGGGAACTAGAGCGTGCTTCAAAATTTTCATATCTGTTTTGCGTTTATGGATATTTTCGTTTCATTCACCAGCACACAGTTCTTAGCTTCATGTCATTGCACCTTCGACACAATGACAGAAGACATTGGAATTCTTGTATATTCTTCAGTGATGTGTATGATTTTGTGTGTACGTCATCTCGTTGGCCGTGGGCGTGGACAATGCCGTTTGTCCGACATTGAACCCTCGCATTTACTCTGTAGAAACAATTAGCGACGCTTCTACCTAACGACACTATTTACACAGCAACGCAGCCGTGGCTCGTCTTGATCACTTTACATTACACCCATATACCGACTAAAATACATATTAAAGTACAATAGTACCAGTAAAATAATTTTAAGTTGATACCCAGGTGCATACATGTAGTAGCCTTATTTACAGCGGTACTGACCCCCGAGTTTCAATCCGGAGGTCGCCGGTTCAAATCCCGACGTGCACCTATGAGTTTTTCGATTGAGAGATTTATGTGCTCAATACCACGTTCTCAAAACGGTGTAGGAAAACATCGTGAGGAAACCGACATGTTCTAGAACTAAAAATTCGAAGACATGTGTCGAGTGCACGAAAGGAGCTTCTTTGAGGCGCACTTACAATCCTTACACCACACTGGTTCGACAGAACCGGTGACTCGAAAAAGAAGCCTTATTTACAGAAGGCAAATCCTAAAGGCATGCTTAACACCTTGTAGGTTATACTGTCGTGAGGCGTGTGGCAAATGGCGAGCTCATCGCCACCACGAATAACTCAGCAAAACAGCCAGGATGATTACATAAAAAAAAATACCAATAAGTCCGGGCGAAATGTGCATTAATTACTGATTTAAAATCTGGCATATATAATATATCTTAGGTAAATACTTTTTTTATTGCTTTTTATTTTCATTATTTATTTTTAAAAGTTACAAGGGCTTACATTTACCTGTCGAGCAAGCATATTATATTTTTTGATTCTGTTAATTTGCACAGTAACCATATTTTATATTTGCAAATATAATTAATATCATACAGATTCAAGCATGTATAATAATAGGAAATATATATTATATATATTTACCACCGACAAATACTCGCTTTCCGCTATATTAAGTGCACATCATGAACCAAGTCGCCGGCGAGCGGGCTAGTTCAAAACAAAACCGGCTCAATGTTAAATGAAACCGACAGTTTATTTAAGCGTTGATATCCTAAACTGGTTTTAGAGCGTTGCAGCTTCGTGTTTCTCAAAATGAAATACCGACTAGTTATCGTGAGTCGAGTCGCTAGTATGTTTAACTTTGGTGATTAAATCTTTGACTGGCAAGCATTGTAAGTAATTTGTAATTGTATGCCTACGTCTAGAAGTCAAAGTCAAAGTCAAAAACTTTATTTTCATAGAATTCATAAAGAAATGACTTGGAAACGTCAATATTCAAAACATAATGTCACGCGTACTTATCGATAAGTTTGATGCCTGTTCAAACCCTATCCGACCCTCCATGGGGAACAGTCAAGAAACCCCTAATGTAGGGATTCCTTCTCTTTTCGCGAGCACGATCCTTGTAACAATTGAGTACTTAGGTCTATGTACATTTACACACATTATATAATATAATATGTACCGTATGTAATGACTTGTAACATGTTGTTATAAATAAATGATTGTATTGTATTGTATGACAGATAACTATTAAGTGAAGACGGAAATTCAATTTAGAACGCAAATGTTATCACTTTCCGTAACTGTAGTTCTGCCTCCTATCCTAAGTATTGTAAAACCCAACCCAAGCAGGTAGTGCCATTTCAAGATAATCGAGCTGTGTATCCCAATTTGGGATTGATGGGTGCGCGGGCGTCGCAAGGCGATCGCCGAAGCCTCATCTGTCTCATATTAGCGTCTAGTGTTTTTACTAGCATCGGAGCATAACAGCATCTCCACGTTGAGCAACGACGCGTTCCAATACGAACGACATAATCAATCTCATTTCAAGAGCAGTAGAACTCTCGCCAACTTCGTCCGGGGAAGTACTGCCACCATGCCCATTTCTGCCGCCAAGCAGTGAAGCATTCGCATTACTGTGTTCCGGTTTGAAAGGTGTGATTTCCGGTGAAATAACAGGCACACGAGACATTCCACCTTCACGTCTCAGAGTTACGGACGCATACGATGCGACTTGGGTCTTGTCGTACCTAGTAGGGGACCGAAGTCGCATCAGTTGTTATGGGCCGAGGTTACCACTTAACACCAGGTGGGCCGTCGGCTCGTTCCGTAACTGTATTACATTAAAAAAAATACTAAACATGTGTGTTGGAAAGATATACCTCGGCCATAGGCTATGCGTCTGAGGGGCGTGCGCAGAAGCAGTAAGGCGCTGCGCTTCGACGTAACAAAGGGTTGACTCACGTCCGGACTCCAGTCGGAGAAAGGAGCCGGGCTAAAAATAGTACAGCGGCGGTTAGGAGCGCGGCCGTTGGGCCTGGCCTACGAGACGCGGCTGGCCCTTGCCCTGCGCGACCGCTGTCCAATCATCTCGTCTCGACCACTCTCCAGCTAATGAACCTACACATTTTAAACTACAAGTTAACTTGTGCCAATCTATAGCTGTACATCATTACGCACAGTTAAATTATTGAGCCGATTTAATATGCGAACTGAATTGTTATCAATACAGTTGTACTTCGTACTTGTGACGAATGGAATACACGCCTACATTTCCGCTGAGATAGACAAATGTGACCCGCGTGGTAGATTATAGCCCACTGTCTCACGATAGGACTATTTATAATGTCTATTCGTTCAAAGGAATGTTGTAAAAGAGGTATTAGAATAATGACTGAGTGAGTAGTTCACACAAAGTTAGATTGTCTGTCGACAGTATTTACTGTGATCGCACTTAAGACCGCAATGACGCTACAGATGCATTTAGAGTTTAATAACTGCTTTAAACTTGAGTTCTCTTCTTCTTCTTCTTCGAGTCACCGGTTCTGTCGAACCAGTGTGGTGAAAGGATTGTAAGTGCGCCTCAAAGAAGCTCCTTTCGTGCACTCGACACATGTCTTCGAATTTTTAGTTCTAGGACATGTCGGTTTCCTCACGATGTTTTCCTTCACCGTTTTGAGAACGTGATATTGCGCACATAAATATTTCAATCGAAAAACTCATAAGTGCACGTCGGGATTTGAACCGGCGACCTCCGGATTGAAACTCGGGGGTCAGTACCGCTAGACCACCACGCTCTCAAACTTGAGTTGAAATGCACTGATGTAATACGCCCGAGTTCCTCGAAGTAATGGGAAAACGACACTTCAAGTTGATCTAAGTAGGTAGGTTGGGCGATCAAGTCCCACGCGTCGCATTTCGCCAATGATGCATGAGAGGAAACAATCTGCAGCTAAAGTTACTTTATTGTCGCTGGTGGCTCCCACGATAGCCATTTATTGTTTGCGCTGCACTCGAAGGTTTCTGCGACGGCTAGGTGTTGGGAAACCGAGTAGAACCGGTTGTTTGAGTAACTATATTGCGAAAAGTGTGGAAAGCTTGTATTTACTTGAGTACAATTATGCAGAAATCTATAAACTACGCCCGAGTAAACAATTCACTGAAATGAAGACGGACACCGCGGGATGGATCGCGTTTGTTTAGGTCAGATATTGCGTTAACTTTTCGACCTTACCGCTTCGTCGCAGAGTCAAGCGGTTAAGCAAGATTTGACTAACAACCTGAACGGTTGCGATAAACACTTTAGTGGCAAACAATGAGCTAACAGAAAAACGACTTTTAGTTAGGAGGTTGATGTTAAAACCATTTCAAAGTTCGGGTGCTAACCTTATGTGAGTCTTAGAGTTTAAAACTCATTATTATAAGCTATGTAAGATATTTTATCTGAGAAAATAACTAGATAGACAGATTGCGTTATTTGCGTGGTGCGTGCTAGCGTAATGCATGGCAAGTCCATACACGCCTACTGACCAACTAATGACCAGCGAAATAGGTGAACTAAATAAATGACGAAATAGATCCTCAAACTATTATTTTACAATGTTCCCCAGTCTGTCTGTCTTCCCAGCTGATCTTTTAACTAAAAATATTTGACTATTGAAATATTCTATACATTTGTTATGCACTAGCCTGCTAGCCGTATTGTTACTACTATTTACTAAAAATGAATTCTAAAATAAATCCGAAAAGAACTTATCGTCCGTTTCGGGACAAAGAGAAGATACGACACAAAAGCCTCTATCTGAATTTAAGGGTGTCACAAAAAATAATGGGGAACGGTTTTATTTGTAATGCGGCAGGTAGACGGTTGTAGGTGCGAGTATTAAGACCCGAATACCTCCAAATGGGAATTTGACGGATATGGAAAAGAAAATATCAAAAATAGAAGAAAAAAACACCACGAAGATGCACCTTTCCAAATTCCCACTAGTGCAATTCTATACGTTACGAATGTGTGTCATCTATGAATCTGAATTATAATAAAATGGAATTAAATTCGATTAGCTTTGCTTCGGAACACTTTAAATAAAAAATGAAAACCAATTTATAATCAAATCTCCGTTTACAGACAAATATAAATAGGCCTGAATTAAAGTTGGTTTGAGTACACTGATAAGGGTATATACTAATAGAACACTTAGTACAACTTAATTATTACTTATTTTAAACTTATCATATGGTAAAAGGCATCAGCTAAAATCCAAACATCGACGACTTAATGTCAGTCACTTCCAATACCTGTTACCACAAAATCCGAAACCGGCAGGTACTAACAGCCTCCCTTTTTAAAACCCACCCTCTCATTTTAGCCTTTCAACTTGCTGCCCTTGAACATAATCCAAGGAAAATGAGCAACCCCAGCAACAAGTGCCCTGACGAAGACCAAACACAAAAGCAGGTAGCGTGTCTTGTGCGTTCAAAGTTCAACTCAATACCACAGCAATAAGAGCGAGTTCACTTTGTTGTGCCCATAAAAACGAAACGAGGGTCTCGCACACGATTTTGATCCCTATTTAGATAGCTTCTACGTAGAAACTAAGTCATAAAACCACATGAAACATTTTACATAGCCTCAAATACATCAATTTTTTTTAAAATCGTGAATAATATTACATTTCAAAAATTTGTTATGTCGAATTTTATAACAAGAGAACAGCCGGGCTGGTACGGAAAAACTTATCAAAGTCAAAAACTTTATTTCCATAGAACTCATAAAGAAATGGCTTAGAAACGTCAATATTCAAAACATAAGGTCTCGCGTACTTATCGATAAGTTTGATGCCTGTTCAAACCCTATCCGACCCTCCATGGGGGAACAGACAAGAAACCCCATATTAGGTATCTAGTTTACTGTTACTGCTAGGTACCCTACTGACAACCTGGCTTTAGTGGGTGGCCAAAATGTAACTAGTAAACAAGTATATAAACAACAGAGTAAATAATGAGTTTGTTAACAACAAAAATGAATACATGTTAAAGGTATACAAAAATCCAGACCGTGCGGTCAGATGTCGACCGATAGGAAGGTTCAGTAAAACAGAAATATACCTAGATGTCGTTGCTTAGCAACAAACACGTAGATAAAATATTACCCGAACCTACGAAGGTAAGGTAAAACAAAAAAATGAAGGTATTAAACATTTTATTTTACTTTTGAATCTGTCAAAAATCAGGCAAATGTCAGGTTGCAGAATACCTTACTAGGTTAGCTAAGTTACGATACAGAAATTACACGAAATATCTAATACCCCATAGCGAAGGATTTATGCCATACAAAATATTATGATTAGGAAAAGCCTGAAAAATTTAAGGTTTGTTTTCATTCGGATCATTTGCAGTTCCGATAACAAATATATAATATACCTTTGTGATTGTATATACACTCCGGTAAATTATGATTACTATATGTAAAAATAAATAAAAATATGAAATAAATAGGGTAGATAAAGTTGGTACACGATTTTCACTCTATTTTAAAAACGAAGGCGGTATTACTATTTTTAAGTCACACTTACTAAAAAAAAAAACTTCAGAATTTGGAGCAACACAATGATATCATAAATTTGTGTCAAAAGTTAAAATCGAAATAAACTTACCTTCAAGAACAGATCACCAAAGTCGTACAGCGCAGACTGATGCATGATGGCAGTAGACATCATGTGTAATTACGACACTCAATCCAGATTTTTATGCTTTTCGCTTGAATTATGAGTAAACTGATCCACTGGAACACGATTACTTGTAGGTCGATGAACTCACTTAGATTTTGAAAGATATTTCTAGTCTGGGTCGGATGAATACGAGAATTTTATGGGAAACCTTCGTAAAAAGTTATTTGGTATTTCAAATAGAAAGATCGTTGCTCTTTTGTTTTGTCGTTGGGTCACTACAAACAGTGCACCAACTAGATGGCCGAGAGCCGGCGAGTTTTATTTTTTTACGGCCTACACTTTATGCCAAATCTGATTTTTTGAACACAGTTTCGCAATCGCTGCGAAAATGTACAAAACAGTCCTTTGTTTCGAAATGTCTTCACACTATCAATTACGCGTCTATACGGAAAAATCACAACTTTGGGTCAAAATTCTACGCGAACTGTCTCTATGTCAACTTTTACATTAAAAACTTTTTAGTTTACATGGACTTTATACTCCAAAAAGTTTGAATTCTGGTTGTATAAATCGCAAGTTAAAACAAATCGTCAATGTCCGCGCAAAATGCACCACACGTTCATTCCGTATCACGCTTGCTCGTGCACTGAGCGGTCTGAGCGGCCGATTCGAGCGACCGACGTTTGCTTTGGTTTGCTTTGCATGGTTCGCCGGCCGGCGGGCGGCGGGTGGCGCGGCGAGCTGCGTACCGCATCGCACGCAGCGCACGCCAGCAGAAGCGGGGTTTATTTTGTTTTCAAATCAAACAGCGCAATCACGTTTTGGAACAAGATTCGAAGCCAATCGCTTGCGTCGCGTCGGTTGGTACTCGTTTCCTTGATGTTCGACGCAAGAAATTAATCTGAATAATTCTAAATACATATAATTATACCTACCAAATAGGATATTTTAGCCTGGCAAACTATTATGTACATTCTGCGTTAGGATTTTCATTAGTTACCTAACTTTCAAATACCAACCTGCTTGCTCAGATAAGTATAAAATTGGTGATAATGTAACCATAAATAAAAATAAGGTTGTAGGTTACATATAAAATTCTAACGGCCCCACTAAACTCTCCAATATTGGGCCCGCTGTCAACTGAAATTCCCATCGACCCCACAGTTTAAAAGAAAACAATTCGATAGGACAAAATATCAAATTATTTGGCAGGAGATATCCATAGCGTTTTTTAACGTAGGTATTATGCGCGTTATATCCCTTAGTACCTACAATTAGACGTGGATTTACCGCTTAGGCCTTAAAATTTCAGATATTTCGTCATGAGTCAGGACTTTCCTGACTTTTGAAGTATAAAATTGGGCAAATTTCATGTTATTCCCTGTTTTTGGTCTTTGGCAGTTAATACTGTATTTGATATTTAGAACGTATTTAGTGTCTGAATATTTTTAAGGAGTTTTAGGGGTATTATTACACTATTCTGATCTGAATATCACGTGGTAAATGTTGAAGAGATAATTACTACTTTAGCTTAGCTTTAAGGACTTAACCCCTACATGCGGGGGATTTTTGTATGTGGCAAAGAAAAGTAGTCGTAGACTATCATAGCCAGGAAGTACGAAAGAAGGTACTAAACTATACCTATACCTAATAAAAATGAGTGGTCTGACGGGGCAGTGAACAAAAAGTAGCAATTTTAGAGCTGGTATCACCAATCGAGGAGCTTGCAACATCGGGCGCCCTCACTCGCAGCTCGCAGACTGCGGGCACTGTTGTGAGAATAGCGAGAATTCTGAAGACATTATAAATAGTTTTTTTTATCGTAAGTACAGCTTATATGGATAAGAGGAGTAGAACTCTCGCCAAGTTCGTCCGGGGAAGTACTGCCACCATGCCCATTTCTGCCGCCAAGCAGTAACGCGTTCGCGTTACTGTGTTCCGGTTTGAAAGGTGTGGTTGCCGGTGAAATTACAGGCACAAGAGACATTCCACCTACACGTCTCACAGTTACGGGCGCATACGATGCGAGTTGGGTCTTGTCGTACCTAGTAAGGGAGGACCCAAGTCGCATCGGTTGTTATGGGCCGAGGTTACCACTTAACATCAGGTGGGCCGTCGGCTCGTTCCGTAACTGCATCACATAAAAAATAAATAAAAAATATATGGATCGAGTGACGGACAACGTTTTTTGACTGTTTTAAACTTAAAATTTGGTTTTAAAATTTTATAGCGAATTTATCATCTTAAGGGTGGAATTTTCCGACACCCCGATTTAACGAGCCTTTGCACAACGAAAGGAAATGCAAATTTGAGACACAGTTCTTTATAGTTTCAGTGATTCTGATCAGGTGTATGACTGTGTTTTCTTTTATATATTTATTTATTTTGTTTATTAGGGAAAACCAACAGCTATATTAATATATTAATACTAAAATGATAACATTATTAATTACGTAGCCCATTACGTTATCCACAGGTTTTTTTATAAGCAATAGAGATGACCTAGAAGGTAACTTAGTGGATTTCAGCTGATAATGGAACCAGGTCATACAGGTGACCCCTGTATAAAACGAAATCCCTCATCAGAACTCATCTCTCCGCGAAATCTTATCACCACGACTTAGTTCGTTGCGTTTGCGTCCCTTGAGCAACTTTTTATTAAGCTATTCGTTCGCTGCAAACCCGTTTGACATAGTGTTATGCGCTATCCTACGCGCAAGCTTACGGGAATCGGGACCAACACTCGATCTTTGATACAGTTTTTTGCTACAGGCTGAGAGCGTGGTGGTCTAGCGGTACTGACCCCCTGAGATCGCCGGTTCAAATCCCGACGTGCACCTATGAGTTTTTCGATTGAAAGATTTATGTGCGCAATACCACGTTCTCAAAACGGTGAAGGAAAACATCGTGAGGAAACCGACATGTCCTAGAACAAAAACTTCGAAGACATGTGTCGAGTGCGCGAAAGGAGCCTCTTTGAGGCGCACTTACAATCCTTTCACCACACTGGTTGGACAGAACCGGTGACTCGAAGAAGAAGAAGCTACAGGCTAACACTTGACCGCAATCACACCTGATGTATATTTTACACCAATTGACTGGCCTGACAGATCAGTTGGTAGTAATCCTTCCTTTTGTGTAGGTCATGGGTTCGATTCCCAACCAGGAGAAACAATTGTGCGATGAACATAGTTGTTTTTCTGTGCCTGGGTGTTAATTTGTATTATATGTATGTAATTCCAAAATAAAAGTATATAAGTACTATATCAGTTTTCTCATGTCTGGTTCCCATGATACAAGCTTTGCTTAGCTTATTTTGGAGCTAGATGGCGCTGTGTGAGATATCCACCACTATTTATTTATTTATATCATCACCTACAAATATCTAGGGCAGGATACTTTGAATAACTTATCTTCAAGATGCATGTTATAAAGGACACAATCCCCTTAAAGAACACAGGAAATAGTGGCGTATGTAATGATATAAGTAATTGTATGAAATACTAGCTGTTGCCCGCGACTTCATCCTCGTGGAATTTGGTTTCATATTTCACCCCTATTTTACCCCTCGGAACAGAAGCATAAGTTACTACATATAACATCAGATATCTATCAGTGAAACTCCCATCAAAATCTGTCTAGCCTTTCGGAGATTAGCCTGGACAAACAGAAAGATAGTTTTTTTTTCATATATGTATACCTTTTTATATGTAAAAAGCTGTTATTTTGAAATTACAACCAGACACTCCAATTTTATTTATCGTATAGATTACGGGAATTCGTCTTTGTCGGTTTCTCGAAACACAATACAGTCGAGTTCATTTTACTTAATTAGTAAATTAATGGAAATCAAATAACTCTGGTTGGCTGTTTCATCGGCGTATGCTGACCAATATACGACTAGTTGCGCCCGCGGCTTCGCCTGCTTGGAATTCACTTTGTGATTACAAAGTATCACTGTAAAATATGTAAACAATCATTTTATCACTCTACTAAGTAAAATCCTAGCCGATGTTCGTATAAATTTTTTTTTGTTTGTAAACATATGTTTGTAAAATCAGTCCAATGTTCTGTAAAAGGCAATATCTACCTTAAATTACTCATGCGATAAGCAAATATATTTTAAAAAGATTTTAACAAAACTTACTTAAATTAAGCTCAACATATAAAAATAAATGTTAAATAAGTCAAATTTTATCATTTTATGAATTAAACTTATCATAAACTATATCTTTTTTTTTTTTTTTTTTTTTTTTTTATGTAATACATTTACGGAACGAGCGGACGGCCCACCTGGTGTTAAGTGGTAACCTCGGCCCATAACAGCCGATGCGACTTGGGTCCTCCCAAAGTAGGTATGACAAGACCCAAGTCGCATCGTATGCGCCCGTAAATGTGAGATGTGAAGGTGGAATGTCTCATGTGCCTGTAATTTCACCGGTAACCACACTTTTCAAACCGGAACACAGTAACGCGAATGTGTCACTGCTTGGCGGCAGAAAAGGGCATGGTGGCAGTACTTCCCCGGACGAACTTGGCGAGAGTTCTACTGCTCTTAAAATATCTAAGTTAAGGTTAAAATAACTTTTTTGTATTTTTATTGGTTTGTATTATATTTGCAAAAAAAAATCCACCTGAGTGGTTGACTGGTAGAAAATGCATTTGCATTAAGTCCACCTTCCGTAGAATTTACATTTTAATATATATATTCTCTTAATTGTGTGGTTTGTTTTATTATCATTATTTGTAATTATTTAATGTTACCTAGTTTAAATTAGTATAACTGGTTTCAAACATGATTTGTAAAATAACTTTTATTGAATAAATGAAATGAAAAAAAATGAAATTAAATGTACTTTGTTTTTCTGTGTGCAATAAAGTATTAAATATATGTCGTCGCGAACATTTTTATAGGTCTATTTAAGCTTTACAACTTTTCTATGGAAATGATTCAAAAGGCACTTTTCGTAACACAGGACCGTTACATAGCTAAAATGCACCTACCGAAAATTACCTTTCTTTTATTTTAACGGGATCACAGAGTCCATGTTTGACTGGTCTTGCAGCTCAGTTGGTTAGTAACCCTACCTTCTGCGCTGTAGGTCGTGGGTTCGATCCCCTCTCAGGACAAACATTTGTGTGAGAAATATAGATGTTTGTTCTGTGTCTGGGTGTATATGTGTTATATGTATGTATTTACAGAAAAAAAAGTATATAAGTATTGTATCAGTTCTCTGGGTCCCATGACACAAGCTATACTTAGCTTACTTTGGGGATAGATGGATGAAATGTCCACCATTATTATTATTTATTATTATTATAAATATGTATCCTAACGGTCCATTGTAAATATTGGTGTTTTTTTATAATATTAATCATTGGCACTAATGAGCAAAAACGAGATCTATGTATCTAACTATATTCTTATAAAACCATTACATCATACTGTGTGTATATACTACCATGTTTTATGCAAATAAAATGATTTGATTTGAATAAGTCTATCACCCTTTCCAAGTCCAATCTGTCTCTATACTAAAATTCATCAAAAATTTGTTCAGCGGCTCAGTCGTGAAATGATTACAAACAGACGGACAGATAGTTTCTCATTTATAATATCAATTTGGATTTTGCAATTAGATCTAATTCTGCGATACGATATACTTAACTATTATATTTCAATCAATACACCGTTTTTAAGTAATAAGCGCGTTTTTTTTTATTTCCTTACACATTGTTTAGTTCAGGTTCAAACGATGCGAAACTGAAGGTAAAAAAATAAATAGTAATAATAATAATAATAATAATAATACTGGTGGATAATTCACACAGCGCCATCTAGCTTGGCTTGTACTGTGGGAACCAGACAACTGATAGAATACATACATACATTTTTTTTTGTAAATACATATTAACACCCATACATAGAACTAACATCTATATTCATCACAAAATTTGCTTGTCATAGGTTGGAATCGAACCCCCGACCTACAGCGCAGAAGGCAGAGTTATTACCAACTGAGCTGTGTGTCGGAATATTGTTATTATAATTACACAATTCCGTAATAAATGGGCACAACTTATCACAGGAAATTAGCGGCGACATAATAACAAACAGTATTAAAACGAGTTATAGTCTACGGGTTAGCATGCCCTGCGCTTTGCTTCTGCTTCCTGCACAACATTATTTCAGAACAAGAGCAGTAGAACAGTAGAAGACAGTAGAACAGTTTAAGAGCAGTAGAACTCGCCAAGTTCGTACGGCGAAGTACTGCCACCATGCCCATTTCTGCCGCCAAGCAGTAACGCGTTCGCGTTACTGTGTTCCAGTTTGAAAGGTGTGGTTGCCGGAGAAATTACAGGCACACGAGACATTCCACCTACACGTCTCATAGTTACGGACGCATACGATGCGACTTGGGTATTGTCGTACTTAGTAGGGGAGGACCCAAGTCGCATCGGTTGTTATGGGCCGAGGTTACCACTTACCACCAGGTGGGCCGTCGGCTCGTTCCGTAAATACAATTAGCATTTGAGAACTGATCAATGTAGACTACGATGGCGATAAAAAAGTATATTATTGTTTATTTTGCTTCATTTAAGAAACGAACATAATTCATTTAAGGTCGATAATTATAAATACTAAAAGGTAAACAGTTTTTTTTCACGAATAGGTAAATCAAATCAATGTAATAATAAATACATGCATTAGTTAGCCTTTGTAAACTGCTGGCCATTCGTTAACAGATTGGTAAATTATGCATATATTATGATAAAATGGTGGCGAGCAAAGAGCCATTCCATTCTCAAGGTCCGACCGGGGCAAATGACTACTGATTATGGTACACCGCAGACATTCGGCATGGGCCGATATGTTGCAGAATGTCCTTGGGGCAAATTGTCTTGGGGCAGGTGGTGTTAACAGCTGCGGCCGCCTATTTAATAACTGCATGAAACATTTGACTTTCTTGCCTGTTCTTCCCCATGGAGGGTCGGATAGGGTTTGAACAGGCGTCAAACTTATCGATAAGTACGCGTGACCTTATGTTTTGAATATTGACGTTTCCAAGCCATTTCTTTATGAATTCTATGGAAATAAAGTTTTTGACTTTGACTTTGTAAATACATAGAAATACATATGAAAACACGAGAAGCATTCATAATAAATAATTCGGAAGTAATTAATTATATTAGCAACTAATTATTAATTCGTTATTATGAATTGTAAATAAATTCTTATTTTAAAAACTAGTTTTGGTATTTCTTCCTCAACAGACTCAGCAACAGTTAGCAGACAAAAAAATGCCAAATACTTTTTCATTATAAGTCAAAAGTGCACTTACCTGTGCAATTGGTATATAGGAAGGTATTGACAATGCGGGTTGCTGGTGCGGCCTAAGGCCTAAGGCCAACACAGACCAGCTACGTGTGTGTACAGACAGACAGGCGCCAGTACAGTGTTCCAAGGGAATGATAGAGTGACTGGCCTCACAGCTCAGTTGGTAGTAACCCAGCCTTCTGCGCTGTAGGTCAGCGGTTCGATGCCCACCCAGGACAAACATTTACGTGAAGAAGATAGATGTTTGTTCTGTGTCTGGGTCTTGAAATGTATTAGATGTGTTTTTAAAAAAAAAAGCATATAAGTATTATATCAGTCGTCTACTTCCCATGATACAAGCTGTGCTTAGCTTACTTTGGGGCTAGATGGCGCTGTGTGAAATGTCCATCAATATTTTATTTATTACTATTATTAATGAGCAAATCCTCGTGTATAAAAGAAAATATTGATCGTGGGAAGATGTAGCAAGCTCGGTGGGACATCTCTCACAAGATTTCAAAGATTCTGTGACGTAAAGCATACGGTCTGTTCAGGCCTTTAATGCTACTTGCGTTATCCTAGGCAACTCAACTGATACAAGATAGCAATTCACTGCACTGAATACTTATGCAACGAGGTTAACACTGCATTCTAATACCTTCCACCCGGGATACTTTCTCTTTTCATTTCAGAATCTATATACCAGTACAAGCAATCGAGTCTGGTTCTATCGAACCAGTGTGGTGAAACGATTTTAAGTGCGCCTCAAAGTGGCTAATTTCGTGCACGAATTTTTGGTTCTAACTAGTCGGTTATTGTATTAGGACATGAATATCCTGCAATGGTAATGCTATAGAAATATATATTTTTTGCAGCAAAAATAAAATACCGACTACTTTGCCAGTGAAAGAGAATAATTCTTCATCTTGCACCCGGATTAAATTTTCCAATGATTTTGATTTGAAAGCTAAACTACTGAACCGATTTTTACGATTTTTCTATGGGACCAATTTTAAAGTTTCAAATAAAAAAAATGTTAATCTCCTTTTGAAGTCGGTTGAAAATAAAAACCCGCCTTACTCGCGTCTGGGTGTTTTATGCATTTTATACGAGCACTTACCTTACCTATTATGGCTATTAGAAGATTTCAATATTACCTCTATTATATACATTTAAAACAATTGCAATGCATATACAATCATACCATATCTTTGATTCTATCAATCCAACGTTACATACAAAGAACGTTGATTGTCAGTTTCACAAGTCAAATTACAACAGGGTTGCCACCCACATATTATTGCGGCTGGAAAACTAATTTGACGCATTTGGTAATATAAAATTCACTATCTAAATGATAATAAAATATTTCGTAAACTGTTGAAATAGATAAGTATGCATTGATGATTTAAGGTTATTACATTGACCCTATTGAGGAAGGAAAGTAACATGTCTTTGTGGATGACGTAAATGTTAGAGCTACATTTCATAGACTGGCCTCATAGCTCAGTTGGTTAGTAACCCTACCTTCTGCGCTGTAGGTCGTGGGTTCGATTCCCACTCAGGACAAACATTTATGTAACATTTGTAACATTGATGTTTGTTCTGTGTCTGGGTGTTAATATGTATTATATGTATGTATTTACAAAAGAAAAGTATATAAGTATTATATCAGTTGTCTGGTTCCCATGATACAAGCTATGCTTAGCTTACTTTGGGGCTAGATGGCGCTGTGTGAAATGTCCACCATTATTTATTTATTTATTTATATGATTTAATTACTAACATTTATTAACTTTGGCTGCGCTAGCTGCCATGCCATTACCTGATTAGTGAGAGTGTAATGAAGGTAGTAAAGAGGGAGAAAAATCATAAAGAACATGATTAAAACTTTATTTTTTATTTAGTTTGTCTGTTCTGAAGTTTACGCTTAGGCAACCCTAAGTTTCCTTTATGCCTGAAGAGCACTCAAAATACCCCGAGACACTGCCAGTATCTTGACCAGCGTAGTTCTTAACTCCAAAGATGCAGAGTTCAAAATTGAACGCGATTTCACTTCTATTTGTGTTAATGGTACAGTCAGGTCCAAATGCTCGTAGAAACATTTATAAACGATTAACTTAGTTTGTAATCTGAAGTAGACTAGAACTAAGCAAGAATGTATTTCTTTTTTATACCAATTCCGTCTCTGAAAATAATGTCCATTATTAGATATCATCGGTTCTTTTATTTATCTCATGAATAAGTCCAAGTAAGTCCAAGTCGCATAGGTAACTCTAACCATAAAGTTCATCACTCCTCTATCCCGGTTATTAGTAGTAATGATACAAATAAGTAATTATAAATTGCATACTCACAGGCCTGTAGCAGGATTTCCTGAGTCACAGGTGGCATGTAAAAACACGGCGTGAACATCCAAGTTTGCCCCAGCCGGGGATTGGAAGCGGGATGCCTCGCTTTAACCCTCGAAGCCACAGAGCCATAATCGGGGAGAAAGACGGAGTATTTTCTTTTTCTTTTTTATGTGATGTAGTAATGGAACGAGCCGACGGCCCACCTGGTGGTAAGAGGTAACCTCGGCTCATAACAATCGATGCGGCTTGGGTCCTCCCCTACTACGTACAACAAGACCCAAGTCGCATCGTATGCGCCCGTAACTATGAGACGTGTAGGTGGAATGTCTCATGTGCCTGTAATTTCACCGGCAACCACACCTTTCAAACCGGAACACAGTAACGCGAACGCGTTACTGCTTGGTGGCAGAAATGGGCATGATGGCAGTACTTCCCCGAACGAACTTGGCGAGTGTTCTACTGCTCTTAAAATTGTATTGGTATTTGGTACAGGCTCGTACAGGCGTGTCTGGGACCACTTGTCTGTGAGTGTGACGGTATGTACAATAAATATGGAAGGCCAAGTGCAGCAATGTTCTCTTCAACAGCCCTACGTATTATCGATCGGGAAGTAACAAGTTTCCTGATCAATGTTTACGTCGATATCTTGCTCAACTCGCCTTGCGATAAGAATAGAATAGAATAGAATAGAATATATTTATTTTTATATATGAAACACATAACAAATTAAATTATAATAAATTAGGTGCACAAATATGTCTCGTCATCAGTCTAATTACTATTTTCTTATATTCTATATTTAATTTCTTAAAATTATACATTTTGTCGCTGTACCTGGCAGTAAGAACTTTATTGGAAGTATGATACTTCGGTTGTACCTTCTCTAGGATTAAGCATATAATGTGTGATGTGGACAGGTTTCGCAACATTGACGGAAAACGGAGTTTTCAACATGTCTTGTAAATGTTTCATCAGTGCAAACTCACGGTAAAATACAAAAATAATTGGGAATCTTGACGTTGTTATTCAATTCATTTATTTGTATTTTCATTTATTGTATATAGCAGATACACGGTATTATATATTTATTGCGTAAAACATGGTATACAAGATATTAAATATTATTTATGAGCTCATGTTTGACTATAGCATAGTCATTCTAAAGTTTAAATTCATTCTAGATTCATTCTAATCTAGATTCTAGATGCACAAATGAGTTTTTATTAATTGAAAAGTATGTGCCTTACACAACGGTGTAAAATAGGTGAAGGAAAATATCGTGATAAAACTGGTATAACATTAAACCAAACCTCAAGACACGTGACGCCTTCTGATCAGGATTACCCTCCTTTCCTATTAGGTATTATAAGCCCATATTCTCGCATGTAGATAGTCCCTACAGAGGGCATTAGAAGCTGGTGAGCTATCTATTTATACTTTCAAAGTATCTATTCATATTTTTTATGATATATCTATTTACAATACAGTCAACACATTGTCTGGCCCCGCTAGATCTTACAGAAAACATTTAATTACAGAGGTCGGTCTTACAATGAGTCAGAGACGTTTAATTATTTCGGGATCATAACACCCTGTCATAAGCCAACCGCATACAATGAAACAATGATAGTACATAGTAGATACCGTGTCAAATGTGCGTGTAGAAACACTGACCTAGGATCAAGCACGTTTCGTCAGCACGCGCGGGCTGCTAAAGTGGGTTACTGAACCGTTTTGTTGCATGTCCTCAGCATTGATTACATCTTTAGATATGTAATATTATCGTTTCATAGTGCTGTGTAGTCTGTAGTAGGTCCTTCAGGCTGTTGACTGGCCTCACAGCTCAGTTGGTAGTAACCCTGCCTTCAATGCTGTAGGTCGTGGGTTCGATACCCACCAAGGACAAACATTTGTATGATGTTTGTTCTGTGTCTGGGTGTCAATATGTATGATATGTATGTATTTGCAAAAAAGTATAATAAACTAAAAATAAAGTAAAAGTAAGTATATAAAACTCACCTAAAGAATTTTTTAAGACGGCGTTAGTGCCTAGGCCACTTTTTTGTAGATAATTATTTTGGAAAGGTGGTGGGGAGCTGACGGTATAACTATTTTGAGTAAGTGGAGGTTTCTGGGCTGTTATTATTAATAATAACTCTACTATTGTTCGAACAAGGCGCCTTGGGACAGGTACGAACTCTCATCCGCGGCAACAGATCGTTATGGCTGGCCAGCCATCTAAATAACGATCGAAGTGAACGGCTTAACTTAAATGATCCGTTAACATTGATCGGATGAGCTAAGGTGACCTTAGCACATCCGATCAATCTTAACGTTATTGTGAAATTTCCTAGTTCCTTAATTTTCCAAAGATTGCTCCAAGTTTCTTGAACATAGAATAGTTCTTTGTACATGGCTGTGTTGGATTATCTAAATCTTTCATTTTATTTACTTTTACCTCATTTACTTAAACTATCAATCGCCTGCTACTTCATCCGTATATAAGACTCTGGCTTCGGCCATTGAAGAGATAAATATCGTAACATAAAAAGTTTTATTAAAACCAAACAGGTAATGTAGGACAAAATATAACTTGTACTTTATAAATTTACTATTTAATTATGGATTCCGAGATATGCGAGCCTTCCATCGAAATGTTTCAATTACCAATAGGAACATTGTGGTCTAGTAATACAAAGGTATGCTTTTACCCCGGGGGGTGGAAAGTCTAGCTCATACAGGTCGGGTAATGCCGCTGGATTTTGCGTACCCATAGCACCAGCAGTGGAGTACGCTGTGGGTAGAGAATGCATAATTTACTGTTTAATATATATAGCTTACATAATTCTGCATTAAAGATAGTAAAAAGCTAAGATCCTATAACCGTTTAGGAAAATAAGGTAGAATATTAAAACAAAACGAGTTAGATGATTCAAAGTCAAAGTCAAAAACTTTATTTCCATAGAATTCATAAAGAAATGGCTTGGAAACGTCAATATTATTCAAAACATAAGGTCACGCGTACTTATCAATAAGTTTGATGCCTGTTCAAACCCTATCCGACCCTTCATGGGGAAGAACAAACAAGAAACCCCTAATGGAGGGATTCCTTGATTGATTGAAATATTTGTTTTATAAGTAGAATAAATACACATCAGCCTGCCTATACATTCACTTGTAAAAAAGAAAGTACCGTAAGTCCCGGTTATTGGTCTACGAATTCCCGGTTCGTAAATCGGCGCTAGTTTCCGGGAATTCTCAGGAAATTTTGGTACCGGGAATTCCCAGTTCCACACCATAGCTGTGGGGTTATAGCCGGAAGGAGCTCGGCATAATCCGTTCGTAACCCTGGGACGGTTAAAATAGGTGTCATGTGGTCATTGTAGGACACATTGGCTACAATACAAAACTTGAAATTGCAAGCGCATGAGACGTAACATCCCCGTCTCGGGGACGACGCAACGCAATGCGACTTGAGTCATCTCGTACTGTGGAGATGACTTGAGTCGCATCGGTTTTTATGGGCAGAGGTTACCAATTTTTTTTTATTTGGTTTATTCTGTTTGCTGGATCATTTGACGTCCGATGGATAAGCACTGTTACCTAAAATACAAGCTCGCGCTTAGTTTAGGTCTCAGTGGTCACGATTTGTAAAACATGAATTTTGTTTTTGTACTATTTAAATATGACAATAAATATATTATTATTATTATTATTATTAATTAACAGCAGGTGGGCCGTCGGCTCGTTCCGTAACAGTATCACATAAGAAGAACTCAAACAATGGCAGGCAGAACACTAAGTCATTAGTTTATAGGATACTTTTGCCCACATTGAAATATCATCATGTTTTCCTCGTATGTAAACAAGTGATTAATCCCCACATGTTTCGTAACCCATATTTTAGTTGTTGTGTTAATTAAATTATAGTTCACACTTAATTACGCACCAACGATACAAATAGATTTTTTGATATTTAAAACTATAGTAATCAGGGTCTTAGAGCATAATTTAGCTATAAGAGGTAAAGAATTATGATACTAATGTAGAATAGTTATGAATGGGTAAGCTACAGTGTTTGTAGTGATAGCTGACACATATTATAAATAAATAAGTAATAAAGTGAGTATTTGAATCAATAATCTCTTAGTAAGTAAATCTCTTAATATTTTATCAACTAGTCATTGTACAACTGGGAGTTACGTTTTGATAATATCTTGCACGAGATAAAATAATTCAAATCAAAGAATTTATTGCACTGTGCATGTTGTTACCAAGATTTTTAATTCATTTATAGGATACAAACATTAACCCTGTTAGGTCACAGCAAATAAATAAATCAGTTCTAACTATCGAAGCCTACAATAAAATATAGACGACACTATAGTATTCTTATATTCTGTGACGATACGTTAACGAAATGAGCGGTGAAGCCAGCCAAATGACTATATTATTTAATATAGCAAGAAAGAAGAAAGAAAAAAAATGTAAGCCGTCACGGGACGCCTGGCAGATGTGAAACATCGACATTATTTTGTAAGAAACTAAGTACCCCATCACTAATAATGTTTATGATTTGTCGTAACCTTGAACGGACCAATCAGCGCTCATGCCGTGGCGACGCGTCGCCAAGCCAGAAATCGGTTTTACGTGCGGCTATAGATGTTTCACATCAAAAACATTTATTTGCCAAAAATATAATTAAATAATTAACAAAAATATACATAGGTATGTTGTTTTAATAATAAATAATAATTTTAATATCGGGAATTAAGAATTGTTTGAAGAGAATCCTTGTACTACTGTACTAATTAACGATATTTCAAGATTCAAAATCGACGTTATATAAATCAATTAAAGTTCAATTCAGAATTCTCTTCGTGTACATTATTTTTTCTGTATTGTCGAAAGTAAGGCTCCGGCTATCACATTCTCACTCTACCCCTACGACACATTCGGTAAGTGACCACATTGATTGGATGGAACCGCCTGCGCCCGCGCAAGTCGCTAATAGTTCCAATAAGCTGATCGTTCTTGAGGAAGTTAAGGACCGGTTCTTACTTACGTGTGTAGCTCATAACGAGACAGCTGGGTCAGTCTGTACAGACGTGCCCGAGGTAGCGTTGAAAACTGATATCGAAATATGGTCGTACGGAGCTGGTAGATGTTGATCTCGTGACATTTGCATAATTAATAATAAATTAATATTTAATTATTGTTCCATTTATTCATTTTTTTATGGATGGAAGTTCTGAGAATTCCTTGTGTTAAAATTTTTATTCTTTTTTAATGTTATTTAGTTGCGGAACGAACAGATAGGCCGTCTAGTGTTGAGTGGTAACCGCTACCCATAACAAACAATAAGACTTGGGCCCTATTAAGGTAACAAGGCCAAAAAACCCAGTAACTCGGAGGCGTGATGGTGGATTGTCTCGTGTGCCTGCAACTCCACCGGCATCCGGCAAACACACCTTTCAAGTCGGAACACAGTAACGAGAATGTATTCGGATTGGCGGCACAAATGGGTGTGGTGGCAGTACTGCCCCGGACGACCTAGGCATAAGTTCTACTGCTAATAAAAATATCTAGATGGTTATAAGAATTTCTTTTTGTACATTTTTGTATCGAAATTTCTACATGGAAATAAAAGTTTTATATTTTTATGATTGCAAGTAGGTGATCCTACTCATGATAATTTTTTTATTTTTTTATTTGGTATAATTTCAATATACACTTTAAATACAGACACGATGATGCTTGCAGGAGTATATAACTGTGTCGCAAGCATCAACGCCCCACCTTTGAATACAGTTATACAATTCCACAGGATAAACATTTTTTTTTAAAGTTTCTAAAGTTATAAATCTAAAATTTAAATTAAAAAGATTATTGTTTGTGAGAATAAATATATAATATTGAATTGTGATTTGTCATGAGTGTACCGGCTGGTACGTGCGCTGCGCTATGATCGACGCCGTGTCGCCATGAGACACACATGTCATTTATTATAATACCCCCCTTACACTGACAGTTTACAACTAGGAAGTTGGGCGTATGACGCGATTGCAACCAAACCAGTTGTTACGGAATACTTTGGTTTAGAAATTAGGGCCTACGATGGGGCAAATATGTATATGGGCTGTGATTGACAGTACTACTCCAAAAATTCAAGTCATACATAAAGAAGGGTCTGTTAAGTAAAGCTTATTACACTGTAAATGATTATATAAATGATAAATCCCCATGGTCTGATGTCGCTCTGCTCAACGACACACAAAACAGCCTGTAATATCTTATTTTAGTATATTATGTAGTCATAAATGCAACATAGATCTAAGTACTCAATTGTATCAAGGATCTTGCTCGCGAAAAAAAAGGAATCCCTCCATTAGGAGTTTCTTGTTTGTTCTTCCCCATGGAGGGTAGGATAGGGTTTGAACAGGCATCAAACTTATCAATAAGTACGCGTGACCTTATGTTTTGAATAATATTGACGTTTCCAAGCCATTTCTTTATTAATTCTATGGAAATAAAAGTTTTGACTTTGACTCCGACAGATTTAAACGAATATTATTTAGCTGAAGCTCTACACTAGATCCATTAAGTTCGCCTACCATGTATTCGAAACAACTTTTTGCGACGATCACGAACGCGCATGAAACATAAATTAAACATAAACTCTACATTTTCTTTGGCAAGATCTGTAATTTCATAATCACAGAATGAAATACTGATGCAAAATGCATTTTAAATCAAGCCTGGAGCCTAACGCAGTCCAAAAGGTTCGCCTCGAATTACAGCACGCACTAATTTGAATAATGAACAATGTTACCCCAATAACCGGTTTGATCACGCGATCCGGTCGGCGCGGGCGCGGGCGCGGGCATGTTTACCACGACCGAGGGATGCTGCCCTATAAACGTGCGCAGTTAAACCTTTTGCCAACCTTTTGCAAACATCTCTAGCGAATTATTACGAAAATATAATAAAAAAGAAGAAAACTTTATAGTAAACTATCACGCAAAGCATTTACGACACGCTGAGCTCTCGTTAAAATGAAATAGCCATCGATTCATCATCGGAACTTTTTGCTAGTTCGAGATAAGTTACGTATTTTTAAACAAAAGGGTCCCAAAAATCAACGCAGAGCAAACACAAAGGCCAGCATTCGCCTTTTTAAGTTCTACACAAAATAGGCCTGGCAATTTAAACTGCCACATAAATCGTCAGCGAGCGGAAACAATAAGAGCTGCTATTATGTTTTGTTTTTTTTTTTGCTGGCGGAATAGAGTTAGAGGTTACATAACTTCGCTTTATATTTGGTACGATATTGAAGTAACCGTCTAATAACATTCGATTGGTATTTCTTGTACTTTCTGTCGGAAATTGAGGTGTTTTGATTGCCGAATTGAACTTTTTCTCTTCTACATTTTTAATCAAGTCTCTGTCGTTGATTATGAAAAATAATGAAATATAGTGACGAAAATCGTTCGGAAAATGTTCTGTCACCTGAAAAATTTACAAATAAATAAATAATGGTGGACATTTCACACAGCGCCATCTAGCCCCAAAGTAAGCTAAGCATAGCTTGTATCATGGGAACCAGACAACTAATATAATACTTATATACTTTTTTTTTTGTAAATACATATAATACATATTAACACCCAGACACAGAACAAACACCAATGTTACAAATGTCACATAAATGTTTATCCTGAGTGGGGATCCAACCCACGACCTACAGCGCAGAAGGTAGGGTTAATAACCAACTGAGCTATGAGGCCAGTCAACCAGGAAGTTTGCATACAAATAAATATAACTACTTATAGTAAGTAAACAGTGTGTAGTAGGCAGTGTACTTATGTGATAATTGTTCCTACAAGTAATAACATACCTGTGTAGGTTATTAATATAGTCCCCATATCTTCCCCATGGAGGGTCGGATAGGGTTTGAACAGACATCAAACTTATCGATAAGTACGCGTGACCTTATGTTTTGAATATTGACGTTTCCAAGCCATTTCTTCATGAATTCTATGGAAATAAAGTTTTTGACTTTGACTTTGACTTTGCCCACTTATGTAGTAAAGAGACTCGATGACATTTTACATGCAAATTCGATCATATTTCACTATTTGCTTGCTGTTATTGATCTTACCAACTTTATTTGCATGATTAAAATAAACACATCCGCGTTTAAAAAATATCCGTTCACTAATAGTAATTCGCGACTTCGTCCGCGTTCATTTAGAAAAAATAACGCGTATAATACCCAAATAATATCCAAAAAGGACCAAAAATTTAACGAACATAGATGTTTGTTCTGAATATGAATTTTAGATAGATAGATAATACTTTATTGACCACCATACCTGGAAATTTCATAAAGATTAATACTTAAGCTAAGGTAATACAATGGGCGGCCTTATCGCTAACAGCGATTTCTTCCAGGCAACCTTTGTGAATTTTAATATATATTATATGTATTTATTAAAAAAAACAGTACAAACAAACATAAAATAACAGACGTAACATTTGTCTGGTTCCCACAGAGTACAAGCTATGCTAGGTTGGGACTAGATAGCGCTGAGTAAAAAATCTCAACCAATATAACGTAAATTTTACTTAAAAATGGATTCATCTATCGTTTCTTTAAACAAGTTGAACAAACTGATAAACCGACAGACTCATACATACATAAATAAGATCAATGTATATTATTAATCTTCAGGAAACTGGTCACATCTTATTATAAACAAGTTTATCTTCCACCAAAACTGTGTGTGTGTGTGTGTTATTGTTTTCGCTTTCGTACAAATATAATAAATGATATCATTATTGGACTTATCGTGGCACCATTAATTAATATGCCGCTTATCATCTGTATGTAGAGTTGCAGTTAGCCCGGTACGAATGGTAAATGCCAATAATAACACTAGAATATAGTTAGATGTAGAGCAGATATGTACATAAAATTATCGTTATTATTATTATTATTATTTAAGTTATCGATTATTATAACTAATTTCAAAAGCATATTAATAAATAAATAAATAAATAAATAAATAATGGTGGACATTTCACACAGCGCCATCTAGCCCAAAGTAAGCTAAGCATAGCTTGTATCATGGGAACCAGACAACTAATATAATACTTATATACCTTTCTTTTGTAAATACATATAATACAATACATATTAACACCCAGACACAGAACAAACATCAATGTTACAAATGTCACATAAATGTTTGTCCTGAGTGGGGATCGAACCCACGACCTACAGCGCAGAAGGTAGGGTTACTAACCAACTGAGCTATGAGGCCAGTCGAACTATTACAGCCTCACAGAGTACTTTGATAAATAATTGTTAAGCTTTTTTTTTTTTGTAACATGTACGTAGTGTATTTTATACTTTTTCTTGTTTTTTTTTTTAAAAAAACATTGTTTGTCCGGTACGGACAAACTGTAAGAAACTTGTACCATATATTTTTAAGATCTTTTGATGTACAACAGTTATACAATAAATATTTTCTGATCTCTGATATTTATGTACAAAGAAGGCTCAGAAGATTATTATGCTATATAGCCTTTGGTCTCCCAATTTTTTATATGTTTTTTACAGAACGAGCAGATGGCCCACCCGATGTTAAGTGGTAACCTGTGCCCATAACAAGCAATACCAATCGGGTCCTCCCCTACTTACGTTACGTACAAGGCCAAGTCGCATAGTATGCGCCCGTAACTCTGAGACGTGAAGGTGGAATGTTTTTTGTGTTTTGTTCCATTTTATCTCAAGGGTTATCAATATTAGGGGAAGTCTGAAAGTAGTGCCCAGTGATAGATAAGTTGATAGGCTTGTTTTGAAGAAAATGGTTGGATGGATTGCGCACTGAGATGACGTCTGACAGAGAGAAATGAAAAAAATACATGTTTCCCCCCCCCCCCCCCCACGTAATGGAATAAGGGTAGGAAATTGATGATAATGGATAATTCTCTACATTTGTAGTCTTTATCACTCTAAGCTGCCTTCGACCACATCGCGATTGGATGCCATTAATCCGTAGACCAGCTTATTATTCATCCAAAAACTTTGTTAAAGGCATGAAGTATCACTTAATTAGTACACGATATAACCATAGTAAAGTAAACAGACTAGCTTTGTTATGAACAGGAAATTAGATTATCGTATAGGGTATATTAGTGCTTTATTCTTTTAAATTATGTATTTTAACGAGCGTCCGGTGGACAAGTACCCTAAGAAGATAACGCCCCTCGCAGAGGCAAACAAAATTATAATTTTTTTATTTTTTATTTAATGAAGTTACGGAACGAGCCGACGGCCCACCTGGTGGTAAGTGGTAACCTCGGCCCATAACAACCGATGCGACTTGGGTCCTCTCCTACTAGGTACGACAATACCCAAGTCGCATCGTATGCGCCCGTAACAATGAGACTTGTAGGTGGAATGTCTCATGTGCCTGTAATTTCACCGGCAACCACACCTTTGAACCGGAACACAGTAACCCGAACGCGTTACTGCTTGGCGGCAGAAATGGGCATGGTGGGAGTACTTCCCCGGAAGAACTTGGCGAGTTCTACTGCTCTTAAAAATTTACAAACATTCTGATGTACCTTTTAATCTGACGCGTAAATTAACTTGTATTTTTGAACTAACTTCTAATTATTATCTCTATCTTTATGTTATTTAATTTGTAAAACCATATGCGTACCATATTTTTTCTAATTTCTAATACGATAAATACATGTAATTTTGCTTCCAAGCAATACAATTTATTAATCATACTTTTCTAGATTACACGCTAGGCGCGCGTTTGTAGACTGGGGATTCGCCCAGAAATGAATAGAATATATTTTATTTTACACATAGAATGGGTTGATGTTGCTTCAATGACAGATTTTGTTGCAAGACTGAACAAAGTCGCAACGAGCCACGTGTTGGGGTACACTACCGTGGCAAAGTAGACGTGACTAGTGGTGAGATCATGGCGCTATTGCTTTCCCACGCAACGCATCCAGTCAATATTTCAAAATAAACATAACACGGCGTTTGAGTATAGCATATTCAAGATACAAGATATTTTATTGCATAACTACATACATTTGGAACTTATTGAAATAATTAGTGCTTAAAACTTAGTTACCAGTACAAGAATGACAATATTATGACAGTACTTACAAAAGAAAAATATTATCAGGGTAGTATACTGGTAATAGGCATACAAAAGCCTCGCTTACGGACTACGGGTTTGCCCATATTGCAAAGAAGGCTGACCTGTTAGCGATTTTGTCCGACTTTGTGAAAAACAAAAAAAAAACGTCAAATAAAAAAAAAAAAAACGGAACGAACCACATAAAAAAAAACGTAAATTTTCCGCTTCATCAATCGATAAAGAAGTTATTATGAGGGCGATTGCGATCACTGCCGGATTTCAGTGTTATCGGGTATGACAATATTTCACTGATAAATTGAAATGTTCGGTTGAGACATCGCGCCGAGGTCGACCGATAGCCTGCTTATCATGAGCTCGACGACCCCACACTGTGACCACCCCAGATATACATACATTATAATACCAGTAGGTACCTACTATACACCGCCGACCACTGTTTTGATAGGTAGACAAGTAAACAATACATTAAACTACAGCTCAGTTAACAAACACGTCAGTTTAGAGTTAGTTTTTTTTTTTTAGTTTTTTTTTGTTTACTGTGTTCCGGTTTGAAAGGTGTGGTTGCCGGTGAAATTACAGGCACATGAGACATTCCACCTTCACGTCTCACATTTACGGGCGCATATGGGTCTTGTCATACCTAGTGTGGGAGGACCCAAGTCGCATCGGCTGTTATGGGCCGAGGTTACCACTTAACACCAGGTGGGCCGTCGGCTCGTTTCGTAAATGTATTACATAAAAAAAAAAACACCGGATTAAAAAAAAACAGTATTTATTTAGGCACGTAAAATACTTACGATTAGTCTTCTAGACTTCTTAGACTTTACCTATAGTCCTGATAATTTCGAAAGAGCTCATGGCTTCTAAACAATTGTACAGATTTTCTTCAAATACACCTAAGAACTATCTCGATAAAATTTATCTATCTTTTAAACAGTACAAAACAGTATTGAAAATCGGTCCTTTTTTTAAAGCTAAAGGTACAGCCACGATACACAGAACACACAGGCTTCAGTTAAGTTTGAAACAAAACATTTCTTAACATATGGAGTTAAAATTTAGCTCCCAAATCTGAATTGTTACCTCAATGGATGTTTATCCCAAACATTTTCCTAACGCGATACATTCTCAGTCGTTTTCGTACCCAAGTCCGGACGACAAAGTAAAAACGGACTGCTTTTATCTGGTCGGCCAGATTTAAAATTCCTATGATTAGGATATATAGCTAAGAACATCTGTGTACAGCTTTGCAGTACCTAAAACAGTGTTTTGTGGTTGCCGGTGAAATTACAGGCATACGAGACATTCCACCTTCACGTCTCAGAGTTACGGACGCATACGTTGCGACTTGGGTCTTGTCGTACCTAGTAGGGGAGGAGCCAAGCCGCATCGCTTGTTATGGGCTGAGGTTACCACTTAACACCAGGTGGGCCGTCAGCTCGTTCTGTAACTGTATTAGGTACATAAAAAAAAAAACCTAAATTTTGTGTGGCGAGAGAGGGAATGGTCAGTCTGTTTGTACTGTAAGTATAACCCTGCGCGATACAGGTCGTCAAAGATAAAAAATACGGCTGTAGACGTACCCAGATAAACTATCGAATCGGCTTACAAAGTGGAGCATTCATTGGTTCATTGGTAACGTCAAACCCACTGTTATCAACTCGGAAGCGAATTTCGGGTCAACACAGCTCAATTTAATAATGTCACATTCATCATTTACGACCTATTTGCTCAGACTACATTTTTTAATTTTATCTTGCTTTATAACTCGGTAGTGACATTCTACGCTGTAGGTCGTGGGTTCGATTCCCAACAAACATTTGTGTGACGAACGAATGAATGTTAGTTCTGTGTCTGGGTGTTAATATGATTATATGTGTACAATAAAGTATATAATTATTATATCAATTGTCTGGTTCCCATGATACAAGCTATACTTAGATTACTTTAGGGCTAGATGGTGCTGTGTGAAATGTCCACCAATATTATTATTATACCGGCTTCCTCACCTAATTTTCATTCTCCATTTTGGGAACAATACCTATAACACAAAGAGATCATATCATCGTCTTCTGGATTCGAACCAGTGACCTCCGAATTGTTACTCGGGTTCCGTACCGAGCTGCCACATTCTACAACACATTTTTTTTTACGTAATACATTTACCGAGCCGACGGCCCACCTGGTATTAAGTGGTAACCTCGGCCCATAACAGCCGATGCGACTTGGGTCCTCCCATACTAGTTATGACAAGACCCAAGTCGCATCGTATGCGCCCGTAAATGTGTGACGTGAAGGCGGAATGTCTCATGTGCCTGTAATTTCACCGGAAACCACACCTTTCAAACCGGAACACAGTAATGCGAATACTTCACTGCTTGGCGGCAGAAAGGTGCATGGTGGCAGTGCTTCCCCGGACGAACTTGGCGAGAGTTCTACTGCTCTTATACTGTATGTGCTTATACTATATGTGTACTTTGTTGGTGATAATAAATAAATAAAGTCAGCTCCAGTACAGGAGCGGGGCGGGCGATGCTCACGAGGTCGAGTCTCCGAACGGTAACGAAACGACAGACGGTAAATAACATAGTGTAATGTGGAGTTGCAGAAGCGCTTTCGTCCATACCACCACAGCAAGATAAAAAAAATGCAGATAAAACACGTACACTGACTCGTATACACTTCTTATCCTATCACAACGTAATGAAACCCACTTTGCGTGCTGTGTAATAAATGATTATCTACGTGAACACGTCACGAAACAGGTTTACTGTATGTGAAACCAAAACTGTAAAATTCTGAGCAGTAGAACTCTCGCCAAGTTCGTCCGGGGAAGTACTGCCACCATGCCCATTTCTGCCGCCAAGCAGTAACGCTTTCACGTTACTGTGTTCCGGTTTGAAAGGTGTGGTTGCTGGTGAAATTACAGGCACACGAGACATTCCACCTACACGTCTCAGAGTTACGGGCGCATACGTTCCGACTTGGGTCTTGCCGTACCTACAATGACATTCTATATACCCATTCCGTACCTAGTAAGGGAGGACCCAAGCCGCATCGCTTGTTATGGGCTGAGGTTACCACTTAACACCAGGTGGGCCGTCAGCTCGTTCTGTAACTGTATTAGATAAAAAAAAAAAACTGATGACTTTGGGTGAACTAACGAATCGCTTCTACACACGCAATTTATGGAATAATATTACATTATTGTCCAGGATAATATTGATGTTTCCAAGCCATTTCTTTATGAATTCTATGGAAATAAAAGTTTTACTTTGATTTTGAGGCTTAAAATAAAACAATTTTAAGTCTCATGGTAATGGAAGCGGTTTTAAAGGAACGAGGCCTCAGAAGAATGCGCGTGCGGTCTTTGTTACATACATTTACATACACTGTTTATAAACCATTAGAAATGTTCTTACTGCCTATTTATCTCGTCAAGAATAATTAATAACTCAAACCAAACTGACCCTTTATAAATAGTTGGATTATTAAGTCTTATTTTTATTGTAATCATTTGTTGTATCTTTGATTTTGTGCTTTGGCTTATACATATTTCAAATTTAACTATTATATATTGATATTTGAATTTACTGTTTAAGATTTTTTTATAGTAATGGCACATGCAGAACAAAATGTTTTTAAACATATTTTTACCATTTTTTTTCGTAGATAGAAGTAAACAGCGTGGTGAGAGCGTGGTGGTCTAGCGGTACTGACCCCCGAGTTTCAATCCGGAGGTCGCCGGTTCAAATACCGACGTGCACCTATGAGTTTTTCGATTGAAAGATTTATGTGCGCAGTACCACGTTCCCAAAACGGTGAAGGAAAACATCGTGAGGAAACCGACATATCCTAGAACTAAAAATTCGAAGACATGTGTCGAGTGCACGAAAGGAGCCTCTTTGAGGCGCACTTACAATCCTTTCACCACACTGGCTCGACAGAACCAGTGACTCGAAGAAGAAGAAGAACAAAACACAATGTAAGTGCACTATAAATAGTAATTGTTAGGGCAACGACACAAGCGGTCAGCCGGCTACAATTACCCACAATTGACCTCAGTTCGGATTGGAGACGCCACTACATACTCCCATACCCACTCCACGTCTAGATAACTGATGCAGATTTGGTCTGACATTATATCTTGAAGAGTTACTTTTAATATGTGACAACCCTGTCAAAAACCCTGGAGAAAATCAAATACGTTAATTCAGACGAGTGACGGGCGAAATGCACTGGATTTATATATTAAATAAATAAATAAATAAATAATGGTGGACATTTCACACAGCGCCATCTAGCCCCAAAGTAAGCTAAGCATAGCTTGTATCATGGGTACCAGACAACTGATATAATACTTATAAACTTTTTGTAAATACATATGAGCATATAATACATCATACACGCAGACACAGAACAAACATCTATATTTGTCACATAAATCTTTGTCCTGGGTGGGAATCGAACCTACGATAGCCCCTATAGCGCAGAAGGCAGGGTGAGGGCAACTGAGCTGCGAGGCCAGTCAAATTCAATAATAATGTCTTTTTTACTTCAAAAAAGCTTTAAACTCATCCGGCTTCTTGGATGGATCCAGCCGACCTTATGCTCAGAGATTACATCTGTCCATCACGGTGATTTGCTTCCGTGGCCTTGAATTATGCCATCATAAATATCGTGATCAATTCCAATAAACTGATTCGATTAATGTTCAAAAAACAGCGTGTGTATGTATGCGTTTCTATTGATTCTAAATTGGTCTTTGTTTTGGATTAAAATATCTTCATATTAGAATCGTCTTACTCTTTTAGTTTCCCGTATTCGTAATCCAAATTTGAAAATAATATTTTCGAGTATTGAATTTCCTGTCTACATTACACAGATGTCATTCATTATACTTAGTCGGTTTCTCCTTAGAATATCAAAGTTGTATTCGCTTAGAACTCAAATGTAATTGATAAGCTAATTCACACATGCGTGGTAATGAGCAAATGGTGTATCCGCAATTTATCCTTGTATATCTATTGCTCAAAATGTGCTCATACGAGCTACACAAACGCGAGATTGCACGGTGGTTTCAACACATCGATAAAGTTAAGCATCGTCGAGAGCGTGGTGGTCTAGCGGTACTGACCCCCGAGTTTCAATCCGGAGGTCGCCGGTTCAAATCCCGACGTGCACCTATGAGTTTTTCGACTGAAAGATTTATGTGCGCAATACCACGTTCTCAAAACGGTGAAGGAAAACATCGTGAGGAAACCGACATGTCCTAGAACTAAAAATTCCAACATGTGTCGAGTGCACGAAAGGAGCCTCTTTGAGGCGCACTTACAATCCTTTCACCACACTGGTTCGACAGAACCGGTGACTCGAAGAAGAAGAGAGCATCGTCTAGCGGTCATCATTTGGATGGGTGATCAAACGACCAAGGTATTTACTATCTTGATATTTCAGTCTCCGAAGACTTTTTATCACGCCTCGTACGCTCAATGAAGCGACGTGTTTGTCTCATCTCGTCAAATCTTTACAAAACCGGTAGCCATTGCCGAGAACGTGTTCTCAAGAGACCTGTACACGAAAATCTGAGACGAACATGGACAAAGAATGCATGGTATTCCTCTTATACCCGCATCGAATAGACGAAAACTATATGTCACTTTGCTATTAAGACACAGCGACTGAAGAACATAAAATATATAATAATACATCACAAAACGGTCAAGTAAGTCAACGTGACAGAACCGGCATATCAACAAATTTTAAATTCGAGGATTTGTTTATTTTTATGATGATGAGGGGAAGCGGGCAGGCTGTAAAGGTTCGTGATATCTAGACTCAAGGAAACTGAAAATATCAGATACATACCTAGTATTTAGGCTGCTTCTAATTAAACCTAGGATAACCTCAGGGATTTGATTTTATATGATAAAAAAAACCATTTGGAACCTATTTTTTACTTTGGCCCCGTAGACTTCTTGGCCCTTAGGCGAGGATCAACTTTTTTTTAGCGATTGTCTTGTTTTTATAGTCCAAACACTAAAACGTAGGGTGTTTCAAGGTCGTAGTGTGGATGTGTGTGTCTATAGTCATATCTGCGTTTATATCTGGTTCATTTTCCGTTTTATTTTGATAATACTTTAAAAACAACATCTTCAACATTTTAAACTTTGACAGTAGACAAGTAGCAAGGACTACTGACCTTTTTAACGATATTTGCGCTTAAAAGATACATCTGTGCATTATCAAGACGTAATCGGAAGTTTCCGTAACTAAAAAAAATTTTTTTTCGGTATTCTAGCGCTAGTCCAAAAGTCACTTGGTCGGTTTTTATCATTTGTTGTATAAATTAAGTTAAATAATTAAAATAAGTTTGGCGCTTGCATGTATTACCATTTTTACGATGAGGCAAATACATAAAAAAACCTTTTAATATATTAATAGACTCCATACAAAAACTTGTATTCTTACCTATTTGTTTTTTAGTATTTTTTTATGACATCCGCCATAATATCGCATAATATAGAAAATTACATTTAGAAATATTCAAATGGCTTAGGGCTTAATACATTTTTCTTTTAAAAGTAGAACAACGGAAGGTAACTATCTAAATTATAAAGTGCAATAGTAAATAAATATCTGTGGACATTTCACACAGCGCCATCTAGCCCCAAAGCTAAGGAAATAGCTTGTGTCATGGGAACCAGACAACTGATTATTTTCATGTAATACATATCAAAATCTAGTCAGAAACAAACACCTATGTTCGTCACACAAATGTTTGTACAGGGTGGGAATCGAACCTACGACCTACAGCGCAGATTGCAGGGTTAATATCAACTGAGCTATGGCCAGTCAATAATTCCATGGTTTCAAACCCACGCGTTTCGTGAAGTCAGATTATTACCACAATAGTTAGCCATACGTAAGGCGAAGCATGCGCACGCGCCGCCATCGCGTGGACTATTGCTAACAGTCATCATTTGATACCAGTTTTTGATTGTTCTCAATTCGATCTCATTTAAAGATCAATGTCTGAACGCGACTCTCTCAATTCCTATCGATAGAATCATATCAATCACGAATCACATATCTATTCAAAGTCAAAGTCAAAAACTTTATTTCCATAGGATTCATAAAGAACTTTTGACTGGCCTCGCAGCTCAGTTGGTTAGTAACCCTACCATCTGCGCTGTAGGTCGTGGGTTCGATCCCCACTCAGGATAAACATTTGTGTGAGAAACATAGATGTTTGTTCTGTGTCTGGGTGTTAGTATGTATAATATGTATTTACAAAAAAAAGTATATAACTATTATATCAGTTGTCTGGTTCCCATGATAAAAGCTATGCTTAGCTTACTTTGGGGCTAGATGGCGCTGTGTGAAATGTCCACCAATATTTATTTATTTATTTATAAAAAAAAAAGATATTGCTTATAAATTTCGCTTCTTGGATGTGGTCTTTTTTCAGCTGCTATGTAATTAATTTCTTATTTGTTCTGAGTCTGAAAAGCTGGGCAAAAAAAGAGATTAGATTTAAAACTATTCTGTCGACGCGATTCAGGTATTGTTTACGTTCTTAAATTCCTTGACAAGGTTTATTTCTCTATGCTCTTGGAGTCTAAAAACTCAATTTTCTTCATTCGATTAGGCTTAGCCAAGATTACGTTGGTTTTGATGGTTGGGTCAACAGTTTTTTTTGAGAATTTTTAAGCTAGTTTTAGTCCAATGACCTATATTATAGTATACATAACAATAATATCTTAATGTTTTTTTTATATTAGTGTTTTTTTAAGTGTCGATATCAGATTGAACAATTTGGAACCGCTCTCAGAATAACTACGAGTAGATATAACACGAACAATACAGCCGTCTCTTATAACGAGCCTAAGTTGGCACTATCGCTACAAATAGACGCAAGGTAACATGCCGAGTTGAATTATAGTTCCGGTTTTAAATTAGTACTGTGACAGCCACTTTTCAAGATATACCACTTACCATTACCAGGCCGAAGGTGTCCAGTTTCGCAAACTAGCTCAGTTGCACAATGGATATAAACAATTTTGCTGATATTTTAGAAATTTTAAAATAACTTATTTATTGAATACAAAATGTTTCAAAACAGTTATATTTGCTCCACATTTTTAATGAACGAAACTTATGTAACGTGACACAAGAGTTTATTTCGTCCTACTTTTTTGAAAGTGGAATAGTTGGACTGACACTGTTACGACCGGTATCCAAATACTTTTAAAGTACATTTTAATATTGAATGTACTCGTGTAACTACATGTGAGTTATTGATTATTTGACTGGCCTCATAGCTCAGTTGGTTAGTAACCCTACCTTCTGCGCTGTAGGTCGTGGGTTCGATCCCCACTCAGGACAAACATTTATGTGACATTTGTAACATTGATGTTTGTTCTGTGTCTGGGTGTCTGGTATTATATGTATGTTTACAAAAAAGTATATAAGTATTAGGTATATCAGTTGTCATGTTCCCATGATACAAGCTATGCTTAGCTTACTTTGGGGCTAGATGGCGCTGTGTGACAATGTCCACCATTATTTATTATTTATTTATTTATACTTTGGGGCTAGATGGCGCTGTGTGACAATGCCCACCATTATTTATTATTTATTTATTTATACTTTGGGGCTAGATGGCGCTGTGTGACAATGTCCACCATTATTTATTATTTATTTATTTATTTGTCAAACTCAATGTAATTTTGTATTAGTCATTATTGTTTATCAGTTATCAAAAATTAATGTTAACTAATAAAATCAACACAAGAGGAAGAAGGCTTTTAGAAAGTGTTATTAGATTTGCGGAACTAATATTAAATTAACCAAGAACCCCATTAAACAACCAATAAAACAAGTACAATACGTATTATATTCAAATAATTTTACTAATATACCGATGTTAATGCATACTGTAATAATATTAACATGGAATTTCTTTCCATCTTAAGGTTGTCTGGTAGAAATCGCTATAAGCGATAAGACCGCTGATTGTACATTTCTCTTGTTTTTGTGTATTTACCTAAATGTTTTTAATTTTCTGTTTTATTGGTGTAATGTGCAATAAAGTGTTTATCTATCTGTCCAATAACATGGATATGAAATTACACGAAACACACCCTTAATTGACCTCACAGTTCAGTCTGTAGTAACTATGCCTCCTGCATGTATATGTAGGTCCTGGCTTTGAGTCCCACCCAGGGCAAATAATTGTGGGACATGCATTGATATCTGTTCTGTTTCTGGGTTTTGATGTGTACGTATTTCCAAAAGTGTATACAGGTTGTCCGGTAATGAATGGATAACCTTGAAATGGGTCTTAGTAGAACTATTGGGCATTCGGAAAAAATATCAAATTAAAAAAACAAAGTAGTATAAAAAAAAAACAAATATAACAAAACAAATAAAACAAAAAAAAACAAAACATCGATATTATTTAAAAAATACATATCTTTGATACTACTTGGTATTTTTTTTATTTGTTTTTTTTTATCGTGGTAGGTGTGGGATGATTTAATGAATGCGTTAAATATTCCTGCAATAGTGGCCAACTTCCCGTAGTTACGTAAGTAATCTCGTGCTGGGTGCACGGAAACCCAGCCCGCAGCCTCGCCGCGGTACTTACATCTACTGAAGCTCGGTTACCTTTCACTTGGCAAGCGGAAGCTGGGTTATGTCACCGCTCACTGGGACATCGGCTGACCGTAATCACACCGGCGGCACGGCACACTTACCACGATCCACGAAAACAAGAGTCGTTGCGTTACAACGTATTGCATAACCAATTCCGTTGACGATCATATTTGATTCCCGCCACGTGACATATACAGTTTGGATTGGTTAATTGATTGAATGTTTATTGTAAAGTTTATACGCTGGTGACATGCGATTGTATCTTTTTATGGATAAATGGCGCTAACAATTACCTAAGAACAACAGTGAAAAATTCTTACAAACAAAATTCTTGTATACCGTACATAGCGTTCTAAATGTAAACAAAGTTTAATATTAGTATATTGCCAATTATTTATGTTACAGATTTAAGTGCTTCAATCTTATTACTTTTATAAAATCTTAAGTTTGGATGGATGTATATTTGTCTCAATCTCGCCAGAACGGCTGAACGGATCAGAATTAAATTTGGCACAGAGATAGACTACAGTGTAGAATAGCACATAGGGTAATATTTATCCCAAAAAAGTACAGTGTTTCCGTAGGATTATTTTACGGCGAGTAACACGGGGCGCAGCTAGCTTTAAAATAGTACATGATGGCTATATTAAAGACCGGAAACGGATTTAATGCCTGTTGTATGTCTTGGAATGTTACTTAAAATAATATGTTCTTGATGTTATTTTCAGTATTTGCCCTGTGATTACGGTTTATGGAATAAATCGGGAACGTCCGGGAAATAAAGACATTTCAATTGGAAGTAGTTAACGCAAGACAAAATCGCTGATTCACATGCTGTATTTCTCATCCCCATCCTCCTAGCACCTAGATAGTCACAAAACATGTCTGCATCTGCTCTTAGATATCCTTAAATCAAACATTCGCTTAGTAGCTGATATATGACAATAATGTAATCCGAATACTTTTTTGCAATGGCATAATATACTATCAATAGAACTAATCAATAAAATGAAAGGTTTTAGCTATAACCGGATAAACTGCTAACTCATAATGTTCACAATTCAAATAAGCGAAATCCTTGACTTCAATTACCAAGCCCACCTTTGTAAGAAATAGTTACTAATGGTATTAACGGCCGTCGAAACGAAATGACTGATCTCAACGGCCAGTAGATTAGAGCCGACCCTTTACGTTCCAATTTGATGTACCTAATGCAACAATATATGGAGAATCTCTTTGTTCAAAAGGTCAATGGGTGAAAATCTCTAAAGCCCAGTACTTCAGATTTTTCCATCTTAATGTTTTTAATATCTTCACCTTCATTTCACTACCATGAAATCATTCTATTATGTTTATTCTATGGTTCTGTAAGTGATTATTTATATGATAAATCCTCATGGTCTGATGTCGCTCTGCTCCGCGATTCAGTATATCTTGTAATATCTTAAGCGTTTTAGTATTAAAGTAGTTAACTAAATATAATACATTGAAGTACTTGAATTGGATCATGTTCGCGAAAAGAAAGGAATCCCGCCTTTAAATGTTTCTTCCTGTTTTTCAGGCACAACATTTCTTTATGAGTTTTATGGAAATAAACTATCTGAACATTCATTAGGTAAGATGCCCCTACAAGTAATTATGCAGGTAATCGGAAGACGGGGTCAGTTTCATACATCATGTAAGTGAATATTTGTATGATAAACAATACAAGTATGTATGTTTACGAAGCTAAGTACTCATAAACCGGCATTAAAGTATTTATTTGACAAGTATAATAATACAAGTTTATGTTAGTTACTACTAGAGTATCATCAATTTTGTTCAACTTAAAGTATTTTAATATTATAATGATAATATCTGTCGTATTACGAACATGATCTTTTATTGTTAATCAAGATATATATAATATTTAAATGTCAGCATGTGATGTGCCATCACGTAAAGCAGACATTTTATTATCAGTCAATAAAGAATGCTTTGAGGAAAATATGTGCTTCGAATGCCCAACGCTCTTTTTTCACTACCAAATACACATAATAATATAAATATATAATATTTGGTCTAACAGTCATGAAGTTTTATAGTTGATAACAAAAAAAAACGCTACGTAATCTTCGTGAGATAAAAATATTATTACAAAAGTAAATTATAGAGCAACTTAAAATGAAGGCAGCATTTTCTCCGTACAACGTATACACCATTTTTTCCCTGGATATGATGCGAGCGCTAACTGCTTTGTAGCTTTTGAATAAGTTACTATCCCTTGGAACTGTGATACCCAAAATTCCATAAATTGGCTCTAGTAAACGCTATCGAAAGGCGTTAATTAAGTAAAAAAATATATTGACTCTTCTGCTAAATTGGAAGCAACCCTACCTGCAAACACTGGCCACAGTTTCTGGGACTGGGTAAATGTCTGTGCTGAGGTCTTGCGTATTTGTGATACTGATATATGAATGCCTATATATATTACCTGCGGCAAAGGATTACTAATGCCCACATACACAATTGGCCGTTGTTCCCAAATCTGTTGCCACTACCCAAGTGATTTCACCGGTATCCTTACAATAAAAAGCGCTGTCCGTTCAAGCGAGGCACCTCCAATCGAAATGTGCGTGCCGCCGCGCCACTCCACTGCGCAGGAGTTGACAAATCATCGTCTGTCCCATAGTGCTGCTATTAAATAGACTTCAGAGGTTTTTGGGTGCCAGTGAATGTTGCAACTACATAATATTTTGATAATAGGTACCTTTTTGTAATCTCTGCTAGTTTTCTGAGAGATATATAATGCTAGTTTCAAAATCTGAATTTTACTTAAGAGAGATGAGTAATGTTGATCATTCTAAACGCATGGCATTGAGATCGTGGTAGTCTAGCGGTACTGACCCCCGAGTTTCAATCCGGGGGTCGCCGGTTCAAATCCCGACGTGCACCTATGAGTTTTTCTATTGAAAGATTTATGTGCGCAATACCACGTTCTCAAAACGGTGAACGAAAACATCGTGAGGAAACCGACATGTCCTAGAACTAAAAATTCGAAGACTTGTGTCGTGTGCACGAAAGGAGCCTCTTAGGCGCACTTACAATCCTTTCACCACACTGGTTCGACAGAACCTGTGACTCGAAGAAGAAGAACGCATGGCATACCAAAGAAATGCAGAAAACTACTGTCACAGGATTCCATCTCGCAATGTCATGTAAGTGTACACTGTGTACACCTAATTTTGTTCTGTGTTGTTTAACCAAAAACCAACGAAAATTATGGAATAATGTAACCATAACAGAATTTGTTATAATTTTTCCCGCTGTACAGTACCGTACAAAGTCATAGTTCACGCCCCATTTCATTCTGAAACACTTTTACCAATGATATGTACGTATACTTCAAAAACAAAAAAAACGCAAGTTTAATAATTGTATGTTGTTTTTCGTACAAATTAATAAACTGACTATATAATTAAAATATTCGTTAATAGTAGTTTTTAATGCAAATCTTCAAGCCTTCTAAGTAACGAAATAAAAATGGTCAGAAAATACCCAATTAAACATATTCCATTAAAAATACACTCACATTATGTATGCAAAGCTATGTAAAAAACACATACTAAATGTGATAAATATTGTAATTTACAGTGTCAGTAAGGTAAATTTATAGGCTAATGTATTCACCCAAAATAGGCAACATATTTACATGGAAATGTGTAATAATCTGATGCTATCAGAGTTGTCATTCAAAAGAGTTCAACGCGTTTTAACTTTGGAAGGAAGTTGCATAGAATTTAGTTATTTTTAACATTGTCAGTCATATATAGGTTTCCATACATCAAATCAATTTACAAAAAATTAGAACTCTTTATTTCCAAACGATCTAAGACTCAACCGATTCACTGCCATTTGTAAAGAATACTTTTATATTTCCATTTCCAATTTTCAGTAGCGTCCAAATAAACTCTTGTTTCTGATCCAAATTGAATCCATGTTTGTTTCTAAATAATCCAGTTCTCCTTGATAATCCAAGCCCACTGGATATTTCTCACAATATTCGCAAAAGCTTCACCGCGAGTCTAGTGAGAGTGTTTCGAACCGAGCTCTGCGCCCGCGCACATCTTGCGTCATCGCCGCACACACACACACTTTCACTGTCAGTATTATCTAACACACCAACACATACCTAGTGCCTTACTTACACACTTACACACAATAGGAAGGCGTTCTGTTGCCTCGTTCGGGTAATGGTGATTTAGAACTGTTTGGAAGAATGTTTTATATGAATTTAATGATTACATGCGATGTAACAGCAGTCGTTACAACGCAATTTTTACTTTCAACCATAATAGCGTTTGTATTGTGTGGATAATGAATGATGAAAAGGAAACTTGAAGCATATAACCCTAATAATAAATTATTGTATTTTAGTGCTTTGGAAACTAAAATGTAGAGCCAATTTATTTATTGTTGTTAATTATTCTATATATGATGACATTAGTTACAAATGAAATACATATGAAAAGGCGCTGTTCTCAAACTGGAGATAATCGACGAACATAATATTATATAAGGGTGGTCTCGGCGTTCGAGAGCGTGGTGGTCTAGCGGTACTGAGCCCCGAGTTTCAATCCGGAGGTCGCCGGTTCAAATACCGACGTGCACCTATGAGTTTTTTCGATTGAAAGATTTATGCGCGCAATACCACGTTCTCAAAAAGGTGAAGGAAAACATCAGGAAACCGACATGTCCTAGAACTAAAAGATTCGAAGACATGTGTCGAGTGCAGGAAAGGAGCCTCTTTGAGGCGCACTTACAATCCTTTCACCACACTGGTTCGACAGAACCGGTGACTCGAAGAAGAAGAGGGTGGTCTCTTCTCAGCAAAATTAAGCCATCTACCACTTTGCCCCCGAGGATTGATGATAGAAGACTACTATGATCACCTTCTGAATTCCTACCGATTATACTTAATTTTCGTTTCCTTGACAAAATGAATCAAACAAGGTCCGGTTTTCACACTAAAGATAGACGCCTCGAAATAAAAAATAACTTGATTTATAATAATATTACCCATATACGAGATGACCCCAATCAAATCTTTAAAAAATATCACTATCATAATTCAGAGGCTACAATCGTGATATGACCTTTTTAATGAAGCGAGTGGGTGGCATGCATGTATGTATATCGCGACCGACATATATATCTACTCGTATTATTCTTCTTCTTCTTCGAGTCACCGGTTCTGTCGAACCAGTGTGGTGAAAGGATTGTAAGTGCGCCTCAAAGAGGCTCCTTTCGTGCACTCGACACATGTCTTCGAATTTTTAGTTCTAGGACATGTCGGTTTCCTCACGATGTTTTCCTTCACCGTTTTGAGAACGTGGTATTGCGCACATAAATTTTTCAATCGAAAAAACTCATAGGTGCACGTTGGGATTTGAACCGGCGACCTCCGGATTGAAACTCGGGGGTCAGAACCGCTAGACCACCACGCTCTCAAACTCGTATTATAAGAAGTACCTATGTTGTTACGTCAATATCTTCCTTCCCGCTTCAACTTGTCTAACGACCGTCGACTAGATTATCTGTTACCACACAAGAAATTGAACATAAAATAATAGTTACTATTGATATTAAATATGTGTTTGTGTCAATCATATTGGTGTAAGCTTAAAAAAACAAAATAAAAGAAAAAAACTAGTTAATAATATATATAATAATAATATTGGTGGACATTGTCACACAGCGCCATCTAGCCCCAAAGTAAGCTAAGCATAGCTTGTATCATGGAAACCAGACAACTAATATAATACTTATATACTTTTCTTTTGTAAAAATATACATATAATACATATTAACATCCAGACACAGAACAAACATCAATGTTAGAAATGTCACATAAATGTTTGTCCTGAGTGGGATCGAACCCACGACCTACAGCGCAGAAGGTAGGGTTACTAACCAACTGAGCTATGAGGCCAGTTATCACTTAAACTCCCTTTCAAACTTCGTCGTGTTACGAAGACGGAGATAAGTATGTTCAAAGTGAGACATCAACTTGTTTCAGTCATAATATAATAATATGAAACAAAATCTTATATTAAAGTGCGCCTCAGAGTCTCCTTTCCTGCACTCGACACATGTCTTCAATTGTTTGGTCTAGGATATGTCGGTTTCCTCATTACGTTTTCCTTCACCATTTCGGGAACTTGGTATTGCGTATTTGAACCAGCTACCTCCAGATTGAAACTCGGGGCCTGTACCACTGGGCCACTCTCTCATAATGTATTAAATGAGAGTATAAATTGAAGTCTTTAAACCAATGTACCTGAAAATATCGTACTTTTTTATAAAAGGGAACACAAAGGAATCTTAAAAAATATATTCGGGGACTGACCTCAAATGAAACATGATAAGTAGACTATATCGATAAAATAAATTATTCAAACATATTTACACAAAAATAAAAGATACCGAGATTCAGACGATCGAGGTCAACCCAGTTTGGACTAAAAATAAAAATAAATTATATGTGGAAATTATTTTTTCGTCACTAAAAAAAAGTTATCCTACTGGTGTGTTTGACATTAATTGTGAAAATTTCATCTGTAATTATTCTATAAGGACTCTTCAGAGCAAACTAGCTATAAAAATAAAACGAAAAACAAAAAAGCCCTGTCAAGCCCCCGTCAAGTTTTAAGAGCAGTAGAACTCTCGCCAAGTTCGTCCGGGGAAGTACTGCCACCATGCCCTATTCTGCCGTCAAGTAGTGAAGCATTCGCATTACTGTGTTCCGGTTTGAAAGGTGTGGTTTCCGGTGAAATTACAGGCACATGAGACATTCCGCGTCTCAGAGTTACGGACGCATACGATGCGACTTGGGTCTTGTCGTACCTAGTAGGAGGACCGAAGTCGCATCAGTTGTTATGGGCCGAGGTTACCACTTAACACCAGGTGGGCCGTCGGCTCGTTCCGTAACTGTATTATATAAAAAAAAAACCCTCAGATATTCATATCCATGAAGAAATCATGCACATTATTCACATGTGGATATACTGAACATTAATGCAGTTCATAACGAATGGAGCTTTAGTCGTCGCTTGCTGCAACGTGGCGCAAGCAGTCCGCATGAAACTTCGTAAGCTTTGATCTACGATGAATAAACATCGGAGCTTACACCAACCATAGACATCATAACATAGACAATACAAGAATATCTGCAAAACACATCGAAGCACCAGTTTCAAACATAAACAGTGATCATTAAATGTTTTTGTGCATTCATAGCCACTTGCACTTAATGCGTACTCATAATCAATTCGTGCAAAGCCGCAATGGAAGTCGAAACTTAATACTAATCGAAGTACGACTTTCGTTCAGGTCGTGACAAATATATGACAAAATCCTTTGTGTTATTGATCAACACAAGGGGGCGGAAGGTCTTCTTCTTCTTCGAGTCACCGGTTCTGTCGAACCAGTGTGGTGAAAGGATTGTAAGTGCGCCTCAAAGAGGCTGCTTTCCTGCACTCGACACATGTCTTCGAATTTTTAGTTCTAGGACATGTCGGTTTCCTCGCGATGTTTTCCTTCACCGTTTTGAGAACGTGGTATTGCGCACATAAATCTTTCAATCGTAAAACTCATAGGTGCACGTCGGGATTTGAACCGGCGATCTCCGGATTGAAACTCGGCGGTCAGTACCGCTAGACCACCACACTCTCTAGGCGGAAGGTGGACAAAGGCGATGGCAAATGGTATCCATTTGCGTATAAGCATACCAAATTGACATTCGGCGTATCCGCATGTTGAGTGGCCTTGGTTTGGTTAATTTTATTCTGTACTTAGTGTTCCGTATCGTGATGGAAGCCGAGGAGGCGTGCTTGGGTGCTTAAATGGCAGTTTTTAAAATGGCGTTACTATCGGCTAAATACATATACATATATATATGATATTACAAATACTTTTGAAAATAAAGATCTAGTATTTTTTTATTTAGTGTTATTTAGGGATGTTAATTAGTCTAACCTTTTGGCTTTTAAAGTAAAATTTATAACAATATATTGATACAAATTTTCAATGCCAAAATTGATTTTTCTACGAACTTATGTAAAACATATATATGTCATTCTCCATAATTTTTAAAATACTAATAATTCCTCATAACATTTGGAGTTATTTATGTCGATACCAATAAAATCTTTGCCATAATGTTATTTTGACTTAATGGCTCCAAAAATATGAACACAATTGGCTCTAACAAGCCATCGGTTGCGAACTCAACCCTCTGGTTGATGACACTCGGGACTCTTCCCGAGTGTCATAACATATTGACAGAAATTCTGATGACGAATCAACCAAAACCGGGGAAGTACTGCCACCAAACCTAATTCTGCCGTCAAGCAGTTCGCGTCATTGCTCCGATTTGAAAGCTATAGTTGTCAATGACATTACAGGCACCGAGAAATTTCACCTTTCCGTTTCAGAGATCTTGTTGTACATAAGCAGGGTACCCAAGTCGTATTTGGGTAAAGTCACTTACCAGGTTGACAATCTGCACTCCCCGTAACTTTTTACAATAAAAAACCTACTTTGGTTTCACGCATCTTTTTTGTTAGCATTAAGTATTCATTAAGACATTTACATAACACGTCAATGGTTCATTTTCTCAGACCTAGTTATTTAAAATTACACGCGGTTTTTTCTCATGTTCAAACTTCGGTCACGAACACGGGCAAAAACTTATAGCTTTGGATAACCTTGATGTTTTGTTACTCATGTAATTGCTTGTGGTGTCGAATCCATGTGATTACAACTGAAGATATAATAACACTATTGAAAATAATCATTTTTAATTAATAGGCGTTAATAGGAAACGCGTAAAATATACATAAATTGTAACTTCCATAGCTTATCTCGTTTTTTTAAGTATTATGAATCAGTGAAGCTTTTGTCTAGTTTAGTTTTTGATGTGAAACATCTATAGCCGCACGTAAAACAGATTTCTGGCTTGGCGACGCGTCGCCACGGCATGAGCGCTGATTGGTCCGTTCAAGGTTACGACAAATCATAAACATTATTAGTGATGGGGTACTTAGTTTCTTACAAAATAATGTCGATGTTTCACATCTGCCAGGCGTCCCGTTACGGCTCACATTTTTTTAATAAAGTAACGAAACAATAGATGGCCCACCTGGTGTTAAGTGGTAACCTCTGCCCATAACAAGCGATATAAATTGGGTCCTCCCCTAAAGCTAGATAAGACCCAGCGTCCAAAGTCATAGACGTGAATGTGGAATGTCTCATGTGTCTGTAATTTCACCGGCAACCACACTTTTCAAACCGGATCATAGTAACTCGAATGCATACTGCTTAGCGGTAGAAATGGCAGTACTTCCCCTGATAAAGTTCTGCTACTACTTACATTGTTTATGAATAAAGTTATAAATAAAATAAATACCTGTGACTGAATGAGCATCTTCGATGTGAAATTCCACCAAACTGACCAAAGATTACTGGCATAAGTTATGTTTTCACAGCACGATTTGTTCATAAGATCAACGTTCAAAATAATTTAAAAAGTGTATAACTGAAAATCTATTTATAAACGTTGTCAATTCCAGGCCTAATATATAACCTAATATTTCTTCAGGCGTAAATAAACGGTGATTGAGCTAAAGCCATCCCTGTAAGTGTAGATTTACAACTAAAATGGGTTCCCCGTGACCCGCATAATTTAGTTTCGCATCACGAATGTGCTATATTATAATTTTATCTACGTCGATCTGAATTTTATAATAGAACATTAACATATGAAATAACTTATGGAAGGAATGAAGTGTAGATATACCTATATAGATTATTTTTAACTAAATTGATTACAAAATAGTTCAGTAGAGTTCAGTATTCTACATTTTTATGCTCTTTGTCAAGTAAGTGACTTCTTTGTAAATCCTAAGCTTTGAAATAAGACTAATATGTTTCTGAAAAAACCCCCACACCAAATAATACAATTTCTAAATTGGTTGGCGAGAGAAAGTGAACTGATTTATTTAGCGCGCGCTCATTTCGAATTGAAAACTGTGAAAGGATTCTGGATTTCACATACAAATTATGCAAATACCAAAACAGTCAACAGAAATTAATGTTCTGATTTTGTAATAAATCCATCGATTTGGAATTCGGAAATTTTCCACGACACTACTACGCAGAAAAACAAACGTTTCTCTCGTTTGCATGTCGATCAAATATTTATCAGTTGTCGGCCACAACAATAACCGAATCAAGGTATCGGTGTAACAGCTTATGAATATAAAGTGAATTTAGATGGGTTCAAACATTTACAGATTCATATATTCGTGGGTTGCGGAGCGCTTGACTCTATCAAAAGGAGCAGTGACGACGTGTGGCAGAGCGGGTCGTTGGACGATAGCCGCATTGAACATGTATCAACCTCGGCCTTATCTGTTAACAAGCTAAGACAATGTAATTGGCTACTACCTTATTACTAAACATACTGTCGTTATCTGGCCGTTGACCTAACACACGGGGGAAATGGATACACACACACCTACAGACTCGTTAAACCGAGACATCCATTTGAGTTTATAAAACATATTACAATATACAACGTTTTATATGTATTGACTGACCTCATAGCTCAGGTAGTAGTAACTGCCTTCTGCCCTACAGCGTCCTGGGTAGGCCCAGGACAGACATTTCTGTGACAAACATAGATATTCTCGATCTGGGTTCTAATGTGTTTATATATGTTTCATTGATACTTGATTTTATTAGCTATTTGATTGAATATTTACTTTAACGATGACAGTTGATTATTTATTTTATATATTATTTTTACATTTAATTGATATTGGTGTTAGTGACGTAATGATTAATTTAAAAAAAATATTATTTATAAAAAAAATATGTAAATATACATACCTAAATATATATATATATATATGTATATGTGTAGTGTTAGTGATTTTATTTTATTCTATCAGTCATCTGGTTCCCACAGCTATACTTAGTTTTGAGTTAGATGGCGGTGTGTGAATGTGTAAAAATATTTATTTATTATTGTCGCAGCCAACATAAAATCTGTTCTTTTATAACAATACATTCTGATCACTTAGCCTACGATGTCGTTTGTGCAATCAATAAAACTTTACAATGTTTTCAATGATATAAAACAATCCTACAGTTTATGGCTTTCAAGGTTAAGGCGTAGACCCCTAGAAATGCCAATACACATTTATGGAGTCAGACGCAATAAAGTACCATTCACATCACGCAGACCGCGAACGAATATAGTTTAATAGCCGTCCGTCACCCGTTTTACGGTCCCACAAGTTAACCCATCGCTTATTTGCGAATGTTACAATATGCCCCCGCGCCCAGGGGCATACGGGTCGTGTGCCGCCTCGTGCGCCCACATGCCACGCAAATTTCATTACAATCAACACTAAATCGCTCTCGAAACAGGGGCTTCACGATTTGAAATCAAGCAGCGATGCTTCCGACCCAAAAATACAAGTCATACATAAAGAAGGGTCTGGTAAGTAAAGCTTGTTACACTGTAAATGATTATATAAATGATAAATCCCCATGGTCTGATGTCGCTCTGCTCAACGACACACAAAACATCCTGTAATATCTTATTTCAGTATTTTATGTAGTCATAAATGCAACATAGATCTAAGTAGTCTTGTCTAGTCTTGTCTGTTCTTCTGGAGGGTCGGATAGGGTTTGACAGGCGTCAAACTTAGCGATAAGTGCGCGTGACCTTATGTTTTGAATATTGACGTTTCCAAGCCATTTCTTTATGAATTCTGTGGAAATAAAGTTTTTGACTTTGAATAGTTTTATGGTTTTGATGGGGTAGGGAAGGTGCGAAACATCAAGGCTCGCTCGAACACACATATAACTATATTTACATAATGATGAGTACCTAGTGAACGCCGCGGTGTAGGTACCGGGGCTGTCAAGAGTGTTATATACACCGGTTGACCGGTTGATATTTCAAAACCGGATTAGTGGACCGCCAATTACCTTATGATTTTGATTTTAAAAATAGACAGCCCATGCTACATGTCGGACTTTTATATTTAATTCTTATGATTAAATGAAAAAACTAAGAAGTACGTTATATATTTTCTTTTTTATCATTGAAAAAATCTAATTCAGGGTGCCTTGAATACTAAACAATTTATTTGTAATAATTCCTTTTCGGTTTGCTCCAGTACCTAAGTAGAAATCACAAATATATATTCGGTAATTTATTTCAAGATTTATTATATTTTCAAGAAATACTTTACTCATGGTTATGTTAATGAAATATCTTATAAAACGACGAGACGCGTACACTTTACAATTAATTATTTAGCATTTAAAATTAAAATAGATACATCTTTTATATTAATAAATTCAGATATGCACTAAATTAAACGTAAATTAAAGTTTCATGAACTCGCGTATGTTTCCGTTCCCACGAAATTGTTATCCACTAGGTGAGAAGTGGCGCACTGTAGCCCTGCCTACCCCTTGGGGTAAAATGTGTAATATGAAGATATTACTCATTTGACTGGCCTCATAGCTCAGTTGGTTAGTAACCCTACCTTCTGCGCTGTAGGTCGTGGGTTCGATCCCCACTCAGGACAAACATTTATGTGACATTTGTAACATTGATGTTTGTTCTGTGTCTGGGTGTTAATATGTATTTACAAAAGAAAAGTATATAAGTATTATATCAGTTGTCTGGTTCCCATGACACAAGCTATACTTAGCTTACTTTGGGGCTAGATGGCGCTGTGTGAAATGTGCACCATTATTTTTTTATTTATTTAGTTTTTTAATATAAATATATCTGAAACATTAATAATAATTTAAAAACAAGTAAAAATTAAATCGACCTTTTATATCGGTATTATTTAGTAATACATATTTTCGAGACCAGTCCTCTGGACTCGATATTTAAAGAGATATTTGAAAAGAAAGTACTGCTGTCAATTACAAGACATTATATAGGGGAAGTAAAAAATTTCTGGAGTTGACCAGCCCCTATCCGTTAAGTGTGAGTTGATAAGTGAATACGTTAACCTTTGTCCCCCAGCCCCCGGCGGCCGTTAACTAAACAACCCCTAGCGATTTGTAACGAATAATCACCATTTCCCTCTTCACATTCAAGGGTAATAAAACATAAACGAATAATTATAAATGTTTGAAAATGATCTAGTAGTCTCCTGGTAGAAAATGTTGGTTAGTTAATGATGAAAAACAACGGCGCTGACGAACTCGTCGCTTGTCACGTCTATGTTTATACGATATTGTCTCATTAAGGCTTTATCCTTTTTTCCTCGAAGTAAAAGGTTTTCATATGTGTCTGTAAAATAAAAGTATGCTTAGCTTACTTTGGGGCTAGATGGCGCTGTGTGAAATGTCCACCAATATTTATTTAATATTATTATTTTCCAATACACGAAACGCCACTGGGGAGGGTCAGTTTGACGCAGTATACAGTAAGACATTGGCAGTACTGACTAGCCTCATAGCTCAGTTGGTTAGTAACCCTACCTTCTGCGCTGTAGGTCGTGGGTTCGATCCCCACTCAGGACATACATTTATGTGACATTTGTAACATTGATGTTTGTTCTGTGACTGGGTGGTAATATATATGTATTTACAAAAAGATAAGTATATAAGTATGTATATCAGTTGTCTGGTTCCCATGGTACAAGCTACGCTTAGCTTACTTTGGGGCTAGATGGCGCTGTGTGAAATGTCCACCATTATTATTAGTAACATTTGCATCCACTATGTGGTAAGCGACAACGGAGCGGATGCAACATGAGCCATATGTTTTGTTGCTAACTAATCATATGACCCAACCCACGGGTATACTATTTCGCAACACAGATAAATCAAAGTTCGTTAAAGTAATATCGAGGTATTATCGTGTTGAATCAAATATCGCCGCGTCATACTCCTTGTGTGGAAACTAAGTATGTACAACACTCGAATCATTCTTTTTTTTAAAGTAAATACATTTATGGAACGAGCCGACGGCCCACCTGGTGGTAATTGGTAACCTCGGCCCATAACAGCCGATGCGACTTGGGTCCTCCCTTACTAGGTATGAAAAGACCCAAGTCGCATCGTATGCGCCCGTAAATGTGAGACGTGAAGGTGGAATGTCTCACGTGCCTGTAATTTCACCGGGTACCACACCTTTCAAACCGGAACACAGTAACGCAAATGCATTAAGATTTGGCGCCAGAAATGGGTATGGTGACAGTACTTCCCCGGACGAACTTGGCAAAACTTACGTATTACGTTCCAAAAAATTTCAAAACATATTTTTGGAGTTTGGCATAACCTGAAATAGAAAATTCGGAGACTAGTGTTTCGTACACGAAAGGAGTCTCTTTGAGGAGTACTTTTATCCATTTACCATACTGGTTCGAGAGAGCTGGTGACCAGATTAGTAGTAATGCACTTTTACAATAAAAAAATTACTGTTTTAAATCTGTCTCTCCAATTTTATAAAAGGCAATTAATGTACAAAAACATTGCTATCCAAATCCCACGATGAGTTCCCATGCTATCAATGTTCCCTGTTTTGATTTCTCCATTAGGACCAGATTGCTAAAATTTAATTTCACAAACTTTGTACAAAAATACACTCTATTAATTACCTCGAAGGTGTATTTTAGCTTTTGCTCAATTGGATGGTTATAAAATAAAATACAGTGAGATACACCCGCATGTTTTCCCCATACAAAGCCCAGATTAAATTCACTTTTGGGGTGATAGCCCTTAGCCGTCATTCAAAAACTAGTTGAAACCATAAATATGCAAATTAGGTAAATTATACTGATAGGCCAGTATAATTACTTCAACATCGGATGCTACAAGGACAACAAAAAACATATAAGGGATTTACTGATTGACTAATTGATTAAGAAAGAAAAAGAAAGGTCAAAGCTTGTCCAAACATTGTTTTCTTTACTGTTCGTGGTATATTAACATGGTGTTATATGCATAGTCTATCTATCTATTCGAGTCACTGGTTCTCTCGAACCAGTGTGGTGAAAGGATTTTAAGTGCGCCTCAAAGAGGCTCTCTTTTGTGTTATATGCCCAGTAACGTATAAATATAATATATAATAAAATTATTTTCAAAAGGAAACAATCTTGTTTCATCCAAAAGGATTTTCAAAATGTAGTATATGATATTACCTATGTATAAAGACTTTATATCACATGTATTTGCAAATCGGATGAGCAATGTAGGTTTTTCGTACATTTTGATCATAGCATGTCCAATTCCAATTCATTAATCAATATAATAACATAGAGTTTTATGTATGTATGTATGTGTGTTTCATGTACTTAACGTATACATTTTTCCAAAATATTCAACCAAGTTAAAATTTAAATCTTTCTACAATAACAATTCCGCCCATCTACATAATTCGGAGTAACTTAATTGTGTTAGTTGAGCCCTAAATTATGACGATAATGATCTTTTCATCAAGTTATCTGACCGTATACAATTTAGGTAGCTGCCCGTCTAACAAAGAACTTTTTAAGCAGAAACAACTAATTCGTTTCTTACATGGAAACCTCTGACTTAGAGAATCGAGATAAGAGACCAAAAAAGATTGTTTAGAAAGTTTTTTGACTGACTTAGAGTAGAAAGAAATAGGGAATGACGGAATCATTCTACTCAAATAAATAAGGAAATACGTTAAAGAAAAAAAAAATAGAAAAAAAAAGAAAAAAAAATGGTTGTCTGTAAAGTCGGTTTACTGACGATAGTTGAACGTGACAACGTCTTAAGAAAATACTGATGGAATGGTAGCATTTTTCAAAAGAAAATCGCATCGCTCACTCAAGTAGGAGAGAGACGGATGTCGAACGCTGCCGAACGCAAAGGCCGATTGTGCTTCTTTGTCGCTCGTTCCGCGCTCTCGCTTGCACTTGCACAAGCCTTACATGGAACGCCTCAGAGCGAGGTAACGCCGCATGAGTCATGTTTTTTCGTGCGTGCAGCCGGCTCTATCGAATTATAAGACGTTGTCACGTCAAAAAAGGAAATAAGTATAATTAAAACAATTAAAACACGTGATTTTTAAGTAAATGGTATAAAACAAAGTCACTATCTAACTCTGCATGTTACTCCGCCTACTCTTCTAAATCACGAAGCGAATTTTGACACGGTTTCCACTAGAAAGAGAGTCAAACGAGGAAAGATGTGGATTTCGTTTATAAATAAATTGGGTCCGTGCGAAGCCGGGTCAGATCGCTAGCATAAAATAATTATTTTTATTTATTCAAAACAGTCCCGCGGTGACTTTTTTGTATTTTGCTCTACCAAGTCATGTATTTAGTTCCTATCAACAGGCAAGTCTTCTTCTTCGAGTCACCGGTTCTGTCGAACCAGTGTGGTGAAAGGATTGTAAGTGCGCCTCAAAGAGGCTCCTTTCGTGCACTCGACACATGTCTTCAAATTTTTAGTTCTAGGACATGTCGGTTTCCTCACGATGTTTTCCTTCACTGTTTTGAGAACGTGGTATTGCGCACATCAATCTTTCAATTGAAAAACTCATAGGTGCACGTCGGGATTTGAACCGGCGACCTCCGGATTGAAACTCGGGGGTCAGCACCGCTAGACCACCACGCTCTCAGGCAACAGTCAAGTGAGATGGGGCGATCACTTGAGTATTGATGACCATTATTGATATAAATGTGCTTCAGAGGGCATTTACTCTTGTAACATCCAACATGAGTATTCGTATGTTCTTTCTCCCTGGTCTAAATAACCCGCAAACAGGGTTGATCATTAAGTAACTAATAGAAACCTGCTTACTTGGATATAACACTCGAAATTCTTGAAATGTTTACAATGAACTTGAATTCTCAGGTAGCAAAGGCATTCATGCATCCAACCGTTCTTATCAAAGAAATATATAAAGTGGAGTAATTAAATTACCATTATTATACCATTATTTCAAGGGCAGTAGAACTCGCCAAGTTCGTCCGGGGAAGTACTGCCACCATGCCCATTTCTGCCGCCAAGCAGTAACGCGTTCGCATTACTGTGTTCCGGTTTGAAAGGTGTGGTTGCCGGTGAAATTACAGGCACATGAGACATTCCACCTACACGTCTCATAGTTACGGGCGCATACGATGCGACTTGGGTATTGTCGTACCTAGTAGGGTAGGACCCAAGTCGCATCGGTTGTTATGGGCCGAGGTTACCACTTACCAGCAGGTGGGCCGTCGGCTCGTACCGTAACTACATAAAATAAAAAATAAAAAAATATTTACATACACAAATTTCAAATCTAAAAAACTATGGAATTATTTATGAAATCAATGGTAATTTGTAGCATCAATGTTTATCGTGCTGTACAGTACACGTCACGCAACCACGCGCGTGATCTCTGAATTGTCATTCCCGCCTACACGCGGCGGGCACGATACATGTTGAATGTCACAGGATTCTCACGGCTGACTCACGGTGATGGGACTTGTCTGTTCGTACTGGCGAGCAACAACGCCACTTAAGAATCCGTATTTCATTGTAATTGGTAGACCTAGTAGTGGTATTGATAGACTAGACCTTAATTTTGTAGTATTTTTTGGGTATAAGTAAAGGTACAAGTTTTCCTGCTAGATTATACTGTTTGAATCAACTTCAGCGCTTGAATAAAATGGAACATGTTAGGAACCATAACCCATTTCCTTTTTACCTACATTTAAGTCGATTTATACAGACTGGTACAACCTATCATTATTATAAAAAATATAACTCTGCACAGAGAAGCGAAAAACTAACTTCATTGCCAGTGAACGAGAGTGATTCCTCGTCATCTCGTACGTAGATGACATATTTTTTCCAGTTATTTTGATTTAAAAACCATTCTATCGAACCGATTTTGATGAAATTCTTGTGGGACCAGTCTGAAAGTATATGATGCAATTAGCTAATAACCCGGAAAACAACATAATCTAAAAATATGCTGGAATCCATTGCTAATTTTAGACTAAATACAAAGAGATACCAATAGATCGCATACCAAAATAAAACCGACTTTTATTTCGAGCATAAATATAAAAATAACTTCTTACACTTTTATATTTATAACCCAATCGAGGTTGCCAAGATTTCATATCACAAATAAAACGAAATTACAAATCTTGATGGATTTATTGTACTGTAAATATCGTCACACATGCATCATTTACGTATACTGTGGAAAGTAATAACATCCCAAATGAGGGGAGTCGTGGCCAAAACGAAACCCGCATCATTATTAGCCGCGTGCCAATTTAGGCGTGCCTCCCCTCCAACTATTTAAAACAGTGGGGAGCCGAACTAAACACGTCGACTGTTTTAAATGACTTAGCTTGTTTAAATCATTAAATATTTGAGTTTGTGTAGTGCCACACTCGTTAATGAGAGCTATGATGGAGCTTTGATAAACTTAACCTTTTATTCCGTAAAATATACTAGAATAATTTACACGCGTATATTCTCGTATTTGTCTGCTACAGTGAGGCAATGGAAGTCCTAAAGCACATTATAAGCATACAGATATATGTGACTTTTCATTAGACAGCTTAGCGTTTGATGAAGTTGCGTCTATTTCAACCCTGTAACCGGCTAATCTGAGATGATGATGTTCATACTTGTTACATCTTTGAATTGAAAAAAGGGCTGTAAGAATAGATTCGTAATTACGACACAACAATCAATATAAATAAAATAGCACTATTTTACGAGTACGTGTTGATTACTTAAAATAATTTGAAACGTTATTTTTTATTATTAAATTAGGGCTAGCTAGCTGACTGCTGAAGAGCTGCCGACTGTAATTTGAATTTATCAATGCGCGTACAACGAGCCTAATGATTCCTCGTCCCTCTGACATGATGTTTGCCCAAATTATTTTGACCTGTCCAAACTATACTTACAAAAACGACTGGCCTCAGCTCAGTTGGTAGTAACCCTGCCTTCGGCGCTGTAGGTCGTGAGTTCGATTTACACCCAGGACAAACATTTGTGTGACGAACATAGATGTTTGTTCTGTTGGGTGTTAATATGTATTATACGTATTTACAAAATAAAGGACATGAGTATTATATCAGTTGTCTGGTTCCCATGATACAAGCTCAGCTTACTTTGGGACTAGATGGCTTTGTGTGAAATGTCCACCAATATTAGTATTATAAACTTACGAAAGAAAATTACCTAATAGTGCAGCCCTTACCAAGACAGAAGTCGCGGTTTCTCTGGCGTGATGTTATTAATCTTTAAATATCTCTCCGGTGGGTGAGTGGAAATGAGTTATTTTTAGTTAATTTGCGTGCAACTAAAAGGCAAGTCACGTACAAAAACAAAAGATGCGACCGCCCGCCGCCGCCGCCGCGCTTTCTCAGAACCCTCGCTGGGAATAATGGCCAGAATCCAGATTTGGTTTTAACTGAAAAGATTTCTTACATGTTCATTTTGAAGTAGGTGCGCATATAGAGTGGCGTCTATTTCCACGTGTGTATATCTAAGTGATTCAGTACCGTCACTTCAAAGTATTCAAATTCGTTGGTTGGTCTCAAAAATTTACAACCACTTGCCCGTAGAATTAAAGCAACTAAATGGAAATATTTTCAAACAGAAATTAAAAAAATGGTTGATAAGTAAAGTGCAGTATAATTTGAAGGAATATTATGATACGAGTTAATTTTAAGTTTAATTTAGTATGTTAAAAATACAATTGTAGATTTCTTCCGAAATTATCTTTAGTTGTAATAATTTTGTCGTTTGGTATTTACTCTATGTTCTCAATTTGTACCTTACTGATATTATTGTATGTCCGAGAGGACAAACTGTTGATACTTTATATTAAATTAAGATCTTTTTGTACACAGTTTCACAATAAACGTTTCTTATTCTTATTCTTATTCTTAAAACCGTTGGCCATTTTGAAAGTTTGTTTTTATCCAGTTCAGGTTGCGCTTTACAGTAGCGTGGAAGGCTAGATATTATCTGGCTTGGCGATGTAGGACAAAATAATAACACAGGATACTTTATTTGATTAATTATACTATTTGGTCAAAGGAGACGAAAATATGATGGATGGCGTAACTCCTGGATTACTTACTGTCCTAAATTAACTGGGGTCAGCTGTACATTTTGGTCCATCGGGGTAGGACTGAATAACCGATTACATTTGGGTCTTTGGTCCACGACAATTATTTTTAGTTTTCCTATGTGAATACGTCAAAATTTACTGTTTATTGACTTTATTTACCCAGGTAGCCCACTACAATCTTCATTCCAGAGGTCGCTGGGTAAAATCCTGACCTGCACCAACAAGTTTTTTCAATTGATAAGTTTAATTGCGCAATATCAACGGTGAAGAAAAACATCATAATAATAATAATGGTGGACATTTCACACAGCGCCATCTAGCCCCAAAGTAAGCTAAGCATAGCTTGTATCATGGGAACCAGACAACTGATATAATACTTATATACTTTTCTTTTGTAAATACATACATATAATACATATTAACACCCAGACACAGAACAAACATCAATGTTACAAATGTCACATAAATGTTTGTCCTGAGTGGGGATCGAACCCACGACCTACAGCGCAGAAGGTAGGGTTACTAACCAACTGAGTTATGAGGCCAGTCATAAGGTTGCACTTTAATCCTTTCACCACACTGTTTTGAGAAAGCCAATATCACGATTAACAGCAATTAGTACTAGATAAAATTAACGCGTCCCGAATAGCGAGTGGCCAAAATAGTTATTACAAGTTTTTCACTTTGAATTCGTATTAGTTTATTTTTATATTTGCATAGAACTATCACATATATCCATAATATCAGTCCTTGACGGAACTGGCTACAGTTAGGCACATATTTACTAAGCATTTTAAGCCAGCCCGGTTGACTGTTTGTGTAGGCAGGCAATTGATATGATAACTTCATCGCACATTGATATACGATAGAAAAGAATTCGTATGGATAAGGTTTTTATTTATTCGAAAGTTTATCATCCGCTTGTGGAAGAATTCGAATGAAATTTTTGTCATTGCACTTAAGTTGCTAGTACTGATCGTGTCTTTCTCAAAACCATTGCAGTGACAGGATTTAAATTGCGCCTCAAAGAGGCTCTGTGACTTGTAATGTGGATGATAAATGGACTTATAATAATAATGATAATAATAATGGTGGACATTTCACACAGCGCCATCTAGCCCCAAAGTAAGCTAAGCATAGCTTGTATCATGGGAACCAGACAACTGATATATTAATAACTAATATCTTTATTTCGGACAACATAAATTGACAAATTAGGTCCATAGAAAAACGTCTTAAAACTAACATACATAAAACTACAATAAAAATGACATCCTGGCTTCTATAATAAAAGTATATAATACTTATATACTTTTCTTTTGTAATTAAATATATGTTATACATATTAACACACAGACACAGACCAAACATCTGTGTTCGTCATACAAATGTTTGATTTCGGTGGGAATCGAACCCACGACCTACAGCGCAGAAGGCAAGGTTACTGTCAACTGAGCTATGAGGCTACATATGTCTTAAAATTTTTGATTCTAGGACATGCTGGTTTCTTCTTTTATAGACTCTGTACAGGGAGTTATTTACCGAATTTTTTTCAATAGTTTTTTTATTTTACTTTTGAACTATATTTACCACGTCCATATTTTTTCTTTCCTCTATGAGTCACTGCATACAGTCGATATCATTGTATACTAACTAACACAGGATAGGGGCACTATACACGCACTCCATTTTGAACGTTTTATCACACCAACTTTCGTGCTCCAGTTACAAGGGTCATTTTAGAATAGCCATTCACTTAATTTCGGGTTGATATCGGAGTGTGAAGCAGGGGAAGGGGTCGAGGCTATCTGCTGATAAGCATGAACTGTCGATGTGTGACTCGATCCTAACGTTTGATATGTTACAGTTCAAGAATACATAAAGAAGTTGCATGAAACATTATAATAATAATGGTGGACATTTCACACAGCGCCATCTAGCCCCAAAGTAAGCTAAGCATAGCTTGTATCATGGGAACCAGACAACTGATATACATACTTATATACTTTTATTTTGTAAATACATACATATAATACATATTAACACCCAGACACAGAACAAACATCAATGTTACAAATGTCACATAAATGTTTGTCCTGAGTGGGGATTGAACCCACGACCTACAGCGCAGAAGGTAGGGTTACTAACCAACTGAGCTATGAGGCCAGTCATTAATTTTCGTTCAGTAGTTAAATAAAAACACATAAAATTTGTCGCACAGTATATTTTATTTTTAAAACTACTAACTAAAGCCGAAATATCAAATATAAACACGTATGATTTTAAGTCTTTTACTTTATTATGGGTAAATATGTTCATATGTTTCTGCATAGAGCTTCAACAATTTGTCCTAACAGATGGGAAACAGCGTGGAATCTTTCCTACATTTTATATATTTTTTAAATAATAATAATAGACTATTAGTCATATTATAATCAGTACAAAAGTAAATAATACTTAGTATGTGTATGTAAGAAATATTTAAAACAAAATGTATTTCTACTGTTTTATTTGTTCACAAATTGTAATTATGACTTTGTTAAACTTTCAAAAAATATGCATATACCCTATTACCCACATATGTGGCCGTCTGTGATATCAAGGAAATGATTTTAACATATTTTGTAACCTTCAGCCATACATCATTAAAGGTAACTATGCAAAATGCATTGCCCATACCCCATGCATAATTTTTGATTCTTAGTAATAATTTTAGTTAGTTCTACATTGCGTTTTCGTAATGAAGTCCAAAGGATTTTATAGAGTTTATGCACCATACGTTGGCTAATTCCAAGGTAAAACATAACAAAGTGATTATTCATTATAAGTAAGACAGTATTCAAAGTTATTAAATGTACGTATGTATTAATGAGGTCATAATTTAGAACGATAAAGCATTGATTCATGTTTGTCTGGTGTAATAGACCGTTTTATGTTTGATGTAACTATCATAAATGTAATCATAATGTAACAATATTTAATTAGGGATTCATCAGAAACATAATGGCCGGTATTGGGTTACGAACGAGCAAGATGACAGCATCTTAAGCTGTAGCCTCTGCCCACAAAACGACTTGCGTCATCCCGCACTAAGTTATAAGAATACTCAAGGGTCTGTAATTTCACCGGCAACCATATATTTCAACCAGTAACTCAGTAATGCGTTACCTACTGCTTGGCGGCCGAAATAGGCATGGTGTTATGTATCTGATCTACTCTCGTTTGTTGTGAAACAGTTGGCCGTGCAATGGAAAAGAAGTGTTCTATGCATAAATGTGTAAAATGTAAGTAGACAGTAAGGCGTATCGGATAATCACAAGTCGATGCGTCTGCGCAAGCAAGCTGCATCGATTTACATAATCGGTTACCTAATGAGATGTTGTGAAACATTGTATTTTTCCTCTACTTGCGGTAAGTTTGTAAGAATTACTTTCTCAGGTCAACATTTTCCTTTAAGGCCGCTAATTCAGTTAACTAAACCAACATAGCATGAAAATATTTATTGCCGATAGGAGAAAATATTTTTTTTTACTATCATTCGGTTTCTCATGGCTGCTTTTCTTGGCGAATAAATATTTTCATGTAAGATTTATGTACACTAGCTAAGTTTTGGATTGTATTGCATAACTTTAATAAAGGTAACCTACCTAGGCTTATGTTTAAGAATTAACTCATACATACATTCGATTCAAGAAAATGCAGTCGTAAATTGACTGCAGTAACCTGGTCATGGGTAAAATAATAAAGGTTTGATAAGCACAAATAACTAGCATCCAGAGTAACCCAGATTCGTAACAAATAGCGACCAATCTGTCCTGTTGTTAATTATATCATTATAAAAATATGCTCCGTATGCTGTGTAACGAAAGACAATATAGTTTCATAACGTATTTATGAACTAATAAACTCTAAGACGAATAGCGTTCACTTTTACTTTCGTTACAAACGGTAAACGGTACTCACTTCCTCTTAAAAGACGCGGGACAACTCGCTATTTATCTCTCTTACTCGAATGTTAAATCCCATACAACTATCTTTCTCTAATTTTGATTGATATCCATCTCGAGTATACCAGTTTTATTCACGCTATCATCTTGGGTCAGAGTTTCAAATGTCATTTAGCTCGTCGTTCGATTATATTCAAAGCTCGTGGTTCAAAATCCAATAGAATATTGTGATGCAAAGGTTTCGCCTTGACTGAATGTATGAGTTCATTGATGGAAATTAAGGTCTGTTTCGCAACAGCGGTATTAGGTCGCCCTCGACAAATCACACATTATAATGAACGAATTTGTGTAACATCAAATTTATTGCCGAGATTAACTTCAATATTAGATATAAAAGGGAATATTAAAATAACCAAGGTCTTCTTCTTCTTCGAGTCACCGGTTCTGTCGAACCAGTGTGGTGAAAGGATTGTAAGTGCGCCTCAAAGAGGCTCCTTTCGTGCACTCGACACATGTCTTCGAATTTTTAGTTCTAGGACATGTCGGTTTCCTCACGATGTTTTCCTTTACCGTTTTGAGAACGTGGTATTGCGCACATAAATCTTTGAATCGAAAAACTCATAGGTGCACGTCGGGATTTGAACCAGCGACCTCCGGATTGAAACTCGGGGGTCAGTACCATTAGACCCACGCTCTCATAACCAAGGTAATAATACGATACGCAATCTTAAGTTGTAGAATATTTGTGGTTTTTATTCTTTATTGATGTCACTTCGAAACATTTTTGTCGAAAGACTAGCACTTTACCAAGAATAGAAGCATAGCTTCAACGCATTTTGATTCTTGCATCAAAACACAAGTTCGACTCCTACATGAGCAAACTTAATGTTTGTAAGTATATTGGCCACTTTCCGTAGAACAATGGTAATAACTTAGAAATATTCCAGGCATGACTTCATAGTTGTTGGTAAAATAGATCCAAGAAGACTAAAATAATAACGGTAAAACCATATCTGACTTCATCACTAGAGGTAAATAATGTAAATTTAGAGGTAAATTATAAACCTTCGTATTTTTGCTTCTGTGACCACTCCTTCAGATGGAATGCATTCCTAAGTTCATAAAATAATAACACACATTTCATACAGCGCCATCTAGCCCCAAAGTAAGCTAAGCGTAGCTTGTATCATGGGAACCAGACAACTGATATAATACTTATATACTTTTCTTTTGTAAATACATACATATAATACATATTAACACCCAGACACAGAACAAACATCAATGTTACAAATGTCACATAAATGTTTGTCCTGAGTGGGGATCGAACCCACGACCTATATATAGCGCAGAAGGTAGGGTTACTAACCAACTGAGCTATGCTCCCAGACATATATTACTTTATACACACAAAAAGTTACTATATTATTTATTTAGTCAGTGTGTTAAAGATTTTCAAATTTGTAACTTCGATATTGGATTACGTAAAATAAAATACACCGCAATACCGTAGCGTTAGAATTCCAACGCCCTTGAAGGGTGAAAACATATCAAGATATAACATGAAACCCGGACAAAATTTGAATATGAAAATCATGTTGGACATATATAAATGGAGGTGGCATTATACTGCATTATCATATTCTGTGTTATTCAGAAGCAACGCAATCGTATCTCTGTTCTAAATTTTAGATTTGTTACGACCGTGTTACATTGTTTTCATTGTTGACTGTCGGTTGCAAATATAAAAAAAAATATGGGCAGAAGTTACCACTTTACACCATTAGGGCCTGTTCGTTCCGTAACTTTATCACATAAAAAAGACTTGGACCTTGTTGCACCTAAGTAGGTGAGGATCCAGGTCGTATTGTTTGTTATGGGCAGAAGTTACAGAAGTAATAATTAACACCAGGTGGGCCGGGCGTTTTGAGCGTACATAAAAAAATTATCTGAAATGGCATTGCGCGCATAATATTTCGGGCAAAATCGCGAAAAAGCCATTCGTACATTCAAGCCAGGAGTGAACTTACTAATTCTAATACTTTATATATTATGTTGATCAATTCTTTTTATAGTCTATTATGCTGTTTTTATTATTTCATTCTCAATGGCACCTCAGTCACAGGATTTTCCTTTACCTAACGACGTATAATTAAAAACGAGAAATTAATTAGTTTGAGTAGGAAATAGGATATAACATTAGTTTTACTCGGAACTGAAATTAATTAAACTAGCTTTGCTCTTGTTTATCGAAACTGCTGATTATATTATTTTAATAGGGAGGGATCCCAATTAGTAAGTTCTTCTTATCCCTTTACGAAACGTTCCAATCTAATGAGATTCCTTTCGAGAGCTTTATTGTGATTCCTCAAATACTTCACTTAATTATAAGCCCGTAAAATTCCCTTTCGAAACCCGAATTTTAAGTGTCGCCATTAAATTGTCGCAAATGAGTGTTACTTTTATTTTGTTACGCGCTGTTTGTGGAGCTTTTTATCCCAGGTTCGGGCGGTCAAGCGATATAAATTACAAATTGAAAGTAAATCTGAATGTACCGTTTGATATGATGGAATTACAAACGCGTTGCCTGCCTTAAAACGGTTAATCATATCTTCAAAAACTGAAAATGCCTATTACAAGGCTAGAATTTTGTAACATGAAAAAGTATTCAGTTGACAGTAGACTCACGTACAATGAACCTCAAATGAATAAGTAACGTTCCAGGCAAATGCCACGGATTATGTCACCTTGGCAGTTATTACAATTACAGAAACTCCTGCATATTCTACACTTAATTAGTGAAAGTATTCCTATCCAGATTAAAGATGCATGTCTGTATTTGTTACTACATAACAAGTTTACGATATATTCGTCGGTGTAACACCCAGAGAGGTAACATTAGATTGGATTCAACACGTCTTCTTGATAATTAAGGTCAATCGCTTTGTGTACTGTGTCAGAAATGTGGTTTGAATCTGAATCTATGTTCAACGGGCAGGCTCTACATTCCCTATCCAGCTGGTACAATTAATTCTGTCAAATCCATTCTCAACAGGATCTCCGAACCGGTAGACTGTCGTAATCCCCGTGTAAGACCATTATACAGTTTGTACTGGCAAATAATTTGTAACATTGCGCAAGGCGTGTTCAGCTGTATACTTCGGTAACATGATCTACAGCAGGGCAGTCAGCAGCATAATTTAAAAGACACCAGTGGTTAAACATTGGTTTTACAGTAATACACAACTCGACACAGCTCTAAATTAATGTGAAGTTGCAGGCGCATGAAAGAAGAAAGAAAGAAAGAAAATAATTTATTTTCAACAAACTGTATACACAACACCGATTAAATACAACTTAAACAAATTAAACACAAAAGAACAAATGTACAAGAAGAAATTAAACAAAAAAGAAAACAAAAAAAAACAAAAAAAAAACGGTCTCATTCACACTCGCCTTATGCGGAAGAAACAATTTTCCAAAACAAGAGTGTAAATTAGTTTATACCAATGCGTGGTGTTCAATTAGATGCGATCTCCCATCAGTTGTGTTGTACTGTAATAGTAGTTCAACGTTAGTAAGCAACCGGCGCGGTGCGCGCCCAAGGTCAGTAACTACACCATCACTTCCTAGTTGGCAACGCTTGGGTAATGCCTCTCACTTGATTTAGGCTTCTGTTACAACACTCCATGTTGGGATTGATGAACCAACAATCATTTGTACAGTTTCTTATTTGTAATAGTGCACGAAAGGAGCCTCTTTGAGGCGCATTTAATCTCCTTTCACCACACTGGTACGTGAGAACCAGAGACTCGAATATAATAGAATAGAAAGGGAGATTTATGTGCATATATGGTATCGCCGTGACGTAGGAACTAACACAATAGGCAGAGCGAAAAAACACTCTAGCTCCTTACAAATTATATTTTTTCCTTCGTTCCTTCTTGCCTTTAAATTATGCATAATCTAAAATTATAGTAAGTACATATATAATTAGCTCTTCTACAAGGTTAGCGCTACGATAGCGTAGATAGGTGGGTAAGAAAAATAAAACCAAAATAAACATATACTCTCATTAAAATATTTATATAGGTTAAGGGCATTCAGACATGATTTGTAAAATAATTGTCTTCAAATAAATGATATGTTATGATATGTGTGAACCATTTATAACAATAGTAAGATAGATAGATAACACATTTATTCGGCACACAGGACACAAATACACAAAAGAGCAATGACTAAAAATAACAAACATGAAGAAAAAGACGTGTGGCACTCGGAGACTGCCGCGGTAAAGCTATTGCGCGTGATATTTCAAAAAGTCATTAAAAGTTCTGGTATTTATCGATAGATGGAAAAACTAAAAAGTATCACCGCTGTGCCGGTCGGAGTGGGGGTGTTAGGTTTTTTCGTTACGGAATTTCTGGATTCGGTGTCCACGCTCAAGGCCCGCGATAGAAGCTATGCAATAGCTTAAAAAAAATAAGTAAAAAGGTTAAAAGTAAATAAATAAGTATTGTATGCGTATCCAATTGTAAAAGCGAGACGTAGATACCCTCTTTGTATATTGACTTGCATTTTTTTGCATCTGCGTGTGCATCAATGATATTATGGAGGTGTTATCTGTCTGCATTCTACGCATTCATCCTGCATACTTTAAACTCCATTACAAAGTCAATTAAAAAATAAAAATATGTTTTTCATCCGTTAGTAACCAATGTATCTATAATAATTGCAGTAGTTATGTGCCCAAGATGATATTTCCTTATTGCGCCATAATTTTATAACTCAGCATGATGGCATGAATAAATTGTAAGAGTTAGTTATCTTTAGATTACTTTAGCATGAAAATGTAATTAAGATTTATGTATGTATACATACAACAACATAATAATAGAATTTTTTAATAAAATTAATGATAAACATGATATTTTTATTTGTACAAACGGAAGTGATATGTATTAACAGTGTATCTACGATAACAGCTGCGTTCCAATATTGATACTGAAATAACTCGTTCGGACTTGTTGGGTAAACATTTAAAAGCTTGGTGGCCGAGTGGTACTAAAGCTTGAAATCCAAAGGTAATAAATAAATAATAATAAATAATGGTGTACATTTCACACAGCGCCATCTAGCCCCAAAGTAAGCTAAGCGTAGCTTGTATCATGGGAACCAGACAACTGATATAATACTTATAATACTTTTCTTTTGTAAATACATACATATAATACATATTAACACCCAGACACAGAACAAACATCAATGTTACAAATGTCACATAAATGTTTGTCCTGAGTGGGGATCGAACCCACGACCTACAGCGCAGAAGGTAGGGTTACTAACCAACTGAGCTATGAGGCCAGTCACAGGTAATAAGGCATAAATGTAGTTACATATATCTGGTATTGCGTACAGATAACTATGTTAAATATGTACGCAATACCATGTTCTTAAAACGACAACATAAACATCGTGATGAAAATGGCGTCTCTTGTATGTATGTATGACATACCGAGTCCAATTGATCTCCTTTGTTAGATTACAGCACATTTTTTCACTTTCACTTATGGAACAAAGTCGGGTAGGGTGTGAATTTTGTACCTTTATACTTTAATTTGGCGACCTTTTCAATTTTCTTTTAACATTTCGAAGGAAATAAACCTTTTATTGAATACAGAAGCCTGTAAAACAAGACGTGGAAAAGTGATGGAGGCAGAAGGATCCAATAAGAGCAGTTATTTCATCTATTCTCCGGCGAAAGTGAAATAAGGTCTGTTGAAGTTGGGACTTACTTTCGGTAACAGGGATGGTAGCGATACTGTGTTCCGGTTTGAAAGGTGTGGTTGCCGGTGAAATTACAGGCACATGAGACATTCCACCTACAAGTCTCATAGTTACGGGCGCATACGATGCGACTTGGGTATTGTCGTACCTAGTAGGGGAGGACCCAAGTCGCATCTGTTGTTATGGGCCGAGGTTACCACTTACCACCAGGTGGGCCATCGGCTCGTTCCGTAACTACAAAACATTAAAAAAAATGTACTACTACCAGTCGAGTCACTGTTTCTCTCGAACCAGTGTGGTGAAAGGATTAAAGTGAGCCTCAAAGAGGCTCATTTCGTGCACTCGACACATTTCATCGATTTTTTTTAGGATTAGTCGGTTTCTTCACCGCTTTGAGAACGTGGTATTACATTGATGAAAATGAATCATATATTAATCTTTTCAGAAACCATGAATTTTAGCAAAAAAATAACGTCCAACTTTGTATCCTGCTGCGAGAAGGTATTTCAATCTGATTACAAGTTTATACCTCGTGATGGCACAAACCGGTATCTGTATGCAGCGGTGACGGTGATACCGAAATCAAAGGTTTACGATCCCGGAACAAAGGCCCCCACTGCACAAATAGGACGTATGTATGTATGTGGTATTTGTTTACGCTGCACATCCTTTATGACTTTATGAATGTCCTTTACACCTAGGAGATTGATAGTCCGTGTGTAAACATCCATAAAAGTCGTAATATCTAAACATGGTATGACATTCTTAGCATCTAAATATAAGTTTTTTTATTTTATTTTTTTTATTTATAATTGTGTACATTTCACACAGCGCCATCTAGCCCCAAAGTAAGCTAAGCATAGCTTGTATCATGGGAACCAGACAACTGATATAATACTTATATACTTTTCTTTTGTAAATACATACATATAATACATATTAACACCCAGACACAGAACAAACATCAATGTTACAAATGTCACATAAATGTTTGTCCTGAGTGGGGATCGAACCCACGACCTACAGTGCAGAAGGTAGGGTTACTAACCAACTGAGCTATTAGGCCAGTCAAGTTTAATACAATTAGTAAAGTATAGAGATATACTTAGATCGGTGTATGTGAAAAGGATACTTCTTTACAGTGGGTTCATTGTTTGGATTTAAGGTAAATGTTGAGAAGTGAGTTCTATTAGGCCTCACAGCTCATTTGGTAGCAAGCCTGCCTTCTGCGCTGTAGGTCGTGGGTTCGGCTCCCACCCAGGACAAATATTTGTATGACGAATATAGATTTTTGTTCTGAAGCTGGGTGTCAGTATGTATTTAAAAAATGTATATAAGTATGTATATCAGTTGTCTGGTACCCATGATACAAGCTATGCTTAGCTTACTTTGGGGCTAGATGGCGCTGTGTGAAATGTCGACCAATATCTAGTATATTATTTATTTATTTATTAATAATATGCATAGGTATATTATGTTTATTTTTACACCAGAAGAGCCATCTGGGTATTCCAATACTTATTAAAGTTTAAAAATCTAGTTTATTTAGAACTTCGAACTGGAAGCTTGGAATTTCTCACTTTAAATCCAAGAATTTGGTCAGGTAAAACAGGAAGTTACGATTTTGAACTTTGGAAAACGTGGTAAAAAACGATTTCATGTGAAATCGTCTCACTGTCTCATTCCCCGCCATTGTTCATTTGTAAACAGATTCTATTACCTACTTTTGTCGCCGCCTGTATATCAATGCATTAGCACAAAATGTGCGACTCAGACTGAATATGTTAATCCCACAATAATATACATTTACATAAACTCAGCAGTGAAACATTAGTGTGTTTATTGCGAATATAGCGACTGGCACAGGAGTGTCATGTTGTCCGATACTTGATAAGCTAGGAGCGCAGGGCCGTATCTAGACTCAATTACAAGGTCCGTGTAAATGGGGAAATATGTCGTTAGACTTTGATTTGGTTGTCACTTTACCAATCATTATTTTCATCTTCCAAGAGTTTTCATGTGTCTATTACCTGAATGGTCGAGACGAGCTTTAAATTTTCGTAAAACTCAAATAGTAACACTAAAATGACAAATTAATTCAGTTAAACGAGGAATCTATGAGGCATCCGCAGAAATTAATTTCATAGTGTATTTAACCATCAGATTAAAATAAGACGGAATATTGACAACCAGATGCATCAATAAAATATTATTTAAATTATAGAGTGGATAGTTATTTGCCTTATCACCACGCTGTTTTCCTCACAATTTTTTTTCACCACTATTTCGTGTCAAATGTGGGACTCGAACCCGTGACGTACAGATCGTCATTACGACCCACTGAAATGTCATCGCTTCACAAAAATTATGTCTGTTTGTCTGTGGCGCCCTTTTTTCTTTCTTCAGGGTACCTAAAAGGTGCTTAGAATTAAAAATCTTAATTTTCGCCAGAAGAATTACAACCAGTGGCTTGCTCTTGCCCCCAAGCTCTAGTTCTAGATGCGCTCCTGTAGCAACATAATATTCCAACAGTTCCCAGTTTCAAATTTATCGCTCGTAAGCATGTAGTGAAATTAAATAAGCATTTTAATGGAACAAAGGCCGATTGCGTAGTTGCGATTGCATTTAACGTATTTATTAACGGAATGTGTTATAATATCGCTGGGGTACATACATAATATAATAAGTAATTCATTGTGAAGTTAGATTAAGGATAATAAAATACGACTGTTATAATAATCGACTCAACATAACCTTAAAGACTTTTGACTTTTGACTGGCCTCATAGCTCAGTTGGTTAGTAACCCTACCTTCCGCGCTGTAGGTCGTGGGTTCGATCCCCACTCAGGACAAACATTTATGTGAAATTTGTAACATTGATGTTTGTTCTGTGTCTGGGTGTTAATATATATATTATATGTATGTATTTACAAAAGAAAAGTATATAAGTATTATATTAGTTGTCTGGTTCCCATGATACAAGCTATGCTTAGCTTACTTTGGGGCTAGATGGCGCTGTGTGACAATGTCCACCAATATTTATTTTATTTATTTTATTTAAAGGAATAAATAAAATAAGATCCATTATTATCATTGTTGAAAGTAACAGTAGTCTACAAATATTACCTTCACGTGACTTATAATAATAAATCATTTATTCATAAAATCGACACAGGATCATCAGTAAATTATATCAAAATATTAGATGTATAAAAAACTAAGGATTGCAAATTTACCTTTACGTTTTTAGGTTTCGCAGTGTTTTAATTCTCGTTTCATCTGCTCGTACATGACAATAAGCAAGATATAGGGATTTATATTGACTGGCCTCATAGCTCAGTTGGTTAGTAACCCTACCTTCTGCGCTGTAGGTCGTGGGTTCGATCCCTAGGACAAACATTTATGTGACATTTGTAACATTGATGTTTGTTCTGTGTCTGGGTGTTAATATGTATTATATGTATGTATTTACAAAAGAAAAGTATATAAGTATTATATCAGTTGTCTGGTTCCCATGATACAAGCTATGCTTAGCTTACTTTGGGGCTAGATGGCGCTGTGTGAAATGTCCACCATTATTATTATTATATTGTGTATTAAAATGTTTTTAGGATAACACCTACCTTACCTCCGAGAGATTTACCTCTCAGAGGTAAGGTGAGGCGTTAAATTAACGCAAGGCGTGAATTTATAGGTGCTAAATAGCTACCGTTACACACAGATATTGACACAAAGTTGTTATGTATAACCTTAGCTTGCCTGTGCGTTCCTTCAGTAGGAACCAATGAGACAACTTGAGAAAAACATATTTTTTGAGCATTTAAATGTTCAATTAAATGTGTTACTTATCCAAAACCAACTTTTATAAATAAATAAATAATGGTGGACATTTCACACAGCGCCATCTAGCCCCAAAGTAAGTTAAGCATAGCTTGTATCATGGGAACCAGACAACTGATATAATACTTATATACTTTTCTTTTGGAAATACATACATATAATACATATTAACACCCAGACAGAACAAATATGTTCGTTACTCGAATGTTTGTTATGGGTGGGAATCGAACTCACGACCTACGCATAGCCTAGCGCAGAATGCAGGGTTACTACCAACTATGTGGCCAGTCAAAAACTAAGCAAGACACTCCGCCAACAGAATAAAAATAAATGCTTGGGCGATGTGTGAAGCCACCCACTGCATGAAACAAAGACCTATATTCAGAACAAATCCAAGATATTACTATAGGAACGTGCTGTGAACAAACATCCGGCACATAACACCGTGTTTTATTAATAGGACAATGTTAAACTGTTTCAAATTAAAACACTGCCAAAGCTACCGGGTATAAATACCGAGTACCGGTACCGGTTCACAATACGGCAGCAAACTTATCCCCTACCGTTACTAAGAGTAATATTGAACTAGAGAGTGCAGGTCCAAATCGTAACACAACATAATATAAACTAATTGACAGGCCTTATAGCTCAGTTGGTTAGTAACCCTACCTTCTGCGCTGTAGGTCGTGGGTTCGATCCCCACTCACAACAAACATTTATGTGACATTTGTAACATTGATGTTTGTTCTGTGTCTGGGTGTTAATATGTATTATATGTATGTATTTACAAAGAAAAGTATATATGTATTATATCAGTTGTCTGGTTCCCATGATACAAGCTACGCTTAGCTTACTTTGGGGCTAGATGGCGCTGTGTGAAATGTCCACCATTATTATATTATTATAATTAAGCATACCTTGCCAATCTTATTATAGTGTTTCCTTTCTATCATTTAACTACAATTTTTGGTGCCAATTTATATTATATATAAATATAGTATTAATTTTGAAATTTAACGTTTTTAAAAGTTTTGACCGCTCTTCTAGAACAATCTACCTAATTTTCATCGTCACCAGGATGATAAGAATTAAGTTAAAACACAATAAATTTATATTTTTTTTTTATTTATATTTAATGTAGTTAATTATCATATAATTATACATTACCTCGTCTCTTATGAATGAGAAAGGGGCCTGCAGTTAAAATATACAAAATAAGAGGCTACAGTCTTTGTTGCAACAATGCGGGTAGGTACTGTTAAATTTCAACAAGCTTTCCTTGTTATCTATCTTAACCCAGTTAAATGTTGCCAGCACTTGATTATTGTCGCAATCGGCGTAATAAATCTTATGCTACGATTGGCGCGTCAGCACCGTAAGTACATTACTTTAGTAATCATATCTTTCTTTCTTCTTTCTTTCTTTCTTTAATATAGTTATATTATATACTATGTACACAGAGCCTTCTCCTGTCCACAGGGGACTCAACTATAACTTACACATATCTTTATAATCTATGCCCAAATTAACATTTTCGTTTTTATATAGTTATATTTTCATGCCTCTCATCTGGGCGTCAATTACCCACTAAACGTAGACGTGGCAAATGATAAGCTCAACTTCACCATTGTTTTGCGATGAATATGTAACACTTTCATCAAGGGAAAATATAAATCGATGAGTCTAGTGCTAAGATTTATTTAAGTTCCCAATTAATGCCATATACAAAATTATCTACATGTATAGTTTATTTATTAATTGTATAACGATAGGCAGCGTTCCACCACACCACACCACACCACACCACACCACACCACACCACACCACACAACACCACACCACACCACACCACACCAAACCACACCACACCACACCACACCACACAACAAGTCTGTAATAATATGTAAGTGTAGACCTCACGAGAAATTAAGTCTCATGTTTCAATCCTTTCAATACAATATATTAAATATTTAATTTCAAAATATATATTATGTTTATTAGATGGTAACCTATGCCTCTGACTGTACCTGATAACTATTCGAACTACTAAACCAACATTATCAGAATAGTAACGTAATAACGCAGGAAGTAGCGCTCGGGGTACGTATTTCGGCTGCGTATGCAATCCACTTTACAGTATGACAGTACTCGGAGGTGTCAAGGACTTATTTCGAAGCCGAGTAAATTAATTTAAGGCTGACTAGATATTTTGAAACGTTAGCATAGCCACCAGGAAGAAACTGATTTGAATCTCTAAGTAGTACGACACTAAGTCTCATTCTACTGTTTCTCCGCTTACTCCTTCTTAACCTAACGGATTTTAATACCTTTTTCACTGTAGAAAGAGCGCTAAACAAGGTGTTTAAACGTAAATTAATTGCACCTGTTAAGTGGCCCGAAGCCGGGGCGGGTCTCTAGTCACTAATAATGGAAATGACCAGTATGTAGCTTAACGTAATAAATCCGTCTATTTGTTTCTGGTATATCTTTGTATCAGATTTCATGATTCCAAGTGTGACTTTTAAGAGCAGTAGATCTCCAAGTTCGTCCGGGGAAGTACTGTCACCATGCCCATTTCTGCCGCTAAGCAGTGACGCATTCGCATTACTGTGTTCCGGTTTGAAAGGTGTGGTTACCGGTGAAATTACAGGCATATGAGACATTCCACCTACACGTCTCAGAGTTACGGACGCATACGATGCGACTTGGGTCTTGTCGTACCTAGTACCTAGGGGAGGACCGAAGTCGCATCAGTTGTTATGGGCCGAGGTTACCACTTAACACCAGGTGGGCCGTCGGCTGGTTCCGTAACTGTATTACATAAAAAAAAAACACATTATCAGGAACCAGCTACTTCTGAATCACGCAGCACTGCACTTCCAATGTTGGAACGAGGAGCATTCCGCACAACTCGTTATCTTTATACCATGTGACAGGTGCTTTAAAACCGGTAAGTTTATGCCTTTAATGGTGTCCGATCAATATGTCGATTGCGGGTAAAAAAATCCACGTTTCGCATTCAGTATGTGTTGGTAAACACGCTGTCTACGCAACGCGAGCTGAGTAGCAAAGTAGCCCACTCATACAGGGTGTGCCGACAGTTTTTGGATGAGCTAATAGTGTATTTTTTAGTATTGTTTAGTATTTTTAGGCTTTGTTTACTTCGAATAAGTATGTGTGTGTATGGGTCCATTGTCACTTGAAATAAATGATTTATTTTAATTTAATAGTTGGAGCCATCCTCCAGTTGGTTACTGCCTTCGTACTAGGATGTAACTGAGCCACGTAGTCTTTCAAATATTTCATTAAGAAAGAGAGACTTATTTTGAGACAAATGTTTGCATGGTGTGCAAATGTTTGCTCGATATGCTAATATTTGTGAAGGTCTGTGTGTTGTGGACTTGTGGTACCGGTATTACTTGATGGTTTTTGGTATCCAGGGGCAGTAACCTGTATGCCTTTACTAACATTTTTGAGATAAATTTACAACGAGTAGACGCCTAACTGGTCTTAAGTAGAAGTAGTACGAATAAGTATTCCTCCACTGAGGTACAGACAAGATCCAAGTCGCATCGTATGCGCCCGTAACTATGAGACGTGACTGTGGAATATCTCTTAAATCTGTAATTTTACCTGCAGACCGGAACAAGTAACGCGAATGCAATACTGATTGGAAGCAGAAATACGTATGATGGCAGTCTTTCCCTTGACGAACTTGAAATGATTTCTACTGCCTGGGATATGCATGCATGCATATATGTATGTTTACTAAACAAAAACCTATGATAGACTAGTAAAATTTATGTTTCAAAATAAAACTTCGGCTTAATACATCCTACTCTAGACGATATCTGAAAAATAATAGTTGCCTTAATTCGTACACCCTGTATTATGTTTATCAAACTTATTCATACACCCCGTATCATTTAAAAGTACAAAGCATTTTAGTTATTCAAGGTTGGCCATGTTGAGCTGATAATAACATCTGTGTTTGTGTTCGCACAATTCCGCTACAATTATTTTAGACAATGGTTAGCCCACTGTTGTGTTACCTGTGGTCATACTCTGATTATATCTTTTGACAGGTTGATCATTGGGTGCGATCCTTAGAGATCCTAACTGTCAGTGCTGCGATTGATGTACGTTTGTAATTGCTTTGTTATGCGGAGTTACCGGAATGAGGTTCTGGGAGCAAAAACTTTTAATATTTGCAACAGTCTAAATATTATAAATAATATCCTTTTTTATCATTGACACTGTTTTAGCAAGGTGTAGATATAGTAGTAGATATTTTTACGTTTTTAGTCACATGGCTTTACAATTATCCAAAGCGTAGAAAAAGCTAGTTGCTTTTACCCGCGGTTTCCTGCAGTTGGTTCTAGATCTAGTCCACAGTAACCGTGTGTGTAATTAGTAATTAGTAGTGTAATTTTTTTAGAGTCAGTCAATTATGTAGTCAAAAATTACCCCCTATAAACAAAAGTTACATCTTCATAATCATATTAATGTTCGATACATTTAGGTTTTAGGACAACAAAGTCAAAAACTTTTTTCCATTCAATTCCAAGGAAACTCCTAAAATTCCCTTCTTTTCCATTTCAACAAAATTTAAATCAAGATGTGTTTAATTTTAGTTTTTATTTAAAAATGTATTTTGATTCAGACTTTGTAGTTAAACTAGAAAATTTATCTAAAAAAATTTGTTTAAAACCACTTCAAATATAAGTTCAAGTACCTTGCTTTACTCTGCATTTTAACTGGTTATTATATTTATATAGAATGCCAGTTCCAGTTCTTTGTATTTGTAAACAACCACGTATTAAGCACTCATAAAAATAAATTGATAGTGCTTTCAGAGATGCTAGCCTAGGGCTAGTCAGGAATTATAGGGGTCCCTTACACATCACCTATGTGTGAATCGCATGTTCCTTGCAATTACAAAACTTATATAATACTTGGGTATGGTATGAAAAATCTAGACATTAATTATGGCTAGAAATTAAGACAATATATTTTGGCAAACTACACAATTACATTATATAGGTATAATAATAAATAATAAATAAATAATGGTAGACATTTCACACAGCGCCATCTAGCCCCAAAGTAAGCTAAGCATAGCTTGTATCATGGGAACCAGACAACTGATATAATACTTATATACTTATATACTGTATATAGCTACTCTGAGTATATTGAACTGAAGTTATGTCGTACAAGAAAAGCTCTCAAAGCTTTTTGGGTACTCCCAAAAGTAGTGTAGTAAATGTTTGTGGGTTAAATTATGTAATTACACTGTACCACTTACATATTTGTATTAAAAGTATAAGCCAAAAGTGGTTCTGTCAAATCTTGTTTCTTTCACTTATTGAAATCAAATAAATTAACTTAACCTGAACTCTACGAGAGTTTATTAACTAAATGATATGAAATATTTTATTTACCAGGAAAATTAAAATTTTATCTTAAAATATTAGTCATATATATATTTATTTCATGCCTTTTGTGTTTTTCATACATAAGATGGGAAATGTGAGCTGATTTTTGAGTCATCTTTAAGTGGTTTGTTGTTAATATTATAATCATTTGGGATTTTATAGTCATATGCTTTTTATATGTTTTTCATTGCATAAAATGTATAATGTGGCAGGTTTTTTGATCATCTTTAAGTGTTGCATTAATGAACCTGAAGACCACGAGATTTTGAACTCACTTTATGCTTTTTATGTGTTTTTCATTACATAAGATGGAAAATGTGGGCAGGCTTTTTGATCATCTTTAATGGTTGAAAAACGTACCTACATGATACATGATATATTTTTAGCATGCACCCAAACAAATGTGAGAACATGAGAAAAAGATTATATAAAAAGATAAATGCTTACGAAGTAGTGAAAAAGTACTGATAAAATCATGATGAGGAACGCATCCTTGAAACGTCTTGTAATCATTTTAATGTAACACTAAATTTCCTGATTTTTTATTTTGAAATAATACTAAGATCTGTAATGAAATCCAGAATGTATTACATACTTAGCTTTAACCCGGGTCGTGGCTAGTCAATTATCTACAGTCAGAAAAACATCACTTCTCTTTTTTAAGTTAAGGAAATATATATTAGATGAGTCTTATCCATTTTGTAGCCGGATGCTCGGCAGATTTTACGATTAATATTTACGAATAATTCTTTATATCATTTTCAATATTGACTGGCCTACAGCTCCGTTGCGATTAACTCTGCCTTCTGCGCTGTAGTTAGCGGGTTCGATTCATACCCGAGACAAACATTTGTGTACGAACATAGTCTGTTCTGTCTTCGTATTCAAAATATATTCACAAAAAAAAGTATTTTATCTGTTATCTGGTTCCGACAGTATACGCTGTGCTATGTAGAACTAGATGGCGCTGTATGAAATATCCACCAATATTTTTTTATGTGTGTCTGCAACTTTACATTGGAAGTATACAACAGACTTTACCTCACCAGCTATTGACTATACAATGTCTCGTGTAAATATATCAAAGACCCACTTACAATTACATAGAGGCTGGATAGAGCAGTCACATATGACCCGACCATAAATCGGTCACGCGATGGGGCATACATCAAAACGCGTAGGATCAACAATATGTTACCATTACAGGGATCAAACATTAGAGCGTGGTGGTCTAGTGGTACTGACCCCGAGTTTCAATCCGGAGGTCGCCGGTTCAAATCCCGACGTGCACCTATGAGTTTTTCGATTGAAAGGTTTATATGCCCAACACCACGTTCTCAAAACGGTGAAGGAAAACATCGTGAGGAAACCGACATGTCCTAGAAATAAAAATTCGAAGACATGTGTCGAGTGCACGAAAGGAGCCTCTTTGAGGCGCACTTAAAATCCTTTCACCACACTGGTTCGAGAGAATCAGTGACTCGAATAGAATAGAGAATAGAGGGATCAAACAATCTATCTTTATGTCTGCGTTCTAGTTCCCAGTATTTATTGTAGGACAGTAATATTAATGACATCCTTAGATATTGGCCGTTTTTGAAATGCGTCTAACTTTTTTTATGTGATGCACTTGCGGTATGAGCTGACGGCCCACCAGTTAAGTGGTAATCTCTGCGCATAACAACCGATGCGACTAACAACCACGTCCGTGACTCTAAGGTGTAATTACAGGCACATGAGACATTCCACCTTAACGTCTCAGATCTCAGGCGCATACGATGCGACTTCCACCAGGTGGGCCATCTGCTCACTCCGTACCTTCACAACAATAAAATATCACATATCCATTACGTTCACACGAAGTGTACTTGTATTATGTGGGTAGTACCTAACTGCGCAGTATCAAGAATATGAGACATATCAGTTTCCTGTAACTTCTTTGTATTTAGCTTACACTCGTGTGAAATTCCAAATAATTTTACGCAGAATTGGATTATTACCAGTATATATCAGCTCTGCTTAACTTTTTTATGTTTAATTTAGTTACTTATGTATATACAGGGTGTCCGGTAATGAATGGATAACCTTGAAATGGGTCTTAGTAGAACTATTGGGCATTCGGAAAAAATATCAAATAAAATAAAACCAAGTATTATCAAAGATATGTATTTTTTAAATAATATCGATGTTTTGATTTTTTGTTTTATTTGTTTTGTTTTTTTTTATACTACTTGTGCCACAGAAGAATATGTACAAGATGCTCTTGTATATATGTAAGTACTTTCCCACGACAGTGTAACCCACAAAGGCTCGATCCAAATATATCAATAATATAATGACACCAAATGTACCTATTCCAAGCAAATAAAAATATTTCATTTCATTTCATTTCATTTCATTTCAAAGTAAAGGTTTTTTTTTATGTAATACAGTTACAGAACGAGCCGATGGCCCACCTGGTGTTAAGTGGTAAACTCAGCCCATAACAAGCGATGCGACTTGGGTCCTCCCCTACTAGGTACGACAAGACCCAAGTCGCAACGTATGCGCCCGTAACTCTGAGACGTGTCGGTGGAATGTCTCGTGTGCCTGTAATTTCACCGACAACCACACCTTTCAAACCGGAACACAGTAACGCGAAAGCGTTACTGCTTGGCGGCAGAAATGGGCATGGTGGCAGTACTTCCCCGGACGAACTGAGGTGGCACTAAGGCTCTGCCCTACCCCATCGGGGATGAAGGCGTTGAATGTACGTTAGAAGGAGTGGTAGATGTATGGAACTGGTTTCATATCCGCAACGCCCGTAAGTCTGCCTCGCCCAAACAATGCCACATAATAAAGAATCGATAAAAACTTTATATCAATGATAACTCGTTAACTACGTACTAAAAATTAGAAGTTCACCTACAAAAACAATCCTACGATGATTTACATAACAAGTTTGGTGCGTATATAATAAATATTATATACATTATATTTATCATATTATATATTCATTAGATCTAAATGAAGGATTCACTTAAAAAAAATGTGAGCCGTCACGGGACGCCTGGCAGATGTGAAACATCGACATTATTTTGTAAGAAACTAAGTACCCCATCACTAATAATGTTTATGATTTGTCGTAACCTTGAACGGACCAATCAGCGCTCATGCCGTGGCGACGCGTCGCCAAGCCAGAAATCGGTTTTACGTGCGGCTATAGATGTTTCACATCAAAATACATTCGCGCATTGACACTGTGAGAAATCTTGCTGGTGAGAGCTGAGTTATATCGTCCTTTTCATAAAAATTTTGTAAATTCACTTGCAAAGTTGACAGGTTAGTTGTAACTCGACCTTCTGCACTTTAGGTCGTGGGTTCGATTCTCACCCAGAACAAACATTGGGTGACGAATGTAGATATTTCTTCTGTGTCTGGGTGCTAATATGTAGATATGTATGTATTTACAAAAAATATATGTATTCTATCAGTTGTCTGGTTCCCATAATACAAGCTATGCTTATTTAGGGACTAGATGGCGCTGTGTGAATTGTCCAACAATATTATTATTTATAAATCAAATTACTTTAAATAAATATATAATAAATATTAATAAGTGATTTATGTGTGGTTCCTATATAAACGTTAAATTGTTTACAATTAAACATGGAATTATCTATAAATCAATAATAAGGATAAAAGAGACTTGATATTATCGATTAGCATACTCGTGGTCTTAGGTACAGAAAACAAGATACATAGGTATAGAGAAACATTTTATTTAAGACCGGTCTAATAGTTTATAGATCTTTGTACATTTGAAATATTTTGCGGTGACACGATATCGGTTTAATTAATTTAATAGGCCAATGTTAATTAAATATAATATATGTGCCTAATTTACCTTCAAATTCTGAAAAAAAAAATGTGAGCCGTCACGGGACGCCTGGTAGATGTGAAACATCGACATTATTTTGTAAAAGTAATATGCAACGCATGCCGTGGCGACGCGTCGCCAAGCCAGAAATCGGTTTTACGTGCGGCTATAGATGTTTCACATCAAAAAGTCTTAACCACAAATTTTATCATAATGTAACGTTATAATATAGTTACTCCGGTTTCGGAAGCAATTTCAGCGAGTCAAAGTAAATTATTTTAGTCCTTTTGGAGATTAGACGGACCGTTTGAAACGGTCTTTGGATAACTCAATTGATTTTAATTTTTATAGTTACATATACACAGTACTCTTGATATAACATCACATCCACTATTTACTAAACAAAGGTTATCTGGAAGAAAATGCTAATCAGCATTAAGTTTGCCTATGTGGATCCTTGTTTTTCTTGTGCAAATTTAGAAAGAAAGAAAGAAGATATTAAATTAATGTTTCATGGAATAAATAGAAACAAATATACCATACTAGCTGTGCCTCGCGGTGTTACCCGCAGTGAATACTTCATCCAACGACAATTTGCCGGGACAAAATAGCCTATATGCTATTCCAGACTATAATCAATCATTAAGCCGAATTTCATCCAAATCCGTTCAGCCGTTGTGGCGTGATTGAGTAACAGACAGACATCCAAACTTTCGCATTTGTAATAGTAAGATGAGGGTCGTTGGCCTGTTGCCTACGTTTGAAGCGAAAATATTGAAAGAGTAAAAAAAAAACGATAAAAGATGTGAATAAATTATCTTTTATCTTTTTTTTTTTTACTTTTTCAATATTTTCGCTTCAAACGACAATAACATGCAGTCTGAATAGCGCGAATCTTATCATATGTAATATTTCCTCTCTTTCACATCCAGTTACACACTTTCAGTGGAAGTGAGATTAGTTTGATACTATTGTGTTCTCGGTCATTCTCTACAATAAAAGCTATCATTCCTTATGAATGGGATACTCTATACAAAATATTACTTATCTTGTTTATTACTCTACACAATGTATTAAGTTGCAAAACGTATACAAAAAAAAAAATGTGAGCCGTCACGGGACGCCTGGCAGATGTGAAACATCGACATTATTTTGTAAGAAACTAAGTACCCCATCACTAATAATGTTTATGATTTGTCGTAACCTTGAACGCTCATGCCATCATGAACATCAGCGCTCATGCCGTGGCGACGCGTCGCCAAGCCAGAAATCGGTTTTACGTGCGGCTATAGATGTTTCACATCAAAAAACGCAATTTCCTGAAGAAAAGAAAACGAAAAGAATTTTATCACTTGTCGGTTTCTCACAGTAAGTACAAGCTGTGTTTAGTTTGGGGCTACATGGCGCTTGTGTGAAATATCCACCAACATTTATTTATAACTTTGAATAAACCTTTATTTAGGGGTCCAGTACGAAGATACGTACGACACACAGATTACTTTTATTATTTAAAGTTAATTCACCCGGGTGAAGTCGGGGCTCGTCGTAATTAATGTGATAAAAATGGTGTAGAATAGATTCCGCCGAGGCCTCCGGGGGCGCCGAACTGCTTAGAAGCACGCCCGCACAGCTCCCAACGCAATTAATTATTTGAAAATGGTCGAGTGTGAAATTAGTTTGCCGACTTTCCAGTGTAATGAAAAATGGCACGTTTCACGGGTAATGAACTTTAGCGGTAACAAAGTGGCCAGACTTTGTTATTGACTTTAACGTCATTAAGGAAAAGTTACAACTAAAAACTAAAAGATTTAAGGTTTTTAACCTCATTAGCACCAAATAACACACATTGTACATTGTATTTACGAATTTTTAAGCTATTTTATAATATACACAGGAAATATTAGTGTGAGATACCATCTCATACTAAAATTTCCTGTATTCGCATCGAAACTACGAGTAATGTGGTACCAGAAAATTATGAACTGAAAAAAATCTGCAGCATGCAACACCGGGTATGTAGGTTTCGTACCTTATCGAAGTCTGCGGCTTCGCCTTCGTGGTACAAGAGTAAAAATTAACCCATCTAATACTAACAAGGATATTTACCAAAGTCCCAAATTTCAGCTAAATCCCTTCAGTACTTCTCGTGATTTGTTCCAGACATCCAAATAAACTTTCGCATTTATCATATTAGCAATATAGTGGGACATAATGCAATTTACACGAAACAATAATGATTTTTATGTAAAATAAATACAGATAATGCAATACGAAACAGTCCTCTTGAGGGGAATTAAGCCCAATTTTTTTATTTTTTTTATATGATTGAGATACGGAACGAGCCGACGGCCCACCTGGTGTTAAGTGGTAACCTCGGCCCATAACAATCGATGCGACTTTGGTCCTCCCCTACTTGGTATGACAAGACTCAAGTCACATCGTATGCGCCCGTAACTATGAGACGTGTAGGTGGAATGTCTCATGTGCCTGTAATTTCACCGGCAACCACACCTTTCAAACCGGAACACAGAAACGTGAATTGAATCGCGTTACTGCTTGGCGGCAGAAATGGGCTGAAAAAAGCATTTGCGCCTTCAGAAATATTACAATGATAAACGGTATTTCCAAAATATTCCTAAACAGTAAGATGAATAGAATAGAATAGAATAGAATAGAATAGATTTTTTTTTTATTTGACGCACATACATAAACATTGAAAATAAAATAAATTAAGTTTTGTTCCTGGCGTGGTCAAATGGGTCTCCGCCTCAGCAAGATGCCACTCCCTAACATGATAGATATAAACCTATCATGCCGGCAGCGGCGCTGGTTTTCAGGCGGAGCCTATGCATGACGTCACGAACATACCTTATTGATGACATACCTTATGATGAGATGAGTTGCAACGAATGCAACAAAAATTCATCCACAACAATAATCTCAAACGGGACGTGACCCAAATTATAAACAAAGCAAACAGCTACGAAACCTGACCATCAAACATGCCTCAACCATCGGCGTCGTCAAGTGAAATGCACTTGACATTGTCCCTGTTTACCACTTTCAGAGGCATTACATCACCGTGGTAACACCGTGTTCAACACGTCCTAGCGCCTTACAAAACTATCGTTATACCTGACGATATGCCCGGGCGAGTACGTGCTCGGAAACCTAAACTTTCTGACTGTGCAACGAATACATCGACTCTTTTACTCACCTACTGATGACTCTTTAGATATGTTATAAAAGCAAGCATCCGATAAAGCAAGAGCAGTAGCAGTAGTAGAGCAGTAGAACTCACACCAAGTTCGTCCGGGGAAGTACTGCTACCATGCCCATTTCTGCCGCCAAGCAATAACGCATTCACGTGAAATTACAGGCACATGAGACATTCCACCTACACGTCTCAGAGTTACGGGCGCATATGATGCGACTTGAGTCTTGTCATACCAAGTAGGGGAGGACCAAAGTCGCATCGATTGTTATGGGCCGATGTTACCACTTAACACCAGGTGGGCCGTCGGCTCGCTCCGTATATCAATCACATAAAAAAAACTATAATAAACAAGCCTTCTGCATTCTAATTACCCCGTGCACTAAACCAGGCGTTCCGTATTCAGTTGCGTCACTTTCCTGTTCAGATTATCATTATTATTCGATTTATTACACCTTTAGGAACATAATTTCCATCAAACCAGTTGCCACGCCTACTAATTTATAACTTGTTTAATAGCAAAATATTTGTGCTATAATAATTAGCAGTTAAGCGCCGATAGCAGTCGTTTAACACAATGGATCAGTTATAAACTTTAGATCATTTGAAAATAACCTTGTTATTCCCGTAAATTTATATTCATTAATGTTACGAACGAAATATGTGTTCAGTTTTCGTCTTTTAGTACATTATGTTTTATGGTTTTCGAGTTGATGCCTTAAAGATCGGCTTGCTTCTTTTGATATGTTCTGATGACTTACCAGTAGTTCGGTCATAACATCGGTGATTTTCCAGCGGTGCTTATTAACAGTTAAGATATAAAGACAAAAACTGGCAGTAAGGTGGTCTATCCTATCACCTTCGACGGTGAAAAATTATACGTACAAAGTTTTCGAATGTGGACGTGTGGATAGCCTGTGTATAATGCAAATTGCCCGTTCTTGTGTTTTTTTATTGTTTTAGATAATACTTTAACCAAGAGTTAAATATACTAGAAGTACCTAACTAACAGAAGGCATTCTGTAATTACTTCTTAGTTATCTACACCTGATTTAGCTATCACTGAAGTTGCATTACAATTTTTGCAACGATCAAATCAATATGTGAACTATTAATTCTCCTCCATTCCATTTTCATCATGTTTTTCAAAATAAGCAAAAACATACCATTTTCAAGAAGTAACCATATTTTGTTCAAGAACAGGTATTCTGGATATTATTAAAGTAACATTGTAAACGCAATCTATGTAGATTCGAAAACTGCTTCTCGAGTTGAGATATTTTATGAAACAGCGAATGCATGGAAGTCTTCTGGAGCTGATGAGAGGAAATTTACTTAAACAACCGTATAGTATTAACAGCCCTGCTTAAGTAATCTGTTAAGATTGTTGGAGTCGCGCAGGGATGCATTGGATGCGGTACATTTTATACTTAATTTCTTAAAATCATTTCATTTGTTTACTGACAGTTAAATCATAAACTCCCCAAGTAAAGATTTTGCATGTATTCTTTTAAAGCCCGATTAGGGTTTGCCAGATTTTGAACAAATTTTCAAAATAATAATTATATTTTGTTTGTTTGTCATTGAACAGCTATTATTACTACATCTAATAACTATACTTTCACAATACTGTGACATACTACCATAGTAAGAAAATGAATACTAAATAACCTTTATTGCAAAGTACATCCCTGTTAAGTGGCGAGCTAACATCTGGGGACCGGTCTCACTAGTTCTGCCAGACCCACGCAACTTCTGCCCTCTACTGCATCAAACTCGATCCATACTTCAACATCAACAGCGACCATCGATGGTTCTATAAGAAACTCGAAATGGTATTGCGATACGTAAAGTGCATTGGAAGGTGAATTTAACGATGTGCCACAAAGGCCGATTGTAAAACATCGGTTTATAAAAGCGCAGGTTCTTGAGACACCTAATAACCGCAACTATTTGCATCGGACGGTATTTTTCCTTGAAACGTCCAGTCCTGCCTTATATTTCGCTTGCCTTACCAGAAAAGTTAACGGTTACACAGTCTTGTCTATAAATTCATGTTGGCTTCGTAGCATATCCGCTCCGTGATGAATGAGATAAATTTCTTCTGAAATAAATTCCCAGATTAACTCCAGTTCCTTACAAAAGCGTGAAGATATGTAAAGATGGATGGAGATAGCTTTTGTTTACGATAATCTCCGCGATGGAATGGCGTATCAATAAGGAAAGCGGCGCGCGGATATATTTTTTAGTTTTGGTCATAATTTCAAGAAGCCCACAGTGAGGTGTGTAAGGCCAGTCGGAAGTGACGCACAGTCTGCGTCTGCGCCGATTTCCGCTCGGAAGCGTTCAGCTTCCTGACACTTCCACGGCCAAGTGACCTTCCGCTTTATAATTACAACGAATTGATAGACTTTTGTCTGCAGCCATTTCGTTTTGATGAGCCCTTTTTGGCTCGTTGATGCAAAGCCTAAGTACAAACTTGCTCAAAATGACAATAAACTTATAAAAGGAAAATAATGTAACTATAGTATCGAGTTTCGTTGAAAATGTAATAACAATCAGTTTATGGAAATTAGCAAATATAGATGTGTATGATTCAACAATTTAATTAAAAAAAATCGTTACTCTCCTTTCACTTACCAGCCTTTAATATCATTAGCATATTATAAAAAATTTATAAGACTGTGTTGTTGGTTTCTAAATTGATAAATTAAACAAACTATGCCTTCAAACTATAATTTTTGATTGCACAATAATTTTGAAATCAATTCTGACCATATGACATACTTATTTCATGTCCTTTAAAAATATTGTTTACCATCTCGGCAAAAGATTTCATAATGTTATTTTCGTAAATGACGTTTCTACGTTGGCGACGTTGCGACGTTGCGACGTTGTGTCTTGTATATTATTAATAATAATAATAATGGTGGACATTTCACACAGCGCCATCTAGCCCCAAAGTGAGCTAAGCATAGCTTGTATCATGGCAACCAGACAACTGATATAAATACTTTTATACTTTTCTTTTGTAACATACATATAATAAATATTAACACTCAGACACAGAACAAACATCAATGTTACAAATGTCACATAAATGTTTGTCCTGAGTGGGGATCGAACCCACGACCTACAGCGCAGAAGGTAGGGTTACTAACCAACTGAGCTATGAGGCCATATTGACGTCGAAGGTTGAAATTGGTACCCAACATGGTGGCCAGGAGGGGTCTCTTACCAAAAAGAACAAGTCTGGCGCCAGCTACCCGCACACACCTCTTCCAGGTTTCACGAAGAAAAGGAAGCCTCCTTTAGGGGTTTCTTGTCTGTTCCGCCCATGGATGGTCGGATAGGGTTAGAACAGGCGCCAAACTTAGGGATAAGTACGCGTGACCTTATATTTAAATATTATTGACGTTTCCAAGCCATTTCTTTATGAATTCTATGGAAATAAAGTTTTTTTGACTTTGACTTCAAGTAAATGTCGTAAAAGTTAGCAGATGTTAGGGCAGAGAATGTCGATTTAAAATCACTTGTGTCACATCGTTGACATAAAAAATGTTTCTAGATCATACGCGTTCATATTTATGACTAACTAAATGCCGAAGAAAGTAAAAAAAACAGACTAAATCAGCTGTATTTCGTCAAAGAGAGTTCGATACCTACAACAAAACATTTTCACGATGACATGGTAAACAACGAATTCTGTAGTGTAATCCTTTTCCGACTGCGTCATACATTCACGTTATGCGCAAGATCATCTGCGATTCACACAAATATTTATGGTGAATTCCTACCAATGTTATTGTTAAGAAGAATTTAAATGAGTGCTTTCAAAATTTAATGCGTTTCGGACATTTTCCCAAGTGACATTGCAACACGCGCCAACGGTCATATCAATGAATCGACATGCATCATACAAATAAATGACGTCAGGTGGGAACACAAAGAAAGCGGAAAATGGTTAGTTGGCAGTATTCGAACATTCTCGTCATCTCTGTATTTATCTGAATTATATTATTCATTCGATAAAACAAAGCCTACTCATTGAGTCAAAACATTGACCTACAAAGCTAAAGAGTCCATTCAGTAATGAAATAACGTGAAATAGTCATAATATTTTTCTCAGTTTCAAATTTCGCCTAGTGTCATATAAAACTAAACGGTATTCATTAGTGCAACAATAATATCACTATCTTAAGAAGGATATTACATTACCTAAACAACATGGCCACACCGAAGTGCACATGGAGAAACTTAATCTGTTGTTTAGCAATTTCAAAGTAGACCCGCGCAAGCTATTTTAACTACCAATACTCCGTAGTAAATTGCACATCAAGTTACACGTGGATTAAACAGGAAATCATAATGGAGGTAATTCTGTTGGCAACAAACTAAAAAGTAAACACTTCTTCTTCTCCGATAGAATGAAGAGATAAAAAGTATAGTTTTTCTTATATGGGTGTTCATATTTCTTAGTTATTTACCTTTTTCAATACTGTCACACCAAATTTATGCAAAAAATAATTTCCCTAAGGCACACGATTATAATATGACGGGGCATACAATTTTAGTTGCCGGGTGTAAAATTGGGTTTTGTGTCGGACTTTTTATCAACTAGGAGTATTAGATGCATGAACCTAAAATTAGTTAAATTAGATTAGTTGTGTACAACAGAATTTCCACATTTATTTTTTTATATTTGATTAAACTGACTCGGCGAATAAATGCAACTATTGCGAAACCTATCTACGTCGGTCTTACGTCAGTACTTGCAATTTTTACCTCCAACGGTTTTTTCTACGACTGACGCTCAATTTATAAAAATGCTGATTGCACACACAACAATGCCCATTCATCAACGGAATATTAAGTTGATAACAATAGGCCTTAATATATATCTGACTGACGAAACGTAGGCATGCAAATCTGGTTTTCGGTTTAAGTAATAGCTACGCCCAGACTTCAACTAGAGGCCTACTAAAGGTTTAAACTGTCAAATAAAACACCCATTTGTCACATCCTTATTCCAAGGACAGTCTTACCGACGAAGAATCGCGAACGAAATGCTAATTTGTACGCTACAGTGAATACCTTATGCGATATAAAAAAACTACTATGGTTACCTACTTACTTCGAGACCGCCATAGGAAAATGCTAAAGATAAATACGGCGCACGACTCTATAAGTACACACAAGGATGTCCAATTACTGGCCGTTAATTATTTGGGTACGTAAAGTAATTTTAAATTAACGCTTATATAAATCTTTGACGCTTTCCGCCAGAATTAACTAAAATCCTCAGCGTTCCAATTAGGTTGAACTCGAAATCCATTTTATGAATGACGTGAATGTAAACACAGATACTATGTTTACTACGAGTATAAACTCATTAATAGCAGCTCGGAGAACATCGGAGAAAGGTAAACACGGCCGTTCCGAAAGCGGATCGTTGGCACCGACAGACAGCGGCATCCGCCAAAAACATAATCCTTGACCTTTTGAAGTTTATCATTTAAAAATAAATGTAGCCGTGAACTTGGAAATGTAAGTGCGCATACATACGAGTAGCTAACGCATGTAGGAACCCGTCGGTCGGCGTCGGGCCCGTTGGCCTTCAGTGGTTCACGAACAAGGCTCCTTTGTCAACCGTAGGTACGAGCCGAGTGACTCGAAAATATGCAGCAGTCTTTCGTGGAATCGACCTGATGGATCGACTGGCGAGACCGGACTACCGAATAATATATTAGGCGAAGTTTGTGAAATAGCCATTGTTAAATAAGCATATATGAGAAAGTCATTGGCATTTGAAATTACACATTGACCTATGGTTTGTGTTTGCGCCTCGCCAAGTGCAGAAATTCAATTTTGTTGAGGTATCCCTTACTTGTCATTTGAAGACATTTCGTTTCATTCAAAACGTATGATAAGGTTTAAATAATCGAATAATTTAGCAGCCTAAAAATCCCTAAGTGCTCATCTGCGTTGTATGTAGTCTAAAAGCTAGTTTCAAGTCTTCATCAACCAAGTGAATTGTAACTAAGCATTCTCGTAAACGAATTTCCATCATTAGTTGTGGGACCCTAGTCTCAAAATGGCGAGGTTCTCGGTACTGCTCGCTACCGCCAATTAACTCGAGAGATCTTGAAACAGGCATCCTTTGTTTTTTATGAAAATTTGGCACGTTTCAGCTATATAAGTTGATCAGATAATACCGCATATTTTACTCGAACGTACGCCTAAAATAGGGTACAATTTTCGTTGTGTAGGCACAGATTTAGTAGCTTTTTATAGGATTTATTAAATAGACTTAAGATTAGTAACTTAGATTATCATTCGATCAAAAATTTAGATTAAGTAGACTCGATAAACATTTAAAATGACATGAATACTTTAAGAACACCACAGAAATATTACATATCTACTATTGTAAATGTTTCGAGTCTAGGCAGGGATACCATTTAAAAACTATAATTGTGTACTCTATGAGCAAAAATGATGTTTTGCTTATTATACATCTTATTTGCAGATTTATCTTTAGTTAAAAGAAGAGTTAAGAGTAAAAAGAGAGATAGAGAGATAAAATAATATTGTTGGACATTTCACACAGCGCCATCTAGCCCCAAAGTAAGCTAAGCATAGCTGTTGTCATAGGAACCAGACAACTGATATAATACATTTTTTTTTTGTAAATACATACGTAGTTTAATACATATTAACACCCAGACACAGAACAAACATCTATGTTCGTCACACAAATATTTGTTCTTGGTGGGAATCGAACCCAGACCTACAGCGCAGAAGGCAGGGTTACTATTACTACCAACTGAGCTGCGAGGCAAAAGTCAAATAGTTACGATTTAACTTTGTGGCCTGTTTATGACTATCGGTTATAGAACCACGATCATCCACAAACAAATTAACAAAATAATAAAACCATCCAGTATTTCTACATTAACAAAACTGATTAAGCAAATGGAAGTCGCGCTTTTCAAACGTGCTCGGCTGAGCCTTCAAAGAGAGCCGCGGGTGGAACGACCAGTTTTTAGATCCTCAGTTTGTATAACACCGCTTCGGGCAAACTTCACCCGCTAGTTATTTTAAGAGGTGTGTTTGTGCATTCTTGTTTCAGACTACAGTTTGAATTAAAAAAAAACAGTTGCATTATTTATCATTTGTCCCAGATCTGTAACTTAACATTACGAATTCATTTATTCAATGCTCTGATTAAACGAAAAGGTAATTTTGGAACAAAGCAGAAAGAAACAAAGCGTGTTACGTAGAAACAAAGGCCGAATTGCAAATGAACGACTCCATCCATGAAATTCAGCTTCATTTTGGGACAATTTCAGAAGCCATCGACAAAGGTCGTTATTATGTCCGCGTGTATAAACAAAACAAGGTACTTTCAAATGTAGGAACTAAAACGAGATTGTCTTCCTTGTCCGGACTGCAATGGAGGTCGTTTTGCCTTCCTAATACATATTTCTTGGGTGACGTCACGTACATCATCAATTTTCATCGTATCAGTGCTACCGATCTAGATTTGAGCAATTTTTTTTTTTATGTAATACAGTTACAGAACGAGCTGACGGCCCACCTGGTGTTAAGTGGTAACCTCAGCCCATAACAAGCGATGCGGCTTGGGTCCTCACCTACTAGGTACGACAAGACCCAAGTCGCAACGTATGCGCCCGTAACTCTGAGACGTGTAGGTGGAATCTCTTGTGCCTGTAATTTCATCGGCAACCACACCTTTCAAACCGGAACACAGTAACGCGAAAGCGTTACTGCTTGGCGGCAGAAATGGGCATGGTGGCAGTACTTCCCCGGACGAACTTGGCGAGAGTTCTACTGCTCTTAAAATCTTATTTATTTTAGATATCACTTTAATTGCTAACAGTTGTCCACTTGTAAAAAGGGCTAGCTTTAATTATGAAAACTTTGACCAGAGACGTGATAATTTTTTTATTTGATATAGTTTGGGAACGAGCAGATGGCCCACCTGGAACAACGTCGTAACCTCTGCCCATAACAAGCAATGCTGCTTGGGTCCCCCCTACTTAGGTACCAAGTCTCATTGTATGACGTGTAGGTGGAATGTCTCATGTGTCTGTAATTTCACCGGCAACTACACTTTTAAAACCGGAACACAGTTACGCGAATACGTTATGCTTGGCGGTAGAAATGGGTATTTTGATAGTACTTCCCCGGATGAATTTGGCATACCTAAGTTCTACTGTTACTATTTAGTAACGATACATTTTCGATGGTTATGGTTCAGAGATGAGATGGTGCACAGATATCGAGATTTTACGATAGTTTACGGAAGCTTTGGAAAACTTTTCTGGTTTTGTTATTATATCAAGCATGAATTTGGAGTTATGAAGCGCCTGCCTATCTAGTGAATTTTTATGACTTAATAGATATTGAATCGCTTAAATCGTAACTGAAAAAAAAACAGTAATCCGTTTATTTTTATCTCCATTCCACCGGCGATGGGGATAAAATCAGTTTACATTTCCATGAAATCTAATACGAGCTACATCATGTCACGGCGAGCATGCCTTCCTCAAAACAAAATCATTTTGTACAACTTTGTCGTCTCCCAGTGAAGTCGCGGGTTGCCCTCTCCGAGTGCGCTGGAAGTCGGCTCGGTCCGTCGCGTCCCTTGCATTTTAATTATCCTTTTACGGATTTGTATTAACATGTAAAAAGTTTAAACGTGTTTTCGATATGCCGTAACGTCAGATGCGTCGGACAATAGACCTCAAGCAGTGCGTGGTCTGCCTCTCAACTTGTGCTCTCAGTGATGGACGTCCTCGCACGCCGTCATACATTTTTATCGATAAATATTGATGGACAGAGCGCCATCTATCCCCAAAGTAAGCTAAGTAAATAGCTTGTATGAGAACCAGACAACTTAAATATACTGAAATACTTTTTATGTAAATACATACATAATACGTATCAATACTCAAATCAGATCTACGTTTGTCACACAAATGTTTGTCATGGGCATCGATAAGTCGTTTTGGTTAATTTCAAGTTTCGGCAAGTATAACATATGTAGGTACGTTTGCTGCTTGTTAGAGTCACTTTTACTACACAAAAAAGGATATTTAATAGATATTATACAACTTTGGATTTATCAAGTTTAGTCACTTTTAGAATAGAATAGAATAGAAAAATCTTTATTTTGCGTTACATATGAAATTAAATTATGAAATAAACAAAATACAAACGAGCAAATAATCGAATTGTGTAAATTAGGGATTATAACGATTGTGAATATGAGTAGGGTAGTAGATAAACAGTGTTCCGTTATCGATATAAATGCTAGACGGCGACAGACAGACGGCCATCACTATATATAGACTTTGCTGCTCGCATACTATAAAAGTGCATTGTACGTACACTTGGAAATCTTTGTACGTCATCTGAGTGCATTTACATACTAGTCTTTTGTTGCTTTATTGCGAGCATACATTTCTAATGGCTAATTAATTGTAAAACGTAAAAAAATTACAATAATAGCCTAATAATTACTATAGATAATTGGATAGGCCATTGTTTTCTTACGAATAGCTCGGTTAACACTTTCTCAGCTTAGCTAGCCCGACAGCCAGGACAAATCTTATTCCAATGTCCAACAAGTCCGGGTCAGGAAAAAGTGAGTGATAAACGTTATTTGGTTGACTGTATATACATTTGTTGTATGAAGTACTGCAAACAAACATTTTATATTAAAGAATCTGGTGCACTAAGCGTTGCTGTCCGTATCGTCAATGTCTGAAAGGTTTTTGGCTGAAAACCAGCGCTGAGTAAAATTACTCAGCGCCAACCCCTTTTTCGGCAATGGAGGCACAGGTACATATTGTAATATTTCTTTTTTCTTCATGTGTTTTTGTTTTTTTTTTTTCATTGTTATTTTTAGTCATTGCTCTTTTGTGTATTTGTGTCCTGTGTGCCGAATAAATGTGCTATCTATCTATCTATCTATCTGATGTGATCTTGTTAAATGAGTGTCGGTGAAATTGTAAGAAATATATAAGACATTCCACATTAAGGACGAAAAACCATAGCTAGTTGTTTTGGGACCTATGAGTGGCCTATGACCGAACTGGTAAAGTTAGGTTAGTTATTGGGCAGATAGCATCTTTATTCTTTACCGTACGCATAAAATTACATACAAATTCTTATATAAAAGGTGTACAAAGGCAAACTTAACCCTAAAAAGAGTTTTTCCAGCAAACCGTAAGTATCGTTTAACATCAGGTGGGCCATCTGCTTTTCCGTCACTTTCCCCATTTAAAAGTCAACTAAGTAATGTAGTTAGCTGTACTCATAAGATATTTTATCTATATTCGGACAGAACGAACACAAAAAAAATAGCCATTGTTTATAGGTTGTGCCTATTTTTTTGACTTGTAGTACACAAACAGAATACCTAACATTTTTATAAACGTTTTCATTCCGAGACTCGGAATGGATAGATACAAATACTCGAGATTTCAACATTCAAAGCTCGCGTATTCGGCCAATTCTACGAAACACCAAACGCTATTCCTACGACTTGAAAACGACCCATGCGATTGTTTCCAGGACCGGTTTACACAAAAACAAAAATAATAGAAGACGGCCTAAACCAGTTCTAAACATAATATTACAACTCATTTAGACCAAGTTAGTTAAATGTCGACATAAATTTGAACTTTTAGTTTAGGCAGTTACCTTCGTGTCTGTCTCAACATTTTATTTACATAAGTATATACCTACATTTAAGGTGTGGTCTGTACACAAAAATATGCAATTTATTCCCAAAGTCAAAGTCAAAAACTTTATTTCCATAGAATTCATAAAGAAATGGCTTGGAAACGTCAATATTCAAAACATAAGGTCACGCGTACTTATCGATAAGTTTGATGCCTGTTCAATATACAGGGTTACAGGAAAAGTCGTGCTAGATCCGTTAAGGGCGTGGAGTACCCATCATTTCTGACTTATTTCACTATGAAACACCCTACCCTAAACTTAACCCTTTTCGAGATATTCGACTTTTAATTTTTTATTGAATAATGCCGATTTTTAGGCTACGAAATTTATTTTTGTTTATTTTGTGTATCTTATTATTATTATTATTGCATTTTTACATGTGTAATAAGATGCTTTAGGACATCAATCATTAAAATAGTGCATAAGTTAATTGAATAGACCGTAGTAGACAAGTGAAAGTAAAAAAATAAAAAATATATTAGCAAGCTTATTTTTCTCTAAGGGATATCTAAAAAAAATATTATGACACTTGTTCGGCAGATATTTTTTAAAATATCTACGTTTCATCAGCTATCTAACGAGGTCTAACAATCTAGGGTTTGTATTACATTTCGTGGAAAAAAGTAGTTGGGACGCTCCAGGTAGCAGTTCTAACGGTAGCTCGTAACGAATACATAACTCGCTACCCCGGTCGTCGAGTGCCGGATGTGGCCTGTTTTGACAGAGTTTATCGAAGACTTAAAGAAACTGGCTCTGTTTTGAGACGAAATACAGACATGGGAAGACCACGAATTGACGACGAAGAACAGGACAATGAGATAGTGCAACGCTTTCGAGCGGATCCGACTACTTCCACTAATATTGTTGCCCGTGATCTGGGACTTTCGCAATGGAGAGTGTGGTTTACAGTGCATACTGCTGGCCTATACCCGTACCATTACACGCCGGTACACGTTATTGAAGAAGGAGACCCCGCGAGAAGATTGGACTTTTGCAGATTTATGCTAAATGCTGACGTAGAAGACCCAGATTTTCTAAGAAATATCTTGTGGACGGATGAGTCCAAATTTGATAAAGATGGCATAACCAACTATCACAACGTCCATTACTGGGCCCCAAAAGAACTAAGGAATCCCAATAAGAAAAGAGTGAAAGGGTCCCAACGAAGATTCAGCGTGAATGTGTGGATGGGCATTATCTCTAATCATTTGATTGGACCTTACTTTCTCCCGGATAATCTAAATGGGGAAAGCTACGAAAATTTCCTGAGAGCAGACTTGAGTGATTTGCTGGATGATCTGCCACTCAACCTGATCAGGGACATGTGGTTCCAACACGATGGCTGCCCTGCCCATTTCAGGAGAAGTGTCAGAGACTGGCTGGACACAAATTATCCAAACAAATGGATAGGACGAGGTGGGCCGTTGCCATGGCCAGCAAGAAGTCCGGACCTAACTCCCATGGATTTTCATGTATGGGGGTGCATGAAAAGTCTTGTGTACAGCGAGCCGAATCCAGTTTTGTCTGTGGAAGACTTAAGAGAAAGGATTGTGGATGCAGCAAATAAAATGAGGACCACGTTGACCACTGGAGTAGTGAAGACTGGTCTCCGTAGAAGGATGCGACAATGTTTCAGAAATAGAGGCGGCCATGTTGAACATGAACTGTAGAATAAGAAAAAGTTGTGTGAAAACCTTTAATAAATGACATTTCATGCATACCTAATGTTTTATTTTACTTTTTAGGGCTAAGTATAAATTTTCTTCTCCACTGTCGCCTATGAAACTAATTTTTTTCCAATGCATTTGAATAAAACCCTAGATTATTATACCTCGTTAGATAGCTGATGAAACGTAGATATTTTAAAAAATATCTGCCGAACAAGTGTCATAATATTTTTTTTAGATATCCCTTAGAGAAAAATAAGCTTGCTAATATATTTTTTATTTTTTTACTTTCACTTGTCTACTACGGTCTATTCAATTAACTTATGCACTATTTTAATGATTGATGTCCTAAAGCATCTTATTACACATGTAAAAATGCAATAATAATAATAATAAGATACACAAAATAAACAAAAATAAATTTCGTAGCCTAAAAATCGGCATTATTCAATAAAAAATTAAAAGTCGAATATCTCGAAAAGGGTTAAGTTTAGGGTAGGGTGTTTCATAGTGAAATAAGTCAGAAATGATGGGTACTCCACGCCCTTAACGGATCTAGCACGACTTTTCCTGTAACCCTGTATATATTTGAAGACTAAGTCTACCTGCAATAGCGGTAGATATATGTTTTTTTTTTATGTTATGTAGTTACGGAACGAGCCGACGGCCCACCTGGTGGTAAGTGGTAACCTCGGCCCATAACAAACGATGCGACTTGGATCCTCCCCTACTAGGTACGACAATACCCAAGTCGCATATGCGCCCGTAACTATGAGACGTGTAGGTGAAATGTCTCATGTGCCTGTAATTTCACCGGCAACCACACCTTTCAAACCGGAACACAGTAACGCGAACGCGTTAATGCTTGGCGGCAGAAATGGGCACGGTGGCAGTACTTCCCCGGACGAACTTGGCGAGTTCTACTGCTCTTGAAATATAACAGCCATAAGAGATCATAAAGTTCAGTTTTTTTTTTTATTGGACTCCTCCATTATTTATACATACGTTGATAACCTTGTATTGTACCGTTTGGAGGACGTAGGTATGTTTGGAAACATAAAACTAATTAAGTAAAATCTACTAATAGATCGAAAATAAAAATGTGAAGTCAATAACGCAGCTATGTAATACATTTAAATGGCGCTTTTGAAATGGCAATAATGAGAAACCGGTTCGTGTTGCCAACAAAATATCGAGATCAAGCAAAAGTCATCGCCAGGGGAGTTTTTTCATCAGAAACCCCAAAATCTAATCTCCGAGTTTATACGAGAGCTTTCCGCGTGTATGTAATGTAATATATGGTTTGTATGCATACATTTTTCTTTAGCTTTTTTGTGTGTCAAAATATCTATATCCGAACACATGCCCTGAAGCTGGCAAAACATGAAGATCTTTCGACTCAACCTTTCATCTTTTACTAACCATGTGTTATGTGAATAAATTATCTTTTATCTTATCTTTATCTTAAAATAATCATTGGTGGTATATCCCCTGGTGTTCATTGACTATGCAGCCAAATCCTTTGGGGTAAAGTTGAAGAATTATATGTAGAGTTTAGGCTTAATATGAACTTACTAATACATATTAACTAAAACCAAGTACTTTATAATACATATTAACACCCAGCCACAGAACAAACATCTATATTCGTCACACAAATGTTTGGCCTTGGTGGGAATGAAACCCACGACCTATAGCGCAGAAGGCAGTTACTACCAACTGAGCTGTGTGGCATGAGTTACATCGATAGTTTTAAACATACTGGCTTATACTAAATCTATGGCTGCTTGCTATAAGTGGTCTTAACGACTCATGATGGCATTCTACGTTTTAACGGCATATGTTAGCCATTATATCTTAAGAGCGCATATTTATTTATCAACGGCAAAAAATTCCTAAACAATTTTGAACGTCAAGCGGTTATTTATTATGAAACCCAATATATTAACGAGTCGCCAGCGTCCTCAGCCTTTTCAATACAAAATCCTCTCAATAGTTTCTTAGATGGTGCGTACAAATTATCCGCTGTCACCAAAGTGAACCCCAGTTTTTTGTAGCGCAGTCAACCCCACTTTAGAAACAAAACATTGTAGTGCTGCGAGTAATATGAAAGGAACAGTATTCGATGAATTTTTAAATAGTTTAAAACAAAGTTGACTGGCTTCGCAGCTCAGTTGGTTAGTAACTCTGCCTTCTGAGCTGTAGTTGGTGGGTTCGATTTCCACCCAGGACAAATTTATGTGACGAGCATTGATAATTGTTCTGTATCTGGGTGTTAATATATATTTATTTACAAAAAGTATATATTATTATATATTCTATCAGTCATCTGGTTCCCATAGTACAAGCTATGCTTTGTTTGGGGCTAGATAGCGATGTGCAAAATGTAAAAAAAGTTGCTATCCACACAACGGATTTCGATATGGTTTTCACTTATAGAAAGAGATATTATGAGAAAGCTTAGTTAATATAATTTTCAAATTAATTGTGCCAATAGTGCGAAGCCAGGGCATGTCGCTAGTAACATAAAAACCGCCTTGTATTAAAAGACTTTTCCTTTAGTAGAGAAGAAGTAATATATATATTCCTCGTCTAATTTTCTTTTCTAATGGAACACAATTTAGATTGTCTATTGAAACACTACATAAAATCCACAATAACTCGGTACTTATGTCAAGGGTACACAGCCATAACATTTCAGAACTATTGATCACTTGATATTTGCTAACTTATAACTAGGTAAGGCACGTTTCCCAATTAGCACAGTTTATGCAAAGCATAGTGTTTATTTTATCAGTCATTCATTTCCATATTGTTTAATTAGCATATACTCAGAGGTCGAAAGGCAAGTATTTTTGCTTTCAAAGTTAAGTAAGGTCGGGTATTTTAAATCAATATAAAACCATTACATTTCACTTAACTTATTAATATCATCATTAGCATTTCAGCCATTGAAATGAAGGTACGTATTGCTAAGTAAATCTTGTATTACGTAGAGAGAGGGGAGAGAGAGAGAGGGTTTATGCTAACTTTTGTATATACTATGCCACTGCTAAGTTTTCTTTGATTGGGCTCATATTATTACTACACAATTATTATTAATAATATTATATAATAATATATAATTATTATTAATTATTAATCCAGCTTATACAGAATTATCGACCTGATATTCAGTAGTTTTCTTAATTTAAGGTATTATAGGTATTTTTATAACTGATCGAGCATTCGGCGATATTGAGCATGGAAGAGATCGCTTTTAGCTATAATGCCGTCCATTGTGGACATAATTTTATAATGTTTTTTTGGAAAATGATTTTCTGGTGTACAATAAAGAGTTAATCTATCTATCTATCTACAAAACTGTCTAGAGGATCTGAGTATATTGCATAGGCACGCACAAACATTGAGTTAAGAAGTCTCTTTATGTCTTTCTTTTTACCCAGTTCAAAACCAGAATGGAATAATACAAGTGAGTGCTTGCGTTACTTATCAGTACTTTACCATACGAATTCATAAAAACTTTACTCCGAGTCATATAATGTAACATGGTCCTTTCAATTAATTTATTATTTTGTTAATTTTATTATAACATTTTTTTTTCTACACAATTTTATGCTGTAAACCGGCTAATATCATAATCGTATTAGGTGCCCACGATACAGATTTATTCTAGTGTGGGTATCACAGGAATCTGGATTATTATATCAAATATGTAACAGTAAAACATAAAAAAATACATTTCATTCTATATTGTTATCTAATTGAAACCGTTTCACATTTTAAAGTATTTCAAATAAGTTATGATTAAATAAGTAACTGAATTTCTTAAGATTGCATGGAATATTATCTGAAATAAATTTATTATTACATGAAACGCCTCGATTGCCACTTCACTTCAAATTCATTAAGAGCAGTAGAATTCTCGCCAAGATCGTCCGGGGAAGTACTGCCACCATGCCCATTTCTGCCGCCAAGCAGTGAAGCATTCGCATTACTGTGTTCCGGTTTGAAAGGTGTGGTTTCCGGTGAAATTACAGGCACATTAGACATTCAACCTTCACGTCTCACAGTTACAGACGCATACGATGCGACTTGGGTCTTGTCGTACCTAGTAGGGGAGGACCGAAGTCGCATCAGTTGTTACGGGCCGAGGTTACCCCTGAACACCAGGAGGGCCGTCGGCTCGTTCCGTAAATGTATTATATAAAAAAAAAGAAGAAATTATTCAGTCGATATCGATGAAATGATTCAGTGGTGGGTGAGGGAGCGTCACTGTTACCTCACCCCGGGAGACAAGTGCAACGTGGTAGGTCAGGTGCCTGCCACACTCCGGTACACACATGTACAGCTCGACTCCAATATACCACGCAAACAATAACACGAGTTTTTGCCGTGGCTGCCGTCGCGTCGGTTTGAATAGAAAGACTTCACAAAAACCGCACCAAACCCGAGGCTATGCGTTTTATAGTTATGATTTTGTATACTTCTTCAGCACTTTCAAAGAAAGCTATGCCTTCCAAGCTATTTCTTTATGAATTCTATGGAAATAAAGTTTTTGACTTTGACTTTTATGGAAGCTTACTAGAAATTACACAGAATTTTTTTATTAGAATTGTAATCTAGCTCCCAAATTATTTCACAGCAGATCGGTAGACTATACGTTTGAATTGAATTCTTCTTCGGATTAAACTCAGAAAGCTTGGAGTGGTTTGAAAGTCGGGGGGGGGCTGATCTGTACTACGAATATATTCCGCATGTCAATATTTAATTATAATCATTTATTCAATAATATTCCAGGTGCTTCACAAAGAAAGTCTTAGTAAATTCTGTCTTAGGTCCACTGAAATCTACCATTACAGGCGTATGAATGTATAGGATTAATAATGTTAATGAATTTAAATAACAGTTATTATAAATTAACTAGATATGTCAATCATACATTTTATAGTCAAAAATTTCAGTAATAGTAGGTATAAAAAATATTTTTCACCAAGCCAAATTTAAATCGTCTAAATGTCATATCTTTTAGTTCTCCAGGCATGTTAAGGCATTAGGTTCACGTAATTGCACCTAATTATTGTAGTTAAAGATGTTTTTAATATACATAAGTGCTGTTGTAATATGGACGGGGAAGCCATAAAAATAACTAGTGATTTTAGACGAGTCCGCCATCTGCAAATATAGTGGATACTCTATCTCCGACGCATGCTTCATTTATGTGGCTATCTCATATTGCATTTGCGTGCTAATGTATACTTCGCATAGTAGGTAGTTCACACTACATAAAAATAGCTTGTATATATTCTTTGTTCAAACCAATCTTTAAACAAAATGTGTATAATATTGAATCTACTGTTGACTTCTGTGTTGGTTTTTTCTATTAGTTAGGCCATGGATACCCTTGGCCATGGATAACCTTGAAATGGGTCTTAGTAGAACTATTGGGCATTCGGAAAAAAATATCAAATAAAAAAAAACCAAGTAGTATAAAAAAAAATACAAAACAAAAAAAAAAAACATCTACTACTTGTTTTTTTTTATTTGATATTTTTTTCCGAATGCCCAATAGTTCTACTAAGACCCATTTCAAGGTTATCCATTCATTACCGGACACCCTGTATATACGACACCAGTCCCGAACTGACTGACTCAATTTAATTTGTTTAATTCCCTCTTGGGTTACCCATTCGCAACACACAACAGCTAACCTATCCGTTTATCAAATTTCAGGAAGATTGAATAAAAGGCTTCGGATTTTTCGTCGCACATCCATACATAACCACACAACTGATTAATCTAATTTAATTACAGAACTGGGGCTCGTTCATTCACGCCATGAGTGGGCGATGATATAACGACACCATATTTATAGGTCGGTCGATGTTGGGAATCAGCTATGTATTTCATTGTATACTTTAATTAGTAAACTAATTGAAGGTTTGTAGGGAGAGATATGTATCAACGGGGTAACTCAAATATTATATCCAGGTTAATCAGTATACAACCATAGAAAGTTGCTATAATTGTTCCAAGGTGACAGCTAAGCATGTATTGCATTTCGACGCACCACAGTCAACCTTTACCATTTTCGCGTGTTATTTTGATGATGAATAGAACTTCAAACTCGCAAACCAGCAGCGGATGTGAACGAGATATTTCACCACGCATCCATTCCACTTAGAGACTAGTTTTTGTAAACACCGCGGATGTCAGCGACAAAGAGGCCGGCAATGCGCATTACCCAACTCCTTATTTCATTAGTCAATTACCCGTCGATCAATTATCGTCGGACCGTCTCCTGAAACCATAGGCGTGAACATACGACACGAAAACCCGGGAGGTAAAAACTATTCCAGCCTTACTTGGACTTTGTAAGTTGAGCAGACGTTCGGAGGTTTTCGGAAAAGATGGGTCATGCGAAAGTGGTCGAAGCCACATGTATCGCAGAGGGGGAGGAGAGCGACTGGGCGGGCGTGGGAATATCGCACATATGGACCCCAGCTTTGTCCACATTACACTAATATTGTTAACGAAAAATTCAGCCTGTCTATCTGACTGCCTGTTTACTTTTTTCACGATTACATTCTCAATTTGTGATTATAGGATTTAGGTTACAGACATCAGGAATTAACACATATTTTATGCAAAAAATTGGGTCTATGAACCGGAAAATAAAGCTGAGAGACTCCAAAACACTATGGTAAAAAAAAAATTGTTAATAAAAAAAAATTGACTCTATACCATAACACTGAAAACCCTATTCAGAGATGTACCTAACAATTTCAAGCTGCATAATAAATTAAAAATCAATACGTATACGTTTTTCATCCTCAACGCGGACAAAGTCGCGGGCGAGTTAAGCAATTTTTAAATAAAAACATTTAGTTAACACAATCTACTCGTCGCGTCGTAATGACCGGGCTTGCGCGTTGGATAGAGTTATAAACAGTCGTTAGCGCATATTGAAGCTACAATATGATAGTCAAGCCTTGAATGGCCGCATTAGGGCTAATGATACAAAAATTATAGGTTAGTCGAATTAAAATGGGTTTCATAATGTTGTAGGGTATGAATGAGTCACGTGCCCGTACTTTGATATGAATGTAATTCTTTATTGACTGTTAGATTATGAAACACATTCGAGTTGGTACTTGAATATGTTTCGTATGCTTGTGGTACAAAGGCTGGAAATAATTTAAATTAAATATAGCTGTTATGTAAGTAAAAGCTACGAGTAACAGGCATACGAAATAAACGAGAGAGACATTCTTGTCACAAATCATGTTTGAAATGTGTGAGATGTGAGACTAAATGTCAATTACCTACCTGGATCCAAGTCGGTTTGGATGTAAAATGGAGGATTAAAGTGACAGGTTGGCTCAAAGAAGATTCCTTGCCAAAACGTCAATGAAAAAAGTCAAGTCCAAGGTGATTTATTTTGATTGATCGCCGAAAACACTGGCCTTTATCCAAAAATAGCAGTTAAAACCATTACAAAAAAAAGAAAACGAATTTACGTAATTGAACACGGTTTTTTCCCTAACGTACGAAAATATTATATATTCTTATTCCCGCTGTCATCAGCTTGATGGGCCGTTTATAATGCGGTACAGTAGATTATAAAACATTTGGAAGTAACTTGAACAGAACAAATTATCACACGATAAACACAATCTATATCACCTCTTAGATGCCAATTGTAACGGACCTCCCCCTTCCATCCGTAATAAGACACTCAGATCGAAAAATTTTCGAAAATATATTCTAAATCTTAATATCTATAATGGCCAATAGTGTGATCGAATTAGTGGTAGGACTGTACGTTGTGTTTCATAGCAACCCGTTAAGCAAAAGGTTCTTTAAGAGGTATGCTGGTAGTAGACATAAGACATGGTATTGGGTAGCGTAGTGAAGAAAGTCCCTAAGAATAAATATTAGATCTGGAGAATTATAAATGTACTATTACAAAAGTAGATTGTTATAATTAATCAAAAGTTTGAACTAAAGGAATAGTACATACTCTAATTTAATAATGAACAGTGAATAACAAGAATTTATTTAATACTGCTATAAAAATAGCAGTTAATTATTTTATACCACGAACATAGTTTGTGGGCCAACGGCATCCTCACAAACTATGGCTCGACGCCCCTCCCCGCGCCATGCTATGAATTTCGACTCCTGACAACCCTAGGATTTGTCGTCTAGAAAATCCTCTATTCGTGGTATAATAAAGTATTATCCCATCGAACCTGCGGAACTTAACCCTCTTTAATCAAAAGAAGAGGAAAGGTCCTATTATTCTCCGAAGAGATTTAGTTAACTCGTATAGCATACGAGCAAGAGTTAATGATGAAAAGAGTATAAAACTCTCCTATATCCACAATGATTTACTGTACTGTAACAGTAATTTAAATTAAATTATAAATAAGAGCTTGGCTCACTTATGCTAATGAATGTATTTCACATTCAGTAAGTTCCTAAACTCGTACTGAGATTGTAACTGAGGTATAGTGCCATAATGCAGAACAAGCAGAGCACATTATCAATATATAAGATGATAATAAATGACAGTACTTAGCAATGTGTCTCAACCCTAACAATAATTCAAAACTGATCAATTGAGGTGGTTACAGATCTCACGAACCAATATGCTGACCATTTAGGTATTACAGCTAGGTGGAGTAGTACCCCTTTTTGACCAGACCGCATAGCCTAACTAGCAATTCCGTGAGATATCTGGGTTTCTCAAACCAATATATCAGTACCGGTAAAATAAAGTAAGAGTAGATGATAGTTCGGCAACAGTGATAATAATGGATGATTACCAGTCTCACTTTGGAAAGCTACTACGAAAACTAGACACAGCTTAGTAATATCATAACATTGTAATTTGATAGCAATACTTATTCATAAACCTTTGTGCTCAACAAGCCGGCAAAAGGCAAATTAAAAATAAATAACATAGTAAGTGTTAATGTATCAACATCTGTGAACCAATTTTCATCATTCAAATATAAATCAATTCATTAAATTAATACAAAGTGGATATTACATCTTCACTCTATCTTATACTAAAATATAAACTACGATTAGGTTAAATGATCTGTTGTGCACATCAGATTGGTAACGTGGACCAAGTTGTTTCAATATAATAAATATAAAACATTTCCAACTAACATCTGTGAATGTATCGTCAGAAGGCATTAATCTATACAATGGAACTCCTTTACAGATAATAGCGGATCTAGCCATTATTTGTATCGTCTATTAAATAAATACTTTATTTACGTCTGATCTTTGAGATACTCTAATGTATTAGATAAGTGTAAAATTATTTATAAAATATTTGTTTATAACTTAAAACATAAAACCAACACAACTATTCTTGGAATCATTGATTTAAACCAGTAGAATCAGTATCAATAAATAAAAGTAACATCCGTATAAACTCTGAAATTATCAGTTGTGTACCTAAATACCTAAACTAGCTACAAATATGTGTGAGAGCAAAACAAGGAGTTGCGTCCTTACTCCGTATTTAATTATAATTGTGCATGAAGGTTCAAAACACAAGAGATTGTAAATGTGCACCTTTCTAACTATTCTGACTAATGTATGGCGAGATTGGCTTTCTCGACTTTGTATTCCTAGTGCCAGCCCTAAGGTCTATCTCCTGCAGGCCATAGCCAAAGACAGCAGAATTAAGACGTGTACCGCGAGATGTGTGAGGGACCACATCAAATGGATCCTGAAAATAGATTTATTATGGGTGCTGAAGGCATGACCCACTTCGACAAGTCCCCATTATCCAAGTTCAGGAAACAACCAATGTGGGAGCTTTGCTGAGCCCAACAAAGGGAAAACTCAACACCCAGTTCGCTCAAATTGCCTGGGCCTAACTAACAAGGGAATCCCTGACTCCTGGCTTTCGTTGACACCGTGAGGATCAGGCCAGCAGACCATAAACCATGTTATGGGTTTTGGTATTCATCGAACAGATATTGATAATATTCACAACAAAATAATATAATGGTTAAACCATGATAATTCTCTTTTATTTCCTTTTTTAGGAAAGAGAATCTTCAACATTTTGATAAAATCCACACTAATTACGCACTTAGCATAATACGTTCTATGACGTCATCACAGCAACTACGCATTACAAAATCCCGTATTCACGAAATATCATGGAAACTGTTTCATGGGTGGAACCAATTACACTATTAAATGTGTATCACAAAACTATGCACATTAATGTAAATTTATGTTATAATTACTTGCAAAATCAATAATATTTTAATAAAAATCTGTTCGATTCACACATCTAAGCTCGCTATTCCAATCCGAATCCCCTGTCAAAAACCTTTTTCTTTTTCCTATAGCCTTCTGTCATCTTTCTATGTGGAGTAAAAAGTATTTAATGCAAAGTAATGAAAAAGGTTTTAATAAAATACATTGATTTCAAATAAAATACTCGAATTGATTATTGATTAGAAATTTTGGTGGTACAACAGAGTTGGGATCGTTACAATCGCCCCCTGTATTATAACGTAACTTGTGAAGATATAATACACCATTAACAAAAGATCAAAACTCACCACCAAAATAAAATTAATAATAAATGATTATAAAATGAAATGGCAATAGACAAAATATATGAAGAAGAACGGCAAGATAAAATGGACAAAATTGTAACAGTCGCAACCATTTGATAACAAAATAACATGAAATAAACAAATAAAAATATGAACAGATGATGTTAGAATAGCAAAGACAATCTAAACAAGGAAAGTTTACACAAGAAAGGAATGAAAACAGTTGTAAAAAGCCTATGTGTCACAGAACTCTCTGATTATTAAACCAAGACGCATTGTGCTAGTTTATAAATTTAAACAATTTTGTTGTTATTTTATGTAATTATTCTGTAAGTTATGTCAATATTTTATTTTTATGTTTAGTTTCATCTATTAAATATACAATAAAAAATAAAATAAATCAAACATTCCAAGAATCCTTATAAATATATTTTTTTTATAGAAAACAAACTTCCATGACTATGGTATAAACTCCAAAATTTTAATACTCAAATGATAAAACTAAGAATTCCATGGAAAATAAAAATTTGACTATGTTAAATATCAAATTTTCAGTAAGTTTGTATAATTAGGTGAATACTTTTTTTTTTTTAAATAAGTGGAAAGAGCACATAATGCATTTTAAAATATTAAACCTTTGAGTAAATACCTAAAATAATCATGTAAACTTTAACTGAAAATGTAAATGCCATTTCTTCAGATCTAATCAATTCAATTGAATGTAATTAATAGAACATTAAATTCCAAAATGATGTAAGTATTGATTACACTTGGTAGCTTATTCAATAATCAATTTGTTAAAACACTTGTTATTTACATTATTAACAACATTACGCAAAACTGACCGAAAATAGTGTCTGAAATTGGTTACCTAACCAAATCTGAATAAAATCCATCAAGATATTTTCCTTTCTTCAATTCTTGATGTTTACATAAACCCCAATAATATTCACCTAATGCTTCTCAATTTGATTTGCCTCTACTTTAGGCTATATTGTCTGAATATATTTATTTTTAAAATAATAGTTATTATGACTTAATAGTAATAGTAGTGAGTGAAATAATTTTCACTCACTTTCATATTCAATACTCAATTCAAACAGCAAACAAAGTTTTATTTATTCATCAATAAACGGTTTCAAACAGTATTGAGTAAAATGTCTGTATGTATGTGTGTGTTGATGAACGTAAATGTTTTTAAACCGAACCACAAAGACACACAATCCAAACCATCATCCAAGTTTATAAAGTGACAAGCATAACCAACGAAAACAACTCACCAGTTTCAGCATCGACAAAGTGAGGGAATCTGGTTGTGAGGCAGATTAGTCCTAGTGACATCCAGTAAGCTCTTTCCGAGTGAACAAATTCCGTTTACTTGAGTCAAACATACAAGACCCTCCAGTGTCTATCCTCCCTATGAGTGAGTGCATCATTTGCCATACCCTATCACTTGCCACTCAAAATCAAAACCTGAACGGGGCCCCTCCATAATTCGGTGAATGTGCAGTGTGGGTACTATTCTTTCCTCATGGTAGAGTATGAATCTTCTATAGAATCAGACGGTACTGATGAATGTCTTTGGGTTGGCGCAAAATACAACCAGACCCATGCTGACTTATCCTAACACCAACTTCTCCACTATAAAAGACTCATTGAGTGTATTCTATAGTTTGTAACCAAATATTGACAAATCGCCAAACGAGAGGTCTACTTAAATTTTATTTTTAATGTTTATAATGAATCACTTTCCTTTAAATCCATAAACCCATGTTAGTTTCTTTTTTAATAATTACAACCATTAAATTTGCAAGCCTAGATTATTCATATTCAATCAAACTTTTACATTAAACAATTATAAGTATTAGCAAATTATAAATACTCTTTAATTAGGTTAGGTTCCAACTTCTGAACTTGAACTTGAGTTATTATTGAATTAGAAATAACATGAATAATACTACCACCGTAAACAATTTCAAGTCACTCTTCAATACGCCCCCATATAGTTCTTAAAATTGAAAACACAAGACAAATTGCCTTGAAAATAAATTAAATAGACAAACAAGAATCAATTGCAAATAAACAGTAATACATGCATGCCTTTTCTAAAATGTAATTTTTATATTACACAAGAATTTAATTTGAATAACTTTCAATTTAGATTAACATTATCTTGATTTACAACCGATTTGAAACACTGAAACAAATCAATAAATGTATACAAAAGAAATAAAAGTCTAAATCAATAATTGTTTTCACGGCCCTTTTCGAGAGCGTGGTGGTCTAGCGGTAATGACCCCCGAGTTTCAATCCGGAGGTCGCCGGTTCAAATCCCGACGTGCACCTATGAGTTTTTCGATTGAAAGATTTATGTGCGCAATACCACGTTCTCAAAACGGTGAAGAAATACATCGTGAGGAAACCGACATGTCCCAGAACTAAAAAATTCAAAGACATGTGTCAATTGCACGAAAGGAGCCTCTTTGAGGCGCACTTACCATCCTTTCACCACACTTGTTCGACAGAACCGGTGACTCGAAGAAGAAAAAGACGGCCCCAATATTCTTAAGCTTCTTTAACATTTTATCATTAATTCTCAAGCTCATTTAACATTTGGATTCTCATCAATAAAAACTTAAAATTATTATTAATATGATCATTAATTATATTTCTAAAAACATATTCACGCCCCCAAGGTTCTTAGCTACTTGCCAACATTTGAGACCCCTTTATCCTGGTCACGGCACCAATTGTAACGGACCTCCCCCTTCCATCCGTAATAAGACACTCAGATCGAAAAATTTTCGAAAATATATTCTAAATCTTAATATCTATAATGGCCAATAGTGTGATCGAATTAGTGGTAGGACTGTACGTTGTGTTTCATAGCAACCCGTTAAGCAAAAGGTTCTTTAAGAGGTATGCTGGTAGTAGACATAAGACATGGTATTGGGTAGCGTAGTGAAGAAAGTCCCTAAGAATAAATATTAGATCTGGAGAATTATAAATGTACTATTACAAAAGTAGATTGTTATAATTAATCAAAAGTTTGAACTAAAGGAATAGTACATACTCTAATTTAATAATGAACAGTGAATAACAAGAATTTATTTAATACTGCTATAAAAATAGCAGTTAATTATTTTATACCACGAACATAGTTTGTGGGCCAACGGCATCCTCACAAACTATGGCTCGACGCCCCTCCCCGCGCCATGCTATGAATTTCGACTCCTGACAACCCTAGGATTTGTCGTCTAGAAAATCCTCTATTCGTGGTATAATAAAGTATTATCCCATCGAACCTGCGGAACTTAACCCTCTTTAATCAAAAGAAGAGGAAAGGTCCTATTATTCTCCGAAGAGATTTAGTTAACTCGTATAGCATACGAGCAAGAGTTAATGATGAAAAGAGTATAAAACTCTCCTATATCCACAATGATTTACTGTACTGTAACAGTAATTTAAATTAAATTATAAATAAGAGCTTGGCTCACTTATGCTAATGAATGTATTTCACATTCAGTAAGTTCCTAAACTCGTACTGAGATTGTAACTGAGGTATAGTGCCATAATGCAGAACAAGCAGAGCACATTATCAATATATAAGATGATAATAAATGACAGTACTTAGCAATGTGTCTCAACCCTAACAATAATTCAAAACTGATCAATTGAGGTGGTTACAGATCTCACGAACCAATATGCTGACCATTTAGGTATTACAGCTAGGTGGAGTAGTACCCCTTTTTGACCAGACCGCATAGCCTAACTAGCAATTCCGTGAGATATCTGGGTTTCTCAAACCAATATATCAGTACCGGTAAAATAAAGTAAGAGTAGATGATAGTTCGGCAACAGTGATAATAATGGATGATTACCAGTCTCACTTTGGAAAGCTACTACGAAAACTAGACACAGCTTAGTAATATCATAACATTGTAATTTGATAGCAATACTTATTCATAAACCTTTGTGCTCAACAAGCCGGCAAAAGGCAAATTAAAAATAAATAACATAGTAAGTGTTAATGTATCAACATCTGTGAACCAATTTTCATCATTCAAATATAAATCAATTCATTAAATTAATACAAAGTGGATATTACATCTTCACTCTATCTTATACTAAAATATAAACTACGATTAGGTTAAATGATCTGTTGTGCACATCAGATTGGTAACGTGGACCAAGTTGTTTCAATATAATAAATATAAAACATTTCCAACTAACATCTGTGAATGTATCGTCAGAAGGCATTAATCTATACAATGGAACTCCTTTACAGATAATAGCGGATCTAGCCATTATTTGTATCGTCTATTAAATAAATACTTTATTTACGTCTGATCTTTGAGATACTCTAATGTATTAGATAAGTGTAAAATTATTTATAAAATATTTGTTTATAACTTAAAACATAAAACCAACACAACTATTCTTGGAATCATTGATTTAAACCAGTAGAATCAGTATCAATAAATAAAAGTAACATCCGTATAAACTCTGAAATTATCAGTTGTGTACCTAAATACCTAAACTAGCTACAAATATGTGTGAGAGCAAAACAAGGAGTTGCGTCCTTACTCCGTATTTAATTATAATTGTGCATGAAGGTTCAAAACACAAGAGATTGTAAATGTGCACCTTTCTAACTATTCTGACTAATGTATGGCGAGATTGGCTTTCTCGACTTTGTATTCCTAGTGCCAGCCCTAAGGTCTATCTCCTGCAGGCCATAGCCAAAGACAGCAGAATTAAGACGTGTACCGCGAGATGTGTGAGGGACCACATCAAATGGATCCTGAAAATAGATTTATTATGGGTGCTGAAGGCATGACCCACTTCGACAAGTCCCCATTATCCAAGTTCAGGAAACAACCAATGTGGGAGCTTTGCTGAGCCCAACAAAGGGAAAACTCAACACCCAGTTCGCTCAAATTGCCTGGGCCTAACTAACAAGGGAATCCCTGACTCCTGGCTTTCGTTGACACCGTGAGGATCAGGCCAGCAGACCATAAACCATGTTATGGGTTTTGGTATTCATCGAACAGATATTGATAATATTCACAACAAAATAATATAATGGTTAAACCATGATAATTCTCTTTTATTTCCTTTTTTAGGAAAGAGAATCTTCAACATTTTGATAAAATCCACACTAATTACGCACTTAGCATAATACGTTCTATGACGTCATCACAGCAACTACGCATTACAAAATCCCGTATTCACGAAATATCATGGAAACTGTTTCATGGGTGGAACCAATTACACTATTAAATGTGTATCACAAAACTATGCACATTAATGTAAATTTATGTTATAATTACTTGCAAAATCAATAATATTTTAATAAAAATCTGTTCGATTCACACATCTAAGCTCGCTATTCCAATCCGAATCCCCTGTCAAAAACCTTTTTCTTTTTCCTATAGCCTTCTGTCATCTTTCTATGTGGAGTAAAAAGTATTTAATGCAAAGTAATGAAAAAGGTTTTAATAAAATACATTGATTTCAAATAAAATACTCGAATTGATTATTGATTAGAAATTTTGGTGGTACAACAGAGTTGGGATCGTTACAATCGCCCCCTGTATTATAACGTAACTTGTGAAGATATAATACACCATTAACAAAAGATCAAAACTCACCACCAAAATAAAATTAATAATAAATGATTATAAAATGAAATGGCAATAGACAAAATATATGAAGAAGAACGGCAAGATAAAATGGACAAAATTGTAACAGTCGCAACCATTTGATAACAAAATAACATGAAATAAACAAATAAAAATATGAACAGATGATGTTAGAATAGCAAAGACAATCTAAACAAGGAAAGTTTACACAAGAAAGGAATGAAAACAGTTGTAAAAAGCCTATGTGTCACAGAACTCTCTGATTATTAAACCAAGACGCATTGTGCTAGTTTATAAATTTAAACAATTTTGTTGTTATTTTATGTAATTATTCTGTAAGTTATGTCAATATTTTATTTTTATGTTTAGTTTCATCTATTAAATATACAATAAAAAATAAAATAAATCAAACATTCCAAGAATCCTTATAAATATATTTTTTTTATAGAAAACAAACTTCCATGACTATGGTATAAACTCCAAAATTTTAATACTCAAATGATAAAACTAAGAATTCCATGGAAAATAAAAATTTGACTATGTTAAATATCAAATTTTCAGTAAGTTTGTATAATTAGGTGAATACTTTTTTTTTTTTAAATAAGTGGAAAGAGCACATAATGCATTTTAAAATATTAAACCTTTGAGTAAATACCTAAAATAATCATGTAAACTTTAACTGAAAATGTAAATGCCATTTCTTCAGATCTAATCAATTCAATTGAATGTAATTAATAGAACATTAAATTCCAAAATGATGTAAGTATTGATTACACTTGGTAGCTTATTCAATAATCAATTTGTTAAAACACTTGTTATTTACATTATTAACAACATTACGCAAAACTGACCGAAAATAGTGTCTGAAATTGGTTACCTAACCAAATCTGAATAAAATCCATCAAGATATTTTCCTTTCTTCAATTCTTGATGTTTACATAAACCCCAATAATATTCACCTAATGCTTCTCAATTTGATTTGCCTCTACTTTAGGCTATATTGTCTGAATATATTTATTTTTAAAATAATAGTTATTATGACTTAATAGTAATAGTAGTGAGTGAAATAATTTTCACTCACTTTCATATTCAATACTCAATTCAAACAGCAAACAAAGTTTTATTTATTCATCAATAAACGGTTTCAAACAGTATTGAGTAAAATGTCTGTATGTATGTGTGTGTTGATGAACGTAAATGTTTTTAAACCGAACCACAAAGACACACAATCCAAACCATCATCCAAGTTTATAAAGTGACAAGCATAACCAACGAAAACAACTCACCAGTTTCAGCATCGACAAAGTGAGGGAATCTGGTTGTGAGGCAGATTAGTCCTAGTGACATCCAGTAAGCTCTTTCCGAGTGAACAAATTCCGTTTACTTGAGTCAAACATACAAGACCCTCCAGTGTCTATCCTCCCTATGAGTGAGTGCATCATTTGCCATACCCTATCACTTGCCACTCAAAATCAAAACCTGAACGGGGCCCCTCCATAATTCGGTGAATGTGCAGTGTGGGTACTATTCTTTCCTCATGGTAGAGTATGAATCTTCTATAGAATCAGACGGTACTGATGAATGTCTTTGGGTTGGCGCAAAATACAACCAGACCCATGCTGACTTATCCTAACACCAACTTCTCCACTATAAAAGACTCATTGAGTGTATTCTATAGTTTGTAACCAAATATTGACAAATCGCCAAACGAGAGGTCTACTTAAATTTTATTTTTAATGTTTATAATGAATCACTTTCCTTTAAATCCATAAACCCATGTTAGTTTCTTTTTTAATAATTACAACCATTAAATTTGCAAGCCTAGATTATTCATATTCAATCAAACTTTTACATTAAACAATTATAAGTATTAGCAAATTATAAATACTCTTTAATTAGGTTAGGTTCCAACTTCTGAACTTGAACTTGAGTTATTATTGAATTAGAAATAACATGAATAATACTACCACCGTAAACAATTTCAAGTCACTCTTCAATACGCCCCCATATAGTTCTTAAAATTGAAAACACAAGACAAATTGCCTTGAAAATAAATTAAATAGACAAACAAGAATCAATTGCAAATAAACAGTAATACATGCATGCCTTTTCTAAAATGTAATTTTTATATTACACAAGAATTTAATTTGAATAACTTTCAATTTAGATTAACATTATCTTGATTTACAACCGATTTGAAACACTGAAACAAATCAATAAATGTATACAAAAGAAATAAAAGTCTAAATCAATAATTGTTTTCACGGCCCTTTTCGAGAGCGTGGTGGTCTAGCGGTAATGACCCCCGAGTTTCAATCCGGAGGTCGCCGGTTCAAATCCCGACGTGCACCTATGAGTTTTTCGATTGAAAGATTTATGTGCGCAATACCACGTTCTCAAAACGGTGAAGAAATACATCGTGAGGAAACCGACATGTCCCAGAACTAAAAAATTCAAAGACATGTGTCAATTGCACGAAAGGAGCCTCTTTGAGGCGCACTTACCATCCTTTCACCACACTTGTTCGACAGAACCGGTGACTCGAAGAAGAAAAAGACGGCCCCAATATTCTTAAGCTTCTTTAACATTTTATCATTAATTCTCAAGCTCATTTAACATTTGGATTCTCATCAATAAAAACTTAAAATTATTATTAATATGATCATTAATTATATTTCTAAAAACATATTCACGCCCCCAAGGTTCTTAGCTACTTGCCAACATTTGAGACCCCTTTATCCTGGTCACGGCACCAATTGTAACGGACCTCCCCCTTCCATCCGTAATAAGACACTCAGATCGAAAAATTTTCGAAAATATATTCTAAATCTTAATATCTATAATGGCCAATAGTGTGATCGAATTAGTGGTAGGACTGTACGTTGTGTTTCATAGCAACCCGTTAAGCAAAAGGTTCTTTAAGAGGTATGCTGGTAGTAGACATAAGACATGGTATTGGGTAGCGTAGTGAAGAAAGTCCCTAAGAATAAATATTAGATCTGGAGAATTATAAATGTACTATTACAAAAGTAGATTGTTATAATTAATCAAAAGTTTGAACTAAAGGAATAGTACATACTCTAATTTAATAATGAACAGTGAATAACAAGAATTTATTTAATACTGCTATAAAAATAGCAGTTAATTATTTTATACCACGAACATAGTTTGTGGGCCAACGGCATCCTCACAAACTATGGCTCGACGCCCCTCCCCGCGCCATGCTATGAATTTCGACTCCTGACAACCCTAGGATTTGTCGTCTAGAAAATCCTCTATTCGTGGTATAATAAAGTATTATCCCATCGAACCTGCGGAACTTAACCCTCTTTAATCAAAAGAAGAGGAAAGGTCCTATTATTCTCCGAAGAGATTTAGTTAACTCGTATAGCATACGAGCAAGAGTTAATGATGAAAAGAGTGTAAAACTCTCCTATATCCACAATGATTTACTGTACTGTAACAGTAATTTAAATTAAATTATAAATAAGAGCTTGGCTCACTTATGCTAATGAATGTATTTCACATTCAGTAAGTTCCTAAACTCGTACTGAGATTGTAACTGAGGTATAGTGCCATAATGCAGAACAAGCAGAGCACATTATCAATATATAAGATGATAATAAATGACAGTACTTAGCAATGTGTCTCAACCCTAACAATAATTCAAAACTGATCAATTGAGGTGGTTACAGATCTCACGAACCAATATGCTGACCATTTAGGTATTACAGCTAGGTGGAGTAGTACCCCTTTTTGACCAGACCGCATAGCCTAACTAGCAATTCCGTGAGATATCTGGGTTTCTCAAACCAATATATCAGTACCGGTAAAATAAAGTAAGAGTAGATGATAGTTCGGCAACAGTGATAATAATGGATGATTACCAGTCTCACTTTGGAAAGCTACTACGAAAACTAGACACAGCTTAGTAATATCATAACATTGTAATTTGATAGCAATACTTATTCATAAACCTTTGTGCTCAACAAGCCGGCAAAAGGCAAATTAAAAATAAATAACATAGTAAGTGTTAATGTATCAACATCTGTGAACCAATTTTCATCATTCAAATATAAATCAATTCATTAAATTAATACAAAGTGGATATTACATCTTCACTCTATCTTATACTAAAATATAAACTACGATTAGGTTAAATGATCTGTTGTGCACATCAGATTGGTAACGTGGACCAAGTTGTTTCAATATAATAAATATAAAACATTTCCAACTAACATCTGTGAATGTATCGTCAGAAGGCATTAATCTATACAATGGAACTCCTTTACAGATAATAGCGGATCTAGCCATTATTTGTATCGTCTATTAAATAAATACTTTATTTACGTCTGATCTTTGAGATACTCTAATGTATTAGATAAGTGTAAAATTATTTATAAAATATTTGTTTATAACTTAAAACATAAAACCAACACAACTATTCTTGGAATCATTGATTTAAACCAGTAGAATCAGTATCAATAAATAAAAGTAACATCCGTATAAACTCTGAAATTATCAGTTGTGTACCTAAATACCTAAACTAGCTACAAATATGTGTGAGAGCAAAACAAGGAGTTGCGTCCTTACTCCGTATTTAATTATAATTGTGCATGAAGGTTCAAAACACAAGAGATTGTAAATGTGCACCTTTCTAACTATTCTGACTAATGTATGGCGAGATTGGCTTTCTCGACTTTGTATTCCTAGTGCCAGCCCTAAGGTCTATCTCCTGCAGGCCATAGCCAAAGACAGCAGAATTAAGACGTGTACCGCGAGATGTGTGAGGGACCACATCAAATGGATCCTGAAAATAGATTTATTATGGGTGCTGAAGGCATGACCCACTTCGACAAGTCCCCATTATCCAAGTTCAGGAAACAACCAATGTGGGAGCTTTGCTGAGCCCAACAAAGGGAAAACTCAACACCCAGTTCGCTCAAATTGCCTGGGCCTAACTAACAAGGGAATCCCTGACTCCTGGCTTTCGTTGACACCGTGAGGATCAGGCCAGCAGACCATAAACCATGTTATGGGTTTTGGTATTCATCGAACAGATATTGATAATATTCACAACAAAATAATATAATGGTTAAACCATGATAATTCTCTTTTATTTCCTTTTTTAGGAAAGAGAATCTTCAACATTTTGATAAAATCCACACTAATTACGCACTTAGCATAATACGTTCTATGACGTCATCACAGCAACTACGCATTACAAAATCCCGTATTCACGAAATATCATGGAAACTGTTTCATGGGTGGAACCAATTACACTATTAAATGTGTATCACAAAACTATGCACATTAATGTAAATTTATGTTATAATTACTTGCAAAATCAATAATATTTTAATAAAAATCTGTTCGATTCACACATCTAAGCTCGCTATTCCAATCCGAATCCCCTGTCAAAAACCTTTTTCTTTTTCCTATAGCCTTCTGTCATCTTTCTATGTGGAGTAAAAAGTATTTAATGCAAAGTAATGAAAAAGGTTTTAATAAAATACATTGATTTCAAATAAAATACTCGAATTGATTATTGATTAGAAATTTTGGTGGTACAACAGAGTTGGGATCGTTACACACTACAGCTGTATAGGCCTTGTCTCAACAAACTAAAGTGTCTGAGAACTTAATGCGCGGTCTTAACAAAAAATGCGCAGAGCATTTAAAAATTCCTGACCATCTGATAAGGGAAATGTTCCTAGTCCTAGTTCCTAGGAAATGTGCTTAGTCGTTTCACGCGAACTTTTCCGAACGTACTCTAAGAGAGGTTTGGCACGTAGCCTAAGCCAATCATGGAAAATCCGATCCCATTGACTAAGTACATTTGTTCGACCTTCCCGAAAATAACTTTCCCTTAGATTTCGTGAAACCGAAATCGAAAGTTCTTTTTATAGAATTATTTGTAAAATCTTTTATGGAATGAGAAAAATGTTTTCTTTTTGATTTGACCCTGAATCCCATGAGAGCCCAATTAAATTAAATACTGAATCAGTCTACTACTAGCGGTTTCTCTCAGTTCCAAACTTACGATTTTACAGAAATAGATACATACGTAACCAGGAATACTTTAACAGCCTCGGTGAAAGTGGACAGCATTTAAATTCTTCTAACACGAGACAATATCCTGCTCCGTTTCTCCAAAATTAATCAAAACTGAAATGTTTTCTTGAAATATTGGACGATGCACTATGTCTCGTGTGGTGTTCTGTCCACACGTGCATAGTTCAACGTTCCAAACCTATGCCAATGCCAGGTCTTGGCTAATTACTTTCGTTTTAATTGTTTGCTACGGTTAAGAGGAAATCGCATTTTGATAATTGCAGAGCTTTTCTGAGAAAGTCAAGTTTATTGAGTCAATTTCTGAGCTTTCTCTTAGTCTCTACCTAGTAGTGGTACCCTGATGAATTCACAAGAACATGTTACCAACCTTTCAGATATAAATTAAGTACATCAGAAAGCTATGCATACGTTTAAGAGCAGTCGAACTCACGCCAAGTTCGTCCAGAAGTACGGGCACCATGCCCATTTCTGCCGCCAAGCAGTAACTCATCGCGTACCTGAGTTCTGGTTTGAAAGGTGTGGTTGCCGGTGAAATTACAGGCACATGAGACATAACCTAATGTGGCGAGCAATGCCCGTGTTCCTTGTTTCGTAAAATATTTTCCATAATTTTTTTTGTTTAATCAATGTTTACGTTATATGGCAAATAAATATAAATATGTATAAATTAATCAGATATCTGTAAGTACTTCAAATAAAAAATCCTAACCTATTATTTATTGGCCAAGTTCGGGGCACTATGAAACAGATCACTTTTGCTTTGTTATCAACAATGTTTACATTCTGTGTCTGGGTTTTACCTGGGCAAGTTCATTCCTTGAGAAGAAATAACTTTGTCCATTAGTTAGAGCTCTGTTTACCATAAATTTAAAATGAAATTTGTAAGATACAAAACCATTTATTCCTACTGGCGCAAAAAAATTAAAAAATATCTTATAATTCGGTGTAAACTATTCTATTAAATTGCATCAATTTAATATCTTCTCGAAATTACTTCCACTATGATTGTAAACGGAGTAACGTCGAACTTATGCAAAGGGTCGAAAGATAATGGTTTTATTGAAAGGACTATGTCAATCGTCTCAAAAAGTCACCTTTCTTTTTTGTTTTTTTAAGTAATACAGTACAGAACGAGCTGACGGCCCACCTGGTGTTAAGTGGTAACCTCAGCCCATAACAAGCGAAGCGGCTTGGGTCCTCCCCTACTAGGTACGACAAGACCCAAGTCGCAACGTATGCGCCCGTAACTCTGAGACGTGTAGGTGGAATGTCTCGTGTGCCTGTAATTTCACCGGCAACCACACCTTTCAAACCGGAACACAGTAACGCCACCTTTCAAACCGGAACACAGTAACGCGAAAGCGTCACTGCTTGGCGGCAGAAATGGGCATGGTGGCAGTACTTCCCCGGACGAACTTGGCGAGAGTTCTACTGCTCTTGAACTCCTCTTGCACCTTCAAATAGTTTGAACAATTATGGACGTAGTTTAGAAACATGTAGGAGATAAAACGCAGAGATATTTTTATATACACAATAAATTACCCGAGCCTTGGCTTGTAAACAAACCCGCAGCGTGCCAGTCACCGTGATAGATGACTGTGTCACTCACATCCAACTTCATCATAATTATGAACGTACCTACACAACCTATTTAGCCTTTATTTTAAAACAGTTTATAAACGTTAACTGTATTAGATTTGAAAGGTGTGGTTGTCGGTGAAATTACAGACATTTTTTTTTTTTTTAATTTATTTATTTTATTTCAACAACTATTATTACAGGACTAACCTAATGCAATAGTGTTATAAACATGTCAATTCAAATTTAAAAGTTAGAAAAAATATAATACAAATTATTTACAAACAATTCAACGTCTAAAATTAACAATATGAAAAGTAATACAATATGGCTTTTGCGAACTGGCTCAAGGAACAGTTAAAATAACATATGAGACACTTTCAGTCTCAGGTTACGGGGCACAAACAATGCGACTTGGTTTTTTTTAGGAGAGGAACCAAGTCAAGACAAGTGTTTGTTACGGTCAGAGAGTACCACTTAACACCATCAGCTTCATCCGCAATGATGTCATTAAAAAATGAGAATATTCTTTGGGAGTCTTCAAATAAGCAACCCTAAAGTTTTCGCAGAAGGATGATTTGCAAATGCGGAAGAGTGTGGAGTTTGGCTAGATGCCCGCAGCCAGCAGATATATCGTGGCATTGGGCCAGCCAGGGTCAGGAGCGGCCAATGCTCTCCCAACGTCACGGATCCAATCAACAACTGATAGCGATTGGTTTCCGTTCCACACTGGCTGTCGGCATCGAACTGCAAAGTATTCAGCTGTATGGATGCACTCTACACCTCGGGTGCAACAAAAACGATCAACACTACATTTTGTCGAATTTCATAAACATCAAGATACTCAGAAATATTTCGAGCTTGGAGGGTCTGCGATAAGATAAGCGAGGCGAATTATCTCAAGCCAAGCCCCTAAAGGATCGACGAGACAATGTTTAGCCAGCGTTGGCTAAAGAAACATAGTTATAAAAACCTTTCGTTCCTTTTACAACGCAGCAGGTAGTTAAGTAACGTATAGTTTTCTCTCTGGTAAATGGTTCTGTAAGTGGATGAAAGAACAATATTCTTGTGGCAATAAATATAGTTTTTATGGCGGTTGGGTCCGCTGCGCTGCGCTGGTGTGCACTGGTCGACATACTGCCAACATTAGCGGCCAAACACGTGTTTGAAAATGTTTATTTAGGCAAACCTCGTAAAACTCGCTGACAGGATGTGCTTTGAACCCTCAAGGTTGTTAAGTTTTTTAAAAGAACTCGTTCCCTATGTGCATTCTACACTTCGAACGTCTCAAATTAGCGACCCAAAAACCGATAAAATTCTACAATCAACACCTAAACTGGAACTGAGCGCGTGCAATAAAAGCTTTTAACCACTACAATACTGCGTCACACTACCCGCACTCGAAGTTTTGACACTTTTAGAGTATAGTTCAGTTCTGCAGATAATATCAACATTATGAGTCACCGCATTGCGTTGCTAGGAACACCGTGATCGTCCCGTTTGTCTGTCTTCCTAGATAGCGGGAACTAATTTAGAATTACAATATTTGCACACGCAATTGCTGTTTCGAGCTAAATCCACGGCAATATTTTGCGACTCGCTTCCTACCGCAGGGTATTAGTAAATTTGTCGAAATCGCACCAAAGAGAGAGCGTGCATTTGTCATGTGCGTTTATTTACACGATGCCCCGTCGAGCTGGCTGTGTTCCAGCTAAACGAAAATAGCAGCTCTACCGATGTCATTGTACTAGAGCAAACAGCCCTACAGGCCTACACAGGGTCGCAGTCAGGGACCATTTTTGAAAGGGGGTAATGCAAATGCTGTCCTTATTCCAAAAGCACTGTTGTCACAACTCTGAGCCGATAACAGAGCAGGATGTCGGTTGTGTCCTGAACCGACTTACCTCCGACGTCCCCGGTACAGTTTTTGAACAGAAAACTAATGAGTAAACAATAAATTGTGTGTCGGTATACGCGGCTACCATATTAACTCCGCTGCATAACTAAGTGGCTGTTGCATTTAAATTTTATACTGTTTTCCAGGAATCTGTTATGTCCGTGGTTATCGACGATATCGTCGTGTTGAGGAATATTTTACTATCCTATTTTTACATCATTGTAAACATTAATATTCGGGTATAATATACCCGAATATTAATAATATATTATATCCGAAGAAGTATCTAATTTATTGGTATAACGTTTAAATAAATATGGAAAAATACCTAATTTTATAATTATGTGAAACTTAAGTTTTGTAAATCTAAACTTAAAAGATATGAATGGTGACGATGACTGATTTAATGATTATAATATCTAATTATTAAAAAAAACAATAATTGAACAAATTAGAGTATTTCGAAACATATAACTAACGCCTGAAATCATTTCAACATTTTAACCTGTCGTCAAACTACGATAATTTAACCGACGGACTTCGAGCTTGTCTACACAAACTCAAAACCAGTTTACTTTGGGTTTGAAATGTAGTTTTTTGATCTATAAATTTTCCAAACTAGCTTAACTTAAATAAAGTACAAGATAATTAAGTCCTATTTCGCCGAGTTATTTGATGGTTCAGTGAATTTTACTACCTCTGATATACATACGTAATCCATCTATTGTATCTAGAATTATACAATGCAGAAATAATCTATAGGGTCGTAAATTGTATTTATCATTATTTCGTACCCACATTTGTATAATTCATCTCGTAGATCAGAATTAACAATAAGATAATATTTAAAACAAGAAAAGTAGACTATCATATCAATATACAAAGGCACGAAGCATACATCAGTATTGTTTTAATACACTACCTAGTCGATAGTATAATTGAGTAAGGTTTTTAAGAATCGTTTTTATTTATAAGGTGCCGAGAGGAGAAAAAAATATAGATTATACGCCAGGAACTTAGAATCCCACACTTTAGTTCATCTCCAACACAAAATTGGAGTAGAAAAGACGAGCGTCGAACAAAAAACGCTCGACGATTCGTCGCTCCAACCCTTTTATTTGCTGGCTCTTTTTACTTTTATTTTTAAAATATCGCATTCACAAACCAATTTGGAAAGGAAACGTGAGTCCGTCCAAGGTCGGGTGAATTAGTATGCTCGTGGAGTGTTCGCTGTTTGACCGCCCGCCCGCAAAAACATGTTAATGTAACTACTTTTGCAGACGTTTTTCTAAGTTTGATTAGAATTGGCTGCGAGGCGATGGCACGGCCATTTGTTCCTAGATGGGCCCCGCAGTGCTACCCGCGGTGAATGAGCCATCTCACGGGAACTACTTTTCCGGGATAAAAGCCTATGTGCTATTCCAGATATCTGTGCCAAATTTCATGCAAATCCGTTCAGCCGTTCTGTCGTGATTGAGTAACAAACATCCATCCAAACTTCGCATTTATAATAGTTAGTAAACCAGTGCTGGTGATTTCAAGAACCGCGTGGGATGCTGGAAAGTTTTGATGACTTGTACACATATATTCCGGGTCTGGACACCATGTTGTACCATCGTCGATCGTATTCTGATGCCGACTACAAAAGGCATGCAGTGAGGGTCAGACCATAATTGAATCTGATGTACTCTGATACAATTCATAAATAGTAGATTAGTCCACCAAGGGCATATTATAGTAGAACAGTATATTTAATGTTGGGCGCCATCTTGAATCTTGAGCGTAAGAGTTGAAAGCTTAAAAATACTTTTCTGGAAGAACATAGATTATTAACAATGCCCGAAGCGTCTAATTTCATGGACACTGGAGTTAAATCAACTTCATCACTTTTTTATAATCTTTAAATTTGTAGCGTTAACTGCTTTTTTTAGGTACCTTACCTTACCAAAGAGTTCGAGTTGCCAGTTTGATTTTCAAATATTATTTTTAATCTAAGAATGTATCAGTGGTAAAATTTATATACCAATTTTGCTGTTATAAATTCAAATCGCATTATGCAAGACAAAGTTATTATGAAATTCTGTAAAATTATGATGACCCAGCTATATGTAGGTAGGTATGTCTAGCAGCAAAAGCCAGTATTTTTTTCATATGTTATGAAATAATTTAAAGTAGAAACACGAGTAAATGTTATTTAATTTTGTAGTGGCAAAAATATTCGTGGTGAGAATGTGCTGAAACAACAATACACTGTGAAGTTAGCGGGTTTCTAATACTATTAGGTGAATCTTTGTTCAATCCAGGCCAAAATATGGCATTATCTACCTATGCATGTTTATAGATGCCGTGCTAGTCCAAAATTTCCTCCCCGCAATCCTCACATTCAAATCTATTTCCAAAAGTATTAAATGACAGGTCTCACAGCTCGGTAAAAATCAACTTTCTGCTCAGTAGGTCGTGGGTTCAATTCCCACCCAGTACGAACGGTTTGTTCTGTTTAGGTGTTAATACGTTTTATAGAGGTATAGTATTTGAAATATGTATGTAAGGAAGTTATCTAGTTCCCATTTTAGCTATGATTCGTTTGGGGCTAGATGACGCTACGTGAAATGTCTACAGGTATACCTAACTGAATGAATATAAATAATGGTATGACTGAATTTACATTTCATTGTTCGTATGTAGGTACAAACCATATCATAGGTACCTATATGAAACGCGAATTATAGCACATTACTTATCCTATTGTTCTTTTCGGTTTATTTTTTGTCATTACTTGAATGGCTTCTTCCATAATATACCTAACTTTATTCACTTTACTGTATATCAGTATCAATATAGAAAATGCATAGACGCGTTCAGCATAAGACGCGCGGTATGTTGCGCGGAGGGGGACATATCGACTTCACTTTTAGTCAAAACTCGATTTTACTCCCCATTTAATACGAAAGTCGATTCATAAGGAGAGAAACTCCAAAAAGTCTCATATAAATATCTTCTGTTCGATGCACCAATACATATATGTACATTACAAAAGGTGTTTGATACATTTGTAGGTATGTACTTACATTAATTCAGACACGAGAAGGATAATAAATAATTATTTTATCATCTAATCACAGCAGCTCCCTTTTTTGCTCATAATCCAAGTACCTACCTAAATCGTACGAAATTGCATTCGATCGATCAATGATTAAATTAAACGGGTTGCATTTTACGCGAATCTTGAGTCATAGGGTTGCATTATTTTGATATTATCATTTTGACGATAGTGCACACTGAAACACGTTTATAAAACCAGTTCAAATGAAATGACTCGAACGCTTTGGGTGAATTTTATATCGTGGACAAAGCAACGATGCTGAACTTAAGTTCGTGCTAAATTGATAATCAGACCCCCACTGATCTCTGATTATGTAAACCGGTATCAGACCCAAACGTTATGGAAGATTCCATTTACGTACTTATATTTCGTGTGCCATAACCAACCATGCTTAGCTCGTATACTTAATAATGAAGTTGTATCTCCAGCTGTTAACTGGCTAAGGTAGATGACGAGTCGCCATGTTATTGTTATTGTGGAACGTGAATATGTGATATAGAATACGCCGGTTGAGTCATATAACCTCAAAAGCTCGGGGCCGGAGAGCCGTCGGTGTCGGGAGACAGGGGGACACCCGCTCGATGTATTCGCGCATGCGCCGCCCCGCACCGCCAGCCAACACCGACCACAACGCAGCACAAAGCGCGAGCTACCGCGATGTCTCGCACCGACATTTGTCTACACTGATCACCGTACACAAGATATCCCACGGTACAGCACCGCGAGCATGTGATAAACCCCGTGACTGCATAACGTAGTGTTTCCTTTCGTGGTCAATTACCTGTCGCAAACATGTACAAGACGGTGAGACACGGTGAGAATAGCCTGCAGTACACTATCCTTCCACAGACAGAAGAGGTGCTCAGCAACAGCGGGATGAAGGGCAAGGGACGGGACTACAGCCCCTCGATTCACGCGCGGAGGTCAAGGAGGAGATGCTGTGCGAAGAATTGTATTTTGCTAATATGTGGACTATTAGCGGTGACCGTGTTAGCGCTCGTGACCATTTACGTGTTAAATCAAAGACTGCTCGACCCGTGGCTGCAGTCGGGCCGTCGCGATATTATGTCATCCGTTCTGAAGTATAGGGAAGCTGTACACGCTCGGTCCGAAGCCTCCGAAGCGTCGAAAGTCGATACGACCTCGACTCCTTCCACTGCGAGTTATGCAACCACGACGGTCACCGTCCCTACGGTTTCTACGACGGTGGAGAGGGCGACTGCACCGCCGTGGATCCTGCCCGCTCTGAGGTCGTGGAAGAGTTCTTCTACAATCCAGACTATTCCCACGGAGGGCAACGAGGTACTTTCTCAGAACGCCAAAAGCAAGGTATTGACAGCCGAGGACAACATGTCTATAAAACCTTGGGAGAAGGACACTATAATTCGACCTACCGCAACTCCGGAGCCGATCACACTGAACAGTGTTATCAAATATTATTCCCGTTCCGTCTCTACAGAGAAGCCTGCGGTAGCAACGACTCAGGCATTCGAGGACGTGCTGATAACCACAAAGCGTACTCCAGTGTCTGATATTTCCACTGAGAATTCTAAGCTGAACGATTTGAAAGATGCCTTGCTTTCCGTGGACGATGATGATGATTTCAAGGAGTCTTTGGAAGTGGACGAAGTGTTCTCTCTGCCGCCGTTAAAGCCAGATTCTGGGCCCTATAACGACGTGGAAGAAGTAACTATGTCCAAGCCGCCGCTCGCGTGGTACAACTCCCGGTGGCCTTTTGTGGACACCTCATCTTATTTCCAATGGGATGTAAGTATTGCATCCTGAACGTAACTTTACGTAATATTTGCAATCTATTAGACACTCAGTCGCAACGCCAGGTGCGTGATAGCGGTAATACTTACTCAAACATAACTTCAGTAACAAGTTATCCGAATTATGAAATCGGATATAAGAATGTATTATGAAACGTATTGCGATTCTAGGCTTTATGTAATGTCAGTAGTGTCACAGTAGAATACACCGGAATTATCCTTTCCAATTTGAAACCTGCAAGTATTTGGCTGGGCGTTTTGCTACTATAATACCACGAAACTCAAAGTTTTTAATACCCGTAAAGGTTATTACTTCCTAATGTAGCATAGTAGTAGCATGTAGCAGCATTATGCAGATAAGTTTGGAGCATTTTTATATGTCGTTACATTCGTTAAAAAAGTATTTAAATATTCTATCAGTTATCTGGCACCTAGTACAAGCTATGCTAATTTAGGGCTAGGTGGCGCTGTGTGAAATGTCCACCAATATTTATTTACTTGTTCTACCGTTCTAAATCTAAGGATAGGCGACGGTCTCGGCGGTTATCACTTGGATAGATGACCAATAATAGTATTTACAACTAAGGCTTTGCAGGTTCCGTTAAATTGTCGATCTTAGTTATGTCAGTCAAAAGCATAAAGCGTTCTGGCAGCAAGACTGGCCACTTTACTAACCCTCTCATAATTAAGAGCTTGCTTCCTACGCCTAAGTAGGTTAGGCTTGCCTGCGCAGCTTGAGTCCCGGGTTCGATACCAGTCGGGGCAATAGGTACTGTATGTTGAGCATCCAAATACAAAAATATTTATTAATACAAAGTAAGGGTACAAATAACTGTTGAAGCTCTGCCTCCTGATTTAGTTTATAGTAACTGTGTTACAGGAAGCAGTGTCTTTTCAAATATATGAACATACATAATCACTCTTACGTTGCCTACAAGAATATAAGAAAAAAATTTACCATCACAGATCTTGGATGTTTTCATCAAGTAAACTGTATACAGCTAATCCTTCACGAGATTATACGAAATGAGCCGATCCTCTTCTGTTCTCCAACACACTTCTAACTACGTATGGAAGGTTCGCGACCAGCAGTTACACCATCGAAGTTATACGTTAAACAGGCATCTCGGGTGATAGACGATATCTGAAGGCACCATGCATGTTTTGAAGGAATTCAAATTACTGAATTCTGTCTTACTGCTGTCTATGGGCGGTGGTTATCACTTAACATCAGGTGGGCCGTCAGCTTGTACCTACATCACATAAAAACTTCAGACTATCGATATGAGTCATCGCTACGTTGAAACGCATCTTATGGATGTTGCTGTGCTGGACGGAACATTCGAGAAATTCTAAGCAATGTTTTGTTCCAGGGTTACTCTCGTGGCGACAACTTGCTGGCGCCTTTGCTTGTTGGAGCCCTGTCGTCTATCGCGTTGGTCGGCTTGATCGCACTGGCTGCGAAACGTCGCAGGCGCACCCAATCTACTTCCGCACAAAGTGGGGTAAGTGGTAACTTATAATCTAGAAAGTCAAAGTGGACAAGGTCTGTGGACACAGATACTCAAGCCCTTGTCAAAATCCAAGACTGCTCAACTCAAAGCTCTACGTAGCATTATACAATCTTTACCAGCACACAAACAGTATAATTGATAGTAAGCTACAAACATCCCATTGAAGAGCAGTAGAACTCTCGCCAAGTTCGTCCGGGAAAGTAATGCCATCAAGCAGTAACGCTTTCACGTTACTGTGTTCCGGTATGAAAGGTGTGGTTGCCGGTGAAATTACAGGCACACGAGACATTCCACCTACACGTCTCAGAGTTACGGGCGCATACGTTGCGACTTGGGTCTTGTCGTACCTAGTAGGGAAGAACCCAAGCCGCATCGCTTGTTATGGGCTAAGGTTACCACTTAACACCAGGTGGGCCGTCAGCTCGTTCTGTAACTGTATTACATAAAAAAAACCCAGAGTCAATCATCAAGACAAATTACATAACCAAGCCTAGACCCTAAAGTTTCGTCGTTTTTCGACGGTTCCAATTGTACTATCGTTTCAACGCCACGATTATGAAATTTTCAGTGTATTGAATATGAGCATTCACTAAATTAAAAATGAATCAAAATTAATTTGCAACATTTGCACCTTTCTATGCAACGTAACATAGTAAAGTCGACTGTAAAAAGCGAAGTTTTCGAGGCACTTCTTCTTCTTCTTCGAGTCACCAGTTCTGTCGAACCAGTGTGGTGAAAGGATTGTAAGTGCGCCTCAAAGAGGCTCCTTTCGTGCACTCGACACACATGTCTTCGAATTTTTAGTTCTAGGACATGTCGGTTTCCCCACGATGTTTTCCTTCACCGTTTTGAGAACGTGGTATTACGCACATAAATCTTTCAATCGAAAAACTCATAGGTGCACGTCGGGATTTGATCCGGCGACCTCCGGATTGAAACTCGGGGGTCAGTACCGCTAGACCACCACGCTCTCTTCGAGGCACTGAAACAGCACCAGACTTTGTTTAACTACTCATTTCATCGCCCGTTTTGATGCATCAGAGAAAGTTCTAGTGATTCTGATGAAAGTATCTGTTTCAACAGCATACCACTGAACTGATAACCGATGACAACACGAATCTGTTGACTGCCGAGAACGGAGAGGACGCCGAGGAGTGAAAGCATCTGTCAACGCTCCAGCTTCCTCAGTCCATCGGAGTGCTGCATGTACAATTTAGGTGCATATCTTAGACATATAGCTTCGATATATTGGATTATAATTAATTATTACGGTTTTTAAACAAATAGTCGTATACAATATAAGGATTTGTGCATCCAAAGTTTGTAAATTGCTTGGTCAGGATTGTACTAAATCAGACAGGACCAACACTGTATCGAAGCCATGGTAATTACATCGCTTTATGGCCGCTGTACACATTGGGCTAAGCTGCTGGGTCAGCATGTTGGGCCAAAGTATCAATTCGGTCGCTGTTTAGGCACACATTGGCATGGCGCTTTGATAGAGATGGATGTAGAATCTAGAGCGGCAATTTATTCATACATAAATGTGCAGCAGTGTAGTTCCTAAAATGTCGCAAAAGAAGATGGCGGACGGTGTATACATAGATAAAAAGATCAGAATAAGAAAAAATACGAAACGAATAAGACGCCGTGTTTGCGGAGGACGGCAAGATCTTTTGATGTGTGCACGAAAAAGCGACACTATTTGGTTGGCCGGCCAATGTTGGTAGCCAACTATCAACAGCCATCAAGCTAGCCCAGCACATTGGCCCAATGTGTACAGCGGCCATAAACAATGATACCAACACAGAACTGTGCGGAGTCGCGGTTGCCAGTTGCTTCTGGATATTGGTAACGTTTGGTGGATGATTAATCTGTTTTCAGCAACTTTTATCGCTTACGGCGCTTGCTGAGAGAAAGTCAGTGGTTGGGTATTAGAGTGTTCGATATCATATCGGTTGCTGTTAGGTATTACCAGCAAAAGGTTGAAGATTGCACAGTGCTTAAAATGTTGAAACTTTTCGTCGAATATAAACAGTAATTCGTGCTTACCTCATTATATCCTAACGTGAAGATTGTACAACTGACCGATAATAATGAGACATTGTAATGAGTATAGGTAAACGTATGTCCTTTGTTACCTAGATTGTATATTAGGCATTCCACACTGTTAATGATTTGCCGCAATAGTCTGTCGTAATTTCGAGATCTCTGAATATTCTGGGAACGCATTTAGCGTTTCAGTGCCTATTTGTATATAAAGTGTAAGATTGGCTCTCGCAAGATTGGAGATGAATCCATGTTCAGAGATACGATAGCGTAGGATAGGATATATTTTGTAACCCACTAGAGTTAGAAAAGTACGTTTCGAATTCCAAAATGCTATTTTTGTTACAAAATTAATCTACACGGTATTTATTGATGTCATTAGCCATTGTAAGGAATGGGACATGTTAATAGCAGTACTACATGAGCTTGCTAGTGATTATATTTTTGGAAACGTAGAATATGACGTCCTTAGTAATTGCGAAAGCTTAACTACCCTCAACAAGACTACTGCTAGGCATTCACAATACATCCATACGAGTACATAGCATATTATTAAGCACAAATTTAAAATATATTTTTGAGCGATCATAGTGTCATATCTCTTTGTTTATAGCTCGTCAGTATTAATAAAAACCTGTGGTATTATTAAATCATAAGCATATTTTTGTGTAGTCGATTAGAATAAGATAATATATCATTATTGGTGTAACTGTATACCGTTTCGTCGCTATTTATGTACGTCATAATAACTTTTTTGATATTTCAATTAATATTTCTACTTTGAAACATAGTCATAAGACTGATGGTAGGATTGAGTTGTTAAGATTAGTGTGGTATTATTATTGGAATGCTTTTGTAAACGGCACCATTGCTTTATTTAATGGGAAAACGCCATGTTGCCACTGAAAACATAGTATTAGTTACAACACCCCTATAATAGTATTTTATTTCTACATCAGCAGAGAAACTCCATCATAATCTGAGACAAATTATTCCGTTTATAGGCAACATAATTTTAATATTCCTCATATATTTATACTAAGTGTTTATATATCGACTGGCCTCACAGCTCAGTAGCAGCTGCCTGCTGCACTTTAGGTAGTGGGTTCGATCCAATGCAGGATAAACATTTGTGTGTCGAGTTTGTTGTGTCTGGATGTTTATGCATATACTTAGAAACTTTATAAGTACCTATTCTAACGTTATCTTGTTCCCATAGTACAAGATATGCTTAGTTTCGAGCTAGATGGCGCTGTGTGAGATGCCCACCAATATTTATTTATTCTTTTTATATGCAATTAAATCTCAATATTCAGTGTAAGATGTCATTATATATATTATTTGACTGGCCTCATAGCTCAGTTGGTTAGTAACCCTACCTTCTGCGCTGTAGGTCGTGGGTTCGATCCCCACTCAGGACAAACATTTATATGACATTGGTAACATTAATGTTTGTTCTGTGTCTGGGTGTTAATATATATTATATGTATGTATTTACAAAAGAAAAGTATATAAGCATTATATCAGTTGTCTGGTTCCCATGATACAAGCTATGCTTAGCTTACTTTGGGGGTAGACGGCGCTGTGTGAAATGTCCACCTTTATTTATTTATTTGTCGTTACACATATCCACTCAAATATGTGACTTAACTAACGGAATAACGCATACAACGATTTGGAAGAGTGGATCGCGTCTTCGTTGCACTATCCGTTATCCAAATTGTCATTCCCCCGTAAGAACTGGGATCGCTTATAAACGACATTCATTTATAATTTTTGCGTCGTGTGTATGCCTTATATACGGTTAATAGCGATTCTTTGAAGTTAAAATGCTAGTCAAAAAATGTACACAATTCATGGTATATAGGTAGGTAAGCCTAATGATAAACAGTTTTCAAAATATAATGTAAAAATAATGAAAATAAACAGCACAGTTTCAATAGAGTAAGTTTAGCCTTTGTATTAGATTGCCGCGAGCAGTGTGGTCGATTTGTATCGCTTGTACACATTCATGTATATATTCAAATAAATTATGTTTTCCCACCCATTAGCCTTTTATTCCCAGCGATTTTTTTGTTGTTAAAGTTACGACGAGCCGATAGCCCGGGTGGTATCCTCTGCCCGAACTTGCAATACGACTTGGGTCCTCCCTTTGGTACAAGACCCAAGTCGTATGCGCCCCGCAAAGAGGCGTGAAGGCGGAATGTGTCATGATTGTCTGTATTTTTTTTATTTTTTTGTTATTATTTATTTATTTGAATAAAAGTATAACATGACGATAGGGCATATGCCTGCCTGGCTGGCTACCACCAATAAGCTGACAATCTGCAGCCAACACTTAACTGTGCTAACCAAAAAAATTACTAATCGTTTCAATAGCTCACACGAATCAATGGTGAAAGTACACCTCAAAGTGACTTTGTTTTCTCCACGATGTTTTCCTTCACCGTTTCGAGAACGTGGTGTGACGTGAATGACACTAGGAAATACCTGAATGAAAATCGTTTGGCTCCAATTAGTCGGTCTTCTTCTTCGTGTCACCGGTTCTGTCGAACCAGTGTGGTGAAAGGATTGTAAGTGCGCCTCAAAGAGGCTCCTTTCCTGCACTCGACACATGTCTTCGAATTTTTAGTTCTAGGACATGTCGGTTTCCTCACGATGTTTCGCTTCACCGTTTTGAGAACGTGGTATTACGCACATAAATCTTACAATCGAAAAACTCATAGGTGCACGTCGGGATTTGAACCGGCGACCTCCGGATTGAAACTCGGGGGTCAGTACCGCTAGACCACCACGCTCTAATTAGTCGGTAAAAAAAAGTTATAAGTAGACTATATACTGATATTACTCGATCAATCAGGTGATGTTGCTAAGCATTTTGGATCTTTTTGAAGATCTGCATTCACTATAAATATAACGCGGCGTGTGCTCACCGCTTGTCACGTCTTTACGATGGTGGGTGGTCCAAGTGAGAATTGATCTGAGGTTCTGCATACTTCGGAGTAAATGGAATGGACAAAATTAACAAAATTGTACTCTTAGTTTCGACGACATAATGAGCATTTTTCCAACCAGTGTGAATTAACTCCAACGAAGAAATTTGAGTGATTTACTAATCCTTTAACTGTCCTTTGAAAGAAGATAATTTACTACGTTGATTTATTTTCTATTACAGGACTTAATTAAACAATTTTTACACTTTGCTCGCTTTAAATGAAATTCACATATTTAAGCGATAAAATTGACATATATTCATTGAAATAATCAGAATTAAAATAATATAAAACAAAACTGTACAATACTATTAGAGAGATAACTTAAATTTACATTGCGGATAAAATTGCAACAACTCTTCAAAACAGGGTAACATGCATTTCGAAAGTGTGACGTTTTCAGAATCGAATGTAGTAATGTATAACAATATATTGGTTTATATATTTTATATTATAACTAATATAAAAATAACTTTATTCATTAATAAAGTAAATAAGGAGTGTGCACTTAGCGAGTAAGTATTAATAGTTTTTGACAAATGTAATATTGTAATGTATTTTTATGGACACTCAAAACTCTCAAAAGTCTATTAATAGTTATTAATAGGTTATTAATAGGTTAATAGGTTATTAATAGGCTACTAATAGGTTATTAATAGGCTATTAATAGGCATATTTGGTTAAAGCCATGTTTCAAAATATATATTGTATAATCCCGAAGGTAATTGGGGTTCCACAGTTTTATATGTTTCCCGTCATGTCGATTTATAACTAATATTACATGTTTTAATAACTAAATTTAAAGTCTTATTACACAAGACCCTGTGTTCGACAGTTTAATACATAGCGGTGCCGTGTATAAAATAAACTGGTACATAATATTACCTTAAAGTTAAATCATTAGAAATGATGTAGTCAACATTTTATTAGTTCATTTGGATACACTATCAAAATTACAAAATTTGTTACTATTTTTTTTAATCTACCTAAATATTCATTATAAACGTATTCTCGTTTTATCCAAGTATATTGTATCATAAAAAAATACTGCGTATGTTCATGAATTCAGATATTTTATTTATATATGTTTATTCCTTTAATATCTAAAACAAAATGTATTTATGTGAATTAAGTCTTCAAAACACATACATACATTTCAGATAACATAAAATAAATCATAAATAAAAACAATTTTGATGATATTATTCAGGGCAACGCAGATTTCATTGTTGAATAAACAATTTTACGCCATATATGACATTATGTCTGTAGAATGTTAATAACAATATTTTATAAGGGCTAATTGGCTAGCGTATTCGGTAAAACAAATTATTATTAGAAAAAATATTTTAAGGTAGAACATTTGGAGAAATTTCTTAGCCCAAACTTGTACATAATGAGTCAATTAGTTTAATATCTTCTGTGATCATTGATTTAAAGGGATTTAATCTGATTCACATGAGAACATTATTACTGCTTGGATTCGTAAAATAATAACCCATTGTCAAATTTATTTTTTAACTTAATACTCAATAACCGTGTAAATCATTCAATATACTGTATATTCTCACTCCCATATTGCAAGGGGCCGTCCTTTACAACTATACAAACAACGCGCATTAGCTCTATTCTACACTAGATTGCTACAATACGTCACGTCAGGCCATGTCACGTCACGTCAGGCTACGTCACGCACGTCACGAACGCCACGCACGCACGTCAGGCTACGTCACGTCACGTCACGTCAGGCGCGTCACGCGCGCACGCACGCCACACGTCACGCGCGCACGCACGCCACGCGCGTCACGTCCTTCACTGATTTTAAGGGTCGAAACTATTAATTTTTCTTTACCTTTATTATCATAAACAAGCAATACAATACATTTCACAGTTATTTTGTCGTTTTTTTAAGGTGATTTATTATATTGCTGTCTGTCGCGAGTATACTTATCAGCCCCGATGACAACGGTATTAAAATGCATATAAATATTGAGTCAGAGCGGTGTCTCGGCTGAAGAAATGCCTGCTGTTTATCGTTTTGGGTCAAAGCTTTATATGCTAGACTCCTATAAACGTACGGGACCCGTTTTAGGACCCAGACTCCGGGGGTATTTTTGTTTTAGGTCCAAATATGTATGGATATTTATGCAGAATATCAAGGTTGCTATGGTGATAGTGCAAGCCGCTACGTGAGGATGCTACCACCCGTATACTATAGAAGCCCAGCACGGAAACGTCTGTAATAACGAGAAAATATATAGTGCGGAACGCAGTCGAATGTAGGCCTCAACTTCTGGACAATTTATAAACACTTTTCGGACCCCAACTACAGTCTCATTTCACTCTTTTAACCTTTTTTGCGACGGGCCTCAGCTCAGTTGGTAGCAACTCTGCCTTCCACGTTGTATCTTATCTTAATTGTCGTGGGTTCAATTCCAATTTTTTATTCGCGGGACAAACATACATGTTTGTTCTGGGTGTTAAAATGTATTAAGTATATGTATATATTTACAAAAAGCGTAACTGTTATATCAGTTGACTGGTTCCCATAACACAAGTTATGTTTAAGCCAGTTTGGGGCTAGATGGAGCTGTGTGAAAAAGGTCCTAATACAATTTAATTATATTTATTTTAAAATTAATAATTTACAAAGATAACTTTATCCTAGTCAGTGGGGGGGCGGATGCGCGGGCCGCAGTATCCGGGCGAGAACGTGCCTCCCGGACACAAGTTTCAGTTGTTGTCCGTCCATCAGCACGCTGCGTACACCGCCAGGTGTCGCCACCGGCGCCGGTGAAGGAGCCTGCGGTCATGTTCATACATTGACTACAATAAACGAATCGCCTCATAGCTCAGTTGGTAGACCTGCCTTCTGCGCTGTAGGTCGAGGGTTCGATCCCCCATCCAGGACAAACATAGATATTTGTTCTGTGTCTGGTTATATGTATTTACAGAAAAGTTGTTCGGTTCCCGTGAATAGTCAGACAATTCATTGTTCAATGCAATTGCCAGGAATTCTCCATATCTATAAAAGCTTTACCATTTACCTTCCCTCCACCTTTTCATGACAATCACCCATATACAACGGGCTCCATTAGGGGGTTCTTGCTGTTCTTCCCCATGGAGGGTCGGATAGGGTTTGAACAGGCATCAAACTTATCGATAAGTACGCGTGACCTTATGTATTGAATATTGACGTTTCCAAGCCATTTCTCTATGAATTCTATGGAAATAAAGTTTTTGACTTTGACTTTGGCTTCTTAATGGCTTCGGCTTCACTAACGCTTTCTAAAGGATCAGGCTACTAGGACCCGAGGTAGAAAGAAAGTTTTTTTAGCATAACCTAACTAGCCTAACTAGGAAAACCTGAAACAATTGGCTATGTACCTATATATACTTAAGTCGTTGGTTTTTGAGAACTATACGGCTAAAGCGGCGTAAGTTGAGAGATGTCATACAAGCGATGTTTTTGTGTTAATATAATCCAGCCTTTCATGCATTCATGCATCAACTTGCTTGAATTTTCACCAGTTATTTCCACCACCACGCACCGTACACTAATCATATTCGTAATCTAAGTGCTGACCAATAATACTCTTAGACTTGGTTAAATTGAACGCATTTGTTGCTATTGAATTTCTGACAGACACAAACCTCTAAATAGTTAAAACAAAGTCGCTATCTGTCTCTGTCCGTTTATCCGCTTACTTCTTCTATACCAATAACGGATTTCGATACTGTTTTTGACTAATAGAAAGAGCGATGAACGAGGGAGGTTTTTGCATGTAAATTATGTAAAAATATTTTGTACAAAATGTCTTAACTACGACGGTGTTTTGTCAAAAACAACTTAATATTTTCTCGCTAAGCGCACTCCTCGTTTTCTCTATGAGTAAATAGCACCCGTGCAAAGCCGGGACGAGTCACAAGTCGACCAAAAATTGTTAATTCTTATTTAAATAAGGGTTCAGTATGCGAATGCCAAATCGATCACGACAAAAATTACGCTTAACTGCCGACACGACTTCTTACACTATATCAGAATATTCTTTCTCGATTTTCTCCTACTAAATATAATATGTAAATATACAAGTGATTCGTGGATCTGTCCTTGTCTAAATCAGTCAATTCATATGTCAAAATTAATATACAGGTGTCCGGTAATGAATGGATAACCTTGAAATGAGTCTTAATAAAACTATTGGGCATTCGGGAAAAAAAAAAACCCAAGTAGTATTAAAAAAAAAAACAAAACTAAACAAATAAAACAAAAAATTCAAAACATCGATATTATTTAAAAAATACATATCTTTGATACACCTTTTTTTTTATTTGGTATTTTTTTCCGAATGCCCAATAGTTCTACTAAGACCCATTTCAAGGTTATCCATTCATTACTGGACACCCTGTATATGTCTTTACAAAAAAAATACAGTATTCTATCACTTTTTCTAGCTCCATAGTACAAGCTATACTAAGTTAGGAGGGGGTTGAAATGACCATCAATATTTATTAAGAAACCATGCGAGCAATGTACGTATGTTTCCACCATGCACCATATTCGTTACGTGGTTAGATTTGCAACCAAACATGCGATTCAATTCAATTCACCTGAATTTTGATCCCTTGCGCTAGTTTTACTTGATGTATCGGATTCACCTAAGTACAAAACGATGGCAAATCAAAAATAACATAAAAGTAAATTAATGCTGACTGAATATCAGCAACTGAAATAGTTTACCTGCTGCAGTTTGAGAACCGGCGTTGCTGTCGTGGGAGTTGTGACAGTTTGCGCCGCTGAAAATGGATACAATAAATTTTTATATTGCAAAGTAAATGGCTTTATGTGGCAACGTTACGGAACGAGCAGTAGCCCATCTGGTGTTACGTGGTAACCTTTGCCCAGAACATGCAAGACTACTTGAGTCCTCCTCTGCTTAGGTACGACAAGAGCCAAGTATCGTATGCGCCCGTAACTCTGAGACGGTTGCAATGTCTCATGTGTCTGTAATTTCACCATCAACTACACTTTACAAACTGGAAAACAGTAACACGAATGCATTAATGCTTGGCGGTACTCTCATGTATTCAGACGATTTTTTTATTTCCGTCCCTAACTCACATCCGGTGAAAAATTGACTTAGCCATTGGATGTACAGTTGCACTACACTTTTCGGATCAAAACATACGCACAGTATAACAACCCAGAGGGTGTGATAACTTTTTAGAACAAACATGTTTTTATCAATGTCAAAGCAAGCTTTTCGGTAAAACCCATTCGACATTGACATTATACTGATTGCAGCGTGGTGGTTTAGCGGTACTGACCCCCGAGTTTCAATCCGGAGGTCACCGGTTCAAATCCCGACGTGCACCTATGAGTTTTTCGATTGAAAGATTTATGTGCGCAATACCACGTTCCCAAAACGGGGAAGGAAAACATCGTGAGGAAACAGACATGTCCTAGAGCTAAAAATTCGAAGACATGTGTCGAGTGCACGAAAGGAGCCTCTTTGAGGCGCACTTACAATCCTTTCACCACACTGGTTCGACAGAACCGGTGACTCGAAGAAGAAGACTGATTGCAGCAAAATACATTCACCTCAGTGATACCATAGCAGCTCTAGATAGACCGCAGTAGCGCAACATCCATACATCCAGAAAAATATAGCTAAATCATTTTACTTACTTTTTGATTTTATGATACCTAATTAATATTATTATTTATGTTGAAACTCTCTATTAAATTCTTTGGAATACATAAATGTTTTTTCTTCAATGTTTCTTTCCTTCAATTTTTACTATATGTCCCAGTGGCACGGTTATTGAGGAATTATTTACTGGAAAAAGCCCACTGAGAAACTGCCCACCCTTTGGAGGAAAGTAGCGTAGATGTACGCATGTTTTGTTGTGTGAGGAACCTTACCCATATTACTTATAACTATGGTCTGAGAGGTAGTGGCACCACCGGATGACGTGACACGAACTCCACTGCCGTCACTCTGAAAATGAAAGGAGACTTGTGATACAGTTACGGAACGAGCCGACGGCCCACCTGGTGTTAAGTGGTAACCTCTGCCCATAACAACCGATGCGACTTCGGTCCTCCCTTACTAGGTACGACAAGACCCAAGTCGCATCGTATGCGCCCGTAACTCTGAGACGTGTAGGTGGAATGTCTCTTGTGCCTGTAATTTCACCGGCAACCACACCTTTCAAACCGGAAAGCAGTAACGCGAACGCGTTACTGCTTGGCAGCAGAAATGGGCATGAGCAGACTTTTACTAATTAAGTAATGGTTTGTAAGCGTTATTCACTATAAATCTTTAGATGAATATTAGCAGTGCGACTATACATAACGATGCAATTTATTATGTGGAACATAAAAGCCAAATGCGATGATACTGTTAGAATATGAACAGTACTGCATAATTTGTAATGAAATTTAAATTTTCTTTATAGATAAACTTTATTTAGGAAAAATCTAAATTGTAGCAAATATTAATTTTAATCTACACATATAATAAAATCGTAGACTTGTCGTGTCTGAACGTAAGCGGCCGAGTAGAGAACACCGCACATATTGTTTTATAATTAGGATAGATCTAAGTCCAGCCGGGCACAAAATATAATTTACTAAGCCGAAGTTCATTCACCGCTTGTCGGCAAATTACCAGATATAGTAGCAGTACTTCTCCGGACTTCAAGTTCTACTACTACTAAAACTGTACCTGTAATATAATATTATGAAGAGGTTTTCCCGAAGTGAGTAGCAGTGGCCGGGTGAGACGCGTGGCCGGAGACAGGACGCGAACTGACGGCCGCGGCCTGATACCCGACACTATTCTACCGCCGCCGACCACACCCTCTAATGACACCATCTGACCCTAGAAAATAAATAACTTTAGCAGTAATAGCCAGTTTGGATGCCCCGATATAGGCTAGGCCTAGCCAATATTAATTCTTGGTATGTGGCGATCTGTAAAATATTGGTTTTACATTTCTTTAATTGTATAAAATGTGTCAAATTATGTGTTCTAGTAAATAAACATATTTTTTTTCTGTTTTGGTTGCGTTTGGATAAAGACTGAAGTTAAATATTCTACTGCAGCCCACCACACCCTCTAGTGACATTTTTAAAATGACTTTCTTAATAGGAACAGGCAGTGTGCATAAAATTTCCGGTCCAGTCACCCTACTCGAGAGTTTCAATTAACCATCACACTGTATCTGAGAGTTGAGTTTGGATAAATACTGGAAATAGAACGCGAACTGTCGCAGATTGATGGCAACTATTTATCCACTCACTGCATACCACACCCTCTAGTGGCAATAGTGATAACTATGTTTTTTTTTTTATGTAATACAGTTACGGAACGAGCCGACGGCCCACCTGGTGTTAAGTGGTAACCTCGGCCCATAACAACCGATATGACTTATGTCCTCCCTTACTAGGTACGACAAGACCCAAGTCGCATCGTATGCGCCCGTAACTGTGAGACGTGTAGGTGGAATGTCTCTTGTGCCTGTAATTTCACCGGCAACCACACCTTTCAAACCGGAACACAGTAACGCGAACGCATTACTGTTTGGCGGCAGAAATGGGCATGGTGGCAGTACTTCCCCGGACGAACTTGGCGAGAGTTCTACTGCTCTTACTTTACTTTACTCTTACTTTCTTTGAATGATCACAAATCGCCTTTACTGCCGAATGAAGGATAATATTATAATTGATTTAGGTGTATAGGATCATCATATGAAAACAAATGGAAATTCGACTGTCGGCCAAGTCACAACTAAAGCAATAATGGAAAATGTTAGTTGGTTATTCAGGCGTTCTTACAACGTAAATAACATGACATTACACACTCACTTGCGCATTCGTTAGCAGCTTTGCGACAATCGGCTGATTGCTCGACTTGTCACCTTGACTCTGGCATCTGACAACTTGAGGCAGCGATTTTGTAGTCTGACCCATGTGCAGTCCGCCGGCCAACTGCAGAGTTTGTCCACTCGGTAGCTGCAACGTCTGCCCGCTCGGAAGTTGAACAGTCTGACTGCCCGCGAGCTGCACAGTCTGGCCCGCTAACTGCACCGTCTGCGATCCCAACGGCATACTCCCAGGTATTTGCACACTTTGACCAGACATCTGAACTGTTTGTCCAGCCAGCTGGAACGTCTGGCCCAACTGTACACCGGAAGGACTCGCGACTTGCACGCTTTGACCGCTGGGCAGTTTAACAGTGTGGCCCGTAAGTTGTACGCTTTGGCCCGCCAGTTGGACCGTCTGTCCGCCGAACTGGACCGTTGGGCCGGCGAGTTGGACCGTCGAGACCGGGATCACGGTTTGGTTGGTTTGCAGTGTTTTAAGGGTGGATGTGGTTTGGACGCGCGGCGTTTGGTTTTTGGATTTGAGAGCATGCATTACTTGGGGGCTGGCTAAGGGTACGGTTTGACCGCTGGGCAGCCGGACGCTATGCGTCGGCAGCTGTAGGGAGGAAAGCTGAAGGGTATGGCCAGAGTTGAGCTGGACCGCTTGGCCTCCGGGGAAGTGGACGGTTTGGTTGGCGGCCAACTGAAGAGTTCTTCCACCCGCCAACTGAACTGTTCGAGTGGGAAGCGACGTCGTTACCGCGGTGGCTACACTGCTAACAAGCGTGACATTCGTCGAACTCTGCAAATGTCAACAGATAAGTGACTTTCATTTTCCGACATTATTTGTCTGTCAAAGTGACTAGTATAGTGGTATTTATACAATTATACAAAAAATGTCTAACGGGCATACGTACTTGAGCTAGAGTTGTAACCGAAGGCGTTGAAGATGCAGTTGTTCGTTTTTTGGTAATTGAGGTATCTGTAAAGCGAATTATACAGTCAATATGCGACCCATTCCAAGCAATATATTTTATTACTCTATTATTTCTTTATTGCTGTTATTGTTTTCATTTAGCCTAGAACTGTAATAATTGTTGCAAATAAATGTTATTTTCTTTCTTTCTCAATACGCGACTCGTTTAACAAATTATTAGACACTTTATTGTTGACTGTTACCTTGTAATAAAGCTCGCGGCGATATCAAAGATTTGCCCGTGGACGGATTAGCTGGACTCAAAACTCGAACTACGCCCCTTCTAGTCCCGACCGTTGCCTGTAAAGTGTTTTTAGTCGATACATACATGAACAATTAGGGAATAATGAATATGAATAATGAAGTATATTAAAAAAAGTCTATAAAAGTAAGTAAAAGGATATGGCAACTATGTATTTTTTAGTTCATGTTATAAAACGCTAATAAAAACGAAGCTATGTGTAAAGAACGCGGGATGCATATCGCAATAACGCATGTTATATAATGTATTCACATATAATATATAAATTATGCTATATATTCAGTTTGTATAATTTACAGTAGACATAACTGTACCTTTATGGAACCAAATACTTATTAATTATAAAAAAAACTAGCGTTATATCAACCTAAGAGCAGTAGAACTCTCGCCAAGTTCGTCCAGGGAAATACTGCCACCATGCCCTTTTCTGCCGCCAAGCAGTGACACATTCGCGTTACTGTGTTCCGGTTTGAAAGGTGTGGTTGCCGGTGAAATTACAGGCACATGAGACATTCCACCTTCACGTCTCACATTTACGGGCGCATACGATGCGACTTGGGTTTTGTCATACCTACTTTGGGAGGACCCAAGTCGCATCGGCTGTTATGGGCCGAGGTTACCACTTAACACCAGGTGGGCCGTCGGCTCGTTCCGTAAATGTATTACATAAAAAAAAAAAAAAAAAAAAAAACCTCGATGAGAGCCTTTAACGTGTGACAGATGCGTTCAGGCTACTTATGACACAGGGAATCCATGCCCGAGTATGTGTTTCAACGTCATATCACTATACTTGGACAGTTTTAGAAGACGACTAATTGAAAATAAGGGTTCAAATAGTTTTGCTCTGAAACATTCACACTTGGAAAGTCGATTCATAATCCAAATCTTTTCGGGATCAGTTGAAATAAGGTAGTGCCTGGCAATTGAATGTATGAAAAATGACTGATTTCGTACTATATAGATCGGCAAAATGATAATGTTTATCTATACCTGAGTATTCGGAGAGGCGACAGAAGACGTCACCGAAGTTTGCAAACTAGGCGGCCTAATCAGTAACGATCTAGTGCCTGGCGCCATCTGTAATGGGAAAAAGGAAACATTTACAAACAAGGGCATCTTGTGTATGATTGTTGCTCGGCATTACTGCCCAATCCAATTCAGACAGATTCAGATATACACAGGCGTTCTTAAAATTTTAAATTTGGTTATTTAATGTAACATAATTTAATTTTATTTATTTGATAGTTGACTTTATCAATGTTTATTATTTTTAATCTAAATTTCTTTTTTAATTTGTTTTTCCTAAATTTCCCCATTCACGTTGTTGCTTGTTGTATTTTATAAATTGTGTATTCCGTGACTTTTAGTAACATAGTAACTTTGTATGATTTAATGTGTTTGTAGTTTGGATTTTATTTCAAATAAACGATTTCTATTATTATTTTCTTTATTTCTTACCTTAGTCTGAGTCTGAATATTCATAGGCTGTATCACAGTCTGCGAAGTCAATATTTGACCCTGAACATTCGCTTTGGCCACCTGTAAGGAAAAATCAATTTTATTTTTGATCACAGCATAAAACAGGCTGTAAGTTTATTTTACTTACACTCGCTTGCACTGAATCGGTTTTTATAGACGTCCTCTGTTTGATAATAGGCGACTTATGTGGCGTTGCGACTATAGTCGGTAAGCTTGAACACCTCGATATAGTCGCATGCGCCTGACTCAGCACCGGTATGGATATCGCTTGGGGTGTAACCGTCTTCATCGACGTGGGAACTGGTTTGGGAACAGAACGTGTCGGTGACTCGGCGGGTTGTTTGACAACTATGGGTGGTGTTTTTGATGTTTGAGGTATGTGTTTTGCCGGTTGAGGTGTCTGTTTAACCGTTTGCGGCGACTGTTTGCCAGTTTGAGATGCGTGTTTGACTACTTGAGAGAGCTGTTTGCCCGATTGTGGCGGTTGCATCAGCAAGTGGATGGTCGGTTTGGGGGATTGTGGGGGTAAGAATACAGTTTGAGGTTGATTTTCTGCTTGAGTTAATTTAGCAGATTGTTGGGATTCTTTGCCAGAGAGGGACGCCACTTCGGTAGCCGACAATGCCATCATTTCTTTTCCGGAAAGGGACAATAATTGTTTACTTTCTGACGGTTGTTTAGATGAAGGGGATTCAGGTTGTACAGCAGGTATAAGCGGTTGTTTAGCCGATGCTTCCGGCTTATTGGCCGATTGGAGTAGTCGGGTAGGTTGTTTTGGCGAAGGGGGTTCTTTGGGGGAGGCGGGTCCTTTAGGTGAAGGGGGTTGTTTCGGGGAGGGGGGCGGTTTGGGGGATGGGGGCATCTGTTTGGGTGACGGGGGAGGTTGCATTGGCGACGAAGGCATTTGTTTCATGGCCGGGGGTTGTTTAGGCGACTGGGCCGCTTTTGGAGACTGAGCGGGCAGATTCACGGTTTGTTTCGGTGGAATTTTGGGTTTCTTAAGCGCCGCCTGTATAGTTTGTGTGGTGTGAGCTCTAGCGAGCAGGGCGGCCTGTTTCGCCATGTTCCTCGCAGCGGCTAAGTTCGCTTTGTTCTGAGCGGTCGCGCTCGCTTGTTTCACGGCTTCTGCTAGTATTTTCGCTTGCTTGACCGATTGACTCATGAGGGCTGCTTGTTTGTTTTGTTTGGTTTGCGCGGTGGGTTTCGGAGTGGGTCGTTTGATCGGTGGGGTGTAAGTTGGTTTCTTGGGTTTGGGTGGGGGTAGTTTCTGGCCGAGTGTTGCTTGCATGAGAAGCTGAGCGGAGGATAGTTGCGGCGCGGAAGGAGGTAGGCTGCTGTCGTCTACGTCCACATCGCTGTCGGATGCTTCGATAGTTTCTTCCGTTACACTGGGACTGGGTCCTACCTCCATCTGAGGATAACAAATTACTATAATCGTATCACCGAAAACCTTTCTTTTAACAACATTTTCGTATCCTACAATAAGCTAGAGCTCCCGGTGAACTAAACAAAAACAACGTATAAACTGTGGCGTGGATTCACCTTTATGATGTTTGAACAAAGTGAGTCCAAGTCACAGTTATGTTTGCTGAGCCATGGTAAGCAACATAATTGGCAACTTTCCAGAACTTCGTCCCAAGATCGCGATCACTTTAGCTTATTTATTTATTAGTAACATGTTCGTTATTAGTAACACTCGTCTTCCGTAACCGGGTAGAATTTAAAATAAAACCATGAAATCTTCGGGACGTGATGTGCACGTCCGATGTGTTACTCGATATAAAAGGGTTATCGAGAGATCGAGAGATCGATTCGAACAAACCGAACTTCGATACTAATCTATTGCGGCTTTGCACAAATTGATTAGGCGCTATGTGCGCAAGGATGATTCACAAAAAAAAATATGATCGGGCTGGACGTTTTAAACTTCTGCTATGGCATATTTTAGTGGGATAAGCCGCAGCCGGAGTGATAGAGTGATAGTGCTAATATATAAAAGACCAAAAGACATATAGTCTTACTATACTTACTCCGTTCGATGGCGTGCGAGATTCTTTCTTCAATGGAGAAACCGTCTTCACAAGCGGAGGAGGAGCGACTACTTTAGAGCTCGGAGTTTTGGGCGGCGGTGCTTTCGCAGCCGAAGTTACGGGTTTGGCGGCGACGGAAACGCGGGGGGCAGGGGGCGCTCCGGCGACGGGGGCGGGGGGCGGGGAACACGCGGCGGGGAGGGTGGGGGACACGGCGGCGATTGCTTTGGCGCCCCGACTGCGGCCCGATGTAGTCTTTAGCCAGTCTTCTTCGGTTCTGCGAAACAATACATTGTTTAGTGAGTTACGTTACACCAGCTATACATCCGATGGATATATAGATATTATATATACGATGATCCAGTGAAGTGGAAGTCGGAAGGATAAAAATGTAATGAATACAAACAATATGATCATGATTTGATGAATTAATGATTGAAATGTAATGATCGATGAACTAATTTCACTAGTAATAATAAACTGTCACCTGTTTCGGTGCAAATAGGTCCAAACAGCGGTACTGGGGTCATATTTGACTACGGGATCCCTCTTGGCCGTGTGGAACCTTTCCAGAACCGACGACACGGCTCCCAGCAACGCTTGCTCGCTACACTGCGCTACGTATTGTGACATTCTGTGAAACATCAGTACTGTTTTAGTTCAAGCTTGATATTACTAATTATAAGGGCTACTTTCAGAAAAAAAAAATATCTTTGTAAAGATATTAGCCATTGAGAGAATTAGAACTATTCGTTATTATAATTGAATTCGATAGGCGGATCGGCCATATCATACCTGCGTTCACTTGCAGCTAACGTTATTTTAATGCAATGGCGATAATAATATTATATAATAGGAAAACCATTGATATCTGTTAAAAAAAAAGCAAAATAGCAATATAAATCATGGCCATTATGACGTCGACTCATAGATATCAATTACATGAGTAACTTTAAAGTCAAAGTTAAAGTCAAAAACTTTATTTCCATAGAATTCATAAAGAAATGGCTTAGAAACGTCAATATTCAAAACATAAGGTCAGGCGTACTTATCGATAAATTTGATGCCTGTTCAAACCCTATCCGACCCTCCATGGGGAAGAACTAATGTACTGTCTAATAGTATTAATGGCCACCCCGAGAAAGTACTGCCATGTCTATTAAAGGAGTTATAAGCTCTACTACAAGCTACAAACTCACTTGAGCAGCGTCGTGACGTCATGTCGGGTTCCCTCGCCGTTCGGCAATCGCGCCAAAGCGTCCCGCACTAGGGACGTGAATGTAGCGTGTCGTGGCCTATCCGCTACCAGTAGGGACGTGCCCGCGCAACCTGACGATACCCACGCGCGAGCGCATGGACCCACTATCGATCTATACCTGAACATAAAGGACACTCTCTATCATATTTATTAAAACTGCGAGACTACTAAGACTACTGACTAGTGGTCTAGCGGTACTGACCCCCGAGTTTCAATCCGAAGGTCACCGGTTCAAATCCCGACGTGCACCTATGAGTTTTTCGATTGAAAGAATTATGTGCGCAACACCACGTTCTCAAAACGGTGAAGGAAAACATCGTGAGGTAACCGACATGTCCTAGAACTAAAAATTCGAAGACATGTGTCGAGTGCAGGAAAGGAGCCTCTTTGAGGCGCACTTACAATCCTTTCACCACACTGGTTCGACAGAACCGGTGACTCGAAGAAGATTAAAACTGCAAGAGTGACGTATTGTTCATTAAATGTCACATTAGGGACGTGTCCTGACGGACTCACTATCGATCGATACCTGAAGATGAAGAGTACCTTCTATTGTCATCATTTAGAGTGCAACAGTTGAAAATAAGGTGACAAATTAGGTAAAACAACTACGGTCATACAGTTTACTCATGGACGCTTAATCTAGGTTTTCATTATACACCCTTATTAGGCAATTTAGAGTAGTAGAACTCACGCCAAGTTCGGCCGGGGAGTACTGCCATGTTCATTTCTACCGCCAAGCAGTAACATTTTTGCGTTACTGCATTCTGGTTTTAATGGTGTGGTTGCCGGTGAAACAGTGAACAGGCACATGAGACATTCCACCTGCACGTCTCAGAGTAAGGGGCGCATACGATGCGACTTGGATCTTGTAGTACCTAGTACGAGAGGACCCAAGTCACATCGTTTGTTATGGCACTTAACACCAGGTGGGCCGTCGGAGAGTCCCGTAACAGTATCAATTAAAAAAAAATTGAAGCAGGCTGAGATTTCTAGAATAGTATGTAGGTAGGTTATTAAAATACCTTATTTTAATCTATCTATCTATTCAGCCAGTAACAGCCACTGCTGAGTATAGGCCTTTTCTCTGGTACGCCACTATTGCCAGTCTTGGGCAAATCTCAACCAATGTTTTCCTGCTGCCTTCACTATATCGTCTGACCATCAGGCTGGAGGTCTGCCCTGGGGCCGACGCATACCCCTTGGCCACCATTCAGTATCTGCCTTGCTCCATTGGAAGTCTTCCCTCCTAGCCAAAAAAGTAGTAAACTAATTGTAACATACCCATGCTGCACGTATGTAAACGGCTTAGACGCCGATTGGAACCTTCTTCTCTCTTGCACGCGAAATTCTGATATGTCTGAGCTGGTAGGCGGTCGCACCGTCCAAGACGTGGGGTACCTAAAACGCAGCGAATCAGTTCCATAAAAATCGAGCATTTTATGTCGTGTCTGATAAAGTAAACGTTAAAATATCCGAAATACATTACAAAACCGAACAAACAACAAATAAACATTGTTTATATTTCAATAGACTGCAAAGTGAAATAACTCAATCTGCGATATTCTAATCTCGTAGTCGTACTGAAATACGGAATGCACCGTGGGATTTAAAGAGCTAAGTAAAAGTCTGTAACATTTTCATAGTTACAACGTACCAAACTTTAAACTGTAGCGTGAATACAGCCAAATGACAGAACGATTTTAAGGTTTTTGCTGTATGCTGATAGTACTCCCCTAAAAGAACCATGCACAAGAAACCCTACCTAGCTAACAGCAATCTCAAGAAATTTATGAATAAATTATTTCACCACAATTACAGCCATTCAGACAAATAATTAATAATCACGTTGACGAAATATAGATTAATGTTAAAAAATCGCCCACACAATAATCTGGCCGGAGAAATTGCAGGCGCATGAGACGTAACATCCCCGTCTCGGGGTAATGGACACAACGCAATGCGACTTGAGTCTCGTGCCTTGGTGGGGAGGATTGAGTCGTATTGCTGTTGTCCATGGGCGTCAGTTACCACTTAACATCAGGTGGGCCGTCAGCTCTTGCTATCACCTACATGACAAAAAGAAACTGGTTGAGCAGATTTGGGCGTTCACTTACTTAGGCGGTGGTGTGGCGATTTTGGTGGTGACCCGCGGCGACATGGCTCGCAACCACCGATCGCACAGCCGGTCCAGTATCGAGTCGCAATCCCTCCCGGCACCGATCCATTGGTACATCTACGGAATACATTTCATAACTTTTGACTGGCCTCACAGCTCAGTTGGTAGTAACCCTGCCTTCTGTTGTAGGTCTTGGGTTTTGATTCGCACCCTGAAAATTTCTGCCTGCGAAATTACAGGCACATGAGACATTCCACGTACACGTCTCAGGGTTACGGGCGCATACGATGCGACTTGGGTCTTGTCGTACCTAGTAGAGGACTCGAGCCGCATCGGTAGTTATGGGCAGAGGTTACCACTTAACACCAGGTGGGCCGTCGACTCGTTCCGTAACTGTATCAAATAAAATAAAAAAATCAGGACAAATATAATTATGTGTGACGGACATAGATCGATGTTACATGACTGAGTCCGGGTTATTGCTTAGTATCTATTATATAGTATATATTTGTATTTATTTAGAAATAGAGTCTATGAGTACAGTATTCAATCAGTTGTCTAGTTCCCAATGGGCAAACCATAGTTAGTTTAGGGAGAAGTAGTGATGTGTGATAAAAAACCTTTAACCCCATCACAGTCATCACCATATGGATTTAGCTCCATAATCAATGAACTAAACAACGCATGCCAGGCTCACACTGAAGACTAATACGTCGAAGACCAAGCTAATGACAAACAACACAAAGTGCAGAGTGAACACAGAAAGTACGCGATGAAGATTCCAGACGTCCAAAACTATATTAAAAAAGAAAAAAAAAAAAGAAAAAAAAAAAAAAAAAAAAAAAAAAGAAAAAAAAAAACAGACATAAAAAGAAAAACAGAAAAAGACAGTAAAATGATAAATTACCTGTGTTTTAGGCATATACTGCAAGTACGGTACAAAGTCATCGGGATGTGAACCTCTCTCCCCAGCGAGGAACTCCAGAGCCGAATCTAGCTCGGCGCACCAATCGGATGACACTGAAAGTAGAAAATTACCCTGGTACCACATAATGTCACCTATTCCACGACCTCATGACCTACATGGCCGAAACATGGGCACTGACGCTAGTCGACCAATCAAATTCGCTCAGCGGGCCATGTTCATAGCTCCGAAGGATTAGCTCACAAAGAACCAAAGTAATCGACATACTAACATGTAGATCACATTTTATGATTGAAGTAAATAAGGTCAGCCACAGAGATGGCATAGAGATGAATAGTGGGAGGCCAATGTCCAGCAGTGGACTAAAATAGGCTATTGATTACGATAAAACCACGCCACATATCTTGTACATTCGTTGTTGAAATGTCACTGGTAACCTTCAGAGCTAGCCTATTGTAAAAGTTGCGAGGAAACCGACATTGTCCTAGAACCAACAATTCGGAGACACGTGTCAAGTACACGAAAGGAGCCACTTTGAGACACACTTAAAATCCTTTCACCAAACTACTTACACCTAAGTTTAGTGTTTGCTTTCGACAAAAGGTAGAGTTGGTGATTATAAAATGGTACTCACGACAATACCAAGTGTTAAGTGGCGCTATCGGTGACTTCATAACAGCACCGCATCGCGCGTGCAGCTGCTGTTTGGAAGCGCGATGCGCGTCTCTGGCGGGGAACAGCGCTCGGACCATAGACAAGAAGTTAGCGTGCGTCGTCTCCATCAGAGATTCGTCAACCTCAATCACGTTCTCGTCTTGTAAACCATCCGCAGACGCATTCACTTGTATCACTTCGCCCGTTTCGTCCGCTAACTGGATCGGTAAGGCCATCATGTCTGTAATATTTTTTAATACAGAAAAATTAAATTAACTGTTACGATGGTTGTTAGTTTTGAGCTGAAATATTGGTTACCTATTCCATCCAAGTCTTCCAGTTTTATGGGTAGATGGGGCTTTCCAGGGTTTTGGGAAGAAACATCCGATGGCTCTTCCTTTATGACGGAACTCAGGGAACTATCGTACTTTTCACTGGAAACAAATAAGTTTAGTAGACAAATTCATAATATGAATATAAATGAGTACCTAACAATACTAACTTGGAGCAGTTAGGAGAGTCTTCAGTCTCTTCGTCTATCACTTCTTGTTTGATTTCAACTTGCTCTAAATGATCAGACCTAGATACTTTAGGACTCAAGCCTGGATCTACAAATGAGGAATTCTCAGAATCTGATTCATTTTCATGCTTTATCTTGTCCAGTAATGGTTTGCCATCTGTATCATTTTCCTCATAGGTATTTTTCATTCCTTCACAAATTTTTCCTTTGGAAATTACATCTTTTCTTGGTCCTCTTTTTATTTTGTGAATTGGAGATTCAGTTTTTGGTCCACCAAACATCATTTTTTTAGCCACACCAGCTCTCAGTTCAACATCTTCTAAGGTTATGCCTGTTGTGTTTAGCTCTGGATGAATCTGAAAATACCAGCGCATTCTTCCAATTAATCAATACAAATAAGCATTATTACAAATTTAATACAGTTTTATAAATAAGCACTATTGGTCTGGAAATTGTCAAGAAGGTTTACAATATTGATTGTGCAGTCAGCAGTACAAAGAAATGAAATGAGATTGCCAGCCAAAGTATGGAGCCGAGGCCCCTTGTATATCCCGTCTTGATGAAACACAAGAGGCCCTGGCTATGTTGTCTTAGGAAATACAAATATGTTTTTAATGCATACACAGATTCTTTCTTTCATGTTACAATATAAACAATAACATTGAGAATGTAGAGGCTATCCTAAAGTCAGCACAATGGAATAGATGTCAGTTATTTAATCTATGTAAATAAACTCTTAATTAAATTCGTGTACCTACAGAGAAGTAATTGTTCATCTATTTGTTAACAAAAATTACTTTTTAAGGTAAAAATATAATAAAGTTCTACTAGTCATAAAAAATGTTTTTTTAAGGTGATAGTTTGAGACAGAGTGCAGAAAGGCCTGGATTCTGACAATCTCCTTTACAAAATTGGTATAATGATCACAGACAATATTCCTCTCATACAAAGATTGACAATTGCAATGCTTTACTTTTCAAAACTTACGATATCTTTTTACCTTGACATGAAGAACTGTGCATTGACTTTTGAGTCATTGAGCTAAGGACTTTATCAAGTTTAAAACGATTTCAAATTACACCTTGTGTGGAAAAGCAACTAGTTTACCAACACATAATGTATTTTTAAAATTCTGAATTGTACAATTTATGTATGCAAACAAGGTACCTCTCTTTGCAACCTTCGAAGTTTATGGGCAGTAAGCAGTTCTTTTACATCTTTGACTGGTTCTAAATAACATTGGCTAGACCCAGCCAAACTTCCATAAACGATCGGCTCTTCATCCTGAAAATAATATATGCAATAACTTATGCAAAGCAAATTTATGGCTTTGCGTGAGAGCTATTCTAACATCGAACAATGGCCAAACAGTGGCTACAATAAATAACTGAACAGAATATTAGATTGAACATTTTGTAAACAATTGTTCTAAGTATTCATTATGTACTGCAGAATTATGTTACTAAATCAGTATCATGGATTGTACTGTTAAATAGACCAGCTATACACAATTTTAGTTGCAGTGCACTGTTTCATAATGGTGTATTACTTTTAAAAGCCTCGTCTAAATAGGTTTAATGTTACAGATGCAAATAAGTATGTATTGTTTTATAATCTGTAATTTAACACAGTACTCACAGGTTCATATGTTGGTTCTAGCACTGGTTTCCTCGTCTCATAAGACTCATCAGGTCCTTCAGGGTAGTTCTCATCGTCAGATGAACCTGCACCGACTTCAGTTCTTATTGCATTCAACTCGTCAAAATACCTCTGCTTTGCCCTCTGGTAAATAGATCGGTGACCAGCCTTTGAGGAAGGTTTCCGTGGCAACAATGGTAGGAGGGGCATTGGGCCGGGTGGTGCACCTTTGATTGCTGCCAGCAGTCTCTCTCGGGATAGTAAGACTTCAGGCAGTAATTTTGCATAATAATCTTTCCTCTGGAATGACAATAACATTGACACTACAGATATTGTAAAAGTGGATTATTAAAAAAAGAATATCTTGACACATTACCCTTTGCCTCTGCTGCTTGGCTCTAGCTTTTGCTAGGAGCTTCTTCATTTTAGCTATCTCAGGTCTATAGTTTCCCAACTTGAGGTTATTATAAAAATCACTCAGTGGTGAGGTAAACTTAAAAGGTTCAAAGTCAAATAACATTTTAACAGTAGTCTCGATTTCCTCTTCTTCATTTTCACTGAATTTTGGCAAGAACTTCTTCAGATGCTCCTTCTCTTCACTTTCTAGAGATTCCCAAGTTTTAATCGAAAAAACTTCCTTGAATAGAGAGTAGTCTTCGCACAGGTCTTGAGGCAGCTCCAAGGTTTTCCCCAGGATGCGTACCTTCTCCAACATATCATCGTCGCCGTCAGTACTCCCGCTACTCGAACTATACGACGAGCTACTGCTGCTATCCCCACTGAAGCTTCGATCGCTATCCATCTTCTCTGCCATTGCGGATAGCCCGAGTTATATTTTCAGGTTGTCGTGATGCAACTCCTAGCGTTTCCGAGGGCTCCGACTGAGTTTTTAAATTAACTACATTGATAATCCACTGTTTGGTTCGTGTTGTTTACGAAAAACCCGAGCAATGTTTTACTGAACATGAACAATGAGCCATGAAGTTTTTTTAAACAGCCGTCAAGTCTTGTCTAAAATAAAATAGAACGCACACGCCAAACCGCGCTGTTTCATACATACTATGCGCCAGAACGGAACATTACGATGAGAAAATAACTTGACAATCAAGAACAGCGACATTTTGCCCGCAAAATGGAATTTATAAAACAAAATCAGTTGTCTATAGCCCAGTCGACGGTGTCTATGGTAAATGAACGAGTGAATGTCACCAAAACCATAAAGATAACAAGCTCATGACAAATCGATAGACTATATTATATAGAAATATTTATATTTCCTTGTATTTTAAGAAAAATACAGTTATTACACTATTCATATTCTGCACGTGTTAATCAGCTTCACATATGGCAGCCTTGCTAATCTTATTCCGTACAGCATTTGCAGACAAAACACCGCTTGCCCTATATTAAATATTGTGTAAAGGCTTTAATAACATCAGTTTGTCTGAAATGTTTCATTTTCTATGGAGTTATCTCTAAGTTAGGTGTGCTGAATATTGAATAGTCTAATAAGGCTAAGCACTTAATTCACTATTCAGTAGTCAGACTATGTGAAAATGTATCGAATAAGCAAGTAAGTAAACTATCTTTGGTAAAGTTTGGCAAGGGAATAATTCACATGATCAAAGGAAATTATAAACAATTATATTTTTATCCATATTCTTATTCTTCACACAATTCATAATAATATGGATATGATCTGTCTCAGGTTCCGGAGATAAGCCTTATTTCTAGAATTCGGTTTGTAAAATGATAGTTTTCCTGGATGTCAACATGATGACACCTAACAATCCTTTAAGTAAGGCGGATCACTTTGTCCATCCTGTTTTCTATCCATTGTGTTTCTTCACGCAGCTGTGATTGATACCCTGTTTTGGTTTTTTGTTGTTCGTCAACTGAGCGTACGTCCTCAATTGAACATTCTCGGACGCAAAAAAGTATATATAAATTAAAGGCGAGATTGCAGGAGACAGTTTTTAATAAGATTAGAAAGCCAAATACGATGTCATCTCATCGTTAGCCTCATTTCATGAACCAGTTGGTAACACTCGGCTGCACCGATTGGTTGTGTGTGTTCGTGTGACTCGCCTTGTTTGTCTGTGACCAAAGATTTGACTTTTGTTTTTGACGTAAATTAATCGTGTAGTAAATATGGCTGACGAACTCAATGTTGACAGTCTAATTCATAGACTTTTAGAAGGTATTTATACATTTTCTCATGATTTTTACGTGTACATCAATTCCGTAACTTGTAAACTTTAGTATTCATAAGTTGGATCTTTGCTCAGTATCCTCTTGTTGCGTAATTATCACTTACTATGTAGGTATAGAAACGTCAAACTCCTAAATAAATCGATTATCCTCAATTCTTATCTAATTCTTCTTTGGACGTTAGTTATTTAGACGAGCGGCAGACGTCCACTATTATTGTAGTGATACACCATAATGCTAGAAAGCATCGCAAGAATAGATTTCCTAATAGGTGACAGAAATCATAGCATGGAGCACCTTCAATAGGCCTAATAATACGCTTTAGTCGCATTAAAACATTACTTTACTTGATTTAAACATGTTTATTTTACTTTATTATGCTGCTTATTGACGGGTTACTACAGTATACAGACTGCAACAGGAAACAGCAAGGAGAAAAGGGAAATTCAAAGACATCTTTTCAGGAGAATGTATGGTTTAAACCCAAAATTCTTGCCAAAGTATAAGCTAGATTATTATTTATTTTCATCATTATTTAGTGACTGGTCTGCTAAATCAAAGCTCCCGTTCAACCATTAATTATATTATAATATTGTGTTTGAATATCCATCTGCCTATAAATAGCCGCTGAAGTCGATTTGATGAATTGCTCCAAATGGTTGGCATTGACTGCGGTGTATGATTTAAACCTGCCCCAAAGACAACACACCTGCCAACCATTAACACATAAACACCAAGGATAATCTGCATTATATTTATTTAGACTCCAATCTCCTTTGTGTCTGTTATAAATATCCCTCATTAAAGCAGCATGTGGTTTAATGACCAGTGAAGTGTTTGTCTGTGATTGATCGAAACCCATTAAATGGAGTCTTATTCAAATTGTTACGCTGAGCTGAACGCATGCATTAAATAAATGTAATGTTTGATATTAGGATGATAACGTTGCATATGTTTGTGTTATAGTGCTGCCGCATTAGCCATTTTGCTTGCAGTTTATTGGCACCAAAATTCTGTTTTAATGATATTAGTTTACCTTCTTGCATTGTGATTGAATAAATAATTGCTTGTAGATGTTAATTGTATTCTAGAATCAAATCAGGGTTACTTAAATGTCACATGACATAGCCAGTGAAGAATCAACTTCCAGCGATGTTATTAAAATTGGTTTCTTTTCTCAGTTCGAGGATGCAGACCCGGGAAGGCTGTTCAGATGTCAGAGTCGGAGGTTCGCGGCCTCTGTACCAAGTCCCGGGAGATATTCTTACAGCAGCCCATACTACTGGAATTGGAGGCACCACTCAAAATTTGTGGTAACTAATACATATTTGTAACAGCTTTGAATAGCCTAGGCCTAGAATAATATAACAAACACTCCTGTGAAATAATTTTTTTACTTCTAATATAATTTAGAATAATTCAGAAATTGAGAAGACAGTGGTGTTGATTCTACTGGCATCAACTGTGACAAAACCTCCAATCTCTAATAACTATCAATGATGAATAAACTTTAACATATTCAGTATTCGAAAGTTATTAAAGGCTAGCTCAACAATATAGACCAATATGTATTCTAGACACTGCAATAGACTAGATAAGTATGATTTATACCATTTGTCATCAAATTCTAAGCTCGGCCACCCAATCCCCTATTGCCATTAATCCGATAAATCCAATTACTTATGACAAATACCCTTGACACTGTTTGTAAAATGATCACTCGAGAAATTAGCTTTGCACTGGTGAACATTTTTATGCACTGCTTAACTGCTTATTCATGGACATGATTTATCCAGCCACTGGTATATGCTGTTTTACATAGTTCATTGAGTACTTATTTTTAACCTCCTTGGCATAAGGGAAGTTGCTGTATATTTTATTTACCTGATTTAATAATTACATAATAGGGATAAAGATAAATTCTAATGTGTAAAGGTATAATGTTACTCTGTATTGACTGAGTACCTAAATAATACATATTAACACCCAGACACAACAAACATCAATGATACAAATGTTACATAAATGTTTGTCCTGAGTGGGGATCGAACTCACGACCTACAGCGCAGAAGGTAGGGTTACTAACCAACTGAGCTATAAGGCCAATCAAATAATAATCAAGAAATCAAGAAATATACTAGTTTAATTATTGTTTTAAAGAAGTATAATAGATTATTAATTTTTTGAACATTAGTGACTTTTCCATACATAAGCCTGTAAGATTGTAAAATTTTCCGTTTGGTAGGTACTATTATATATAATATATAATACCTAGTGTGTATGCTACATTTAAATTTAGAGAAAAGGTTACCTTGGAACACCATGTTTTAATTCAAACAGAGCACTCATTATGATTTTAGTATCTATAAATTTATTTACATCTTCGTTTATCTGTAGCCAGATTCTAAATCAAGCTTCATTAATTTTAACCTCGAATACATCTGCTATGTAAGCGATTAATTTGAGATTTGTTATTGGGAATTTACGTTTTAGTGGAAATTTCTATTTCGATTATTCTTACTGATCGAAAAGTTATCACGCCAACAGGCAAACAAATAGCTCAAGGCTTTACTTCAAAGGGCCTTAATTAGAAACGTTAACTAGCAATTAGTGTTTATTATTTTTCGACTAAATTCAGAACTATCTAAACACTAATATTCGTTTCTTAAAGTCCCATAATGCTTAAATTATATCGTTCATCATGGAATAAACAGTAAGTAAGGTATCATAGGTCTATGCCGCTCAAGGGCGGATCCAGCTTTGGTGCCGGGGGGGGGTCACATAGTCGTGGTCAAGTCACAAGGATCCAGCTTTGGTGCCAGGGGGGGTCACATAGTCGTGGTCAAGTCACAAGGATCCAGCTTTGGTGCCAGGGGGGGTCACATAGTCGTGGTCAAGTCGCAAGGATCCAGCTTTGGTGCCAGGGGGGGTCACATAGTCGTGGTCAAGTCACAAGGATCCAGCTTTGGTGCCAGGGGGGGTCACATAGTCGTGGTCAAGTCACAAGGATCCAGCTTTGGTGCCAGGGGGGGTCACATAGTCGTGGTCAAGTCACAAGGATCCAGCTTTGGTGCCGGGGGGGGGGGGGGGGGTCACATAGTCGTGGTCAAGTCACAAGGATCCAGCTTTGGTGCCAGGGGGGGTCACATAGTCGTGGTCAAGTCACAAGAAGTTATAATTTAATTTTTATAATCATAGATACAATTAAAAAGTAGGTATTTTATTAATGTATGTTAAAAGTACTTACTATACCTAATTATATTGAAGGTACTTACATAAAATTTATATGGTGACAAAAAATATATTAAACATTATGTTTAACAATTTTAATTAGTGGCCCACCTAGGTCCTGGACCCAGCCCAGGGGGGGGTCATGACCCCCATGACCCCCCCCCCCCTGGATCCGCCCTTGATGCCGCTACAGCTTCCTGGTAGATTGATTGCTCGATTGATAAAAACACTATAATGTTGTATGATAATTTCAGGTGATATACACGGGCAATACACTGACTTGCTTCGTCTGTTCGAGTACGGCGGATTCCCGCCTGAGGCAAACTACCTGTTCCTGGGTGACTATGTGGACCGCGGGAAGCAATCGTTGGAGACAATATGCCTTCTGCTCGCGTACAAAATCAAGTATCCAGAGAACTTCTTCCTTCTCAGAGGCAATCACGAATGCGCTAGCATAAACCGCATCTATGGTAAGGGAGTGCATTTTATTATAATAATATGTATATAATATATGTTATTATGTAAATGGTATAACGGTCACTTTTTGACAGAAAATGCGCTCGTTTTATACCAAACCAGGTCTAACGGGTTGCATACGAAAGAAAGAAGTACAGACATTATGGGTGGTGACAGATTCAATATCGCTCTTTTTAATTTAAATGTAACAGTAAACAATCAACTGAGTAAGTTATTAAGAACTAAATATGAGAATATACAGTAATACAAAAATAAGTATTTCGTTACCTATCAATAAAATATATGCTAAAACTAGCTGTGTTCGCGTGGAATAGTGACTTTTCACTTTTCTTTATAACTGAATCCTTATGGCAGCGGCGCGGCTCTCAGCGCGCTTTATATAGCCACGGACGCTCAGGCGCGAGGCGTGTAGTACGTACTCTGTACGTTAAAAATGTTCGCCGTGATTCTTTAAATTGACATAACTTTTTTATTTATGAACCGATTGACATGAAATAAACACTAAATGTTAAGTGAAGCTTACTACAATATATTAGTGAAAACCGTATCTAAATCGAATAAGCCGTTTCTGATATTAGCGTGCACAAACACACAGACAAACAGACAAACAGACAAAAAAAAAAATAATTACAATTTCGGGTTCGGCATCGATATAATAACAACGCCTGCTACTTTTTTTTTATATATTTCCATTGTACAGACACCACTTTTCTACAATTTTATTATATGTATAGATGAGTAATAGGGTTATTATTTTGTTATTCTGGGGTACTTATGTGGTGGAACCATAAGAATGCTTTTATTCTATATAAGCGACCGGCCCCGGCTTTACCCGGATGCAATTTACTAATAAAGAAAAGTGCGCTTAAAAAGAAAGTATTAAGTAACAGTTTTTTTTGACATAATATATACAAATTATACACAACCTTCCATCGTTTACCGCTCTTTCTACTAGTGAAAACCGTATCAAAATTCGTTGCCTGTTTCGAAAAAGTATCTTAAGCTGAAAAACAGACAGGCAGATCCTGCCTCTGTTTTTATCATATCTGATATGGATTTTGCCTTGTCATATTTAGACATAGGCATCTGTTGTATTTTCGGGATTGTAAATTACTTGGTCTGGTAAAGGTGTTAGTAACCTATCGTCTTCCTATTTGGGAAATATTTCTGCTGATCTAAAAATCTTCATACTTTTTTTTAGCCTGAATGCTAGTTTAAGTAGCTAAATCCAGTTCTCCTAAAAGCGGATTTAAATGAATTCCGTTTAACCTTAAAAGTGTACTTAGCTGAGATTTGATTTGAGTGGCATTTCTCGACATAAGTAGCTATCAGTTACAACGACGCGCTAGACTTGTAAGCAAGGGTCAAAATCCGATAACAGTCTGCCATTAACACTGGAAACATTGTGATAAGCCAAATGTTACTAACATTCAATATAATCGGAGAGAATTTCAATTAACAAAACCAACGAATTATATATTTAGACTACCAAAAATAAACCTTACAATAATTAACTACCGTTGCTTATCGTACATCTGTACAAGTTACGATTGGAAGGTTGCCAATCACAATACCTTAAATATATTAAGAGCAGTAGAACTCTCGCCAAGTTCGTCCGGGGAAGTACTGCCACCATGCCCTTTTCTGCCGCCAAGCAGTAACGCGTTCGCGTTACTGTGTTCCGGTTTGAAAGGTGTGGTTGCCGGTGAAATTACAGGCACAAGAGACATTCCACCTATACGTCTCAGAGTTACGGGCGCATACGATGCGACTTGGGTCTTGTCGTACCTAGTAAGGGAGGACCCAAGTTGCATCGGTTGTTATGGGCAGAGGTTACCACTTAACACCAGGTGGGCCGTCGGCTCGTTCCGTAACTGTATCACATAAAAAAAAAAACTACTTTCACAATTAACGTATCGTTTTGTGATCTACTTTCAACCAAAAGGTCGTGGGTTTGAATTTGAATAATTCATTATAAATTCGGCTCCGTGCCTAAATCTGAAGTAATCCTGCCAGCCAGTGGCGGATTTACACATTTCCCAAGTAAAGGCTATTGAAATTTTGCCGCCCTTACCTCTAAAATTGTAAATTGTCAGTTCCTAGATTATCTTTTAAATCCAACAATTCGCTTCAAATTGCACAGGAAATCGTTTTTGGGTACATTTCTGAGGTAATTGGTAATCAAAGCTCAATGATGACTAATAAGGCGGGGTATGCCACTCACGCAATAATTTACATTCGGTAAACGGAAAGATGTATTGTGGACTTCTAGAGAAATCACATCAGAAAACCGTCATACAGAAATCGAAAAGATATCTGGATAAAAAAAGGGTTTCTCAAATTTGCCGCCCCTAAAATCTGCCGCCCTAGACTCAAGCCTACTTAGCCTGCTGGTAAATCCGCCACTGCTGCCAGCAAATCGAGTCGTCATGGGTTCGATCGCCGAGTCAGACTGTGTGAGAATAAAGTGTTCGCGATTCTTCGATACGTGGTATCCCAGTGGTATTGACCCTGAATATCAATCCGGAGGTCGCTGGTTCGAACTCGCGAGCTTCCTTTCACAACATTGGTTCGATTGAACCAGTGACTCTAATAGTAGTAATCGGGTCTTCGGTTCTGTCTAGCTTTTATCTGTTGGCCGCAGATGGCCCTGGCGGCTTTTGGTGAGAGCGGAGGGCTCTCAACTGGTATTTTTTTAAACACAACGACATAACTGTACCACTTAGGACCTCGGCTTGGCTTGATGAATGGGAAAAGATGCGAGCCGAGCGGGCGGAAACGGTTACGGTTCAAACGGTGTTATATTTAGATGTTCATATGTATTTATGTTTATACATGCTACCTGCGACAAGGATATCCTTATGCAGGGATAGCAGTGTGTAATCGATATATTAAATAGCATATTATTGCTCGAAATAATTTCGTCGGAGTGCTAGACGAGTGGGAAAGCAATGAAGGCGATATATTCAACTCGATTCAACTTTTCAATTCGTTAAAAACACTTCAATTTAGGGGACCTATTGAAATCGTTTTCCATCGATTGTGAATTTACGATTATATTTCATTCAAAAATCCATTTTGTATGGATAACACTTTTGAACAGATCTCCCGAATCTTATTTCGAATTCGTAATCCCTTCAACCACTTTCCGACTCGAATCAGTGTTGATCTTCGCTGCTTTGAATTAGGCACGAAATAGCATGAATTTACTAAAACTGAATATACAGGGTGTCCGGTAATGAACGGATAACCTTGAATTGGGTCTTAGTAGAACTATTGGGCATTCGGAAAAAAATATCAAATAAAAAAAAAACCAAGTAGTACCAAAGAGATGTATTTTTTAAATAATATCGATGTTTTAAATTTTTTTTTTTTTTTTTGATACTTCCTACTTGGTTTTTTTTATTTGATATTTTTTTCCGAATGCCCAATAGGTCTACTAAGACCCATTTCAAGGTTATCCATTCATTACCGGACACCCTGTATAATAGTTCATTGTATTATTCTTTCTTGGCAGACATACATACAGGAAGTTGCGTGGCTTGATGTACTATCAATCAGTTCTGTTTGTTTATTTACATAATTTATTCTTCACAGAATTTGGTTCACCTACCTCTATTCATATTAGAATCGATGTAGGTATGTATTGGTTTTACGTTATCTCGAAAACTACCTAGATTTTGTTACTGCCCCCCCTCACTGACCTCCACGACATACAATAACTCTTTTTTTATGTGATAAAATGTCTGAACGAGCAGATGGCCTACCTGGTGTTAAGTGATAATCTCTACCCATAAAAAGCAATACGCCTTGGGTCTTAGATGAGTGTCTCTACGGGATATTTAAGAAGACACGACACGATACGATGTATGTTTGTGAATTAATAGTTTTATTAGCATTCGTGACCTTACTAATTGAATACAGCTTTGCCAAGGTTGACAATTGAAGTCTATATTTGGATATTATGACTAATCCAATATTACAGGCGAAGTCCTGCGTAATTGTTAGGATGGCATTAAATTTACATTGTAATACACGGACATTACACTGAATGGTTACGGCTAAAGCTCGCTTAGGGAACACCGCTCTATGGATTGTAGTAACTAAATCAGTTAAGTGTATAGTTTTTTTATATGTGATACAGTTACGGAACGAGCCGACGGCCCACCTGGTGTTAAGTGGTAACCTCTGCCCATAACAACCGATGCGACTTGGGTCCTCCCTTACTGGGTACGACAAGACCCAAGTCGCATCGTATGCGCCCGTAACTCTGAGACGTGTAGGTGGAATGTCTCTTGTGCCTGTAATTTCACCGGCAACCACACCTTTCAAACCGGAACACAGTAACGCGAACGCGTTACTGCTTGGCAGCAGAAATGAGCATGGTGGCAGTACTTCCCCGGACGAACTTGGCGAGAGTTCTACTGCTCTTAAGTCTGGGGAGCTAGACTCCCTGGTCTGGGCTAGACAGCTAAAACTAGGTTTATATGATTTGACAGCCATAAAATAAAACATAATATTTTACATTATTGATTGTCTTAATTAGTAGCGAGCTCTCTTCGTGCGCGCAACATATTCGCAGCGTATGCGTTCAATGGATAACCCAGGACAAACATTTATGTGACGATGTTTCTGTCATATCTAAGGAAAAGTTTATTCTTTTGTCTAGTTCCAATAGTACAAGCTATGCTTAGTTTAGGGCTAGATGGCGCTGTTTCACATCTCCACCAATATTAATTTATTAACATGCATTGTACCAACTCCGGCATATATTTGTTATTGGATTGCATATTTACTGCGCTGTGCGCACCACGCAGCCAATAAGCATAGTTAAATGTTAATATATTGTACCTTTTTAAGAGCAGTAGAACCCGCCAAGTTCGTCCGGGGAAGTACTGCCACCATGCCCATTTCTGCCGCCAAGCAGAAACGCGTTCGCGTTCCTGTGTTCCGGTTTGAAAGGTGTACTTGCCGGTGAAATTACAGGCACATGAGACATTCCACCTACACTCTCATCGTATGCGCCCGTAACTATGAGATAGTTACGGGCGCATACGATGAGACTTGGGTTTTGTCGTACCTAGTAGGGGAGGACCCAAGACGCATCGGTTGTTATGGGCCGAGGTTACCGCTTACCACCAGGTGGGCCGTCGGCTCGTTCCGGTACTACATAACATTAAAAAAAAACCTAAGTTTTTCAATTTATATCTTTTTATGGGTCCTGTATCTAAGTCTTACTGTTACTACTATGTTACCTGCTTTAAATAATATCAAAATAACAATTCGCAGGTTTCTACGATGAATGCAAACGCCGGTATAACATAAAGCTGTGGAAGACTTTCACTGACTGCTTCAACTGTCTGCCGATCGCCGCCATCATCGACGAGAAGATATTCTGCTGCCACGGCGGTCTCTCGCCTGACTTGCAGGGCATGGAGCAGATCAGACGGATAATGCGGCCCACTGACGTGCCAGACACAGGTAATGCTCATTCTTACTCCCCACACACAGGGTATGCTCATTCTTACTCCCCACACACAGGGTATGCTCATTCTTACTCCCCACACACAGGGTATGCTCATTCTTACTCCCCACACACAGGGTATGCTCATTCTTACTCCCCACACACAGGTTACGCTCATTCTAACGTCCCAGACACAGGTAATGCTCATTCGTACTCCCCAGACACAGGTTATGCTCATTCTTACGCCCCAGACACAGGTAATGCTCATTCTTACTCCCCAGACATAGGTGCTCATTCTTACTCCCCAGACATAGGTGTTCATTCTTACTCCCCAGAAACAGGTAATGCTCATTCGTACTCCCCAGACACAGGTAATGCTCATTCTTACTCCCCAGACATAGGTGCTCATTCTTACTCCCCAGACATAGGTGCTCATTCTTACTCCCCATAAACAGGTAATGCTCATTCGTACTCCCCAGACACAGGTAATGCTCATTCTTACTCCCCACACACAGGGTATGCTCATTCTTACTCCCCACACACAGGGTATGCTCATTCTTACTCCCCAGACACAGGTGATGCTCATTCTTACGTCCCAGACACATAGGTATTGCTCATTGTTACGCCCTAGACACAGGTAATGCTCATTCGTACTCCCCAGACATAGGTGCTCATTCTTACTCCCCAGACACAGGTGCTCATTCTTACTCCCCAGACACAGCTAATGCTCATTCTTACGTCCCAGACACATAGGTATTGCTCATTGTTACGCCCTAGACACAGGTAATGCTCATTCGTACTCCCAAGACATAGGTGCTCATTCTTACTCCCCAGACACAGGTGCTCATTCTTACTCCCCAGACACAGGTAATGCTCATTCTTACGTCCCAGACACATAGGTATTGCTCATTGTTACGCCCTAGACACAGGTAATGCTCATTGTACTCCCAAGACATAGGTGCTCATTCTTACTCCCCAGACACAGGTGCTCATTCTTACTCCCCAGACACAGGTAATGCTCATTCGACTCCCCAGACATAGGTGCTCATTCTTACTCCCCAGACCCAGGTAATGCTCATTGGTACTCCCCAGACACAGGTTACGCTCAATCTTACTCCCCAGACACAGGTAATCTTCATTGTTACTTCCCAAACACACAGGTAATGCTCATTCTTATGTCCCAGACACTGATTAGTAATGAATTAATTTCTGGAAGAAAGTGGTTGGTGAGTGGGAAAGCAGTGAAGGCGATATATTCACTTTTCACATCTACGTTCCCATTTCCACCGGAAAGTGAAAAGACCCATTGATGTTCTACCCTTTATTATTTCGAATTTGTGATAATAATTTTAAACAAAAACCCGTGTTCTGTGGGGTATTTTTTTTATTTATTTTTCTCTCTTTTTTCTCTCCACCCAATGTACGAGATGACTTATCGTATAGATGGAACGGTCATGATATTGCAGGGTTGCTGTGCGACCTGCTGTGGTCGGACCCGGACAAGGACGTACAGGGTTGGGGCGAGAACGACCGCGGCGTGTCCTTCACCTTCGGGCCGGACGTCGTCAGCAAATTCCTCAACAGGCACGACTTGGACCTTATCTGCCGGGCTCACCAGGTAAAGAGCGTAGTGGTCTAGCGGTACTGACCCCCCGAGTTTCAATCCGGAGGTCGCCGGTTCAATTCCCGACGTGCTCCTGTGAGTTTTTTCGATTGAAAGATTTATGTGCGGCAATACCACGTTCTCAAAACGGTGAAGGATAACATCGTGAGGAAACCGACATGTCCTAGAACTAAAAATTCGAAGACATGCGTCGAGTGCACGAACGGAGCCTCTTTGAGGCGCGCTTACAATCCTTTCACCACACTGGTTCGAGAGAACCGGTGACTCGAAGAAGAAGACCAGGCACCATTCCAGTCACTAGTTATCTCGAACCAGTGTGGTTTTCAGGCGATCATAAACTTTGGTCTCTATACATGGTTCTGTTGTGTTGTGTGGTGTCATTGCCGCATACGGCACGGAATCCTAGTACAGGGTGTATCTTTTGTTCAGGTCGTGGAAGACGGCTATGAGTTCTTCGCGAAGCGACAACTGGTGACACTGTTCTCGGCTCCAAACTATTGCGGCGAGTTCGATAACGCCGGCGGCATGATGTCTGTGGACGAGACGCTAATGTGCTCCTTCCAGGTACAGACTGCTTTACAAACTTTGATGAACTTTGAACTCTGATTCCATCTAAACCCGCACACCGCCTGACCACTCCAATTAAATATTGGCCTGTGATGACCTCTTACAGTTCTGCGATGGATGTTGGTCTGAAGTTGTCTGCGAAAGGTTTCCCACTTACCGTGTATGGAAAGTTACAGAAAGTTACCTTTCTTCTAACAGCTAACTTCAGAGTTGCTAAGACCCACCTCCAAAATGTATATTATAACTAAATAATAATAAATAAATATTGGTTGATTTCACACAGCGCCATCTAGCGCCAAATGTGGTGTTTATATGTATTCTATCAGTCGTCTGGTTCCCATAGTACAAGATATGCTTAGTTTCGATCTAGATGGCGACGTGTGAAATGTCCACCAATATTTATTATTATATATACATAATATATTGTGTTGCGTTGTCAGATCCTGAAGCCGTCTGAGAAGAAGGCGAAGTACCAGTACAACGGCATCAACAGCGGCAGGCCGGCCACGCCGCAGCGCTCGCCGCCCAAGAAGAAATAACTGACCCTCCCCATCCAGTGTGCTGCACAGTGAGAGGATGCTACAAATATTCATGTATTATAATTATACGTTAGGTCCGGTCGACGGACATCGCCGAGTGACCGCCATCCTTGAAAATTATTTATCGATTTGCTTGTGCCTTCTTATTGACCCCCCGACGATAAAGAGGTGTTTTATAAGTCTGTAGTGTGTATCTGTGTCATCATAACTCCTGAATGGATGAACTGTTTTGTTTATTTTCGTTTGAAAGCGTGTCTTAAGCGAGTTTTTAGAAAATGTTTCAAGTAAATCTGCTGTTGTTTCAAGATCATCAACTCTTTGTAGTAGAAGAGATCAAAACAAATTTCACAGGTCTGATCGATTTGAAATCCTGTCAATGATATTACAAAGGTATGATAACCTTGAGCTGATGGCAGCCATCACCAGGACCCCGCAGGATAGCCAGCCCACCAGGCATATACCGTGTGTTTGGGCCCATACCACGCTTTCACACGAGCACAGGTAACATGTGTCGGGGGTTTCATGAAAATTTTAATTTATGTTATTTTTAATTATTATTAATGTGAGTGATATTAATTAGTTGTGCGAGTGTAAAGGACCCCCCCATTCGGCGATGTCCCTCCGGCTGGCTGCTTCTTCGATCCCCCATCCCGGCAGCTTTCCCTGTTCCGTTACGGACGTGTGTAAAACGTAAATTGTTTCGTTTGATTTTGAAGAGTTTGAAATGGCAAAGCTATCTTAAAGATGCGGGCATTGGAGATAATTTATTAAGTTGTAGTGGATCGAGAGCACATTCGCTTTGTTTTCATTAACTGATGTGCCTATAAATGTAAATTATTGGATAGGACTCTTAATAGGACGTTTGGTTGATTTCAAAATTATGGTGACAACTTGGAATGTATTGGTTGTATTTTTTTCCCCCTTTAGATTTGTTGGGAATTAGTTATTTGGTTGATAGATTGTATAAATACCTTCTGTGGAGCTGGCCTAAGACCATGATATTATTGACCCTTCACCTTGTCATAGTGTAAGTGTTATATTTTCTGTTCTAGGACTTCATTGCTATATCTGCTTAGGGAGCAACCCGACACACCCAGTGAAATTAGTTAATATTTTGCTCTCAGTATTATTGTTACTAATAAGTAGACATTTCCAAAATTATACTTTGCTGATCTCCCAACTGAGGCTTTATCTTGTTAATTTGCTGCTGAAGTCACGCAATGACTTTGATGTTGTAGATGCAGTGTAGTCCTCGCAACAATAGTGCAATCGCTTAATACAATAATTATCGAATTAATAAAATTATATGCAGATTTTGCATTGTACAATTTTATTTTTTAGCTATGTTATCTATGTCAAATATATTCATTAATAAATATTAATATTTGAACTAAGAGGTTTATTTTATTTCATTTTTAGGTTTGCATTTACAACTTTTTCGTGACTGTATTTCAAACATTTGAACTATTTTGTCTATTGCTAATGGACCTGTGTATTCATATATTTCTTCTACACTTGTCTTTATACTTTTACTAAATGTATCTATGTTTTCATTATGTATTCTACTGTGTAAATTAGCTGGTATTGAATAGCAGCAATGTTAGTAGAGTTTATATTATTTACTATAAACACTTTAATCTTAATACACTTAAATTTTGTCTCTATTTTTCATCTACACTTAGTAAAGGATAAGTTACTGGAGAAGTTTAATTTGAAATTATCATATAATTATATAAAATTTTGTTGTACTTTTCTCTGGTGTGTACAATTTTCTGAAATATAAATTTTATTCAAATAAAACACATTGATTAGTTTATTTCATTTCATTCCATATATTTGTCTGTCCATGCTACTTCTTCAAAATCAGATTTCTCAGGCAGGATTATTTTTACTAGATTACCATGATTTTCAAATTTATCATTGAGTTTTGTTAGAAATTCTTCATTTTTCTTCTGGTACTTTTGTATGTCCATTTGCATCGCTTTGAGGTACCCTCTTTTGGCAGATAGTATTTTCTTTAGTCTGTTTACTCTTACTTCATACTCCTTAGCAAGTGATTCTAGTAGGACTTTTTGTTTCCTCAAATTAGCCACATCACTTGCTCTTAGCTGAGCTTTAACATCTCCAAGTTGAGGCCTCCTACAACATAAAGACGTTTGTTTAAGAATGACTAACAGGTCATGTAACTACAATTATAACCAAAAAATGGGAAATGTAACTTCAATACAGACTATTGACTGATATACTTTTGATATCTAGATAAGATGTAACAGTAGAACTGCAGCTTGGTTACTAGGGGAAGACATGCCACCAAAAAAAAAAAAGAGTAGCACTCATATTGCTATTCTACTTTGAATGGTGTAATGCCAGTGAAATTAAAGCACAAAGTCAAAGACAAAAACTTTATTTCCATAGAATTCATAAAGAAATGGCTTGGAAATGTCAATATTCAAAACATAAGGTCACGTGTACTTATCGATAAGTTTGATGCCTGTTCAAACCCTATCCGACCCTCCATGGGGAAGAACAGACAAGAAACCCCTAGCACATCAGCAATATCATCTTCTATACAAATAATGTGCCAGCTAATCTCTGAAACGGCTGGACTGATCTTGACAGGACTTTCACTGGCAGATAGCTGATGTTAAACAAAGTAGTTAGGCTACTTTTCTGAGAGGTAAAATAGGGGTGTGTGATAAAATCGAATCCTACATGGACGAAGTCACAGGTAACAGCCAGTCTACACTAATATAAAGAGTTAAAGTTTGTATGTAGGAGGAACTACAGAAAAGATTCAAAAATTCTTTAACTTATAGGAAGCTTCATTGTCCCTGAGTGCGATAGGCTATTTTTATATTCTGATAAAGATGACTATGGTCATAAATACTTAATGCTACCTGTGTGAAGCTGCGATGGGCTGCTACTCTTATAAAATTAGGAATTGTCCATGTGCATGTTATTGTTTGTATAGTAAGATGCACTACAAACTTAGTGCATCTTCCCATACTAGATAATATGGTTGTTATGGGCACATGATAATACTTAACTTCAGGTGAGCCATCTGCTTACACATAATAAGCATCACTGAGCAATTTCCCATAGTCTGATCAACTGTGCGATGGGCAACAGTGGCTTATATGATCAACAAATCTTATTTTTTTTTTTTATTTGACTTATTAAGCAATGAGCCGTCAGCGCTCCTGGTATTACATGGTAAGCTCTGCCCAAAACAACCGATGCCACTTGGGTCCTTCCCTGCTAGGTATGACAAGACCTAAGTCACACTGTATGCGCCTGTCACTCTGAGATGTGTAGGTGGAATGTCTGATGTGCCTGTAATTTCACCGGCAACCACACCTTTCAAACTGGAACACAGTAATGCAAATGTGTTACTCTTGGTGGCAGAAATGGGCATGTAAATATTCATTTTCTCATACCTAAAATAACAGAAACCCAATACAGAATGGTCTTAATTGACCTTCTGGCTTCTATTGCATCAATAAGGCCAGCCCAAAAGATTAAGGCAGGTCAAGTGATTATAACTAATAAAATACCTAAATATAGTAACTCAGTTTTCCTCAAAATAAAATACTTGCCATACAGCTAGTTCCTCATTAACGTCTCCAAATTTTTCCTTTTGTTTTTCAAGTATTTCAATTTTCTCCTGCATATTTTCGTATTCCCACATAGAGCTGAGTTCCTGGACCATCTCATCAAAGATACCTTGTTTCAAACAGTTGAACATCGGAACCCACTTGACTCTTCGTAACTTACCTTTGGGAACAGTTTCTAGGAAGTCTTCATTTCTGATTACGAAAATGTTTAGCAAAATTAGGACATAAGTAAGTGCTTTCTCGATGGAATTATACTAGTCTAATCGGCTGTTACAAATAAAACCGAAAACCATTCACGGAAGGCGATCCACTTAAACTTGCCTGACTAAATTGATGATATTTCCGAACTCCTTCAAGATAATAAGATTATCAAATGTTATTTCCGCAGTAGTTGTGTCGACATCAGGAATATCTTCGACTTTTTCCGTCATTTTTAAGAAATATATTACATTACATTTGTTTTCAAAATTTTATGTAACGGCTTCCAAACAAAACAATGCTGTAGTACAAGAGTAAAAATATTTAAAGTATTGTCATTGTCATCAACTTATTATGACAGTGACAAACTAACTCGACTATCGACTATATTTTAAGCATGGAGGTAGTATGTACTTCGATGACTTCGCACAACTATATACTTACTTATATATAACTTGTTAGATATTACATATCTCTGTGATTTTAAGAAATAAACTTTTCTATTAAGTGACGAGTACCATAGACAATATCTACTTTGTTATAAAAGAACGGAAGTGACGTTGATAAGCGCACTTCTGTAAAAAGAAGTGTTTTGACGTCAAAGATTATCCTTTGACAGATGTCATCGAAGTAGCACCTGTTCGGATCTTGCGTGTTCTATGGACCTATTAAATACCTACCTACCAGTTAACCGAAGTGAGTTTCGATCTTTTCTCTTTTTTTATTATTGAAGGGTAGATTTTGGAGCCGGCATCGTCATCAGAACAATGATCTTTTCATACATAGTTGCTATTTCTAATATTCATCGTTTAGGTTCTTCGGAATTAAACTACCAGCCCCAAATAATTACCTACTCCTCACACATTAATACGCAACAGGGAACTTACAAAATTTACTTAATATTTCATAAGTGCTCCTGGGCTACATGCAACCGAATCTGCAGTTTTTTTATGTCAATGCAAGTAACGCTATATATGTGACATGCGTTTTCCCTCGCTTAATATCAGGTGGGCGATGTCCACGCCAATAATGCTGTAATTTTAGTGGGCCAGGTGAGAGATAGACAAGACCGAAGTATCAAAAAAAAATTTTTGATGAAAATTACATTATTTTCTGGTCTCAGATTTTATTCTTATTTTTATTATTTTTTGTTAGACTTTTATAAGTTCCTCTTTCTCAGGTGATCTGAATGATGGTTGAATGTTTTAATGTTCTTACGATAGAACAATATAAGACGTTAATAATACCTTAGTAGCTAAACTCACTTAAATTTTTAGGTTTTATTATTATTATTTGTGAAGAAATCTGTCATAATTTTTGCATTTTGTGTGAAAATTTACTCAGCTCACTACTACAGCGCAAAAGATAGCAGCCCTCGTAAGGGCAGATAGACAGACATAGTAGGTAGGTACTACGGTACTGGCTCTGCATTTTCTTTGAGTAAGGAACTCGAAGTGATATCTAGCAATAATTATTATTATGATCAATGGATCATAATAATAATTATTGCTAGATATCTTTCACTTTTATTAATTTCGTTTAGACAATGGTCTAAACGAAATTAATAAAAGTGAAAGGTTACATATATTTTAAAACAAAAAATTAAAAAACCGGAACAAATAAGAAATAAAACAGCTGTCATGTTTTTTGATATTTTATTACATTTTTTTTAAAGATTTTTGTAGTAAATAAAAAATAGTCAGGTAATAAAAACAAAATGTGTAACAATTTTATCTTTGTGGCTGTGACTATGTTCTGCAGTCTTTGAGATCTTGGGAAAAATATTTATTATTCTGTGAATTTATTATTGAATTTTTATGATGACTCCATATTTTTATTAACATAGTCATTGTATGAAAAGGATAGATTAAAGAAAGTACCTTTAAATACGTTTTGGTGTATAACTTAAAATACAGTAGACTCGATCAACGCCTCTTAGAAAGCAGCAGCTGAAAGTAAAACATCAAAATGAGTTACTCTATAAAATATGGAATATGATTCGAACAATTGCAGTTTTTAATAAAATATATACATAGTTAAATTGTTCTAAAGTGAATTAATCCGAATATTGGTACGACATCACAGTTTATTTTATTATTTTGGGACGCATTTGTCGTTTTAAACCACACCGATTTTCGATTCCTATTTCGATTACAAATTATCGGAATAATTAACATCATAAAGAACCTATTTTTTATAGAACTTTTTCTAATATCTTGGTCAACTGATTAAAATTATAGGCAAAATCGTTGAAACAATAACTTACAATAATTGCGTTACATAGAACAATCCCTTTCAGACACATTATTATATTTTTCTAAATTTTTAACTACATGTTTCTAGTTTTCTTCCTACAAGGAATGCACCCCACATCCAGTTCTTGTACCCATGATTTATTCTATGCATAAAGCTCTATGCTTTATCTATGTATCAGCTATAAACCTTTTTTAAACATATGAATACATTATACTAAATTTTCATTTGATGATGCTTCACGTATGTTTAGACGTGAGTAGATAGAGTAGCAGTATTCAGGCAGGTAGACATTTCGATGTCTTAGTATTTCTGGAATAAACAAGGTCGACATCCAACTGACGTGAATGACAAATCATGCTATCCGATAAAATTAAAATTTACATTCGATAGTTAAGTATGCCAGTCGGTAAAAGATCGATCGACCGTCGATTGATTCATAATGCAATTGCTCAGTTAATATAGAGCAGAACACACTAATTTCCTTAGAACAAATCGTGCTGATCGATTTGGTGTGATAGGAAGTGTCATGGACCGACGATCGATCGATGTGGTAACACCCTTAGACGCTAGTTTATGTGTGCTGGTATATACGGTTTAGTAACAGAGAATGAGATTAAACTAAATGTCATAAAATCGACGTGAACGTTAGTTCAAATGCTGAATGAACAATGAATACAGAAATAATAGAGAAAATTCAAAAAAAAATATGACAATGAACCATGAAAGAATAATACAATGAAAATTATATGTGACGAAAACAACCAAACCGACTTTACAGCGACATTTTAATGAATAACTCCATTCTTGTTGCTGTTTATGAAGAAGGTAAGAAAACATGAAATAGTGGATGAATGTTGACAATGAGAGATATCATGAACGAAGTGGGTAAAAGAGGGTTCAATCTACTTCTACGAAATGCACAGGAACCCCAACGGAACGCCAATCTACATCACAACAGAACGGAACTTAAGATCCAGATACCTGCATTACTTCTCATATTATAGGCTACGTAAGTATGGTAAAGTTCTGCTTATACCATCCAGGGTGAGGTCGTCCATCATTAAATCTGTTGTAAGCAGAGATCTAATTAACATTTCCATATTTTACGTAGCTAAATAAAATAAAATTTGAACTTATTAGTTTTGATCGATGAAAGGCCACATTTGTACAGCTGAGCGAGATCGCTCGTCGGGCATATATACAGCGACCCACTAACCTAAGGGCCTGATCGGGTGCTTGTCCCAGAGGAAGGTGCGTTTGACGGGCGACAGGTACGAGTCACGGATGTAGGAGGGGCTGCGGTCCCATCGCGCCAGGGGCTTCAGCTCCGGCCAGTCGTACCAGAACGGATCCCGAGTGATCGCCGAGATCGGGAGAGACGGGCTGGGGTTGAAAATGTCAGCCCAAGGCCTGCGCCGGAGACCGCCAGCATTGTACAGCGGCGCACCTATATGCCACAATTGTTTAGTTCTGGGACAGCAGAACAACTCATTCTGTTCTTCGTCATCGCCCACAAGCACACAACAAGCAGACAGTGCAGCCATGCTGGGTCACCGAGCACATCATTTGTTCTATCAAAGTCCCATGAAATCTTAGGCAATGATTTGGTAAAGGTAATCATTATAATGCACTACGCAAAAGAAAGCTTTTCTACAAAATAATAATGCCAATTTGAAAGATTCCTCAAAGGACTTTATGGATTTTATGTTATTTAAAATTTAAATATAGTTATTTTCGCTTTTAAATGAAGCAACGCTAAATGATTATTAAATGAAACATGCTATCGCGCCGTGTGATACTGTGAAGAAGAACACATACACCCGAACGTGGTAAGTACACCACTAACTAGTAGATAGGAGCACCATTATATTGTGAATAAAGATATGTCTCTTGGTCTCATTCACTAGAAACATGAGCAGGGAAAACAGTTGAGAGTCTGCACTAGAGTATGTAGCCGATGCTTTGCTGGATGTGGCGCATGAGTCACATCGTGTTTCGCTCGCAGATAGTTAAAATGGGTCGTGACGAAGATACAGGGTTTGAGGGTTCTGCTGCCCTTACCGTCGGCATCGTATGCGACCTCGCAGTCTCGCGGCTGGCTTATCCTCGGCTTGACTGGCGTCGGCGACTTGCCACGGAGAGAACGGTCAAAACCAGCCCATTTTTCGGCATCAGCGAAAAATGGGTCCCTTTTGAACACGTCCGACGCCCATCCTTCATCGCAAGTCTTATGGTCAATATCCAAGCTCATACAACGTATCTTCTGTCGGAACAGAATCCGATCGGAATAACTCGACAGGGGAATTCACTTCACTTGAATCTATGTAGAGTGTAGTGTTCTTAGAGCGGCGCGGCGCGGCGGTGATAGTCGGTATGCGATGAACAAGTGCACATTCTGATGTGAATGCTGCTTGCATATATTTACAATGCATCTCATGCACACATTATGCAACATATCAGCTCATTATCTTTCACCACAATGCAGTGGTGTCGCCAATGGCGACACGTTATAAGTTAAACCGAATTGTATATCACAAAGTACATTTATTTAACGGAGAGAGGTACTAAACTACTAAATCAAAACACAATTGGTCTTTTATATTTTAATAGAAAATATTTGTAATTGTGTTAGTTTCAGCTAATCTTTGTACTGTTCAATAAGTTATGGGGTAGTTAAATTAATAAGATAAATACATTATCTACATAAATTACACTTCATAAATTTGTATGTGTTTTCCACTATTCCGATTTGACTTTAACATTACCGCTAAGGTAAGGCTTAGTATATACAAGTAGTTCCAAAAAAAGCAAAAACAAATGTATGAATTAGTTACAAATGTGAATAAAATTTAAATTTTGATGACAAATTTTCGTTACGTAAACAAAGATAGAATTTATACTTCTTAATTAGGTATAATTAATCTAAGCCATTCAATTATAAGTGATGGTTTTCCTAAATTAAGGCTTTATATTGGACTGTATCGTGTCACGCAAATTAGATTCAATCAAGCGTTGAATCTTACAGGTGAGATATGTCCTGTGTCCTATAAACATTACGTCTGAATCCACGAGATAGCTATATAAATAATCGGTACAACGAATAGATAATTTATTGATTATTCCATACCAGCTAATGCCATGGATACAGGAATACCGTATTCCCTCTGTGCGTCATTCACGGGAACAATCAGTCTATCCGAGACACTAAATAAGACTATAGTGCTTGTGTAAAGGTCGAGCAGAGGGAATGCGGCGAGGCTTAACCCTAGTAGTCTAGAAGAAAGTTAGTATTTACCTGTTCCCCAGTGGGGCTTGTTGTCGGGCTCGTATTCGATGCCTTTAAGGCTCTTGGGCGCGAGCTTCAGGGAGTCGTAAACGGGGGCGCTGAGGTCGGTGATGGGGTAGGCGCGGTCCTTCAGGTAGAGACCGTAGCGAGAGGGGTACAGGCGGTCGATAGCGGCCAGCCTGTCCAGATGGTCTTGCCATGCTTTGTGGGCGTCGAAGGGGTCTACGCCTCGTCGGATGCGCCTCGGCACGTGGTAAACTATAAGAAAAGTTTTGACATCACCATCCAAATATTTCAACATCTAGAACTAAACTCTGGTAGAATTATTACATTGAATAAGCTTTTATTGTAAATCTCACACGTAGGATTTGTACATAAATCCTATAATTTATTTTGAAAAATTAAATGTTACAAAGACATGGATCCTTTCATCAGGTTTTTAATCCAAATGATAGAAAAATATAGATTTGAACGAAAGGAAGAATTCAATACGATAAAAGTAATCAGATATTACAGTCAACGGAAACCCAAAACGATTAAAAGAAGTACATGTGATTAAAAATTAATGAAGTAGGTACCTGTTAGTGCAAGTGAAAGCACAAATGGTGAAATGTGTCGGGCAAAGGGATAAAGATAATATCAATGTCATGTCTGAACATTTTCACACCAAATACATTCAGGACGAAGCAATGCAATATATATAATACATTACTCTTTCGTTACCTAAAATTTAACAGCTTGTGGTTTAAGTTACACAAACATAAGGTATACGGTTATAAGTACGAATATCCTTTAGTTTCTTTTCTATTTCAAAGGATTATAACTACAAACGACCCATGCCTCAGAGCGAAAATGAAATCTTGGAATGTACAGGTCTAATTTCTCGGATGTAAACAAGTTATTTGATTAGGTAAATTAGTAGGAAAAAGCTTATTAGTTAGCAGCATAGCTCCTAAATGGTGGTACGAGTAAATAAAAGGAATGTAAAAATGTAAATCAAAACTTGAAGGGGCAACGAACACGATAACCTAAATGTTCATAGAACTCACCTCTTCAAAACATTCCTGGGGAAGCTTGGAAGCAATGTAAATATTGATAGTTGAATTAATATTATAAGGGATTCATTAAATAAAACTTGTAACCTGGCAAATGCTAGAAGATCGAAATAATATATACGATGAATTCGATGTAACATTAATGTATTTACAAGTGTGGGTTATGTTATGTATAAGAGATGACTTCTGTACATAATGAGCTCCTACGCATAGAAACGAGACATGCGTTAATTAGTAATAAAATTGATACTTGCACAAGCATATAAAAATTTGTCTATGATTTACGAATATTCTATAAAAAATAAGTTATATAAATATTGTAAAAAAAATTGCATATAAAATAGGTACACAGTAGCAACGCTTATATATGACTCGTGATGTTAGATGTTACTACGGATACAAAGAGACATATTTATAAACAAGGACGCATTCGGTAAGTAATAACGTAGGTACTGTATCGTTATAATATTTGTCCTGTGGTCTCCATATAATGTTAAATCGATTCACAAATTTCAATCTCCTAGCTGTATGCACATTTACTTCAAATTATTGACTTTAATAATTTATTCATTATAAAATTCTCAAATAGAAATCATAAATATGAATACATAGCAGAATAGCTCGCTAAGTATTTATTAATTTTATTAATAATTGAAAGCGATTAATTGCAAATATTTGATGTAAGTTTACAATTATTGTGCTATCGACAATTTTCGAAAGTGTAACATTTGAAAATCTAGATATATGTACAATAATCGTATAAAATGATGTTGCGAATGTTAATTTACACTGCACCGTAGCTCTTTTTTTGCGCTGAAACAATCGAAATTTACTCGTGATTTTTTGGCTCGCTTTCATTGTGTTCTACGTCAAGGTTTGCTCCTACTATTTATTGCTTATATATGTAGAAAATTATGAAATATAATGTAACTCTGTACTTATCAGTTACTTATTTAGTCAAATCAAAGCAGGAAATTAATTGTGTCACGATATTTGTACATATGATGTTAATGTTATGCTATTCGATAAATTGATAGTGACTTTATTTACAGTAAATAATAAATCCAACAATTCTCCAGTCAAAGAGGGAAGTCGAAAGCTTCTCTTTTTTTGGAGCATCGACTCTGCGGAATGGTAAAAGGTTACTGTGTTGATTGCCAAACTACAGACGTTGCAAGAGAGATGCACTTGCCAATCAACAACCGATGTGCTCTACCAATCTGTCGGCAAATTAATCTATTTTTGTTTAATTGATTGTTGTGTGTAGAGAGACGGTTGCTGAGAGGCAATGTGAGTTAGTGTAGCGTGTGGTGTGAACTGCAAGTCCAAAACAAAATTATGAGGAACAGATAATTTTCCCCAAACTTTGATTCCGTAGTGCAGTTAATTGGTGGCAGTTATATGTGAATTTGTTTGGTATACTCACTTGGCCTGTACCGGTCAAGGGAGCTGGGGTAGTTGTGCGCGTAGATAGCACGCGGCGAGTAGCCGTAGGTCTCGCGGTGCACCGGCAGGTAGCGGTAGCCAGGCACTGAGATCCTCTCGGCGGCCCCGATGGGATCGTCGTAGATAGATTTGCTGTACGGGTATGATGTGGACAGGAGCTCGGGGAACACGCTGCGGCGGGAAGGCCTGTATCTCTCCTCGGCTCTGATGTCTTCCGATCCTGTATCAGTCACGTGCCTTTAGAAAACTAGCTTCGAAGGAATGTTCGTGAATGTTTATGAAGCGGTTTGTGTTTACCTTTTAGAGAACGGACGAAGGATTGCCAGAATCTGGCTTTCTTCGATGCCGTCTCATTTCTGCCAATCATTTCTAAGTGATTTTTAAACATTTTGGCGGCTTATGTCGTGCTCGTTTTCTGCAACAAACATTTTCAATTAACGAGATGTTTCTTAAAACCGTTCGTATTGGCCGTCGATACACCTAACATTAACCTTGAGGCTGAAGAATAATGTGTTTCAAATATACATCCAGGTGACATAATTTAGTACAATAGCGTGCCCGTTACTCGTAAATAGAGCAATGACGTATGAAGAGTTAGCAGCACAGCTGCAAATAGCCGGTTCGGTGGCTGGCGTAGTGTCGAATGGCCGCCGGAATTGGAGCCCCGCCAACGCAGTTCATGTCGGAGAAACTTGAAAACTGTTTTTATAAATCTATGTTCATTGCTCAGCTATTTTCGAGTTTTCGTCGACCTTGTTCGTGCTCTGTGGATAAGTCAGCGGCCTGCCACAATTCCTAATTACGTAAGCCTCTCCGGAGTTACTGTTTCATCTAGGGCACGGCTCAAGTACCCACCCATGTGAAGACAGACTAATGGGGGTTTACGACACGACCTCGGCGTATTTACGGAGCACCATTTATCTCAGCTACAGTAAATGAAAGCTACAGTTTCGAAAGTTGCTAACTCGCTTAATTATCTCAGATGTTTGCGTTAATAATTGACTCCAATATTGATTTATTTGAACAAATGTATTTAATATTTTGAATACGTTAGCCTATCAACCTTTATTTAACTTTCTTAACTCTTTTAGCTTTCTTAACTCATTTTGCTATCCATTAAAATGTTGGCCTCTACAAATTTTCAAGGTTCGCTTTACGAATGTACCTAAGTATATGCTTATTTTTCAAAAAGGATCAAACAAAAAGTAGTTTCAATGATTAAGCATCAACAACGACCACGAAGATTCATGATTCTATGATAATGTATATTCTGGAAAAGAGTTTCAAAGCTTTGATGTTGACGCAAGCTATCATGCTAGATGAAATATTTCCGCCACGAAGCAACAAAGCTCGCTTTCAGTACACAAACCGTCAACTAGGCGACTTAATATGCGTCATACGTTATATTTGGCTCAGCAATAACCATTCATCAGTTTGAATAGCACTGGTGGATAGTGCTTTTGTAATCTCTCGTATGCAACTTGAGATTCGGCATGCACCATTTAGCGCGGGCTACTTGATACCAGCAATGCATGCCAAGGTGGCTGACGTCTGAATCCGCTTGAAATGGAAAAGGTAATCGTCTGAGCTCGCGTTATCTTTCGTTTACTGATAAAGCTCAAGTTTCAGAGTGTCTTTTAATGTTATGATAGATTAGATTAGTGCTTTATGCTATTTATTAACTTCATGTGGAAGTACATAAAGTTTTCAATGAGTAAAATAAGCGAACATTGAAGGGGTCTACTATAATCTTGGCTTAAAGATGTTTACCTAAAAATGTACAATTAATTATAAACAAAACAAAATTTTTTTTTCAAAATCCGGTAGATTTGTTTTTATGTTTACGTTTGGTTATTTAATCAAATTTGAATCAAATAGGCCCAGAAGCCGTGAGATCAGATTCCCTTGGGTTGGGTGTTATGATATCTCGATATTTTTAATCAGGACGATGTACGGATTAAGTATCAGTTTTAAAAATTTTATAAACAAACTAAAATTAACTGATAGCAGTATAAACTCTTTTGAAACAAATTAATTATTGACTTGGAATCGAAAGTTTATAAAACAACATAAAACTGAGAGCAACACTAATGGCGATATTTCATTCAGTCATAATATATTGATCTGCAAAATATTTGGACATCCGTAATCAATCAAACATACCTTATTAATTATACAACCTTTGTTTACAACGAGGCCACCGTTCGAGGCCAATGTCAATTATGTTTTGGATGTCTAAAATATGAAAGTCGTCTTCTGGAATAGCTTGTGCTATTTAAAAGCCAACGTAAACCCGAAGGTTAGGCTACCCGCAAGAATAAGCTAGAAAAAAAAATATTGGTCGATTGTGAAACTGTTACAAAAATACGTGAAGGCGCGTCGATTTGGCGGGATTGCAAATTTGGCGCGGGATGAGTGTGGCCAGAAATAGGACGCGCTCGGATCGGATTCACAGCATTCCCCGAGTGGGTCGTATTGTCGCTGGTTTACCGTGTGCCTCGGTGACCCTCGCATGCGAAGATCACCTCTGATCTTACAATACGTACTGAACAACGGTACTTTTACTGAGACTTTTCATGACTTTTTTCTAGAAAACCGAGTAATGAGATACATATCCAACGGTGAAATAATAACGTGTTCTAAACGACATTATCATCATACTACACGTACTACATTAGTAAACGAATTCTACAAACATCAAATTAATTAATTGAATAGATTTTTGAAAATGCAAGTTAATTTTTTATGTTTAATATATATAATATTTTAAATATATTATAAATATAATATTAATCAGGTGCATGACACCGAGCGTCATGATGATACTATACATAAAACCTTATCCACATTATAATTCTTCACAGACTTGATGAATACGTTTGGTTTAAATAGTACTGAAAGGTTCAAATTATGTATGAACTCATTCGAAGGTAGAAATATAATAATTGGGACTTACGTGCTGCTGTACAAATGTTACCCGATAATGATCACCGCTTATCTGAACTATCTAGTCACCCCGAGAGCCGAGAGCGAGCTAGTAGAAAACCGAAGCCGAGCGAGACGGCAATATAATTGCGCAACTTCAGAACGAGACGGCTGCACTTGATGTCACTTGGGGGAGGCTTGGCGACCCTCGTTTTGTTGGTATTTGAAACACTGGCCGATATCTTACCGATTAAATAATGGTCGTATATATTAGCAGTGTGGTTTCGTTGACGAGCCGACGTCGAGTGTCGGTCCGGGGCGGGCGCGCACTGGCCGCGGGCGGGCTCGGGCCGCGCACTCGCCCTTCCCCGCCCCCGCCCGCGCCCTCGCCCTCGCCCCCGCCCGCCCAACACATATCATAAACATTTATATTTTGTTCATGTTTCACTAGTTTACGTGTTTTCCTTATTTGAAATAAAGCTGAAATGTTTGATAATTTTCTGTATTAGGGTGACATTCATATTCTTTTACATCTACAGCTAATTTTTAAATAAGCTTTAATGCTCCAGAAAATGTTCGAGGACAGTGTATAAAAATATATGATGTCGTTTTAAAAGTCATAAAAATCTTCTGTATTAATGACAAATTCTGGTTATTGTTTCCTAGCCTTTTACCTACTACTTTTAGGGGCTACGTAGAACAACTCCTTAGGCTTCGTAGCTTCGTAGCTACGTAGAACATAAATAGACATTATTGCATTAAAATGCATTTAATTTGAGAGCGTGGTGGTCCAGCGGTACTGACCCCCGAGTTTCAAGCCGGAGGTCGCCGGTTCAAATCCCGACACCTACGAGTTTTTCGATTGAAAGATTTATGTGCGCAATACAACGTTCCCAAAACGGTGAAGGAAAACATCGTGAGGAAACCGACATGTCCTAGAACTAAAAATTCGAAGATATGTGTCGTGTGCACGAAAGGAGCCTCTTTGAGGTGCACTTACAATCCTTTCACCACACTGGTTCGACAGAACCGGTGACTCGAAGAGGAAGAAGAAGATTGCATTAAAAAACAAGCTAGCAAGCTTCAGTCTACTTTTTAATATGATTAATTAGATTTATCAGAGCCGTCGCATTATACTTCACTTTAGTTATTTGGACAATCGTGGCTTCAGCAGGGATGAGAAAAATAAAAAAAACACATCCATTAATAAGCTGACATTGGACAATATTAGCAGCAGCACTAATTGATCGTTCGACAATCGATCGATAGGTATGGTAACACACTTATTGCAGTTTTATGTTAATTTTACATCGTCGGCATACAATTAATTTCGACTGGCCTCATAGCTCAGTTGGTTTATTTTTTCCAAATCCTTCCAATGTAGTCTTTACTTTTTATTTATTTTATTTTTAATATTTTATTATTTTTTAATTTGCGATAGGCTAACATTTGATCGCAATCTCACCTGATGTTAAGTGAAGATGCGGTCTACGATGTAGATTATATTATATTCAAAATACAGACACGGTCCCTAAAGTAAGGTTGTTTTATGATCTTGTTTAGTGACGTCAAACATTTGCAGTAATTTAACAAGTACGATATATTTATTTTTATACATCTAGCCCCAATGTAAGTTAAGCATAGCTTGTGTCATGGGAACCAGACAACTGATATAATACTTATATACATTTCTTTTGTAAATACATACATATAATACATATTAACACCCAGACACAGAACAAACATCAATGTTACAAATGTCACATAAATGTTTGTCCTGAGTGGGGATCGAACCCCACGACCTACAGCGCAGAAGGTAGGGTTACTACAAACTGAGCTGTGAGACCAGTCAATACAAAACTGTCGAAGGTAAATCTTTCGCTTAACCCTTAATACCTGTATGAAATTCTGTGCGTTGTAAATAGACAGATATAGGAATACCTTTTTAAGAGCAGTAGAACTCTCGCCAAGTTCGTCCGGGGAAGTACTGCCACCATGCCCATTTCTGCCGCCAAGCAGTAACGCATTCGCGTTACTGTGTTCCGGTTTGAAAGGTGTGGTTGCCGGTGAAATTACAGGCACATGAGACATTCCACCTTCACGTCTCACATTTACGGGCGCATACGATGCGACTTGGGTCTTGTCATAAATAGTATGGGAGGACCCAAGTCGCATCGGCTGTTATGGGCCGAGGTTACCACTTAACACCAGGTGGGCCATCCGCTCGTCCCGTAAATGTATTACATAAAAAAAAAAAAAAAAAAAAAAAAAAACCTTGTAACATTGCTTAAGTCTAACTATGGCAATGTCAAAAGTCAAAGTCAAAGTCAAAACTTTTATATCCATAGAATTCATAAAGAAATGGCTTGGAAACGTCAATATTCAAAACATAAGGTCACGCGTACTTATCGATAAGTTTGATGCGTGTTCAAACCCTATCCGACCCTCCATGGGGAAGATCAATCAATGATGTATTGGAATATCATTGATGACAATACTAAAATAGGTATTGTTTTGTCTGGTGTGCCGTCACCGTCCCACGTGCTTCACCCTGAAAAATCACGTTTTATCGAAATTTGGCGCGCATTCAAACTTTAATAATAGCACCCACTATAAGCAGATGTAGATATCTTTTGGAAGCGACTTCCGTTGATGTGAGTTTCCTTTGTTAGCAAGGCTTAGGTTTTTTTTTTTCTTATGTGATTGAGATACGGAACGAGCCGACGGCCCACCTGGTGTTAAGTGGCTCATAACAATCGATGCGACTTGGGTCCTCCCCTACTTGGTATGACAAGACTCAAGTCGCATCGTATGCGCCCGTAACTCTGAGACGTGTAGGTGGAATGTCTCATGTGCCTATAATTTCACCGGAAACCACACCTTTCAAACCGGAACACAGTAACGTGAATGCGTTACCGCTTGGCGGCAGAAATGGGCATGGTGGAAGTACTTCCCCGGACGAACTTGGCGTGAGTTCTACTGCTCTTAGGTGACCGTTGTTTCGGCATTCCAATTGGACAGATCGATTGGCTGCAAATTTTATAAACGTTTTCTGTCGTTAACAACGTAAGATAGATAGATAATACTTTATTGACCACCATACATGGAAATTTCATAAAGATTAATACTTAAGCTAAGGTAATACAATGGGCGGCCTTATCGCTAATAGCGATTTTTTCCAGGCAGCCTTTAAGCTACATTCTAGCGCATTCTTCAATGTGCTGGACTAAATTCTGCCTGCAGGATAGAAAGTAGTCTATGCTTCATGTATCTAGTGTCTTAAAGAATTGTTAATAACTTCAACTCAATTGGTGCAGTAGTTTTGTAAGAAGAGAAGAGTAGAGATATATACCATATCCAATTCTGCGGTCAAGCAGTGATACATTTGCGTTACTGTGTTCCGGTTTGAATGGTGTGATTGCCGGTGAAATTACAGGCACATGAGACATTCATTTCCACCGCATTAAATGCGACTTGAGCCTTGTCCTACCTAAGTAGGGGAGGACCCAATTTCTAATGCTTGTAATGGGCAGAAGTTATCACTTAACGCCGGGTAGGCCATCTGCTTGTTCAAACTTAGCTGTAATATTATGTATATTATAACCGATCTATATTATTTCCATCCTAAAATCAGACTTAATATTAAATACGTATTTGATTTTTATCTACTAAGCACTCTCAGTCCACATTTTAGAAGGAAATATAATGAGTAAATTTTAAATTTCTGGTTGATAGATATTTATTTCTCAAAATAATTATAAATCCACTTAAAGAAAACTTAAGCTAATGTAGAAAAAATAGATAACACTTTATTGATCATCATACACGGAAATTTCGTAAAGATCAATATTTAAGCTAAGGTAATAAAATGGGCGGCGGTAATAGCGACTTCTTCCAGGCACCCGTTATAATTTACCTAATTATGCCTTTCAGCGTTAATAATTATGATATGTCAATTAATTTAAATTATAAAGTAATGTTGCAATGTTTGAATGAGCATAATTTATTTATTTATTTATATTCAGGTTCACAGCGTAATTACTTAAAAATGATGTACTGTCAAATGATAATTGTCCTTATGCCAATTCGAACCCTCATTTTGTATCTTGAGGTTGTGTGAAAAACAGAGTAAACAAGATTTAACAGAGATTTAGCAAGACAAGACAAGACAAGATTTAGCATTTAATGGGCACGTGAGCCAAAACTGTGATCAATGGCACTTGAATTGCATTTGTATTCATTAGGCAGATCATTAACGAACACGCTTCAACTACTGCAGTAACAAATGCTACTGTTTGTTTCACTAGCGGGACCTCACTGTGTCGTCGGTAGGTATTTCAAACTCAGCTAATCAAAGTCAAAGTCAAAACTTTTATTTCCATAGAATTCATAAAGAAATGGCTTGGAAACGTCAATATTCAAAACATAAGGTCACGCGTACTTATTGATAAGTTTGATGCCTGTTCAAACCCTACCGACGCTCCAGGGGCAGAACAGCAAGAAACCCCTAATGTTGCAGGTATGCAGATGCTTCCCCTATTGACTGGCCTCACAGCTCAGTTGGCATTAACCCTGCCTTCTGTAGGTTGTGGGTTCGATTCCCACCCAGGACAAACACTTGTATGACGAATAGAGATGTTTGTTCTGCGTCTGGGTGTTAATGTGTATTATGTATTCACAAAAAAACATAAGTACTATCAGCTGTCTGGTTCCCATGATACAAGTTATGCTTAGCTTACTTTTGGGCTAGATGGCGCTGTGTAAAATGTCCACCAATATTTATTTATTTATTCCCCTAACTTCCTCTAAATTGATATAAATAAAATAAATGTGGTAACACGTTGCTCGCGTCCGTATGTGATAACCCTTTCCATACATGTGTCCCCCGGGTGGTGCAAAAGGAGCAACCCAAAGTAGTAGTAGAACTTGTGCTAAGTTCGCCCGGACAAGTTGACTGGCCTCATAGCTCAGTTGGTTAGTAACCCTACCTTCTGCGCTGTAGGTCGTGGGCTCGATCCCCACTCAGGACAAACATTTATGTGACATTTGTAACATTGATGTTTGTTCTGTGTCTGGTTGTTAATATATTATATTATATGTATGTATTTACAAAAGAAAAGTATATAAGTTTTATATCAGTTGTCTGGTTCCCATGATACAAGCTATGCTTAGCTTACTTTGGGGCTAGATGACGCTGTGTGAAATGTCCAACATTAAAAAAAAAAAAAAGTACTGCCACCACACTTGGTAATCTGCCGCCAAGCAGTGATGCGCTCGTGTTGCTGTGTTCCGGTGGAAGGGAGTGGGTGCCGGTGAAATTGCAGCCGCAAGAGACGTAACATCCCCGTCTAGAGGTGATGGACGCAACGCAATGCGACTTGACTCATCTCGTATTATGGAGAGGACTTGAGTGGTATTGCTGTTGTCCATGGGCGGTGGTTACCACTTAACATCAGGTGGGCCGTCAATTAAATTACATAAAAAAAAAATGTGGGCCGTCAGCTCGTCCCGTCAATTAAATTACATAAAAAAAAAATGTGAGCCGTCACGGGACGCCTGGCAGATGTGAAACATCGACATTATTTTGTGAAAGTAATATGCAACTTCGAAAATAATCCGACAGCCAGGACTATGTTGCACATTTTTGATGTGAAACATCTATAGCCGCACGTAAAACCGATTTCTGACGTGGCGACGCATGCCGTGGCGACGCGTCGCCAGGACTATGTTGCACATTTTTGATGTGAAACATCTATAGCCGCACGTAAAACCGATTTCTGACGTGGCGACGCATGCCGTGGCGACGCGTCGCCACGGCATGCGTCGCCACGTCAGAAATCGGTTTTACGTGCGGCTATAGATGTTTCACATCAAAAATGTGCAACATAGTCCTGGCTGTCGGATTATTTTCGAAGTTCATTGCTGCAGAGAAACGTTAGCTGATTTATTATGGGAGAGATAACAGCAACGATGAACATACCACTTGTCACGTCTACATTCCCACGAAAGTGAACTCACCAAGTTAATACTGGCTTCTGTGTATGTAGATATTTTCACCGTGTAAATAACCCGTTTGAATTGATAAATATAAAGTTCTTTATTGAACAAGAAAACAAGTACATAGGCGAACTTAATGCTAATTAGCATTTCCTTCCATCTAACCTTTTAGAAGTAATAACTCTTATTAGATGTACACAGATTAGTACACAGTCATTACTTCGTGTGAACAAGCATAGTAAATGAAACATAAATTGTTGGACTACAACCAAATAAAAGTTATTTTAGGCATTCGATGAATACATTAGGTTGACATGTTTGTATAAAGTACTAAAAATACATAAAAAATTCATTTTGTTGCCTTTTAATACTCTAGTATTAAAAGGGAACAAAATGAAATTTTTCAGATCATTTTTCTGTTTTTGAGTAATCGTAGAAGAGGTGACAAGAGCATATCACCGCCCCTTTTATCACGAATAAATCAGAAAAAAGTTTACACCAATGAATATTTAACTCAGAAACAAACTATATACTTTGTTTCTGAGTTAAGTTGAACTGTGTTAAGTAGAACATATGTTTTACTTAAATACCATGGTATGGCTTCATATAATAATACTTTTCATAATTTTTGCCATTTATTAAAAATCCATTGGAAGTGAGTATGACTACATAAGTCTATGCTGTATGATTTTTATCTCATATATTAAGTGGATTGAGATACTGCCTGTTATTTCTTATTGGAATATAATTAACCCTAGACACCTAACCTTCGCAAATACTCCTTTAAACCTAACCATACGTCGATTCGACGAGCAATTTTGAAAGCTTATAATTTTATGTAATAATAAATGTTTTCGTTATTTTTATTACTTAGTATATTCAAAGAATTATTTTAGTAAATAAAACAATGAATTTATGTCTTACATCACAAATAATATTTATTTTATACCTTATATTATACAGCACTAGTTTTTTGTGATCAAATGAGACATACACTTAGACAAGTTAAAATTTAAAAAAAACAACCCAAAATCGCCGCTTCGTCTTTAGCGAACATAAATTATAACAGTCTTATCATTCATAAAAAATATAAAAAACTATTATTTTGAAGCGTATTTTATGCAAAAATCAATTTGTGTTCACCACAAATTGCAGTGTTACATTTTGAGCAATATGTCATGCGCCTTTTTTATAGGAACAGAGACCACAGACTTTTCTTTTCCTCACAGTCGGGGCTTCGACTGGTTGAACGTCATTGCTGGATGATGACTGACCTTCACCTTGACCATCAAACTTGACCTTCACCTTGGCCTTCATCAGTCTTTGCTCCTAATATTTCTTTATTTTATGTGCTTCGGCATAGTACGAATTTCCAGTCGGATTTTGAGCCAGGGCTCTACCAAATAATAGAAGTGGGTCCAGTATATTCCTTATCGTACGCGTAGGTCCTCTGGCAACACACACAATATTTATCGCAGCTGCTCTACTTGAAATACGCCCTTTGCTGGTAGCCCAAACACGACGGGATCGACTACGGATATTGCTTTGTCAGAAGGTCAATATACTGGAATTACTACCTGAGCTTTCTGCCGATGGTACAGGAGCTGGAGATGGTATTTGTGGCTCTAGCATATTGTCTCGCAAAGCAGGTGAAGAAATATCTTGAGTACCTTCATGATCGGAAGGTTCGTCTTGAGTGTCGCTTTCTGCATCATCCACCTCCACATTATCTTCGGTTTCGCTGTCAGTTAACTCTTCCAATTCATCAACAACTTCCTCGCCCAATAATAAACGCGAAATATTTTCATCAGTCAGCAATTGTTGAAAAGCCATAGTAAAAGCTGCATAAAAGTATCAACACTAGTTGTAAAAAACATGTACACAAAACCTAACCATTCGTCGAAACGACGACTATTTTCGTAATATATCGAGAAAAAAAATACTTACGCGCCGGACTCCGTCATTTCCCGAGAGAGCTCGACGAACACTGAGTTGACAAACGACGACGCCAAAATCGGCACCCAGACCAGAAAGATATATCAAAATTTATATTGTGTGCTCGTCGATTCGACGAAGGTTAGGTGTCTAGGGTTAATAAAGAATACTTGAATAAAATATGTATTATGATCGTGGATTTGATATGACGAATAACAAGACGACAAGAAATAACCCAAAATGAATACAAAATCTTACTAGTCAAATTATAGCTAATAAAAAACTAGCTTCTTTACAAGAAAGAAACTGCTAACTTCAAACTGATATTAAAATTTTAACAAAAAATTGTAACTTCTTGCCACAATGTATGTCAAAAATTTAATATAATCGTTTCATTTATGTGAGTTAAACGCAATTGAAAAATAGACAACCAGTTATAAGAAAGATAATCAGTCGGCTTCCGTTTACCATTTAAAGTTAATTTAGGAAATAGCATTTTATTGCAGAACGTAAAATATACTAGCTGGCAACATTGTCAGATATCCAGATGCAAGGAAATACTATAACTTCCTAACAGAACACGACTGCTGATTTTAGTGTCAATAAACGTACATAGGAATTCATTTGAACCATAAAACTCTATTGTGCAGAGCCGAATGCTTTGAGCGTGTAACTAACAAAATTGTTATATATAGATAACCCTAATCTCTCTATTACCTAGTGACTGACGGGCCTCACAGCTAAATTTGTAGTATCTCTGCGTTCTGCACTGTAGTGGGTTCGAATCCCACCCAGGACAAACATTTCTATGACGAACATAGACGTTTATTGTGTCTGGGTGTTAATACATAATATGTGTGTATGTACAAAAAGTATATACACCATCAGTTGTCTGGTGCCCATAGTAAAAGCTTTGCTTAATTTAGGGCTAGATGACGCTGTGTAAAATGTCCACCAATATTTATTTATATTTATTTATTGTTATTTAATATCATAGTTAAGGACATTCTTAGAAGAAAAGATTCATTAGTTGTAAAATATTCTAGACTTCAACGAAGGTAGTTAGATTTAATAACTAAGTAATAAACTATTTCCAGTTTCAGCACTTGTCGTGGTAAATTAAATTTATCAATGAAATGATTCTGTTTTACGTTCCGTCGCTTTATAATGACATAAACGCATCCTAGATGATAGTGATGGTTGAGGACAAGATAAAATATAAATTATCCATCAACTGCAATGAAGTTATTTGTTACTTTTCACCCTTTCTTGGTCAAATTACCTCACATCCGTACGAAGCGTTTTGCGTCCACTTTCATAATGCGGACAGCCCAAGAGTGGAACTCCTTGCCTGCGTCTGTATTTTCCGAGAACTATAATCTGGAGGTCTTCAAGAGGAGAGTGAATAGGTTTCTTCTAGGCGCGCGCATGCTACATCGTAGACCGCATCGTCACTTAACATCGGGTGAGATTGCGGTCAAATGTGAGCCTATAATATAGAAAAAAAAAAAAAAACTTCCCTAATAATCTTAAGGTATAATTTAGATCTTTTACTAAAGCTAGGCTAGTTTATTTGATAAACATTGCGAGTATCCTGATTCGATTTACAATCTATACTGAGACAGAGACTGAAATATAATAAATAAATAATGGTGGACATTTCACACAACGCCATCTAGCCCCAAAGTAAGCTAAGCATAGCTTTTATCATGGGAACCAGACAACTGATATAATATATATACTTTTCTTTTGTAAATACATACATATAATACATATTAACACCCAGACACAGAACAAACATCAATGTTACAAATGTCTCATAAATGTTTGTCCTGAGTGGGGATCGAACCCACGACCTACAGCGCAGAAGGTAGGGTTACTAACCAACTGAGCTATAGGCCAGTCAAATCAAGGAATATCTAGGAATCTATCTCTAGGAATCTATCAATATCTAGGAATATTAATATCGTTTTAGAAAAATTCATTCATACAAGTCAAATTACTATTTCATCATTGCTTAAAGACGTATATCAGTGGTGACGAGACACCACACGACAATCCGACCGCGTAACTTCCTCACAATTTGTTATGATATGACGTCTGTGTGTATTTTTAGAGATTCCAGAATTGTTTACCAACATCTGTGTTTTAACATCATAAATGTTTCTCGTTCCGTATTCCTCTGTGGTGGATAGTTGGCATCACAAGTATTACGCGTCTATCAGAATAGCGATGATGGAGGCTCATATCTTCTATACATATAATAAAGGAGTAGCGCAATAATAATCTTACCTAGTAAGTACATATAACTTTTTCATCACTCACATAAAAAAACGAGTGGAAGACTTTATCTGTCTGATTGGTATTCTCACTTAAAATAGCAAGAAATTTACGTTCCAAGTTAAGATTTATGGTATACTTCATTTCTCTACTTTGTCTAGATGCAAGTATTTGAAGAAAAAATCAATCTGTCATAAGTTTAATAAAATATACAATATTAAGATAGAATATGCCTATAAATATATTCATCACGCGTATAAGTAGTTAAACTACTCGATTTGCCCGTTTTTTCCTTGAAAATTTTACGGATAATAAATAGACTTTTTTTCATTTATTTCCTTAACTCAGTGATTTCAGAAGTTCACTAGACCGCACTTTTATAGATCGCGCTGACTAATACGCACACCTTTTGATCACTTCTCTACCAGTTTCTAATGCTCCTATCCTACGGACATAGCGACAGTGAGTTTTTGCACGGGATGTTGTTCGGAATACACATCAAGAAAACTCACAACCAATTCTCGATCTTTTTAGCTATCTCACTAATACCAAATACCACTTTGAATGATACTTACACAGAAGAGTAAACATTGAGTGAAGTCCCAAATAAAACAGCATGAGATGCCGACAAAAAGCATATGTTTATCATTGTGGAATGACGCGGGTGTCGATAGCGTGGGTCTGCGCATAGCCATGGCAATCACCACTCACCGCCAATATTAATAGAACTCCCACTCCCCCCAATTCACCTGCACACTGAAAATCAAAGAGGAGATCAGATGGAATAAGAAAGGTCAGTCTAAGCTGGCTGTTACGCTGTAATATAATATCGCCTGACCTTGCTGCGAATAGTGGCCGCCCACGACTGAAGACACGTCTGTACAGTTCTATGCTCACTGATTGGTATTTCAACGTTATTTTCTTTAATCTGGTAACTGCTAAAGATAAATTAGTGCGAAAAGGACGTTTCCGTCGTTTGGTTAAAATAGTTTCCTAAGAACACACACATTTTTATCCGGGTGCTATAAATATAATCAAACTATCAATCATTGTATTTTTCAAGAATAAAATAATTTATTGCAAAAATACTGAATAGCATTTAACGTTAATTGACGTTTTAATGTTTAGAGGAATCATGGAGCTTGAGAGGAATTCATAAAATTAACTCCTCTCAAGCTCCTCCATAAACTTATAGATGAACTGCGAATAAAGTACAAGAAACAACACGTTTTAACATTTTGGAATAAATTAAAAGTAACGGCGCAGCGGGTCAATATTTCAAGTTTCCTTGTGCTATGAAGACGATTCGTAGAGCCTCCGTAGACCCTCTACGGACTCTACTCTTAGTAATAAGTGTATTAGTTTAAATCGCTTTAATTATTATAATAAATCACCTAAGATTACGTACGTAGCGGCTAAGATGTATCACTTCGAATTTACTGTGAGTGCGTAATTACCAATCAAAATAAACTGTTGAGTGGAAGTTAAGCAGCTGTATTAGTGAATAATATACTAAAAATAAACCGAGAAAACGTTTCCGAATATAGATGACCACACTGACATACAAGTTGGCTTGAATACAATATATAACATGTGACTAGTGGGTTGATTACATGGTAATATAATGTCATGAAGGGAGCTACATTTTCATAAATAAATAATAAATAAAATAAATAATGGTGGACATTTCACACAGCGCCATCTAGCCCCAAAGTAAGCTAAGCATAGCTTGTATCATGGAAACCAGACAACTGATATAATACTTATATACTTTTCTTTTGTAAATACATACATATAATACATATTAACACCCAGACACAGAACAAACATCAATGTTACAAATGTCACATAAATGTTTGTCCTGAGTGGACCCACGACCTACAGCGCAGAAGGTAGGGTTACTAACCAACTGAGCTATGAGCCTTTAAGGAGTATACTGTGGATGGGAATTGATACCACGATAACATTTAACCCCTTTATTAAATGAAATGCACTACCTAGTACAATGCGTCGCGGATGGCGGGTCAGAGACTACTAACTGGCGTGTCTCGTCTCGCGGGGGGAATAGGTATGTGACACCTTACGTGTCCCTACACTACACCCCCTCTTATAAAAAAATGAATATAAACCAAAAAAATAAACATAAGTTAAGTTAAACACATTAAAAAAATTACACTGTAAAAATATTTTTACAAATAAAATGTTTAGAACCTCTGTTACTTTGTTATCATTTGCATTATTATATACCTGATGTTTTTAAAACTTATCAAACTGAGCCGCACGCACACAACCATTAGGTACACTTTAAAATCGTTCCTGCTCATACACGGGGTTTGCAACCCCCGCCGGAGCTGACTGCATCTGCACCCTCACGGACGGCGCCGGCGCGGGTGCTGCCAGTTGCCGTGAATTGTTTACTTGCTTCCGTAGCCAACTCTTGAAGTGGTTTTTACAACGCCAATAAATGAAATAGATAGATCCTGCTACCAGTAATATAATGATGATCATCATCAATACATTAATCTGCGCCATTTCAACTCTGCCACCTGATTGGGCAATTATAATTTCTTCCTCTTTAGTTTGGGACGCTCCCATTGTCACAAGTCGATACATGCAACTACTTCAACACAAAACTGTTGGAATGGCGTGATCTACAAACAACGTAATACTTATAATTGCATTCAGCAATAAACGCTGATCGACACTCTCGTCATAGTCGATGTGTGAGTGCGCTTCAGTTGCTCAGTAAATTCCTAGTAAGCTTATCAACTGCTATCAAGTTACATTGCACCTGCATTGAATGCCTCGTACATTACATCAAGTTGAACACTTTTATACACGAAAGTTATTAAACCTGATACCTTAGTACATTATGAGTAAATGCAAAACACAAGAATAACACATTTTATAAAAGTCAATACGTAACAGTACTACATTTGCCTAAAGGGCACATATTTGTATATATAAAAAAATTGGTTGTATATAAAGTTATGCAAATAAAAATTGTATATAAAATGATGTTCAATAAAAATTTAAATAAGCACACAATAATAACATAGGTAGTTCCTTAATCCATATACTTTATCGTTATATTAATACATATACACTAAAATCTAACATGCTTATCGTGTATGTAACGTTTGGGTTTTATTACGATGCGACCGCTTCTAGTAACTTTGGGGTCTTCCCCGTCAGACTCTACTGTACCATAATTATCCCGTGGTACATGGCTCGACAAACTTCTCTGGGGTACGGAACCATCATCCCCATTTAGTAGATACGCTGGTTTTAAGCGATCGATCGATATACTTAATTGTTTATCGTTCTTAATTATAACGAAAACCTTGTTTCCTCGTTTTACTACACGATATGGGCCGTTGTAAGTCGGTTGAAAAGGTTTACGTACCGCGTCGTTTCGTACAAATACATAATCAGATTTATTAAGGTCAGAGTGAACAAATAATGCACGTGAACTGCTACATTTCGCTACTGGTTTGTACTCTTTAATGACATTTCGTATTCTTTCCGCGATAGTTTCTGGTTCGCAAATGTTCGGAGTTGAATAAGAATCAAAAAAGTCGCTAGGAAGTCGTAATGCCTGTCCATAAACCATTTCTGCTGCACTTACCCCGCTGTCCTTCCGAATGGCGGCGCGTAGACCAAACAGTGCGGTAGGTAACTCATCAACCCACGACGCCGAGTCGAGTCGTGCCGTGATAGCTACCTTGAGAGAACGATGCCACCTTTCTATCATCCCGTTGCTCTGGGGATGATAAGGAGTTGTGCGTTTTTTCTCAACCCCCATGTAATGCATCAGCCGGTTAAATAAAGTACTCTCAAATTGCCTACCTTGGTCGCTAGTGAGTCTATGCGGACAACCAAAACGTGTTATCCAACCGTCGTAGACCACCTTGGCGACGGTGTCGGCCGTCATATCAGTGATTGGAAATGCTTCGGGCCATTTAGTGCACCTATCTATAATAGTTACGCAATATCTGTCACCCTGCGGAGAGGTCGGTAAAGGACCGATTAGATCAACGTGGATACATTCGAATCTACCACATGCCGGAAACTCCTGTAAATGTGAAACTGTGTGTCGCTGCACCTTACTACGCTGACACTGAATACACGTTTTTGCCCAAATCCCTAAGTCGCGATTCATGCCAGGCCAAAAAAATTTTTGACTTACCATCTTACGTGTCGTACGAATACCGGGATGACTCAGGTCGTGAATGCTCTTGAATGCAATTCGACGAAAAGAATCTGGCAAATATGGTCGGATATCATTGGTAGAAACATCACAACATACCTTTTTGTCGCAGTTGGGTAAGGATATAAATTTCATTCGTGCATTGTTACTTGATTCGTTAGTAACATACTCGTCGTGGGACTGCGCTTCTGCTAACGCCACGTAATCAAAAGTAGTCGGACACAGTACGGTCTCGACGCGCGATAAGGCGTCGGCTACAATGTTATTAGAGCCATGAATATGACGAATGTCGGAGGTAAATTCACTTATAAACATAAGTTGCCGCGTTCGTCTCGGAGTCTCGTTATCAGTACCTATTTTAGAAAAAGCGTATACCAACGGCTTATGATCGGTGTAAATAGTCAGCGGGCGTCCTTCATGCAAGTACCTAAAATGTTTTACAGCCACGAAGATCGCTAAAAGTTCCCGATCATAAGTAGAGTATTTTTGTTGCTGTATAGACAAACCTTTAGAAAAATATCCAAGCGGCTTCCAAGTATTGTTGACGTACTGTTGCAACACGGCGCCAACACACGTGTTCGAAGCGTCGCTCATCAGTACTAGAGGCGCGTCTGATAACGGATGGAATAGAGTACATGCGCGTTGTAAATTTTGTTTACAAAGTTCAAATGCATTATCTGCTTTCTCTGTCCATTGTATTATAGTCTTATCTTTACGTTTGGCTCCATGTAGGTATTTATTTAATTCTGCCTGATATGATGCGGCGTTTGGAAGGTGATTTCGATAAAAGTTTAACATGCCTAAAAATCGTCGCAAATCTTCTACAGTTTGAGGTTTTGGATATTCACTAATTGCTTTTACTTTCTCTTCCAAAGGCCGTATCCCGTCAGTAGAAACATTGTACCCTAAGAATTCTATGCACGACTGTCCGAAACAACATTTAGACAAATTTAATGTTAGGCCGAATAGGTTGAATCTTTCAAATACTTCTTGTAGGTGTGCCTTATGCTGCGTGACGTCATCACTTGCTATGCACACGTCATCAAGATAATTATAGACAAATTTATCTAATCCGTATAACACCTTGGTATTCATGAATCGTTGGAAGGTCTGGCTCGCATTTTTTAAACCGAATGGGACTCTAGTGTATTCAAAAAGTCCGAAAGGTGTAATAACGGCAGTCTTCTCTATATCCTCAGGAGCTACTTCCAAAACATGATAGGCTCTGTTGACGTCTAATCTCGAGAAAATCTTTTTATCTGCGAGCATGTAGGTGAAATCCTGTAAGCGTGGGATCGGATAGCGATCCGGTTTGGTGATTGCGTTTAACTTACGGTAATCACCGCACGGGCGCAGGTCACCATTCTTCTTCAGGACGACGTGCAATGGACTCGCCCAAGCTGACTTGGAAGGTCGACAAATGCCAAGCTCCTGCATCACCCGGAACTCCTCCTTCACCCTGTTGTATCGGGCCGGCGGTAACGGGCGGGCCCGCGCGAACACGGGGGAACCGGAAGTCTCTATGTGATGGTACACTCCATGGCTCGTAGGTTCTCGAAATGACGCTGGTTTCGTTATATCCGGATACTTTTGCAAAAGTTCAAAGTACGGGTGATCACAATCCACCGTGTGAATAGGCGGCTCATTGTGATTCACAACCGGCGCGATAACACTTAAACTAGTCACTTTGTCTATTAGTTTATGCTCACTTAGGTCCACTATTAGTTTGTTGTGTCTCAAGAAATCGGCACCAAGTATAGGCTGTTTAACATCGGCTACAATAAAACACCAACGGTACGGTCGCCTCAATTTAAAATTTAGTTCCAATGTCTTAGTACCGTAAGTTTTTATTTCAGTGCCGTTCGCCGCGTATAATTTATATTCTGAGCACTGATTCTCACTGAAAATTTTTCTTTTAACGGGAATAACTGAGACGTTTGCTCCCGTGTCGACTAAAAAACGTAGACCACTGTTGAAGTCGGTCACGCATAGGCGGTGGGAAGGCAATATTGTACAGACATCCGCCGCTGGCTGCACCCGTTCTAGTTTTCCTGATCATCATTTTTCGGAGTTTTCCATGCGCAAGGTTTCAAACATTTCTTCGCACGAGTCCGGAAACGGAAGTGATAAAAACATAGCCAGTCTGAGCTACCCGGCGTACGTCGCTGAGTAGATACACTGCGTGGGCGCGAGGCTGAACGACGGGTGGGCGGCTGCCCAGAACGCTGTCTTGACCTTGCTCTATCCAAATTATCCAGGCGCAAGTTGATTTTGGCTATTTCGGCCAATAATCGCTCAGTGTTATCATCCCTGTTGCTGCTGGTTGAGGCCTGCGCCACTGCAGCTAAGTGCGCAGGTCGAGTAGTCTCAATTATTCTGTCGGCTACCTGTGCTATGCTCTCCATGTCACGGATTTCGGAGACAGCTAGAACAGCTCGTGCCGCTGGTGGCAGATGTCCTTGCCACAGTATGCGAAGCGTCTCATCAGGAATCTTCCCCCTTGCCAGATCGCGCATCCTCCGTAGCAACTGAGAGGGCTTTTGATCCCCGAGTTCCATCTCTCCTATCAACTTTTGAAGTTGCCGATTCTCGGATTCCTCATAGATAGCGAGCAAACGAGTACGTAATGTGTCGTATTTATTCGTGCTCGGCGGGTCTATGAGGATATCTGTTACCTGTTGTATTGATTCTTTGGCAAGTTTCGAAATCACGATGTTGAACTTAGCTTCATCACCCATCTTCTGCGGAGACAGAATCGCCTCAACTCTTATAAACCAGACTCTTGGTTGATCAGTCCAAAAATCAGGTATTTTGGAGCTGAGTGTAACTGCCGCCAACTCTTCCTTCACCGTCGGTGGTGATGATGCTCCAGGTATCGGCACTGCCAGTGTAGCTTGGCCAGGAGACACGGGCCTCGCCGTCGGCTGTGACGCTTGCGGTAGAGACATTTTTCACTATCACTGAATTTACAATAAAAAAGTTCAAAGTCTAAAGTTTGAGTTCACTTAGAGTTCAGTCGGGGTCGGGGTCACCAATTTAAGGAGTATACTGTGGATGGGAATTGATACCACGATAACATTTAACCCCTTTATTAAATGAAATGCACTACCTAGTACAATGCGTCGCGGATGGCGGGTCAGAGACTACTAACTGGCGTGTCTCGTCTCGCGGGGGGAATAGGTATGTGACACCTTACGTGTCCCTACAAGCCAGTCACTTAATATCACTTACTATTAAATATCACTTACTTTTTAACACGCAAGTAGGCAGCTTCAAAACTTTCAGTATGGTATATTTCCCTCAATGCCAAACTAATTACACCCGAGAATTAGCATTGCTTGAGATACAAGCAAATTATATTATCAACCTTGCCCAGGCAAGACTCATTGCAGATATTAATTACAGCGAAAAGCTTATGAAAATTATATTTTATATGATTCATCGCGATTTAGGTCATGTATACTCGCGGCGACCCTGGCCCGCCGTCGAGTGTTTAGCTGTCGATATTATCCAAGAGATAAAACTTGTTAACCTCAATTAAATCGAGATGCCATATTATTTTTGCAATCGAAATGCTAATGTTGTTTGTGAGCAAGGAAATGAGTCCACAACTCAACGAACCGCAAGCGGAAAGCGGACTAGTTTTACAAAAGCAAATAAATCTCCCAGACTATTGTATGAATAAAAAGACCCTCAAGGAAACTCCGAGCCGTCCCCTCACCGGCTGACAGGTCGAGACTTTTTGAAGAGAAGCCGGAAGTGTGTCAGTGGTTCGGACAGTTGCAGATGGCGCCACAATGGGAAAGTTGAGCCATCGCCGTGGAGTCTTGGCCGCTCATCGCTTCCGTCGGGAGATGTGCGCATACAAATGGCAACATTATACATTGTTACACAAAACTTTTCTAGCGTAATGCCCTCTGAGCGTACTTCAATAATTCTCGAAGCGCTTCCTCTCACTAGTTTCTCGATAAACAGAAACGTTGGCAGGTTTATTTTGAACACAAATCCGCGTTCACGTTCTTCTCGTTTTGTGACTACTTAATAATAATAAAGCCTTTTTATTTCCCATCACCTAAGTATTACATGTATGATTAATATATATGAGATTTCACTTTTAAACTATTTGTAAATAAAGTTTTTGTTGTTGTTTGATTCATTCACATGATGCATTTGTATGGATAGGAACCCCTACTTGGGTATAGGCCTCCTCCAGTTAGATCCATTTTTTAGTCTCTACCTTTGTGACTACTTAGCATTTTTTAAATGCCACCATTTTAAACTTTCCAAGTGGGCCATAAGTTACTACAAATTTGCGGTATTGCCCTATCCATATAATCTCATTCATAAAAAAATATCTTAACTGACCAAGCTAGTTTCATGAAGGAGAAGGAAAAGAAACACCAACAAATAAAAAACAAACCACTTTTATTTTTGGCTCATCTTTTTTTGTTTTTATTTTATTTATTTATTGCAGGTGTTTAAGAACTTATTACTTATTAACCTTAGAGGGTAAACCTTACGTGATTTAGATTTAGATCGTGTTGCAAACAAAACGTTATATAATAACGTTAAACTTATTATTATGTGGTTTAAATAAACGAAATCCTTATTGAAAATTATTCACCGTATGTTAGCAGTAAGCAGCCATACTGTAAACTAAGTATTAACAAAATTATTATACTCATTTTACTTGAATTTCGTGACTGAAGTAATATTTGGAGTGTTTCATTTGTAGTCCGCTGGCAAACTGACAAAATCAATAAACTTATTCTAATAGCCGGTGGTTAGATAATGCAATTTCAGTCACGATATGAGGTGAAACAGTCTAGATTTTTCAGTAAGTTTTGGTAAGCTAGTGATTTGCTGAACATTTGTAAAATGCTAAATATGAAAGTGTGTTTATTGGTTTGTATTTCTTGTACGGATGGTTTGTGACTTTTATTATTGTAACTTTTATCCTGGAAATACACCTTTCCTGGAGGATAGATCTAGGGCAAACAACGGGAGCGAAGTCGCACGCTTATTATTATCATATTTATATATTTTTTTTGCCACAGTTTTATTTTTCTATAACTATTGCAGTTACCATCGTGTCACTATTTTTTATGTGTCTTCTTTTGTCTGTTCCCAATAAAGATTAACAATGCCAAAAAAAAAAAACAAAAAAAAAATTACAATATCGTATTTGAAATTAACCTAACCTACTTAAAAATAGCTTAAAATTCAATCTACTTGGATGATATTGATAAATATATGTAATTGCACAAGTAAAAAAAAATACATTTACAATTTACAAAGTCGTGAACTGTGTAGAAGCATTCCTTCAGCAACATTTGTTTTAAATCACCCTCAAATTTAGGAACGTCCTTTGATCCTTTCAATTCTATCGTATGTTGTTACTCGATATGTTTGTTCCGGTATGCTAGTAGGCACTAAATTATAGGAACATTCATAGCAAACCGCTTGTCGAGAACATGAAAAAGAGAAGAAAATAAAATTGAGAAATGTATTGAAAAATATTCAAAAAGTCAACTTGCTGAACCCAAGTAAAGCCAAGTAAAGTCTTGGATATAAATTCCGAACCATTAAAAGTAGTATGACTTTTAAATGAAATATGGAAATATTAAAGCGTTGTTTCTTCTTTTTTATGTTCTACTAGCTGTTGCCCGCGACTTCGTCCGCGTGGAATTCGGTTTTATCACGCACCCCTATTTTACCCCTCGGAAAAGTAGCCTAAGTTACTCCTTGTTACATCAGCTATCTGCCAGTGAAAGTCCCATCAAATTCGGTCAAGCCATTTCAGAGATTAGCCGGAACAAACAGACAGACAGACAGATTAAAATTGTAAAAAATGTTGTTTTGGTATATGTACCGTGTATATAATATGCACTTAGTAAAAAGCGGTTATTTTAATATTACAAACAGACACTCCAATTTTATTTCTTTGTATAGATGATTGTTTTCTTTGGATCGTTGATATAGAAAGAAACATTGATTGACAAAAATAGCCCTCTGAACAAATCGGTAACAAATAGAATGATCGAATGCACACAAAGGGAGTGGCAGCAAATGTTTGTTGACAGTAGTAGGTACAGCGACTCTGTTGGCATACGTACGCAGTTCTCACACCGATGTTTGCTGTATTCGGTACGGTAATGGACGATTTAATTGCTTTCCGTAAGGTCAAACCATAGAGTAAGGGTATCATTTTGTTTGTCTATGACACCAATGCTTTAATTGTTTTAAAAACATGATTCAAGAATAATCCGACAATTCCAAGCTGCTGACTTTTCAGTCTGCATTATAGTTGATCTACTCCATTTTTCGGTAGGTTTTTTTTTATGTAATACATTTACGGAACGATCCGACGGCCCACCTGGTGTTAAGTGGTAACCTCGGCCCATAACAACCGATGCGACTTGGGTCCTCTCGTACTAGGTATGACAAGACCCAAGTCGCATCGTATGCGCCCGTAGATGTGAGACGTGAAGGTGGAATGTCTCATGTGCCTGTAATTTCACCGGCAACCACACCTTTCAAACCGGAACTCAGTAACGCGAATGCGTTACTGCTTGGCGGCAGAAAAGGGCATGGTGGCAGTACTTCCCCGGACGAACTTGGTGAGAGTTCTACTGCTCTTTGTTGAACTGGTTACTGGTACTGGTTTTGTTGAATTGATATAAGATTTGTCTTGCCTATTAGATTTTACTATATTAGACTATTTTCTTACTAGACAGCGTTCTGTGACTTCATCGTGGAAAAATACGGTGGGATAAAAAGGTCAAGTTAAAAAGGAGCGCTTGCGATTGCCCAGTACATGGTCAGATTTGATATTAGGTTTTTCGCTAAGAGAGGGGGAATCACATGCGCAATAAATTGTTTATATTGTCGTTGTGCACAATACTAGTTAATATTATACCGGACTATTAGTAATAGTCATAACGAAGTCATAACATAACGAAACCAAAATGTATGGTTTCGTTATGCGTTCAGCTGCAAAATTTAAAAACCCCGCTACCTATCTTTATCTCTATAAATCATTGGTCCGATCACAACTTGAATACGCTGTGGCCATTTGGAATCCTTTATACTGTAAATACAATAAGGCACTTGAAACTGTACAGAAAAAGTTTCTGCGGTGCATGCATTATAAGTGTTTCCATACTCGCTTACCTTACAACCAACTCCTTGATAAATATGAACTGCTTACACTCGAATCTAGACGTAAGCAACTAGAAATTATGTTACTTTATGATCTCTGTCATAACAGATATGATTGTATCCCTCTTATAAACAAACTATGTTATAGGATTCCCACTAGAACGCACTGTCGAAATACGTGTCATTTGTTTGCAATAGCGCATTACCGCACTAACGCTGGTAAGAGATCTCCTATAAACCGAATAGTCGAGTCATTCAACACTAGCTTCAACTCCATAGATATAACGACAACGCGTCCTAGACAATTTAAAAACAAAATTTTAGATGTTTTAAGATAGCACATCCATTCTGCAATCCTATATTAATAATAATAAGTAATCTGTGGTAAACGGTGTGGGTTCCACAGTGAACAATTTATTTAAGTATTTATGTTATTTTAGTATTACTGTGTGACTGTTTGTTTACCCCAATAATAAAAAAAAAAAAAAAAAAAAAAAAAATAGATATGGTAACAACCTCTTAGGGTTAGCTTTTTACATGATAATAAAAAAAAAACTATGACTTTTAGTCATTCTAAGTGTTTTACTACAAAATCAGCTATTTCTCGCATTTAGTCTTATATTAAAACTCAATAAAAACCTAAACTCCACCGACTAATGTCCTAAACCAATAAATATATTGAACCTTGTAACGGCTGATTTTCAACTATAACTCCAAATATTGGTAAAAATAACCTTATACCTATTATGTAGTAGCTTATGAACAGAACTTACCTTAAAAATTGTTAGCATAGACCACCATCCTAGCACTCTTATTCAGTCTGTGTCTTACTACTCTTGTATATATGCTTTTAATCAAAAATTTTAACTTTAGCCCCCTAATAACAGTACTTTTAAAATCAACGGACGTCAAAATGCCATTCACCACACGAAATTGTTTTTCATATAATTATTTCGAAACATTAACGCAATAGACAAAACAATCAAACTTTCCAAACAAACGTATTATTCACAAATTTTTGTAGTTTAAAATGGAGCTCTATGACGTCCGCCTAAAGTTCACTTTATATTTTCCGGTTTATTAAACTATCTGTTTTTATAGCTGGCAACAATCAGCGATTGTTTGCGATGCGTTTCAAAAGATGGCGCCACGTGTCGCGCGCGTGTTGAAGCGCCGCGCCGCCCGGAAGCGCGGGATGGCTGCCTCCCTCGTGAGTCGCGGGACACAATACCTTCGTGTAAATTGAAATAAATTAACCTAGGTAATCATATTGTTTTTAGTAAAAACGTAGTCACAATTAAATCGCGAATACCTGCGATTATAATAATTTCTACGTAAGAATCGATCATTCAAGTAAATTATTATTTTCATGGCCCCTGACTAAAAGTATCAACGTAAAAATAAAAGTTGTAGTCCAAAAATTGTTTAAGTTTGGAATGGTCAACAAAATGCAATTTTATACCCGGGCTCGTAGTGTCAAATCCAAATTAAAAATCGACAGCTGTAGTCAAATGCTCATCATTAATGATAAATAATTTTCAACAGGAAAAAAATGGGGCCTTTTTAATGCAATTAAATCGTAATATCATATATACTTTGCAATATACTATCTATTATACTTCATTAAGAATTTCTTACATCTCGATAAAAACATCTATACCACTCAGGCAACATACTCAAATCATGCTGCATTGCGCCCATATAAATATGAAGATTATAAATATTTCATGATGAAGCAGTCACCGCTCCCATACCCTTAAGGTGGAAAAAGTCAAAGTCAAAGTCAAAACTTTTATTTCCATAGAATTCATAAAGCAATGGCTTGGAAACTTCAATATTATTCAAAACATAAGGTCACGCGTACTTATTGATAAGTTTGATGCCTGTTCAAACCCTATCCGACCCTCCATGGGGAAGAAACTAAAAAAGAAACACTACTCATACCTACCTACCTACCGATTTAGTACCTACTTATTTAATTTGATTGAAACAATAAATAAACAGTAATTTAAAGTCACACGGGTGTTAAAACAACAGGGTGTTCGTTCCCGCGCCCCGCTCAGTGCAGCCGTGCCCTCTGCCTTCCTCAACTGATGTTTGTACCCGTCGCGCTAATTACACAATCAGTTCTCACAATTACCGTCGCCCCAACTTAATGTAAAGTTAGATATGTTTGATTGCGCAGGATGGGTGACACTATTAACTTTTCGACGCACGCTTTGATTTTCCGATGAGATATGGGAATGGTCGAATGATTCACGTATTCGTATTTTATTGAAGTTCTGACGTAAGTAAATGACTGGCGGTGTCTTCTGGCCATCGCAACAGCGATAACTTAGGTATTCCGAGCGCAATGTTTAAAACATCTCTGTGCGCGTCACCCTTTGTCACTCCCAGTGTCAATTAGAATTGAGTCCTCCCGTATTAAAGTATGGGAAAACAGAGATATGTATTCTACATGGTCTTTATTGTTCTAAGATATTTGTAGTATCTGATAGCTACGACATGAGATTTAGAAGGTGCTAGAACTACGCAATTACAATAAACGTGGAAATATTTATAAAACATGTAGGCCCTTAAGTTAGTTCAAATAAGGCATATGTGCATTACTTTTTAAAATAAAATAAGTTCAATTTGTAAGTTTACTAGGCAAAACAAGAATCGAATAAAGACTTTTTTCCCACGTAGCCTTTTAAAAACAGTTTGATGCATCAAATACTTACACGTGAATATTTCCTAGAAATTAAAATACATAGCTATAAAATAAATATTATCTACTACTATTACTCGTCGCTAGCTCTCTCAAACCAATTTAGTGAAAGGATTAAAAGGCGCCTCTAATAGGCTCTTTTTGTGACATGATAAAGGGGTAGGACTTTACCTTCCCTCCCTTTAACTGTATTACATCTGTATTTTTTTTTATATAATACATTTACGGAACGAGCCGATGGCCCACCTGGTGTTATGTGGTAACCTCGGCCCATAACAGCTGATGCGACTTGGGTCCTTCCATACTAAGTATGACAAGACCCAAGTCGCATCGTATGCGCTCGTAAATGTGAGACGTGAAGGTGGAATGTCTCATGTGCCTGTAATTTCGCCGCCAACCACACCTTTCAAACCGGAACACAGTAACGCGAATGCGTTACTGCTTGGCGGCAGAAAAGGGCATGGTGGCAGTACTTCCCCGGACGAACTTGGCGAGAGTTCTACTGCTCTTAAATATATCATAATATCTAATTTTGTGATAAACCCGTTTGAATTCTTAGACAAGGTTAGTTACTATTGTAAATTAGATTAAGACAAGGCTCATTAACCATAACCTAAAAGGGCTCTGCAATGTTGGCAGGATAAGGGTGTACCCTCAGACAAATCATCATCAGAAAGAGAGCAGTTAAGATATGCTCGCTGCTAACCCGATTAAATAATAATATTAATCTAAAACAAAGAAACTATGGAATATAGAAAGAAGAAAGGATAATTATTTATTTTTACACAGACACAATATGAATTGAATTGAATATTGTTTTGAACAATGGACACGTACTTTGATGAAATTTTTACAAAAACAAGTAAGTACAAACATAAATAACTTCCTATAGGTAAACCAAACAACCCATCGTACCCCATCGTTAATAATAACGAATATCATAAGTTGGTTTTTGATTGAGGTCGCATATTATTCTTATAAATTTTCCATTTTTTTCTTTATATTACTGTAAGTTTAGTGCCACAAAAACTACCCACCTTTCTTTCTACAATAATTAATTGCCGCATTTTTGTTACTTGTCCACATTAATCTTAAACACAGTTCAGTCAAATTTTCATCAGAAAGATTAAAGTATAAGAACATTTAGTGATTTTTTATTATACTAGCTATGCCCGCGGCTTCGCTCGCGTGCAATTCAGTTTGTGTCTATATGAGTAGCTACTTACATTGTTTAGTCATATTTTAATTTATCAATTTGTGTATTTTTCATCGATTTGTGTTGCCAAATTGGCATCTATAAAAAGTCCTTGTATTTAAATGGAATAGTACATTCTAGAGCTACACTAAATATCCATTATAAATATGGTGAAAGATTTTTTGAAATCAGATAAGTAATTTAATTTAAAAAGATTACCCCCTTCTTACTAAACTTACAAACTTTCTCTCTTTATACTTACTTTATACTATACTCTTTTACACATATCTCCACTACACAAGTGGAGGTATGTGTTAAACACCGAATGTAATTTATACATGTGACCAATAATTATTTATCTTTAATTATTTTTTATTTAACATACTGTTCTGTATTTTTTCCAGGTCAAAAGAATATACAAACCCCGTCCGCGACTCCATGTAATTTTATGATTTGGAGATGACAAATCAGCGTCGGAAGCGATCCATTTCGGTGGGAAACGGCACACCGGATGTCGATTCGCAGACCGCGAATGTTGTTGGCGCCACCGGCGCGGCGGCTCCACGGCAGGGTTACCAAATTCATTATATTATCTTCTTTGTACTGACGTCGCTAGTCTACCTTGTAATACTTGATGTAACTGAGACTGGCCTCACAGCTCAGTTCACTAGTAACTCTTCCGTCTGAGCTGTTGTGGGTTCGATTCCCACTCAGGAAAAATATTTGTGTGACAAGCATTGATGTTTGTTCTGTGTCTGGCTGTTAATATGTAGGTATGTATTTACAAAAAAGTATATATGTATTCTATCAGTTGTCTGGTTCCCATAATACAAGCTATGCTTAGTTTGGGGATAGATGGCGATGTGTGAAAAGTTCACCAAAAGAATTTGTATGGGAAAGTTCTGCCGCCAAACAATGACAAAAAAATGGAGAATTTTTATATAACGCATAACAAAATCAGATTGGAATAAGAGCAGAGGGTTAGTCAAATAAAAACAAAGTATATTCAGTAGGTATGGTTTTCCTTAAATGAAGTAACAAGTAGTCTTTTCATCTTTACGGGTTCCAAAAATTACATTTTCTTAAGGCTTTATCTACTGTACAAAATCAAAACACATAAAGCGAAGAGGGGAACCGAACATCTGCCATTAGTTCAACCCGCCTCCCTTGCATCTGCGAATGTTTAAATAACTACTTATACACCATTTTGAAGATCACATAATATAAATTAAACAGTGATATTGACAAAAGTGGGTGCGTTGCGAATTCAACCAAAGAGCCATCGCTTTAGGAAAGGCGCGGTGCGGCGCGGCGCTGTGGGCACAGTTTTGGGGTCGCGTGTGGAACCAGGTGCTCACACCAAGTCATTCTTCGGTGACAAATTATCATTGTGTTCTCTAAAGAACGGGGATTTTATGACAATGCCAATAAAAACGATGACACTTTTTATTGTAACCTTAGTTGACTTTATGGGCGCAGCAAAAAACACTTGAATCTAGTCTGAGCTCGTTAACCCTGAATGTATCATACTTAATAACTTCCTTATATAATTTTCCCTTTTAAGTTATTGGCATTGATCAGCTGTTCACTTAACATAGCAAGAAACATAATAAAATAGAATATTGAGAAAAACCTTTTGGCTAGCATGCGCGATTTTCAGTAATTTGACTTGGCGTGTTTTGGGATAATTTGAGCCACAGAATGAGTGACTTCTAATAAGGCACATCAAAAGAATTACCCCGAAATTGCAACTGGTTACTTGTAACTACATAATGTACTGGCTACAATACAAAGAGAGTGTGGTGGTCTAGTGTAGCTATGAGTTTTTTACTCGAAATATTTATGTGCGCAATACCACGTTCTCAAAACGGTGAAGGAAAACATCGTGAGAAAACCGACATTTCCTAGAACTAAAAATTCGAAGACATGTGTCGAGTGCACGAACGGAGCCTGTTTGAGGCGCACTTGCAATCCTTTCACCACATTGGTTCGACAGAACCGTATGATGACAGATTGTGACTCGAACAGAATAGAATACATTACAATTCTTTAATTATATCCTTCAATAATTGCTATAAAAGTGATAACACAATTGCATTAACGTATCTATGCTACAGTAATCTATGGAGCGTATTTTAATATAGGTTTACAAAGGTAAAGTCAGTGGGTCAGAACGTACCCAAGCTTCGCTGAAGGACTGAGTAGAGTTGACGTTGAGGCAATTATCGTGTTACTTACAAACAATTAGCTCGTATGTCAGGCTGCGCGGCCGTGTCGGTTCTGACTGCGATGACTTCATTTGTGGGTATCAACCGTAGTTTACCGCTATTAATAACAGCTATTTCCATATATCAGCTGTCGAGCAGGTGAAAAGAGAATAATAAAGACAATTTCAATGTAGACCGCATTATTTTTGACTACATATCAACCCATTATGATCACAGTGTTTGATCCTTCGCACAACTTTATCTATAACTACGATTTTCTAACAAGCTTGTTAAACAGACTTACAAATATAAAATTATAGACATTTTATTAATTTACAGGGAAACTCTGTACTAATCGTGTTATTAATTTTAATTATGTATTCAGTAGATGTAATTGGTTAATCCGTGTTTATTGAATTAAAAATAAATAAATAAATGTACGAAAGCCCAAGGTGACATGTGCATCAGAACATAAAGCTAATTTGCGTGTTTAATGTAAAACTAAATTTGGCAAAAGGCAATTATAGTAAGTGGAAATTTTGCCCAAAAACAATAATTGCACTTTTAACAGGGTTTGTTGTTTTCAAGACCTTTTTTGTCGTGTTTCAACTTGTCGGAATGAATTCCTTGGAAAGCTTTTCTGTAGATGGCAGCCGCCATACTTAACGTCTGACGTCGAACGTATCGAGTTTGATATACAAGGAGAATTAGTGTATTTTTTTCATACCAAACAATAAACTTAGTATAATTTGTACTTAGTCTTATGTTTCCAGTGAAGGAACGCAGGCGAATAATAGGTATCGACAAACGAGATTGAATCCTAAATTTCCAGTATTGAAATATTTGGTTTTTAGCCTAAACCTCGTGACGAATTTGAAGAGTTGGAATCCGTACCATTTGGCCATCAATCCTTCAATAATTGTTTAACAACCCTTGTACCTTTTTATTTGATTTTCAGAATATTATGACTGGATTTCAATAATTTCTCAATTCAATTAATCATTTAGCTGTAAGTAATAATAAATAACCAATAATAATAGTTTTGTATTATCTTGTTCCAAAGTAGTTATTTCTCCAATTTTGTGGTGAAAATCTTAAGTTATATCATATAAACATTAAAGGGAATCTTTTTAAGTGTATTTTTCTATTCTCAACACGGGACGGCATTTTTGTACCATTTTCATTGCTTCTAGGCTAATCAAATGGATAATAGTGGTAAGGTTCTGAAGCCTAAAAAACAAACACGAATATTGCGTTTTGAGAACGCATTCGGTTATTCTGTTATCCCATTCAAACACTTTCAACATTAATCAAATGATTCAGCAAGTCACTTAGCTTTTTATACAAGTACTACGCAACAGTAGCACAGCATTGTCGGTGCTCTTTGTACGGATTCTAATCGAATATAAATTATTCACTTCCTTCCTCTGACCTGAGCGAGAACTTCTATTGTGGACGGAGCAGTGATCTAAAGGCTGGCTCTTTACTTTAGCCGACAAAAGTCATTGTCATTTGTGCAACTATCTTTGGTTCACTATTCTTTATTTGTGTATTATAAATTTAATACCGAGACGTAAGCAAATTTATTTTATACTGTTATAAAAGAGTATCTTTTGGAAGACGTAGAGACCGATTCAGTCATCTGATTGGAATAAAATATAGTTTAGTCAGGACGTAGATAAAAAATAATGAAACAATTAATATTTTTTTCTATTATTACCTAATACATTATCTAATTCCGTATACACGCCCTTGTCTGACTCATAACAGTGACTTACTAGCGAGCGGAAAATCAATTGTATCTCGACATGCCCATCGCTTTGTTGCAATGTCCAAAGTGATGCTATTGTCTGCTGACCCCAACGTGCAATGAAAAAACTTTTCACTGAGCCTTTCTACATATACACAATACATTGCTGCTTGTTATTTCTACAGCAAAAACGACGAAACCAGAAACTAAGCAATGGTTTGAAATGAACTTGGCAGAGACTGTTTCAAAGATCGGGTTTCGGTGTTGTAATAGAGGGGTAGTACACATTGTGGACTAATTACACGGTGAACTACGATCGTTACGATATGCGATAACAGTAAAACTCCAATAATGGCACCGGTCACACAGACTGTGTCAACTTGGCCACACTTTCTTAATAGCCCAATCTATCAGATTGATAGCTGTTGTTAATTTTATACTACTCTTTGGAAGGGTTGTTAATAGTTTATTTCACTTTGGAGCTTTATTTAAAAGCTCCAAATTGGAAAGTACGTTTTGCGAAACCAAAGAACAACCATTATGTATCTGTATAAACGTAAAGAGAATGATTTTGGGAAAAAGGAAATCATAGTCACACCTGTGTATACAAAATCGAATATTCAGTATCAATGGGTTTTTTTTTCAAAATAGTATACTACAAGGCTTGAAAGTTCCGAAGTCGGTGCAGTCATATCCGATTGTCCGTGATGACCGATGAGGCAGTACAGAGTACCGCTGAGTTGTGGGTGGAAACATCCCCTCGCAACAAATGATCGCTCTTTGTGTCACAGACGCAACGATTGCGTAAAAAATCCTCGCGACTGTCGGCGGGACGACGCGACGCGAATCGCATCCGCTCTTCCGACTTTTGTCGGCACATCCTATTGTAACGTCCGATATTTTTGATAAAATTACGTCACACAATAAGTCGGACGCTCAATGGCTTGTTCGATTGTTGTAACCTCATTGATGGAATGATGTACGGTTCTGGGGTCCCATTCTGCGGAGCTGCCTTTCGATATCATTTGGCTCGGTAATGTGACACACACGTTGGTATATTTACAGAGCATTACTATCTCGCAAATGTTTAATTGCAAGCGATATAAAGTGTATTTAAGTAATGTTTGGAGGCGCAGTATTCACGTGAACGAAACGAGGGTGATTCATTTCGTTAGCATATACTCAGAACTGTTCCACGATAAAATAGCCCTAAATAGCTTAAGTCATCATTTAAGTACATAGATTGTAAGTTTATTAATTTGATAGTTTATTGTAATGTGTTAGTCTTTATCGCCTGAGACACAGGATTTCCAAGTTCAGGCATAGGTAGTGTAATTATTATCTTGTATTAGATACTGACTTATATTGTTAATTTCAGCACGAAGACAATGAAAAAATATTAGTCTTCTTCTTCTTCTTCTTAATTGATGGCTACAGAGGCTAAAATATTACTACTATAATAATAATATTGGTGGACATTTTACACAGCATCATATAGCCCCAAAGTAAGCTAAGCGTAGCTTGTATCATGGGAACCAGTTAACTGATATAATACACTTTTTTTAAATACTTATAATACATTAACACCCAGACAGAACAAACATCGTCACGTCACACAAATGTTTGTCCTGGGTAGGAATCGAACCCACGACCATGCGCAGAAGACGGTTACTACCAACTGAGCTGTAAGGTCTTTATTATTATGTGGGAAATATACAAATTGTAACAAAATGTCACAATACGTTAGCGTTCCGTCCTCAGCAACCCTTTCGGCAGTACTTTGTCAGAATTAATAACGCATGAAGCGAGCCGCCCGCGCAATCCGCTGCAACTCTACTGATTTTGGAATTGTTTTCCGCATTATTAACTCGACAATACAATTACTTAAATCAGAGATGAATTTCGTTACGTTTTAATATTCGTATAAAGGTACGTGTTTTTATATATATTGATTTGATATCGGATAGGGTTTGAACAGGCATCAAACTTATCAATAAGTACGCGTGACCTTATGTTTTGAATAATATTGACGTTTCCAAGCCATTTCGGAAATAAAAGTTTTGACTTTGACTTTGACTTTGATAACAATCCGTAATTGGTTTCCATTGGTTTAGAATAACGTAGAAATAGCAAAACGTTTAGGTTAAATCGTTGTAGGTAATGAATTGCGTACCGTGGGGATTGAGTCGCGGCGCGGCGCGGCGGGCCCACGGTAGGGTGATGTACCGATGAATGCTAAAACAACTGGCAGTTAAGTTAGTAGGGTGTGAAGGCGGGGATGATTAGGCAATATCCTGAACCCTCCGACCCCTGCCGTTACATCTTACTTAATGCGCCCGAACCATTTTGATCGGACCGGACATCAGATTTACGAAGACTATGCGATATTGCCTTTCCATGTTGCGGTAATCTGTTACAATATTTCTATATTCCACCCCATGTTGTCTACAAATAACTATGATATGATGCGTACAATTCTACGATCATTAGTTGTATGAAATACATTAATGTGTGTGAAATAGAAAGAAAAGCTAAGTTCGTCGGAGTTTATTATAGGGTTTGAACAGGCATCAAACTTATCGATAAGTACGCGTGACCTTATGTTTTGAATATTGACGTTTCCAAGCCATTTCTTTATGAATTCTATGGAAATAAAGTTTTTGCTTTGATTTTGACTTTGAGAAGTACTACCACACCTGGTAATCTGCCGCCAAGCAGTGATGCTCTCGTGTTGCTGTGTTCCGGTAGAGACTGAGTATTGCTGAAATTGCTCACGCATAGGCGCTAGGCAGGCAACAATTTCATTTTGTTTAAGAGCAATAGAACTCACGCCAAGTTCTTCCGGGGTAGTACTGCCACCATGCAAATTTCTGCCGCCAAGCAGTGACGCATATGCGTTACTGTGTTCCGGTTTGAAAGGTGTGGTTGCCGGTGAAATTACAGACATGAGGATTTCACCTACATGTTTCAGTTATGGGCGCATACAGTGAGACTTGGGTCTTGTCGTACTTAGTAGGGGAGGACCCGAGTCGCATCGCTTGGTTATGGGCAGAGGTTACCTCTTAACACCAGGTGGGCCGTTCGCTCTATCACTTAAAAAAAGCTGTAGTATCTAAATCAATAACGAGACGCAATAAATAAATGTTTTTTTTCATCGTTTACCTAGCTTACGCAACAGTTTTTTTTAAATAATACAATGGCATTTGTGGGAAAGTAATGCGGCTGTTAAAAGTTAATTTTAAAAGTAAGATTCCGTATATAAAATTCCACAACGTTTTTCATCAATGAAAGAACAGTTGCAATTTCAATTTAGTTTTAAGCCCATTACCCGTTGAAATGGAGACGTCACCGGCGACAATCTAAGCTGAATGGGAGGTATCAGCGCGATATTAAACGGATCCATCAGGCCAGCTTTGCGGTGTCAGCCTGTCACCCCTTGCTCGCTTAATTAGACAGTCATTGTCGGGCGAGCCGCTCGAGGGCGGAATCGTGTTTAGTTTTTTAATTACATGCGAAAACGCTAAATCTTGTTAGGAAACAAATATATACATATGACGCTACGCGGTCGTGCGCTGAAGCTGAGGATTACGTTTATGGTTTATATCAAATTGCTGGGAAATATCTTCGTTTTTAAATAAATAAACGTATTGTTTGGTTTCAGAGTGTTTAATATGTGTGTATTTACAACAAAAAGTATATAATTATTATATAAGTTGTCTGGTTCCCATGATGTGCTTAGCTTACTTTGGGGCTAGATAGCGCTGTGTTGTGTTGTTGTTTGTCCACCAATATTATATTATTATAATATATATTGTGTGCATTAATTACACACAGAAGTTAAAACTATTTACTTAGGCATACTCAAAAAATTTTCAATTAATCAGTACACAGTGATATGATAAAGGATCGCTCATTTCTCACAACCGTAACCGAACAATCCAAAAAAGGCATATAAACCTGACATGTTGATCTTAATACCTTGTATCGGATCGTATCTAACTGATCGAAAATAAGGATTATTATTTAATTGCTACATTTAGAAAGGAAGAAAAATATTTATTTTGTGTTACATTACAAATAAAATTGGGCACAAATAAAAAAAAATGTGGCTTGTAACAGCAAAAAGGCTACCACTCAGCATGTTCTGTATCAGCGGTGTGGCTGGTCAGCGCTGGTTTTCTGTTTTTTTATTGCCTTTATTAACTTAACTTTTAATTATTAACTTTATTAATTTGACCGCACGTTAAACCTAACTTGTTTAATCAGTTTGGGACAAAGAGTCTACCTCTACCAAGCCGCGGTATGCCCGTAGTACGTATCTACAACGTTTTACAATCATGGGTATAATTAGATATTTAATGTTTTTTAAAAAGTGATTTATGTGGTGGCGGATCTATTAAGTATATTATAAATTATTATTAAATAATAATACTAAAATAAAAATTATTTATTATATTTATCGTTAATATTAATTATTACTAATTATTATTTATTTTTCCCGAATGAAGATTAAAAAGGAATCGATGATATAACCTGGGCAGCTATTCTTGACCCGGCCTCACACGTAACATTTAATTCTTATTCAGTCAAATAAGAACATATCATGAAGTTTTTACATAAGTTGTTTGAATATGAATTTCATGTTAAATCTCACATCGGGAATGCGTCCCAGATCATTGTTTCATGTAAATGGCACATGAAAAAATTAAGATTAAAATGATCTAAGTGAAAGATAACGGTGTGGCCGTGTGTGTCTTTAAATCAGATACACGTAGAATAGAATAGAATAGAATAGAATAGAATTTTTTTTATACGTACATAGTGTAGACATTTTATTTTTTTATCTAATACATTTACGGAACGAGCCGACGGCCCACCTGGTGTTAAGTGGTAACCTCGGCCCATAACAGCCGATGCGACTTGGGTCCTCCCATACTAGGTATGACAAGACCCAAGTCACATCGTATGCGCCCGTAAATGTGAGACGTGAAGGTGGAATGTCTCATGTGCCTGTAATTTCACCGGCACATAAAACCAAATGGTGACGGATGATATGCGTAACATTTTAATAAAGTTAACTCAGTTGAGTATAAACTATCAAAGAGCAGTACGCAAAGCCTGGATTATGTGCAAATCCGTGCATGGACTTGCATTCTGCGAGGGTGCTAACATTTTGTGTGGTACAAGTCGACGTGGAAAGAGTTCTTCCAGCAAACGAGTTAGTCATTGAAATTACTGACTTAGACATAGACATAGACATAGACATTAATTTATTTGCCACTGAAACACATTACGTACAATTACATTATTACATAGTAGCAGTAGACTTCACTGTTTAGTTGGATTACTCGAGGTTTTTTTTTTCCAATTTTCAAAGTACGTACTGCATACTGCATAAATCATGCGTTTTTATTACTTCATCTATTATTAAAAGCAATTCTATACTATCTCAATATGCTTTACTGTAATTTGGGGGTTGGAAATAATTCTACTACTTGTGTTTGAAATAACGAGACTAAGGCTTACCTTAGATACTGTCATACATTATAATGAAATCAAACAATTTTGAACTTATTTACTGCACTGTACCTACAATAATTCTTGCAATAAATGTATAATTCAAATATACAGCGAGTCCGGTAATGAATGGATAACCTTGAAATGGGTCTTAGTAGAACTATTGGGCATACGGAAAAAAAATCAAATAAAAAAAAACAAGTAGTATAAAAAAAAATATCGATGTTATTTAAAAAATACATATGTTTGTTGATATTTTTTTCCGAATGCCCAATAGTTAGTTCTACTAAGACCCATTTCAAGGTTATCCATTCATTACCGGACACCCTGTATACAATGTCGAATTCTATGTTTGTATGTTCAAATTATCGTTACAAAAACTTCCGTAACACCAGGAATTCCAAGTGTTTTCAATGCGTTTAAATATAGGCAATAATGAAGCTACTTTTAAGTCAAAATGCCAATACGAGTAAAGAATATGAGTAGTAATGAACGCTCATTACTTGTACCACGTCCAAAACTAGTAAGGGTGGCGCAAAACAACAATCAAATGTACTGGTTTTAATATTGTCGTCGATTTATAAGGATAAGTCAGTGCTAGTAAATATTAAATTTGTTAGTGATACTTCCAGATTAAGTGGGAGGGGCCCGTATTGGCCTTTTATTATGGATAATGCCAAACAGAGTATTGGATTCCAAATATTTACGCCTAGCCTCGATCTAGAGAGCCTAGATATGGAACGAATTAATCAAACTCACGGAGACTAAGTGAAAACAGTACATTATAAACTGTCATATATGGGTCTCGTCAAATTAATTCACTCGGTTAGTCCAAAAACTACATTTTCACTTTTTTTTATTTTATTTTTTAAACTAATTTTATATTATTATTATTATTTTTACCAATATATTTGAATATTTATCATGTATGCGTAAGTGGGTTGGCCGTGATGTCAACACTTCAACAAGGCCTAGCGGAAAACCAGCGTTGCACTGCTCGCCACCCCCTGTGTAACACATGCTGAGCTAGGTGCCTATTCACTCCGGACACTAGTTATTTCATAGCTTATATATCATTAAGTTTTATTTAGGTATGTTTTTCCATTTTGTTTTTGGTCTATTTATATAATTTGTAATTTTGTATATGTATGTTTTTATGTGGAGTCAATAAATACTTTTGCTTTCTTTCTTCTGTAAGATAATATAAATAAGATATAATATAGATTCTGTAGAAAGAGAGAGAAAGAGAAAAGAAACCAGGCGGACAGGAGGTTTCGGTTCAGGTTCCGGTTTCGGTTCCGGTTCCAGTTTCCGGTACGGTTCCCGTTCCGGTTTCGGTTCACTTAGAACCAGGTGGGTCTGCTCGTTCCGTTACCTTGGCAAATAAAAAAAAAACAATATTTACAAGATGATACGTTAAGTTAAAAGATTCAACAAAACTGATGCGGTGCTGATCATGTCCAAACGAGCCACCCGCCTGCTGAGACCTGCCCGTGGGGCGCGCGGGCGCGGGCGCGGGCGCGGGGGCGCGGGCGTCGACACCTAATGACGATTGATGAGCCTCTTTATTGCAGACAGAACAAACCTATTGTTTCCAACGTTTATTCCCGTTATCAACTCGTTTTTTTTTTAATGTAATACAGTTACAGAACGAGCTGACGGCCCACCTGGTGTTAAGTGGTAACCTCAGCCCATAACAAGCGATGCGGCTTGGGTCCTCCCATACTAGGTACGACAAGACCCAAGTCGCAACGTATGCGCCCGTAACTCTGAGACGTGTAGGTGGAATGTCTCGTGTGCCTGTAATTTCACCGGCAACCACACCTTTCAAACTGGAACACAGTAACGCGAAAGCGTTACTGCTTGGCGGCAGAAATAGGCATGGTGGCAGTACTTCCCCGGACGAACTTGGCGAGAGATCTACTGCTCTTTTAGCTCGATTGTAATCCCTTCGTATAACTCAAAAGGATTTTCAACTGCTTTTAGTTTATCAAACCGCTTTTGGTGTCAAATATATCGCTCAATACTATTTTCATCGTAACCAGTTTTCTCTTGCAGTCTGATCATGTTAGCTTCCTACACATAACTACTGGGGTTATATATTCAGTTCGAGGAATTTGAGTTTAAGTGTTGGGTACTTATATTGTAACTTCAGATTATAGAACGAGTTTAGTTTTTTTTCCAAATATATTGATGGACAATTCACACAGCACCATCTAGCCCCAAACTAAGCATAGCTTGTATCATGGGAACCAGACAACTGATAGAATATATACTTTTTTTTTGTTAATTCATACATATATATTAACACCCAGAAACAGAACAGACACCTATGTTCGTCACACAAATATTTGCCCTGGGTGGGAACGACCTACAGCGCAAAAGGCAGAGTTACTACCAACTGAGGCCTATCAAATGTCAATACTGAACTATTTTTGCCATCAGACAATTCATAATTACATGTCCGCGACTGCGAACCGCCGACTTTTAAATATAATATCGATGCCCCTGGTCACTCCGCTGTACAGTGTACATATTCTAAATTTCATAATGTATTACCCAGCGTACCCAGAATGGGTAATTTCATCTAAATCTGAGCGGACATTATGAGCAAGAACAAGGAAATCAACTTGCATCGTAAGACTTTCTAAAGCGTTTCCTGTACATAGCGGGAGGCACATAAATCTTCAGATATTGCTTCTCCCGAAGTATCAAGCCTGTAAGAGAAACAGCCAACCCTTGGCTGCCTCGTTATTGAGCTCTCACTCCTGGTGACTTGGTCCCTTTCTATCCAATGCTGAAACCCTATGTAATATGCTTGCTCTATCTCTCTCCAATTTCAATTTACTCGAGACGGATTTTCACGGCTTTGTGAGATCGTTTAACGTAGTAAAAGCTCGAACACAAGATAATTCATACAAAATATAGAAAAATTATAACGCCTTCATCATATTTTACTTAGTATACAGTTGCTATTTTATAATAATCATTCCAAAACCTTCTTAATAAAGTATTGATTTATAACTATAAATGTGAAACTACAGTCAACGATATAGTACCATAAAATTTCTACTCAATTGGCTATTTAAAATAGATATTAAAATTATTGTACTAAATTTGATTAAGGTCTGGCCAATAGTATAAGTCCTAGTCTGCATCCAAAAGTCCAGTTTACGTATTCACGTATAATTTATTTACCTTAGTAGCAGTAGAACTTATGTCAAGTCCAGCCGGGGAAGTACTGCTACCATACCCGTTCTCCCGCCTAGCAGTTATGCATTCGCGTGTTCCGGTTTAAAAGGTGTGGTGACCGGTGAATTTACAGGCACATGTGACACTCCATCTACAGGTCTCAGAAATACAGGTACATACAATGCGTCTTGAGTCTTTTCGTACTTAGGTAGGGGAGGACGCAAGTCGTATTTGCTTATTGTTATGGGCAAAGGTTACCAGTTTATACCAGGTCTGGTCATTCCTTAACTTTATCACATTAAAAAATTAACCTACAGTTATTTTCTAGTATGTAAAATGACAAAGGAAATACTTTAACGTTGGCATAAGTTAATTTCAATCTATAAGATTTAATATCAGTCTAGTGTTTTGTCTGTATGTTTTGGATTTACTGCACACAAAAGCAGCGCGATTCGTTAGATAGCTAATAGAGACGACAACCTTTTGTTCTTGTTACGCAGTAAGTGCCCGTATGTGTATGGGTATCGTTGTCTCGCTTCAGCACGCAATGGCGTCCATTTTCATGAAAATGCTGCAAGTTTGGTAATCCAGCCAAATATCTTTTACGTAGCTTGTTTTTTTACTTGTTATTTTGTTAAAATGTTGTTTTGGTATATGTACCGTGTATACATCCATATGCACATAGTAAAAAGCGATTATTTTAATATTACAAACAGACACACCAATTTTATTTATTTTTATAGATAAAATTTATATATTTATAAATAAAATCACATAAATAGAATAAAAATAAAAATGTTTTATTTTATTGTAAATATTCATAAGGTATTCGACAGGTACTATATATTTATCATTACGATTTTTTTGCCTGATCCTAATATAGGATATGAAGAACACGCCACGAAATTACTGTCTTAAGATGACTGGCGATGAGACATCAGACAGGTGAATTACTATTCATTTTCTCAAGTGTGCAACGACACTTATATCCTTGGCATTGCACTGAGGTCATCTGGTATTGAATCAACATGATGTAAAGCGTTAGTCATATCGTCACTGAAGTATTTCTGACCGTCCCTTGATGCAAACTCAGAATATTCTTAGTCAAACAGGTATTTTTGTCGTTCCCTTGATACAATTAGCAAGGTTATGCGCTTTCATCGCACAGACACGTTGCAAAGCACTTTTAAATGTGTGTCTGTGGTTCCGAGCGGAATGTGGATGCCGTGTTGCGGACTTCCGACTGTATAAAGGACGTGCGAATTCTGTTTCAAACAATCGGCTTGCAGGTGTGAATTTTGCCGATTACTTAGTTATTTTAATTTCATTTCATTTTTCATTTTAATTTTCTTTCATTTCATTTCATTTTCATCTTGATTTTTGTTATAATTAATACAAATACTTGTGATCCTTTTTCTGAGATTTTATTAAGAGACGAGTAGCTGACCTTTTTTTTATGTAATGCAGTTACGGAACGAGCCGATGGCCCACCTGGTGTTAAGTGGTAACGTCTGCCCATAACAACCGATGCCTCTTGGGTCCTCACCTACTAGATACAAGACCCAAGTCACATCGTAAGCGCCCGTAACTCTGAGACGTGTAGGTGGAATGTCTCATGTGCCTGTAATTTCACCGGCAACAACACCTTTCAAACCGGAACACAGTAACGCGAATGCGTTACTGCTTGGCGGCAGAAATGGGCATGGTGGCAGTACTTCCCCGGACGAACTTGGCGAGAGTTCTACTGCTCTTGAACTTAGCGTGTTTATTACATCTTCTGTCTTTAAATTAACAGCAATACTAGTCAGGAAATAGATGTAATTCGCACTGAACTTCACCCGTCACCGTGTGTCATTAAAGTCCTGTATTTTCACCGGCCGCCATATCCTTCAGTGCATACGTGTGCATTACTACTTGGCGGCGTTACATTATTCTCTTCCATACGCTAGACATGTGCGCCAACCATAGAAAAAACTGTACATACAGACTTGTGCAAGAGAGCACGCCCTCAATTAATCAGTCAACAAGAATAGCTGCGGTTTTATTTGCAAAGATTTTTGTCAATGCGCGTTCTAGTGGGCGGGAATGTCATATTCCAGAAGTGGGTGTGATCTTCCCAGCGGTTACCGCGCATTGTAACACAAAATAGAAATAGAATAGTAAATAAGGTCGCCACCTGGTGGTTACGAAATTGAAATCTCATTTTCATCAGCGTTTGTCTTTTAACTTTAGTATTTAAAGGGTTTTTTTGTCTGTGATTAAAAAAGACGTGTGGCACTCGGAGACTGCCGCGGTAAAGCTATTGCGCGTGATATTTCAAAAAGTCATTAAAAGTTCTGGTATTTATCGATAGATGGAAAAACTAAAAAGTATCACCGCTGTGCCGGTCGGAGTGGGGGGTGTTAGGTTTTTTCGTTACGGAATTTCTGGATCGGTCTACACGCTCAAGGCCTGCGATAGAAGCTATGCAATAGCTTAAAAACAGTTTGAATAGCAGTATTTTTTAATTAGTAGGTCATTGATACGATTTTTGTATGTAAGTTTTATCCCCGAAAGGTTATCAGAATTGTAGAGGACATGTTGCGGTAGGAAATGTGTAGCAATAATAACATTTGACGTCTTGAGTCTAGTGGTTCTAGAAACAAACTGTACAACAATAAAATCATATTTCAAATAAATAATATTATAATCTTAGGTAGGCACACTGGGCGGTATTACCACTAAAAGTGATCTCAATGTAACGTTAAATTTAAAGGAGGATTTGTAGTATACAGGGTGTCCGGTAATGAATGGATAACCTTGAAATGGGTTTTAGTAGAACTATTGGGCATTCGGAAAAAAATATCAAATAAAAAAAAAACAAGTAGTATCAAAGAAGTGTATTTTTTAAATAATATCGATGTTTTGTTTTTGATGTGAAACATCTATAGCCGCACGTAAAACCGATTTCTGGCTTGGCGACGCGTCGCCACGGCATGAGCGCTGATTGGTCCGTTCAAGGTTACGAAAAATCATAAACATTATTAGTGATGGGGTACTTAGTTTCTTACAAAATAATGTCGATGTTTCACATCTGCCAGGCGTCCCGTGACGGCTCACATTTTTTTTGTTTTTTTTGGTTTTTATTTGTTTTGTTTCGTTTTGTTTTTATTTTACTACTTGTTTTTTTTTTATTTGATATTTTTTTCCGAATGCCCAATAGTTCTACTAAGACCCATTTCAAGGTTATCCATTCATTACCGGACACCCTGTATATTAATAATAATAATAATAATAATAATAATTTAATTCAGAAAAACTAGAATATTGAGTACTAAAGTACACAAATAGGTAGGTACATTAATAAGTTAAAAAGTACTTTTGTGTTGTTAAGTTAAAGTTTTGTGTATCCCATGCAATGACATTCTAGGGTATTAGAATGTCATTGATCCCATGCTATTTATTTTATTACATTATGCACACAACGTGGATATTACTTAAAAAAAATGGCTCCTAATTATTCATAAAAAGTATCATTGTAGATGTTCGTAGCACTATTGTAGCACCCACGTAGGTATTTTAATATTAAGGAAACTTTATAGTAGTTAAATAAATTTATGAATGAATTTAAACGTAAGATCATCAGTTATAAAAAAATACACCAATAATTAAAACAAATAGCCACCTAGAATCAGTATTGCTGTGCCCTAATAGGGTTTATGTTTGTATCCTATTAATATATTAGTAGTGCAATAAATGCTTTAGTTTACTGAATTTTAATTTAAAGAGAAAGTGATACATATGTTGCAAGTTTCCCGTTTTAGTACCAGTAGGACCAACTGCATATGTACAGTTCGTCCGGTTAATTACTGCCAACATACCCATTTGTCCCGCCAAGCAGTAATGTACTCGCATGATGTATGTGCCTGAGTAATCACAGGCAAATCAAACGTTCCATCTACAAGTATCAGAGTGATAACCGCAAAGCTGTGGGATTTGGGTCTTCCCATACTTTGGGGATTACCCAAGGCTTTAAGGTGTTTTATGCCGGCATGTAATACCGGTTAAACTTTTGAGCCAGCCATCACATCAAACTCAAAAAAGTCAAAGTCAAAGTAATGGAATAGTCTAAAACTTTATTTCCATACAATTCATACAAAAGTGGCTAGATTCAGTTACTGTTTTTTTAAATATAAGTTCCTGCGTACTTATTGCTAAGATTGACGCCTGTTAAAACACATTTATATTATTAAAAAATATATAGGCTTTCTCACAAGGGTAAGTAAATTAAGCCAAGGCGAATTAAGCCCAATCAACTGTCTTATTGATGCGTAAAGCATTTTTCCAAACCAAAGTTCCATTAGTAGGAATGTGAGTACGCACCAAGTGTGCGGTCGTCCATTCAATATCATCCCTCATTGTCCCATTATCCCGCTGTCAGTGGCGGCCCAAACATGGTATTCTCTCAGGCACCACAAAAAATTATGTTTACCTTTATACTCGACCAGATATTTTTATACAAAGTGTAGTTTATAATGAGTAGCGTTTACAGAATAACGCCTGTCCACAATAGCTATGTGGGCAGGAATTAAAGGTTCCTGACAAATAGCTACAAATAATCATTTTGCGAGTACGGCGACATAAAGTATCAGGAGCTACAAAAATACACAAAAATACCTGAATATTTTTGTCGATCAAAACAATTTAAACGATCGTTCTCTTAATGTTTCTCGCGGACGCGTTTTTGCTTGTATCTAAATAAATGTAGCGGTATGTTGATTTAGGAATGTTATTACTGGATGAAAGTGATAGCTGAGATATTTGTGAGACAGTTTTATAAGTTGGTCCTCTCTCATTACCTGTTTTTCATGTCAGTTCAAACTGAAAGTAAAGTAGTAGATTGATATTCTACGTAGAAACATCACTTCGGAAAAATGTTAATGGTAAAATGTCGTCATTCTCGAGAATTTAGATTGCTGCGCCCGCGCCGTTTACAATGGTATAGTTGTGATATCTTCCGCATAAGCGTTTAGGTGTACAAAAATGTTTTTAGTTTTTGTGTTTTCTACTTCGTCTGTGTTTTGTGTTCCTGTGGTGACTTTAAGGCCCAGTCAGAATACCAGCCCGCACCAAAATTGGTTCAGTGCACAATTATGTGATTACATGGCTATTGGCTAACGAAGTAAAAAAATGTGATTGTAAAATATTTTTCTTTATTTTATTAACAGTATTTGTTCTGTTATTCTTCAAAATTATTTCATATTTTATACTAACAAACATATTTTTTTTTTTATTCGTAGTTGGTGCAAATTTGTATCGGTAATTTGACATAACCACATTTATAACTGAATGAATTGATAATTAAAACTGAGTCAACGCTTTACTTGATAAGAAAATGCGAGCGCGAGCATGAAACTAGTTAAATTAAAAATAATTTGACCATCAAAAATCTGGTACAATGTTGTACGTACAGCAAAGGTCGGAGAAATTTGGCACGAGACACCGTTATTGGACGGACGTAACAGACTAGTCAATTAAAATTAAATAATGTGTTTCCGTACAAATACGTCTGCCAATATTTCAAACGTACTTAGCGTATTTTTGAGCTTACATGTGAAACAAGAAAAACAACATTAGTTATATTTCCTGCATTCTTCAAAATAAGTCCGGGGAACAAAATTTGGTCGTAAAAGTTTCAAATATGAAAATCAAAAACGCTCTTTTCTTTGATTTATTTAAAGTAGTCATACAAACAAATATTTAGTTATTTACTTCATTTTCGTTAAACACATCTGTCGCGTGACATGCTTGCCGATACTTTCGTGAGACCGTGCAGTTATACGAGTGGCTACTCAACACTGGCAACTCTCAATGGGTGGTCGAATCTCATTCATCCACAGCCTGCGGCTTCAGTCTGTGTAAACACACCACACAGAGCCTGACCGACTCCAACCGGACACTTCCGGACGGATATACTGCATACAATCACTCATACAATGCAACTGTATTCCTGTGACTAAGGAAAGGAATAATTTCTCTTTTATTGCATTATAAGCCTGGGCTGCTAAAATTGATTTTTTTCAACATTTTTCTTTTTATTCATTAAATTGTTTTTGGTTAAGTTTATATTTAGTTTTATTTTAGTTTATTCTATTGGCTGGCTAATTATCGTAACGGCCGATGGATGAGTAGTGTTACCTAAAATACAAGCTCACACTTAGGTTAGGTCTCAGTTGTCACAATCTTCAAAGCATAAATCTTCTTAGGATATAGTTCTTACATACGTATTATTTACGTTTTTGTACTGGAGAGCGTGGTAGTCTAGTGGTACTGACCCCGAGTATCAATCCGGAGGTGGCCCGTTCAAATCACGACGTGCACCTATGAGTTTTTCGATTGAAAGATTTATGTGCACAAAACCACGTTCTCAAAACGGTGAAGGTGAAAAAAATTGTGAGGAAACCGACATGTCCTAGAACTAAAAATTCGAAGACATGTGTCGTGTGCACGAAAGGAGCCTCTTTGAGGCGCACTTACAATCCTTTCACCACACCGTTTCGAGAGAACCAGTGACTCGAATAGATCGATAGACGTTTATGTACTGATTCTAATACGACCAATAAATTATTATTATTATTATTCAAATCGTATTTTTTTTTTCAGTCACCAATCGTTTGAAGTAAGCATCTTATTTTCACAATGTTTTTGAACATCCATACAAATTTTGAATTTATTTGTTTGTTTCGGTCAAAATTTGCAACTGAATCTGGAACCAGAAACTTTGTATTCATGCTTGAAACTGATGGCAACGCTATATTATGGTGAGTGCCTGAATCCTCAATAGCTCACAGCAACCATATTATGTTTATGCTCGTTAGATTTGTCTTGAAAAGTACTATAGCCCTCGGTGGTTATCCAGGGATTTATTTTGAAAAGTTTTGGAAATAAAATACAATTCTAAAAATTTATTACTTTTACTACTTGTGATATGTTTAATAATGATCTCAATTGGAAAGTAACAACAACAGTCTGTAACAAATAATTGAAAATGGTGATGTATTAAAGAGCAGTAGAACTCTCGCCAAGTTCGTCCGGGGAAGTACTGCCACCATGCCCATTTATGCCGCCAAGCAGTAACGCGTTCGCGTTACTGTGTTCCGGTTTGAAAGGTGTGGTTGCCGGTGAAATTACAGGCACAAGAGACATTCCACCTACACGTCTCAGAGTTACGGGCGCATACGATGCGACTTGGGTCTTGTCGTAGGTACCTAGTAAGGGAGGACCCAAGTCGCATCGGTTGTTATGGGCAGAGGTTACCACTAAACACCAGGTGGGCCGTCGGCTCGTTCCGTAACTGTATCACATAAAAACAAAAAAAGGCATGTGGCACTCGGAGACTGCCGCGGTAAAGCTATTGCGCGTGATATTTCAAAAAGTCATTAAAAGTTCTGGTATTTATCGATAGATTGAAAAACTAAAAAGTATCACCGCTGTGCCGGTCGGAGTGGGGGGGTGTTAGGTTTTTTCGTTACGGAATTTCTGGATTCGGTCTCCACGCTCAAGGCCCGCGATAGAAGCTATGCAATAGCTTAAAAAAAATGTAGCCGTGCCACAAAAGATACAACAGTTTGGGATGAGAGGTATAACCGCACGCTGATAACGAACGTGTCCAAACAATGGTCAAGAGCGATCATTCTGCATCTGTGAGCCAAATGGTAGATCTTCAAGTAAATACATGTGGCGCTTTGTGCAGCATTATCCCAGAACAAAAGAGGAAGGTAACAACGAAACAAGTGCCCAAATCGTCACTTCATAAAGCATTGTGGTAAGTAACTGTCCAGCCGTGGGAACGTAGGCCTAGTTACATTCGCAGCCGGAATCCTACCTTATTTTTTGCTCGTGCTGTAAAACACTTGCAACAGATAATGGGTGACCATTCAATACTTCAAACGCAGTGTCCGGGGATATAACACGCTGTTACACTTACCACTGAGAGCTTCAATGACACTTGTTAGAACAAGTATTCCAAAGTCGTTTTAATTGCAGTCATTTACCCCCGACTAAAGTGGTGTGTCTTAAGTTGGACTGCTCTTTGACTGTGTATGCATGGCTGGGTGGTACTCTTAATTTCAATGCAGTTCGAGATTTCTCGCAATCATGTTTGGTGGAAAACAATGCTACACTTATATATTATAAACACTGATTAGATGTTTCCGAATGTTTTTTATGACAAATACTTTTATTTTACTGACTAAAACTTTTGCATCAAAATTAAGCTCCAGCTAAAGTGACAGAAATGGGGAGAAAGTTCCTATTTAAAATTTTATTTATCATATATGTGCAGGAAAATTCGCAGGGTGTTTGTCGTTTATATTAATTATATTATTTAATACGATTATGTTCTAGATATCTCCGTATTTATATTTATCACCAGATTTAATCTATATATTATGGTCTGATAATTAAACGACTAAAATTATTCAATTTATGGTTGAAGGAAAATACGTTTAGCGCAATAATTACGGTCATTTTAACCATTTCATATGTGAACATACAACTACACTATGCATAACTAATCCAAGTTATTCTCAGTAACGTGTAGCGTTAACTGGAAAGTTCATTGACTAACATTATAACTGTGAGTTGCAAAATTCATTCATAATCCTCAGCTACCTGCGCCTGCGCCTGCGCCTGCGGTCGTAGTGCGTAAGTTGTATTTTTTACCGCGTCCCATTCATGAATGGAGGTAATCACAGATACAGACGAAGCCTTCCGCCTTGCCAATACACCACACCCGAATCAATTTGCACGGCTGTGCACCGTTGCATAAAACCAAATTCTAATACAAACACACCCGTAAAACTTCCCCATCAATCGATATATGCCATTGATGTGCGATTTACGGGAATAACGAATTTTACGAATGAACGCCTCCCGAGAATACGCTTAATAGAACCGTGGCTGCGACCGCTTAGTCTATTTAACCAAATAAACTGTCATTTTAAGACTACCAACATGGTTCCATTGTTGTCGCGTCCCCCAATAAGGCCTTATAATTTCAGTTCAAGCTGACATAACTACATTGTACATAGGTAGCACATTTAAATCAAACCATTATATCAGATTACCAATGATTGCGATGTACATTGAAACAATACAAATAGATACACATTAAATCACCGTTATCAATATTGTATTGTATCATTAAATGTTATTAAAGATGGTACTTCACTAATAAAGATAAAAACAGTTTCTATTTCTTATCGTGGCCACACAATTGTTTCAATAACAATAAATGCAAAAGATATCATTATCAGTTGGTGCAAAACGCTCAATAAATATCATTTGATAAGTAATTTATTAGCCTGGAAATACCTAAAAAAAGTGATATCTTTAAATTTTTCATCTATAAAGAACTTCTGTAGTCGCAAAAACTAAACTGGTGTTTCGCCGGCGACGGGCGACGCTCTGTCTGTCGAGGAGAATGGGCCATTATATTGTCACATAAATATTCTCACTTCATTTTTGCCATTACAAATCCTTTTAAAGGCGATATGCTCTGACGTGGGTCTCCTTTCCGGTCTTCGCTTGAATAAAGCGACCAATTATAACATTTAACAACGCATAGCCTCAAAAGGCCCTCCAGTCAAGCTTCCGAGTTTCAACGAAACGGCTTCTAAAAGGAATGGGATTAGCGTAATTAAGTTTATTCAAAGATACAAAAGTCGAATTTGTGTCGGCACCTACGACTAAGCGTGAAGTATGTGATGATTAAAAACATTAAAAAACGTCTTTATCTCGGACTTAAGAAACATTTTATAAGTTTCTGTTGACAATTTAGGAAATGGCAAAGTTTTTGTAAAGTCCAGCGAATGCTATTGTCAGCGGGCTAGACCCCCCGGGGCAATCCAATTTCCCCTTTAATATATGACCATTCCGAAACTCTGGACGTGCACCGTATTCATTGCTGCGTCTCGACTCGTTTTTTAGAGTAAATCAGTAGCAACCCATTAATGTAATGATGCGCTTGATTCCCATTTACCCTATTTCATTAGTGAGTCATTAGAATGATAGGTGTCGAAAAATTCTGTTGATCGCAGGAGCCTATTTTAGTTAACAAATCACGATGTAAAATATTGGAGGTGGTAAATAGTTTTCAAACACGACTAGCTTATAGTGTTTGTCACAGTCTGCCATCAGATAAGATAGCATTTCCTATACCTATCATAAACAAACTAGAAATAATCTATTTGTTGACGGTGATTCATTTTTCATCCTTACCTACTACTTACTAGTTTTAGCAATATTTCACTATTCTAAGTACAATTTCCTAACCTAAACTACTTATAACCCAATAAAAATATTTTTTTACTATAATATCTAGAAATAAAACTAGCATAGTTAGTTGTGGCGGGTTTATTGAGAGCCCGCTGGGTCTGCGGTCCACCATTACCACTCATGTGTGTCTATCCTCACGCTGTTTTCAAGACACATTTTGAAACGGGGTTTCACTATTTTCGAAAATTTGGAATATCGTGAGAGGAAACACTCAAAAAATCGACCTACCAATTCGAACTGAACTCTTATTTATGATTAAAATGCATTCACTATTTCTCGTTTAGAGGCCAGTTTCCCTGCAGTGGCATATTAAATGCTGATACTGTAAGGACTCTGGATTCAAAGCCTATGATCGTTACCAGTACCCCTAATTTTGTTCCTATAAAACGTCAACTTAAAGATCAAACACATTGCTTGCAGGCTCAAAGATGATATAGAATGCCACATCTTATCTTACCGTTCCTGAGTGACCACACCTCTCATCATTGAGCAATCAGGGCTCAGGCCGCTCGGGTGCCTCTGGATCCTTCGATAAGCGTTATTAATCATCTCAAACTGACTGACTGACCATTAGCAAACGCTGACTCATGCAATGACGGTGGTCGACCAGATAAACGCTTTTAATCTGTTTGGTACTTCTTGGCTTCTGTCCGTGGAGTCAACAATTTCGGATTGATTTGACAGCACCAACAGACATAGTTACAAGTCTTGGAGATGGTTAAGAAAATGTGCTTCGTATGATAGTCATTTGAGGATTTGAAATCTGTTTATTTGGTATATTTTAAAGAAACTGTTACCTACAAATTAGAAACATAAGTTTAATAAGTTTCCCGCTTGCTTAGATAACCGCATTTTTCGAGATAATATACTTGTTCAGAATCACTACATAGATATCGGTTTTACCATTGTATTATTTTTGGCAAGATATGTATGACTTTTTCTTTTGAATTTCAATCCAGCTGTGCTCTAAATATCCCCATTACTCTTCTAATTCCATCTGCGCTATTTAATAACGACATCTCAGGTCTCTCAGCTGTCAATTGATGCCACGTGGCTGTAAAGTTGTTGTGTGGTCGAGGCTCGTGCGGTGGTCAAGGGTGGTCAGTTTATTGGCAGAGAATAACAAATCTGCGGCTCATTAATCGATGACATTGACAGGTCTTTCACAACAATCCGCGGGGCGCCATTTTATGACAGCCTCCGGAAGTACGTATTGACGTCTCAATTCTGGACTTCCTGTTTGGTCTGCGGGGGATGCGGTGACATTACGTATACACTTACTTATTGAATAGGGAAGATTATTTAGATTATATTCCCCATGGTCTGATGTCGCTCTGCTCAACGACACACAAAACATCCTGTAATATCTTATTTTAGTATATTATGTAGTCATAAATGTAACATAGACCTAAGTACTCAATTGTTACAAGGATCGTGCTCGCGAAAAAAAAGGAATCCCTCCATTAGGGGTTTCTTGCTGTTCTTCCCCATGGAGGGTCGGATAGGGTTTGAACAGGCATCAAACTTATCAATAAGTACGCGTGACCTTATGTTTTGAATAATATTGATGTTTCCAAGCCATTTCTTTATGAATTCTATGGAAATAAAAGTTTTGACATTGACTTTGACTATACAGAGATTAATTAGTATTGTTACATTGTACAGACTTTTAAGTCAGACTTTTCTTGTTGTAACTACGTCTTGTGTAATTCTGGGTTTATCGAATTATAGGCGATGATTAAATCAAACAAAATGATTGACGTCGCTATAAGCTTCCAAATCCAGCCTCAAGTACTTTAGAAATCTTATTATTGTTCTATGCCAGTACGTCTGTCTTAATAACCATTCAACTCCCAATACTTCAATTGGTAGTTTTTATTTACTGTAATACTATGCGCCGCGACAAGAAGTAAACGATAGAACGGTAGATTATCGCAGAACTATCTCGTACCACAAGATACAGCACTATAGTGACTTGACTGTGCCGCGGGGCTGATAGGTCTCAGACAGACTTCAGTTTGTACAAACGTTTGCTCAACGTAAGTCAATTTTATATGGACCCAGCGTAAATTATAGAGAAAAATTCATTTAAGTGCTGCTAGGTAGGTATAGGTGCCTACATGGAGACGACTGAACTCAAACCCAGAGGAGAGTTTTAGCTTAGCCGTCTTAACTAAACTTAGCCGTATCAAAACTGAACATACTGCAGACATTGCAACCAAGTTAAATAACTTTAGTAAGGAGAAATAATCAATAGATTATTTTGGTTAGCAACTGTTTAATTCCATCTAAACGTTCTCCCAACGTAAAGCTAAAATTGGTAAAGTTTCCCAATATTAGGAGAAGAAAGTGGAAAGTTTGAAACGGACGAGGGACACGACGCGCGGCGCTTATCGATTTTCTGATTTAGCCTCCCCCGTGCTCTGCTCACAGATAATAGGTAACGCTCACCTTTGTGGATTTATATAATTTCATATCAAAAGCACCAGTAGATGGGGGAAATGGAGTTTTAATATCATAACTAAAGGTATTGAAAGCAAGCTGTATAACCGTCGTCTTATATTGGAGAGTAATTAAGAAGAAATGACATAATACTAATATATATAATTGTGTCTGTAAGCAGATACACCCTCATAGTACCAAAATAAAAATCACCCTTTGTGTCCAGGTCGTTTTTTATAAACCTTTATGCAAAATTTGATCCAATTTTTTTAATAATAGTTCAAATACTAATAATTTGGCTTCGCAACATGAAGAATAAATTAATCATAATTCAAAAGAGTTACAGAAATGAAATTCACTGTTTAAAATTTGTCTCTTAATAGTATCGGTAAAAAGCAATGCAATTGTATTGTCCCAACAATTAATAAAACTTTTCATCAACAATAATACGATAGAAAGGTCCAATAAAATAGAGTAGCATTAATAAAGATATACGGTGGAGTTTCCTTTGATTGGACTCCGATTTATTGAGCGGAAACGCCGTTACATCGTAATATTTCCGCCCTGTTCTATTCATTTTCCCTTTTTTACCGAAAAAAAAGGGCGCGATATGTCTTAATACGCGATGCATTCCGAGGGCTATCCTGCTGTCACGTGGACACATCGAATGTATTCAGAAAGCAAAATTTATTCGGCTTTTTCTTTCTTAAATATGCTATTATTATTAAGATCAAGGTTGTATCTTAGAAGTAAAGAAATGGCTTGAAACGTCAATAAGTTATATTCAAAGCATAAAGTTACGTGTAGATAGTTGCCGGCAAACAACTCGAAAAATGTACTTCGATGCGCGGAACTCATTTTTCGTACAAATGTGTTCAAGTTGTCTGCCGGAAATTTTACGCCTTTTCGAACCCTATCCGACCCTCCATGGGAAGAACAGACAGTTTATTTTTTATCTAAATGAACAAGCTAGTCGCCCACCTGATGTTAAGTAGCTACCGTCACCTATACACACCTCCAACACTCGAGGACTTGTCACCGCGGTGACCAAGCAATCACTTATACTTACAAACTTACTACTTGCAGATGTAGTTAAAGAAAAAAGAGAAAATTTATTCTAATACAAATGATAAAACAGACGACAGATTAATCCCGCTCGTGACAACCTTTACAAATAAGTAAATTGCTAGTTAGCAATCGATCGTAGAGAAAACGCGGTCGCCCCACGCACCTAACCCCAAAACGGTCGCTTCCGCGCGATGATATATGCGAGGGTACATCCTGACACCGGCCAGTAGCTACTTGATTTAGCGGAAAGTAAGATAAAACCTAATACGCACAACAAAAAAAAATATATCACAATACCCGAGCCATAAATATGACGGCCTGTCGTAAACCTTTATGTCTGTGCGTCGTTGCTGGCACGTGAAAAATGGCCTTAGCGATACAACAAAACTAAAATATCGTCTAAAAATACTAGGCGATATAACTCTTGGTTCATAAACCGGGAGCGTCATAAACTAGCCTGATCTATGTATCGATGTGTCTTCTTAAATATTTCTATGAATTTCAGTTTGTTGCTTGAAAATTGTTTATGTGATAAACAAAAGTACAGGTTCCGCTGTGTTGTGCCGCAGTAGATTTGGTGTGCACCTACCTTTAAGAAGAATAATACATGGAAACGCTGTTTTTAAACCCTCGCTTATTGTATATTGTAATGAATCTTATATTTGTAGTTATGTAATAAGCATTACTAAAAAAACAAAAGGTTTAGAATGGCTCGATGAAAAAACATAGCTCTCACATAAAAACAACAACTCATTACGTATGAGTTTAGTGAAGGCGGAAACACTGCAGTTAGATTTTATGGCAACTCGCAATTCGTCATCGGATTACTTAGTGTTGATTCAAAGCTTTTTAAACAAGGGTTAAAAGCAATATTTAAAACATGTTACGAGGCAGTACTTTCTCATAAAAACATAAATTTTACTAAGCCAAAAACGAGCTGACGACACGCCATAACAGAAATGAAAACCATCGCAACAGGATGTCAGTTATTAATATTCGTCGGGTCACAGCATAACGTGTTTATTAGAGCACGCTCTATAAATCCACTTGGGTTGTAGACACAGTCGGAAAATATACAGTCAGATCACTTTACTCGGAAAAATAATCAGTCATATATGAACAGTGAAGTGAAAAGAAAAAGTCTTCAAATAATAATTAATTGACCTACAAAATACTTGATTTTTACCATTACAATTTAAGCATCAATCAAATTATTATCTGACTGGCCTCATAGCTCAGTTGGTTAGTAACCCTACCTTCTGCGCTATAGGTCGTGGGTTCGATCCCCACTCAGGACAAACATTTATGTGACATTTGTAACATTGATGTTTGTTCTGTGTCTGGGTGTTAATATGTATTATATGTATGTTATTTACGAAAGAAAAGTATTATAAGTATTATATCAGTTGTCTGGTTCCCATGTTACAAGCTATGCTTAGCTTACTTTGGGGCTACATGGCGCTGTGTGAAATGTACACCATTATTTATTTATTTATTATAAATAAAGACGAATGTGTAAAATGCAGTCCATTTTGTCAATTAATTATACCGAAAACACTTTAATTCATACTTATACTATCTGGATCCACTCAGGTGAATGCAATACTTAGCTAATTAATGTAAGAAATGGCAATCCGGATAATGCATACTTATACCATCCGAGTACACTCAGGTGAATGCAATACTTAGCAAATTAATGTAAGAAATGGCGGTCCGGAAAAGTCTTTTTTCATTTCATTTCACTTATTTGTTGTGTTGCAATACGTTAGGGTAGTTGTCAGGGTAATGAAGAGGCTAGGCTGATTCCGTGCAGCTATGAATACATCGTAGAGTCGCGAGGGTGGTTCGCTACCCGCAAAATGGCTCCGACGCGTGGCGGCTAAGCTCTAACGATGTTCTTCAGAGCCTGTGACAATATTGGTGACTTTGATTTACTTATTAGATTAGGTGGTGCTAATAAAATGTTGTGTGTGAATTATGATGTGTCGGGAAGTTTTAGCGATTTGGACGGCTTTATATAATAGTTTCTTCTTAATATTATCAAGGTTATACAATTATCATAAATCTGTGTACTTATTTTGAGTTATTTAAAGCATACTGACTTGTGCCTTGAATCTTCCAGCAATTACTTAAATAAAATAATAAAAACGAAATCAAAAATATAAAATAATAAAAATTCTTTGACCTAACTGTTTTATCTAAACGCAGTGAACCTTGTACAGTTTGCTAGAAAATAAAACGATCAAAAAATAATTTTAGTTTTAATATCCAAAAATTCGATATTCAACCTAAATAGTTTTATGGAATAATCACTAGATAGTAATATCATGTTTGGTATTGACCGGCCTTACAGCTCAGTTGGTAGTAACTAGTAACCCTGCCTTATGCGCTGTAGGTCGTGTGTTCGATTCCTACCCAGGATAAACATTTGTGTGACGGGCATTGATGTTTGTTCTGTGTCTGGGTATTAAAATGTATGTATTTACAAAAAAGTATAAATATATTCTATCAGTCATCTGGTTCCCATAGTACAAGTTATGCTTAGTTTAGGGCAGGTGGCGATGTGTGAAATGTCCACCAAAATTTATTTATTTCTTTACTTATGTTAGTCGGAGAGCATATTGTAGTGCCTAAGTAGTAAGACTTAGCTTAAATTGATTTATTTAATAAAGTGTTTGTAAGTAAGATATTTATATATGGGTCATGCATATTACTATTATATGTATTATTACTAATTAAGTGATTTAAATAAAAAATAAAAAATATTACTGACCTCGCAGCTCAGTTGGTCAGTAACCCTGCCTTCTGCGCTGTAGGTCGTGGATTCGATTCCCACCCAGGACAAACATTTGTGTGACGAATATAGACGTTTGGTCTGTGTCTGAGTGTTAATATGTATGTACATATTTACAAAAAAAGTATATGAGTATTATATCAGTTGTCTGGTTCCCATGACACAAGCTATGCTTAGCTTACTTTGGAGCTAGATGGCGCTGTGTGAAATGTCCACCATTATTATTATTAAAATATGGTGTTGTAGGTGTCGTCGCCCTGTTCTTCCCAAGCCAGGTGCTGCTGTGTCCCCCACTCCCCACTCCCCACTCCCCACTCCCCACTCCCCACTCCCCACCGTTATCAGTTTCGAGGTGGCTGCACACTGACCGACGTCGTCCATCATAACATAACGATATTACGCTTACATCGACAATATTGTGTTACATATTCTCACATCCGGACCCCTCGTTTTGGAGTATAAACTCAGGGAATATTGTAGAGCACAGAATGGAAACCATTCAATTAAGTCGATTCAAAATATTTAATGATCACACTAACGAATAATTAAATTTTACATTAGAAATATTTGTACATAATTATAAGATAGGATTTTTAATCAAAATTTAAAAAATATTTATGAATTTTCATTGTATTAAAACTTGTATACTAGCATATACATTAACCCTCTCACCTTCCCTTCTTGCGTCTGTCTTGTTTATAGTGCTATGTATAATTAAATAAGTACTTCATAACTCATAATTTAGAAGAATACTAGTTCAGGTCCATTATCTATGTGTAAGTGAATTGTTGCAAACTTTTTAATAACAAATAAACTGAGCTACAATTGTATATATTGAACGGAAAATACTTATCCATGTTTTTCCAACTATATATTGAAGCATGAGTGGCTGGATCGACAACAATCAATATGCCTCTAACTATTCAATTTGCCTCTTTTCTCGCGAAGAAAAACAAACTGTCCCACGTGTGTCAACCGAAAGACGTGTATTTGTTGTGTATCGGCTAATCGGCTTAACCGCCCCGCTCACGATTCTATAACCATAGAATCGAAGGCGTTTCGAGAATTGATAGAAATTAATTCCCATTTTGTTTGGCCATTGTCGACTGCCGACGAGCTGCCTACCTTTGTTGGAGTGTTATTTATTTATTAAACGGCTACGTCTCTTTGTCGAGGTGTTTGCAATCAATGGATATAATGTTTTCAATGTTGCTGAATCTACAACGTAGGTGTTACTTCTTGTAAGCACACGCCTTACGATTTCGCCGTTCGGTTGTGTCTGAGTGTCTAAAGTAAATTAATACTAATTAACTCTTAAGAAATAAAGTAGAACGTGCAACTTAACATCCCATTCTCTAGTTGAATGGTTGAATGACACGACATAATCCTGAACTAGTATTTTGCTGCGTGGTCTATATTGTTTCTTTTAAAATCCCAACTTAGCTACCATTTTTTAATTTGTTAATATGCTCGTGGACTTAAGGACAATCAAATGCACTATTTAGGACTGCGTCATTTTCATCTTGTTTTCTAACACAGCGCTGTATCCAAGTGTTACATAACACTTAACGATGCTGAGTGAAAATTGAGTTAACATCAACGTATTTTATTCAACAAAATATTAGTATTACAGCAAATTTAAATGCACGCGTTAAGAAACATCGATGAGCAAGCGTACCTAAAACATTTTCTTTCAGACGTCTTAGAGGTATATATTGTCTTCTAAGTAGCCATATCAGGAGTAACAATGTTGTTTCTATATATTATGTAGTTATGCAAATAGAAAAATATGCATACTACACATTGGCACTGCGCGCAGCATTTCAAAGAAATTCACTTTTGTTTTCAAGAGTAAATTGAAATCATTGATGTTCAGTCAATAAAAACAGCCTTATTTTGGCAAGAGGCATTTACAATTTTTAACGATAAAGTTCTATTCTTGATCGAAAAGTATATTCGTTATGAAATGACGCATTTATAATACTACTATAATAACTACTAACACATTATATTATAAGCACCGATTTTAAGTAAAACTTGGTATTTCTATTGTGAATTATTGTATTATGTATGAGAAATAGATAATCTTTAAGTAGAACTCTATTTGGTCCGAATGGCAACAGTAATTTTTATATATTTTTCGAATTAGTCTCAATCTATAAAAAAAAACTGTACCTTCTTGTTACATAATATGCGTAACATAAAATAGTTTGTCATATATACCGATAACATGTCAAACACGAGAAGTAAGTATTACATTAGGTATTGTTAATTCTCGCTGCACGGAATGTTATAATATTCTTAAACTCGTCAATTTACTTTTAGCTTGCAATAAATAGAACAGGTGAAGAGAACTATTAGTATTGCCACAGGTATTTCAGTAATCGGGTCGCAAGCTATCTGTGTTGGCAGCCGATTAGATAAACGGAGGGACCGGTAAATATTGAACCGGCAAACAATCATCGGACCAAACTGTTTGCATCGGTGATCATTGACACGACAATGCTACGAGGAATCTTTGCTAAACTGTGTACCTGTAGCAAAATAGAAGACGTCATTCCGAAGGAGGTAACGTTAGAAATATAATTTTTGTGTGTGAATTAGCTTCAGAAATAGCAAGATGGCGGCCCGTCTGATGTAAAGCTGTAACCTCTGCCCATAATAAACCAATGCCTTCTGGTGTCCTCACCTGCTTAGGTATGGGAAGACTGCGTCGCGTTTTAATGCGGCTGTAGCTTTCGAGACAAATCAGATTAGGTATTGCAATCCGGCTGTAATAACGTCGGCAAACACCGATAAGGTTTTGTTAGTAAGTTAATAACTAATCATATTTAAAATCATCAAAACAACTGGTTAAGAAAACTTTAATTTTTCCATGAGATTGAAGATAGGAGAAATAAGTTAGCCAGTTATCAAACCAAAAAATTGACTGCAATAACTGTATAATTATAATTTACTTGGCATATTCACTTACTAATTATAGTGGATGTTTTCTATCATGTATGTACAAGTAATGAGTTTTTGAACTTAAGTTCAAGTTATAAAAAAAACAGTAGTGTATTATTATATAGTTTGTGGAATCAAACTTTTGAGTAGTAGGACAGTTTAATAATAAGATATAGGTTTTTCTTTTTTTTCAATATTATATTTTAATAATTTATGGTAAACACATTTTTACAAACTTACATTATGGAATGTCAGGTAGAATCACGTATATAAAATTATAAATAGGCTTTCTTCTAAATATATGTTTTATATATAAAACAACCGACACTGTCGTCATACATAAATAAAAATGCGTAAATTATGTTCTTATTACATAAATATGCAAATCTAGAAGTAATTTCAGAAATAGTAGGGTAATATTTGAAGATTTGCGGCGGGTAACTATAAGTACTCGGTATGTACAATTCACCAATTTCATCTAAACTACGAACAAATACTTTAATAAAACTTTGCAATATTCATAAATAATAACTATTCACTATGCATATTCGACTATGATAATACTGAACCTTAAGCCTAAATATTGCATTCTGATAAAATCTGGTCATTTCTCATAAAATTATGCACCTAAATAGCTAATCTCGTTTAACTTTATACACAAATTTACATACACGAAGTAAGATGGAATGCATGAGATGATCTTTTTATTCAAACAATCAATTGTTCAACACGACACTTCTATGCAAACTATCAAACCAATGTTAGACCGATATTATTCGAATATAATTATAGGTAATCAATATAGTAGATACATACAAGTAGGAACTCCAGATACCTTACATTTCGATAATACCGTAAGGGTACTACATCAAATTTATTATTCGAATCCATTCTGATTTTTTACAATTAAAACTTAATGCGACGAAATTTACGTTTCCACACTTAGTTTAGGTAATGCCGCGGTAACATTTTTTTTATAAATTAACTGGTTGTAACTTTTGATACAATACCGCGACAAAAAGACTAGCAAACCACAAAATCACTGGAATGTCGAGGTTCTCACCACCAGCACCCGTTGGGTTGATGGCCGTGCGCGCCCACCGGGGACTGGTGGTGCATCGCCTGGTGGTAGGGAGGCAGCATCCCCAGCGGAGGCAGCCCGTCGGGCTTACCCAGACAGGGCCTTCCGTCTTTCACCAGAACTGGAACGGCCACGCGTCGCGGAGAATTCAAGCCGACGTTCATATCGTGAGCGCCTTTCTCCTGCACGGCGCGTTTCGTCTTGTACCTGTGGTTCTGGAACCAGATCTTGACCTGGGTGGGCGTGAGGCGGATCAGACTCGCCAGGTGCTCGCGCTCCGGTGCCGACAAGTACCGCTGCTGGCGGAATCGGCGTTCCAGTTCGTAGGTCTGGGCCTTTGAAAAGAGTACGCGTCGCTTGCGCTTCTTGTGTGCCATGTTCGGATCGGACATGTTGGAGGGCTGGTCGTGTTCAGGGTCGTCGTCGTGCTCGATGTCAGCGTCGTCATTCTCCGGATCGACGTCGTCGTGGCGAGGATCCGTGATCGGCGGCGAACCCGCCGACGGGCCTGCGTAGGAGAGCTCCGATGCACGAGAAGTGCTGTCCGGACTGGCTTGCTGACCCACCACACCTACGACAATAACAATCTTTGTTAATTCTCTCGAAAAAATAGGTTTATCTTAAAACTAGATACAATAATGTAGGATGATCAAAAAAACCTACTTCGTGCGAGAGATAGGTTTGTATAAATACAAAAATTAACTCTTAAGTTGGCCAAATAGTTTACGGTGTGAAAAAGTAAATTAATGTGGAATAGTTTGTTACCCTCGCTAAGCTCGAGTGAAACCAAAACAAAACTGTTCGCACTCTCATCCAAATCTCCACTTAATCTGTATAGGGTAGCGCTCTATTTAACTGTAGTGGTAAGAATAAATAATGGATCGTGAAAAAATCATGGCACGTTACATTGTTCGTTTCACCCTTCGTATAGTGTTTCACACGGATATGGTAATGCGGGCTTGGGCGGGCGGCTGGGCGTGGTGCCGGGCGGGGGGTGCGCCACTCCTACCCCCCGGCAGCTGCTTTCAACCCTCCCGCTCACCTCCATAAGCGCATCCAGGAAATTTAATAAAAGTATCGCGTCACGACACGGGTTCTCCCTTTATCTTTGCGCTTACTTCATTGTGTGGGACAATCGGGGTGTTTTAATGCCTTGTTTGCTTTTAAACTGAAGCTAAGATTAAGATGATAGATGACAGTTTTAATTTTAATAGGCTCACCCTGGCCCGGAAAATGTGAATCCACTAAATGTGGCAATTAAATGGAAAAAAATATCATTAGATCGTGGTTCTATATAGGTTTTTTTCATAATGTGGCCATGTAATTAATGCTCTTACAATGACGTGTACGGCATCCAAATCTACAGTTCTATTCTATTCGAGTCACTGAGTCTCTCGAACCAGTGTAATAGGATTTTTAGTGCGCCTCAAAGAGGCTCCTTTCCTGTACAATTACAACTACAGATAATCCCAACCACCAAAGACCTATCGAACACAATAAAATCTATAACTACCGACGAATAATGAACAAATAGCGTCCCTAACAGCCACAAACATGTAATTGATCGCAGACAGCTGCTTAGGGCAGTGCTGGTGACAAATTCGTTCCGTCGCATCGCACCCCTGCCTGGGCTAAACTCAGCTAAACAATCACTGTTTGCTAGTTACCCTCAAATTGGCGTGAGGGGCGTGATCGGCAGCCCCAGCTAAGTTTAAATGCCGTTTTATTTTGGCTGTTTGACGCCATTACTGATGATCTTTGTACAACATTTAGAGATAAAGAAGACAGTTACATGAATGGCCTCATAGCTCAGTTGGTAGTAACCTTCTGTGCGTTAGGTCGTGGGTTCGATTCCCACCCAGGACAAACATTTGTGTGACAAACATAGATGTTTGTTCGGTGTCTGGGTGTTAATAGGTATTTGTTTACAAAAAAGTATATAAGTATTATATCAGTTGTCTGGTTCCCATGATATGCTTAGCTTACTTTGGGGCTAGATGGCGCTGTGTGAAATGACCACCAATATTAATATTTATTTAATGTAATGGCATTGTATGGCTATGTTTTATTGTTTCTATGTGATAGGATAAATTTGAATCGCGTATTTGGCATCTGTCAACAAGTAGAAATGCTCTATTTGCTAAAAGTATTTTTAATGTACCCACGTTTGTAAAATAAAATGACGTACGCGCGATCGATCTAACATATCTCCAAAATCGATCATTAGATACGATCGATGTTGTAAATCAATCCAGGACAAGTAGAATGATCACCAAAAGATAAGCGATAAAAATAATTAATGACAATAGCAGATTACCTGATGAAGGCACTCCACTGGAGGAGCATTTCAAAATATAATCTCGGCTCTCCACCGCACTACCGAATACACATTACATTCGAGTGGGTCAACTTATTCATGTATGATAATTCAACAACTTTGACAATGTGATAAAAAATATATGATGTGATTCCAACCGCTAAACTTCAGATTTGGTAAGTGTCTATTTGCGATATCGAGAGACGCCGAAAAACTAAATATGTATGTAGTGATTATTACAGACCTAAATTTAAACCCACAGATTATATCATTATCTATTTTAGTCATGTTAATAATAGTTTTTCAGAAGAAATTTAGACTTATGTTATTGTTATCCTAAAATATCAAATTTGGATTGAATATTTTTACTCTCCTGGTTTATTCCAACCAAACAAATAAATGTGGGGCCTCCTAAAAGATTTTTGGTTGAGTTTCGTTGGAAACAGAACCACCATTACCGAATGTGGCAATCTTATCAATTGTCCATCCGATAGGATAAAGATGTCATCAGATACGAGTTTACAAACTACACATTTTTGATAAAGCGCCGTTTGAGGTGATTATGCAAGCGAAGATGTTTCATCTCACGAAAACATTGGTGTCTGGTTCAGTTATCTAAACGTGGCTTGTGTTTTAATATCATTTCGATCGCATAATCTAAATGTATAATACTTACTTATTGTCTCCTAGTTATCCAAAGATTTCAAATTCAATAATACCTTCCTTGTATCCACATCACTACTTCAAATTGTTAATTATGTCAAATGACATCTAGAAAATAAATAATAAGTAAATACTGGTGGATATTTCACACAGCGCCATCTAGCCCCAAAGTAAGCTAAGTAAATAGCTTGTATCATGGAAAGCAGACAACTAATATAATACTTAAATCCTTTTTTTGTAAAAAGATACGTATAATATAATATTAACACCCAGACATAGAACAAAAGTTCGTCTAACAAATGTTTGTCCTGGGTGGGAATCGAACCCACGACCGACAGCCCAGAAGGCAGGGTTACTACCAACTGAGCTATGTGGCCAATCCAGAAAATTTTGGGCTACCCTAAATTATCACTAATTACAAAAAGAACTAACTTATTCACAAGACAGTATTTTAATTGATATTTACCATTGCTTTCATGATGATCCAAAGACAGCCAGGGCTGGTGATGCCTCAGCAGTTCATGGGAGTAGGGATGGTGTGGCGGCCCGTATGGCGGCATGTCCAAGGCGCATCCGCCCAGGGCTGAATGTGATGGTGTCGACTCCAAGCCCTTGCTCTCGTTCAGCCCCAAGATGTCGGAGATCTGGAACCCTGGCCGCTGTCCCGGCATCTTCATGCTGTCCAGTAGCCTGGAGACAAAAATACTAAAATTAAAAATGGATTTACCTATACTGGATGCATAGAATTAAATATAATTAACATGGAATAACATGTTATCAATAGAAAAAGACCAAAAGAATCTATGCGCTTACATTAGTACGATCAGAATGTATAGAAACTCTCATTGCTTGAGATTTTACTTAAAATTTACTTTGTTTCCGGAGCAATCTTACGTACCATTACCCATCGAAGGAATTTGGCATCTACTCTCGCTTGCTGATAATAAATTAGTGCAGTAGTAACATTATACGACAAATTGATAGATGAGTTTCTAAAAGAATATATATTTGTTTAGTTTCCTTTTACATTAATTTGATATCTACACTAATAAGTAAGATTGAAGTGTATGTTTGTAATGTCAAAATAACAGCTTTTTCCTAAATGTATACGAATTTATATATACGGACTGCCTGTCTATTTGTTCCGGCTTATCTCCGAAACGGTGCACCGATTTTGACGGGACTTTTATTGGCAGATAGCTGATGTTATAAAGTCTAACATAGGCTACTTTTACTAAGGTTAATTCACAAAAGTGAATTGTTGACACAGCTATTAGCTATTACAAGTCCGATACACCTTTATTTCTAAAAAAAAAATGTGAGCCGTCACGGGACGCCTGGCAGATGTGAAACATCGACATTATTTTGTAAAAGTAATATGCAACGCATGCCGTGGCGACGCGTCGCCACGCCAGAAATCGGTTTTACGTGCGGCTATAGATGTTTCACATCAAAAAACAGATAGGTATACCTTGTTACAACTTACAAGTATCGATAATGAATTACATAGAAACTAAGTACCCCATCACTAATAATGTTTATGATTTGTCGTAACCTTGAACGGACCAATTAGCGCTCATGCCATGGCGACGCGTCGTCAAGCCAGAAATCGGTTTTACGTGCGGCTATAGATGTTTCACATCAAAAACAGATAGGTATACCTTGTTACAACTTACAAGTATCGATAATGAATTACATAGAAACTAAGTACCCCATCACTAATAATGTTTATGATTTATCGTAACCTTGAACGGACCAATTAGCGCTCATGCCATGGCGACGCGTCGCCAAGCCAGAACTCGGTTTTACGTGCGGCTATAGATGTTTCACATCAAAAACAGATAGGTATACCTTGTTACAACTTACAAGTATCGATAATGAATTACATAGAAACTAAGTACCCCATCACTAATAATGTTTATGATTTATCGTAACCTTGAACGGACCAATTAGCGCTCATGCCATGGCGACGCGTCGCCAAGCCAGAAATCGGTTTTACGTGCGGCTATAGATGTTTCACATCAAAAATCTTTACTAACTTCAGAGCATCTTGAAGCACAATACCCATTCACACTTGCTTAATATAATTGTAAGAAAACATTCGAAATTCCTTCATCCATTATTGGTAAAGGACCTCTCAAGGAAACGTGACCGATATAAAGGGACTGTACCAAACAAGTCGCACAGTACCCGTCGTCTGTCTATTAATACATTAGTGTTATTACAGATATGTTCCCGAACGTGACACCGTCAATAGGCGGCCTCTAGACACTCTAGCAGGTTGTAAACACAACTATTAACGAGCTCTCACCGGAGAGGTGCAAAAACTGTCACATCTTATGGCACCGTTTGGATTCGAGATTAGTAAACGTATGTTGACGCAAAGAAATCACTCCACTTCGAGCTTTATGATTGGATTTTATAGAATGGAATTAATGAGAAGATGATTTATCGTATCACAAGATAACAGTAGGTGATTTCATGCTTACCAAATTTAGTTTCATATTATTAAGTAAGTATCTACCCCTATAGTCGTATCTATAAGGGAAGAAACATATAATAAAAATTGTAACTAACTGTTTAGAACTAATAGAAAAAATAATAGTTTTCCTGGCCTAACAGCTCAGTTGTTAGTAACCCTACCCTCTGCGCTCTACATCGTGGGTTCGATTCCCACCTAGGACAAACGTTTATTTTTTCTGTGTCTGGGTGCTAATGTGTATAATATGTATTTAAGGAAAAAGTACAAAAGTACATCAGTTGTCTGATCATACAAGCTGTGCTTAGCTTACTTTGGGCTAAATGGCAAGGGAATTTGTTTTATAATAGGTAGGGACGTCTATGTAAATTGTTTAAATGTAAATAAATGTAATTATTCAGTAAGTATAGTAGTTGCGAGTACAGGCTCAACAGTTGAACGCAGTGGGCCCACACTTCGGCACAGCCGGTTACGACCTAATCTATGTATTATATCAGTTGTCTGGTCTAGTTCCTAAAAAAAGGTATGCTTAGCTTACTTTTAAGGCTAATTGGCGCTGTGTGAAATGTCAAAAAAATATCTATGTATCGATAAAAGGTGTCATATAATCTACGTATACTTCTTCTTCTTCGAGTCACCGGTTCTGTCGAACCAGTGTGGTGAAAGGATTGTAAGTGCGCCTCAAAAAGGCTCCTTTCTTGCACTCGACACATGTCTTCGAATTTTTAGTTCTAGGACATGTCGGTCACAACATTCTTCATCCCCATCATCTGTCTCGGAAATTCTCAGCATATATAAAGTATAATTATGTTTGCATCAGGTTTTTAGATATGTAGAACTAAATTTCAGGCGACTGCGTAATTCGATCTTGAAATTCGAATACCACATTTGGGACATCCATTTTAAATTTAATTTTAAATAAAAAACCTGCAGTACGCTTTAACTCCATATTTCTTGGACTGAAATAAGCCTTTATATATCATTAAAACATTTTTATAGTACTGAACTGCGATTTTAATTTATGGGAAGGAAATGTTCCTACCCGTAAGAATAGTGTCTCGCCTTTGTAACAAATCTAATACTTTATATCGATCGATCGAATATGACGATTAACGGACGCTAATAATTACGACGACCGATTGACGAACCGAGGACGTCCTCTTAATATTGTAGTTTGAATAGACCGTCGGCGTGCAAATGGTTTACGATAAAAGGATTGTCATTACCTTATTACATGATTTCATTGAACCCCTAAACAATACAAAGCTAGATACCCAACCTACAATCAATTTTAAGTTCCCTAAAATACAACCGAGCATATTCGAGACTGACTATTTAAATATACGGACAAATAACTTATAAACGGAAATTGTTTTATCCTAATCGTTACTTAATTGTCTGATAGGTAGCTCACCCGGGGAAAGCGGACCGGAAAGCCGCCGGGTAGAGAGCCGGCAGGAAGGCCGGCCCCCACGGCGGCAGCAGGATGGGGCTCCACGCGAGCAGCGACGCCGGCGGCAGCAGCGGCGGCGGCGACCGCGCGCTCTCGCCTTCCTCACACTTCATCTCCCGACCGGGAGAGTTCGCCTTCGGAATAATGTTGCCGGCTGTAGAGACACACCCGCGCGACACGTGCTGCGCCCTGCGACGCTGCCTCCGCACTAAACAACCCTCGAGTGGTCCTCGGGGTGAAGCACACCCCGCGCCGCGCCGCCCTCGTGCCTCGACAGCCTACTCAGCCCCGGACTAGCTTTGAGGGTGCTCCATCGCGCCGCCAATAGCGGCGCCGCGCGCGCTGGGCGGGACTCCCTCCCGCCAATGGACGCGCGACCGAAGCCTTCCCAGCGAAAAAAAACTGGAGTATACACTTTGAATAGAGGAGCTTTTCGACGAAGCGCGTTATGTTATGTCGCTTTTTGTAATGAGTGAGTATTAAGCCCATTGTTGAGGCCGGGTACGTTATGGACGCCGCTCCAAATGTCCGGATAAAGTTTTTCATTTAGAGTGTTTTAATAAACCCCTGTAAGCCCATGTTTGGGTAGAATGTTATTTTTTTTTATATGAAAGCTCTATGTCGTGTTGCCCTTTATTGACTACGACGTCACAATATTGCAAGAGAAATAATTTCAATCAAATCAGTACTTCAGAAACCCCAGAATTCACATAGTTTCTAGAAATTATGAGATTTTTACGCGAATTTTACTAGACGCGTCTGGAGCGAAAAATTTTCACAATATCGTGTATAAAAATCGAATCGGTATAATTTTAACGCAATAAAATATTTAATTACCCACATTACCATTTTTTTACCCATGTAACTATGGGATTTCTTATTCTGGCACATAACAATTACTATTCTAAAATACTAAAGTATGTATGTAGTTATCGTTAATTGAATATCTTAACTAAACATCTGGCTTTTTATTTCAACATTTTATCTGTATAGCCGGTGGATCTGCATACCGGACCCTACCTTCTATTCGTCATCAATTTCAAAACAAGTTTAGCAAAGGCGCAAATCTCTTGCACATGTTCAAGTGTTTAACATTGTGTTGAAAAACAATACAAATTGTTGTAAAACTTCTAAGAACAGCTAGAAAAAACCCAGAGCTCTATTTTATGGCGTGCACGTGTGCGCTTCGATTGTCTCTAGTTCATCCATTTCAATGGATTCATTGGCGGTTTGTTGAAAACTCTTTAAGGCGCTTAACTTTTAATGTAAGTATTAATGATAATTTCTAAATAACAAATAAACCGTTGAACTTTCTTGTGCAAAGAATTACGCCTGAAGCCATGAGAGGCTTTTAATTCTAATATGATTCAGTAGATTAAGCGGTAGTTGGTAGGTTTTAAACAAAATTTTAGCAATTCAAACAAAAATCAATATATCAAAAGGATGAGAACGAAGCAATATATGTACTTAATATATCACTTAATATTTAACAATAATAGGTACCTATTGATTGTTTACAATAGGTTTTGAATCAAAAAATATAACACAGCTCTGCTGAACAAACGCGTCGATATCCATAGTTGTCGGTTTAAGCGATAAAAAAACAAAATGTTGTTTCCAGGTACACCAAAATGTACGCATTAGATGCTCCTATGCATCGTGCATACCATAAAGGGCAATAACAAAGGGCAATTATTTATATTGGGGCTCCCCTAAGTGGCGTACAGCGATCACGAAATGTTTAATTGACTTATTGAGAATGAGTTTTTAAAATATCTGCCGGTGAAATCGGCCTCATGCTCATCGCTTTGCAGTATAGTATAAGCAAAATTGTTATTTATACTTAAGACATTTTTTTTTAATATAAAAAAAATCTGCAGCATGTTCACACACGTCATACAGGCCATTTTACCACTCGAGATGGAGCTACGAACGACTCTACCATAAAGCACTCTTTACAAAGTTCTTTGTTTCAGAAAGTTTACATATATAATTACAAAAACTCAACTAAAAAATATATGTAAGGTGACAGCTATTTCAAATCACAGAAATTGATTCCAATTTTTTAATGGTAAAGCACTAAAAAGTTTCTAATAATGTTGGTAAATACTAAATACTCATGATCGATCAAATTAATAAGACAAAATAGAGGTATTCCGGATTATGAGGATCTATTTTAAGTATATTTTTATCGTATGACATTTTTCATTATACAATGAATCGCCCTTTATAATTAAACTCAATCTGAGGATAACGGGGCTGGATGTGCCCGTAGAACTGCCTAGTTGTAACAATAGCTAAGTTAACATATGACTGCATTTTTTTTCTTATACAATTACGGAACGAGCCGACGGCCCACCTCGGCCCATAACAACCAATGTGACTTGGGTCCTCCCCTACTACGTACGACAAGACCCAAGTCATCGTATGCACCCGTAACTCTGAGACGTGTAAGAATGTCTCATGTGCTGTAACTTCACCGGCAACCACACCTTTCAAACCGGAACGCAGTATAGCGAATGCGTTACTGCTTGGCGGCAGAAATGGGCATGATGGCAGTACTTCCCCGGACGAACTTGGCGTAAGTTCTACTGCTCTTAAACTCTGTTATTCGAAATAAATGAAATAAAATAAAAAAGTTTCTAGTTTTTAGCAGTGTTTTGTCTGCGGATTTGAGTTATGCTGCGGGAGGTAAAGCTGTGAGGGCCAGATTTGTGGGGCGGGCGGCGGCGGCAGGTGCGAGCGCCCTCCGTTACACGGGTCACTAGTCACTGAGCGATACGTTGCCGGCGATAAACTATATGGATTCATCACCACCTATACAAAACTGTATCAGCTGTAGAGATTCATAAGGTAGATCGGTACGCAATTATTTTGTTCGTGTATATGGCCTCACAGCTCAGTTGGTAGTAACCCTGCCTTCTGCGCTGTAGGTCGTGGGTTCGATTCCCACCCAGGACAAGTATTTGTATGACGAATATAGATGTTAGTTCTGTGTCTGCCGTCTGGGTACCAATACCTATGTATTATATGTATGTATTTACAAAAATGTATTTAAGTCAATTTTGACAATGATACGCCTGGTTACTAGTTCCTATGATATAAACTATTCCTCGCTTACTTTGGGGATAGATGGCGCGTGGGAAATGTCAGAAAAAAAATGACATGCTCTACCTCTACTTTGACGGCAAACCTAGAGGGTACTGACAGGTTTGCATTTGATTACATGTTACTGATGTTAGGCGACTATGATGGTGGCGCCAACAATCTCCTGAACTGGTTATCTGAGGCAGCCGGAACGCAATGTACCTAACATTTGGCTTAACGGCAGTTTTTGATCAAGTATTAGATAAGAAGTACGCTCTTATAACATGATCTTACTACAATGTTTCTTAAACAATAGAAGTATTTGCTCTTCAAAAACAAAACTTAATAAATATACCCTCTAGTACATATCCTAATTGTGCTACGCCCCAAATAAAAACTATAATGGAGTTATACGCAGTTGAATTCTAGTCATAATGTTTCATCATAAAATTATAAACTAAATCTCCGAGAACTTAGAATTTACCAGCAGAACCGGTTCACCAGATGTTTCGAACGCAACATGAATCAGTGAGGGTGGCTTTAATGAATTATTGTTGATGTTCAATCGCGGATTATATCCATCGATAACTATCTATACTTAGTTGAAATCATTAAATCAACCATAAAAACTACAATTAGGCACAGAAACATAATTGACAATGGTTCCGTATTTGCATCGGCTAATGATAAAATAATGGGGGCTGATAGCGGGCACGATAGAAATGTAATTTGTATAATAGTAGAATATTGTATTGAGGAACCGGTGCCGGTCGTACCACCCGCCGCCGGCTTGCAAGAAAAAACTACCCAAAACGGAACATAGCGAAGCCATTACACCGACGGCACTGTTCCCTGTCAAATTAGATGCCAACTTTTAGCATAACGTCTGGATTTATGATCTGAGAAATATACAACCGAAATTTGAATCGAAAGTTCGGAGCGCGCGACCGCAGTCGCGGCACCCGACATCAAAATTATGGAGTACCGCACCGACATTGTGACCTAGAAATAAATAGAGGAGGACGGATAGCACACGCAGCAGTCAGCGCCCGATGTGCTTAAAGGAAATTTACGACTGACGGAACTACTTTACACGAGTTGTGTGCGAGAGGCGAACTCGATGGTTTCACGAATATTTCGGTATGGCAATCTGGTTAGGCGCATCGGTCCTAAATGGGCGAAAGCACGCCAACCTGCGAAGAGGGCTTCGGAACCAATTAAGGGCTCCACGAAGGCATGGGAGAGCGCCAGGTGGTGGGTTACGAGCTCGATGGTACTCACTGTCGATTCATCGCCGGGACTGGAGTGCAGCACGCAACATTACCTGTCTGTATCCATCCAACCGTTGCTTTCTAAATATGCGTATAACATAATTTTACTGAATTTTGTATCTATTGAACGTGGATACAAATGTATTTGCCCGTAGAAATGTTCGTAAGTTCACTCTAACGACCGATGTACATGAAAGCGTTACGCTATACGACATAGATAAACTTTAGTACATGCAGATCACTTGTTTGATCTTTTTTTGTTATTTGCTATAGGCATTTGTTTATTTATTTTTTTACTAACATCACTTGTTCAAACAAGGTCGGACACAACTCACCACTAAAATCATCGGAGTCGTGGGTAGATTTCTTGCGCATCGCAATCTTTGTGGAAACAGTTATTTGATTGAGTAATTCACTTTTTTTAGGGGAGAGAGACGGAACTACTCAGCTGGTACTAAGCAGTCACCTTTACCCATAACGAACCAATTGGACTAATAAAATAGTATGAAAATAAATTTTATAAGCAAACTTAGCTAGGTCTTTCATTTATTCTTTGCTTGCCAATGAGAATGAATATAAAAAGGTGGGGGCTCTCGAATGACGCAAATAATATAAAGAGTCATCAGAGTTCCTTTAAAATGACGTCAATAGACTACTGTCTATTATAGAATTCATAAAAAAAATATTGATAAGTTTCAGGTTAAAACTACACATTACAAAACTACAGATTGACAGAACAGGAGCGCAAATGGAAAATATTGTGCATCAAAAACTGAGCTTTCTATAGCAATAAACATGATAATACTAACGGAATATTATTTCGCTCGCAAAACCATCGTATTTTTTAATTCGAATTAAAAAAATATTATGTGGAATGTAAATTTTTAAACTAAATTTTATTAAATGATGTAATAAACTTGGAGAGATTACCTGAGTTTGGGAGTGGGGAGGTATTGTACCTACTTTGATAAATTTGGTTGGAAGCTCAACATTCGAATAAGGGAACAAACTATAAGCCTCACCTTCATAATTTTCCGCAAATGTATATTTGTGGCGCAGAGGAAGCAATTTGAAGACAAAAATGTATTTTAATATATCTACCCTTGACTTACTTTACAGTTGTTTCAATTGCCGAAAGCAGGCCTATGTCCTAGCACTGAGGAAATAGAGGCAACGATGGCCTAATAGAGAAAGAAAAAATAAAGATATATTGACACGGATTCTAATTTAAATTATATCTACGCCTGTTATTTGCCGAATTTAATTTTTGCTTATTTCGTTCCCTATACTTATAAAGCATATTATTATTATTATTATTTTTTATGTAATGCATTTACGGAACGAGCCGACGGCCCACCTGGTGTTAAGTGGTAACCTCGGCCCATAACAACCGATGCGACTTGGGTCCTCCCTTACTAGGTACAACAAGACCCAAGTCGCATCGTATGCGCCCGTAAATGTGAGACGTGAAGGTGGAATGTCTCATGTGCCTGTAATTTCACCGGTAACCACACCTTTCAAACCGGAACACAGTAACGCGAATGCGTCACTGCTTGGCGGCAGAAAAGGGCATGGTGGCAGTACTTCCCCGGACGAACTTGGCGAGAGTTCTACTGCTCTTAAATGTTTTACCATAAACATTAACACAGATTTTAGTAATTAGATCTAGGTACCTACGTAAATAATTATATTTCTTTAAGCGCATGTAAGTTTTATGTTAAACGCGTGTTTCAGGAGTAAACTTCAGTCACGGAGATGACATACCTTTTTTTTCTCCATAAATATTACAATCTAGCGTAACCCCGCGGTGTTACCCGCGGTGATTAAGTCATCTCACGGGAACACTGCACTTTTTCGGGATCAAAGAAGCGTATGTTATTCCAGGATATGAGCTATCCTGGTCTTCTTCTTCTTCGAGTCACCGGTTCTGTCGAACCAGTGTGGTGAAAGGATTGTAAGTGCGCCTCAAAGAGGCTCCTTTCTTGCATTCGACACATGTCTTCGAATTTTTAGTTCTAGGGCATGTCAGTTTCCTCACGATGTTTTCCTTCACCGTTTTGAGAACGTGGTATCCTGGTAACTTTCATATAAATCCGTTGAGCCGTTTGAGCGTGATGCGCACAAACAAACTACAAACAGTCAATTTTTTTTTAATATATGTACGATTTTTTTATATGTATAGATAGATGTTCATGCCTGTGACAAGTTCGACTAGTCAGATTAATAAAACTTGAATGCGGATTCGTAATGGTATTGCGCTGCACAACACGCCAGTCAATTTAACCGCACTCAGGTAAATTCGCGAAATGTCCGACCTAGCATATTTCAACGACATGGATCGCGTGCATAATGCAGTCACAGTGCACTCCGCTTTAATGTGTTCTGTTGGAAATTATTATACAGCTCTCTATTTTAGTTACAATTTAACCGCTTACCATGCTAAGGATAAGGGTGGAAGACAATGCGGCTGTTATGTTTATAGGACTGAAGCCCGTTGTGGCTCATTTGCACTTTTTATACCCAATAAAGCTAAATCATGATTTTATTTGGTGATGGCTGCTCTGTTGTATTAAAGTTTCTAGTTCAAAAGTCAGGCGGTTACTAAGTTTTTGTGTCCTTTATGAAAATACTGTTGCGTTGATGTTGCATGGAGTTGCCTAGATCGCCACAAAGCACATACCTATATGCAAATATATGTGTGTTAGTTACCTACTAGAATGCGTTTGCCATTCTAGTAACTACAGAAAATGTTTTTTCTGCGACGTAATATAAAAATAAAAGTATTCTGCTGCTAATATCTTTGAAATAATTCTAAATGGATTTTTACCCAGTTTACGCAAAGTACCTGTTATATGGAGTGCCTTAGATGATGATAGAAAGTACTCACGCATATGAATTGTATCTGTAGTCATCTTCCATCTGCGGCTGGCGAGCTTGGTACGGATCGGCTCCGTACTCCGCCGGCATCATGGACCAGTTCTCACCGTAGTTATAATAGTCGTATCCCATCTCCCCCTCGCCCATCATTCTCATCATACACTCTCCCACACCACACTAAAGGCACCAATATCGCGTCAATATACGCTTAGATAACGTGAGCTTATTCCCACAGACGCGTTGTGACCGCGGGACTGCATCCGATCGTATCGACTGATCGATGCCTCAACTGTCCTTATCAATAAAATTGTATCGTTATCATATCTAACAGCTTTCCCCAGATAGGGACTTTTATACGAGCGGCGGCAACTAGCCGACGCCAATATTACAGATAGCTTTATCTGACTCAGATGTACTAATGCGGTGTTGTGGAATGCTATGAAATCCTGTAATGACATGTGATGGATTTACGATTTCAGGTAATGTTTCCTATCACTTTTTGTATAGAAAAATAAATAAATAATTAGTGTACATTTCCCACAGCCCCTTTTTAAGCATGGCTTGTACTGTGAGGTACCAGACGACTGATAGAATACTGTCTATTTTTTGTAAAAAATAATTAATACCCAGACATAGAATGAACATCTGTGTTCTGACGTCACACAAATGTTTGTCCTAAAATAAATGACTAGTTTGTAAAAAATATAGGTAACAATTGAATTCGCTAAACTCTCTAAATTTTAAGCCCCTAAACTTCTATCCACATCTAGTAGGTTTATTTAATTGTTTTATATATATTTTTTCCTTTTAATGCTTCTTCTCCCATATCTTTACTTAGTTTCTTTACCTTGGTACCTAATAACAATCCTCCTAAGCTTCAAAATAAGTAGAAGAAAATACTGAAATCAGATTTGCCATAAAGTATATTTACTGAAAGTAATCAACAATCTAATTTGGTAGAGCACAAAAGAACCAAAAATATCCTACACGTGGTTCAAAGTTACGCATAGAAAACGGGGTAAGTTCGGTGTATACAATCCGTCTTTTCATTTATTTAAGCCATTTTTCTTAAAGACAGTTTACATGGAAAGAAACAATATGTAAATGCGGAATCAAAATGTCAACAAATATATTTAAAACAATTCTTGAGTGTATAGACAGAACAATTTTTGAATACGTTCGAATACTTTATAGTACGTTAGTACTCTTTGCTACAGTCATGCTTTTCTAAAAACGACTCTTCTTCACTCTTCTCACTTCTCACTCTTCAATCTTAATCACTTATTTATAACTTATCTTATCTACATTTTAATTACCGTGGCGCGAAAAATTGCTTTCGAATATTTTGCAGTAGGCAGCTTTTACTTCTCAGTACTCACACTACGAGTACCAAGAGTTATTAAAGCAACTGAATAAAACATAAATTAAATTGTCACAAACGACAAAAAAAACATTTGACAGTGATGACAGCCACAAATATTGTAACAACCTAATTATAGTTACCTTTTTTGTTAGATTGCCAAAATGTGGTCCCCGTTGATGGAAACTTTGTCTGCTTCGCAATGTCAACGGAGTAGGTTCCAGGAGGCAAACCAAAGTTCAAACGTGTCACCTTGAGTATCATAAATCGACGAATGAATATTGAGCTACGATAATAAAACTGTGAGCTCCATGGAAATTTACGTTTTGATAGCCTCGTGTTTTTTATCGCAAAAAATACAAGTAGTGTCTAATACACCTAATTATTTCTAAGCTCCTAAAACGTCACGTTGTAAAGGAGCATTTTTGAAATGAATTGATGAATTGATTGATCAATAATTATTATTCTCGACGTGCATTATTAAGAGAATTTTATTTTTAGTTGCGAGTCGACTTCACATCAAAACATAAAGTTCATGTTTCGCGTATCTCCAAATAAATGTTCACCGACAGTGACCCCAAAACAACATATTAATATTCATTTTCTCTTAAATAGTAAACTTAAAATATTTCTTTATATTTATTTATAATAACACAAATAATTCCCATAAAAAAATAACACAACTCTCGAACGATGCTAGCAATCAGTAGCTCTAGCGCTCTATCAAACTTTTTAAATGACACCTACGCAATTAAAACTAACATTCCTTACAAAAATGTTCGTGTTTACCTCTGGTGGGACTCGAACCCACAATCCTCGGCTTAGGAGGCCGATGCCTTATCCATTGGGCCACAGAGGCTGTTGGCATACCGTTCGAACAGCGGAGCACATGCTCAGTGGGTTACGTCACGGTGTCGACGCGCGCCACTACAAGATAGTGGGCGGCCTTACCACACACACATTTATGTTATTTTGTTCAAACATCGATAGCGATTAGCTGTGACTTGTAAAATATTTACGACCATCAATGAAACTAATATGCCACTAATCGTGGGAAAATTGATAGACAATTTTATTTGGAGTAAAACAACGATTTGTTTTTGCAGCAGAACTATCAACAGAATAATATAATTTACATTATGATAAATAAACCAGAGGTCATTTGAAGTTTTCATTTTATTCTGTAGCTCCTAGTTAAAAAGTCGAACATACGTCGTTCTATTTCCATATCACGAAGGCGATAGGCGTAAGCGCCTAAGCGCACGTGTTGCTGTGTTCTAGTTTATGGTAGCGCTGCGCCGGCGCCGGTCGCGTCGCGTCGTGCTGATTGTAATGTCAGCAGTCAACAACTCCACCACCACTGTTTTAAGAATAATAATTGCATGTGCAACATTTTAATGTTATTAAAATGTCCATACGTCTAATTAAGAATTTCCTCTAGTTTCCGTCCTGTTGGAAATCTACCTCCGATTTTAACCGTTGCCAATACCAGCGACTGCTGGAGTAGAGTTGTCCACGGAGCGTAGAATAGTAAAACGGATACAAAACAGATTACCCAAGAGAGACAGCTGCATTACGAGAAAAATGAGGGCAAATTGTAAAGCCTCTGTAAAGTCTCTGGTGCGGCTAGGTGCCTAATATGAATGTCGCCGTCAGGAGAGAGAGCAAAACAAACAAAAGCTACGAAAAAGCTAAAGAAAACGTGTTCCTAGGGTCCAATAGCGTGGCTGGTTACCTAACAGGGTTCATACACGGGGAAGCCTTGCATTGGCGTATGCTGCTGGGTTTCTACACGACGGAGATTTAGCCTACCCTCCTTGAAATGATTAGCTGGTGGCCTGATTGACTAAAGTAGAGCGATTGACAACTGTATAAATTATATTATCGTAGAGGTTTCTATTATGTGTGCACACGCAGGTTTCAGTATATATGTCATGGACCAAGTGATTAATTAGGTCATTATTCATAATGCCAGGCAATATGAGAGTCATCAGTACGAGAGGACAATGTGATAATAACTATTGAAATAATTATTCGGCTGCGCTTCGGCGGCATGGACACAATTCAAACCTTACCTTTTTGGTAAGTTTGAACTGTGTCCATGCACAGCGGTGAGGCGCGTGCCGCAGCAGCGTCCGCCGAAACCCAGCAGTTATTTCGATAGCTATTATCACATTACCCTCTCATATTGGTCATTATTCATATATCCCGGGCATTATGTATAATGCCTAATTAATTACTTGGTTCATAACATATAAATATCGGACTTAATACAGCACGGTTCATTTTGGCTATATGGATAAATAAATATAATAATTGGTGGACATTTCAAACAGCGCCATCACCAAAGTAAGCTTAGTTTGTATCATGGGAACCATAAAACTTGTTTTTTTTTAAATAAATACATACATATAACACATATTGACACCCAGACACAGAAAATCATCTATATTCGTCTCACAAATATTTGTCCTGGTTGGGAATCGAACCCACGGCCTACAGCGCAGAAGGCAGGGTTACTACCACCCGAGCTGTCGAAATGGTAGGTATATCCCCGGATATATACAAGTGTAGAGGGATTTGCGAGAAAATCAATGTCATGCCTTAACCAGACAATATGGTCCAATGAGGAAACCGACATGACCTAGAACTAAAAAAAAAAAAAAAAATCGAAGACATGTGTCGAGTGCACGAAAGGAGCCTCTTTGCGGTGCACTTACAATTCTTTCACCACACTGGTTCGATAGAACCGGTGACTCGAAGAAGAAGAGGACCAGACAATAGGCTTTTTTTCGTTTAAATTCGTGTGTTGACAGCTACCAGGTAAATATAAAACTCATCCGTTTAATATATTATCCGTTGCCTGGTTGACGTTGATTTTCAGGTCATGCTGTATATCATTTCAAACGCATTAGGTGGCGCAAATGGTGCGCACGTTTCAAACGTACGATCATTACATTGTTACTAAATATATAAACCATATTTACTTGAACGGTTTTGAAAGGCCGCGATATTGCGCTATTTTCGTATATTTTATTTTCTAATGTAGCTCAGTTTTAATGAAAATGTTATGTTAGAAATTGCTTCTGCAATGCTTTGGCAACTTAGTTCAGCTTAGATAACATTTCATATAAGTATTTAATAGAGCGCTAGAGTCATACAACATTCGAGAGAGGATTTGAAATTTAAATATCTCAATGTCAGCAAACTAAATCTAATTTCATTTTTTTTTTCCTAATTGAAGAAGAGAGACAAATTTTAAGTAGAAATCTGTCAAACTTGGCATCCATAGTCAATTTTAGAAAGGACAGCAGCCACTACGGTTAAAATATAAAGGGAAGTAACGTAAAGTATAAGGGAAACAACAAAAAATAACAAAATTTAGGTAGAGTTCAATAAGTATGTCTCTTTCGGTTCATTATTATGAGAAAAGGGTGAGAGGAATTAAAATAAGTGGGTTGTTTCCAAAAAAATATTGATTTTATTGTTTTTTCAGATAATATATATCATTAGAGGCCATACTCTAACGAGTTAGTAAGTCATTTTAAAAACAAGTAAATTCAGGAACTTGATAGAAGCACATTAGGCCCTACAAGGTAATTTTTGCGATATTCTTTAGGTATTATTTACTGTAGTGACCAAATATGGATTTCTATAATCACTATTTTTAACAATAATTTGTATTCAAGGTATTCAGGGTTCAGTTCAAGCGTTCGTTACAAGTAATATATGGGCAGTGTTAGAAAAAAGTAAAAGTACTGTTTTATAATTTGTTGTGTATTATAATGATTTGCTACAAGAATATATTAAAATCTAATAAGCATTTGATTAATACAAAATTCACATATAACTTTAAATTATGTATCTATATATGCAATTATACTTAGATACTAACATTTTAAATTCCCCATACATATCAAGCCGGGAAATATATTCCGAATTATTTTGTTTTAAAGACTTAAGAGAAAAATAGACAAAATAATATACAGGGATATATAGATAAATAGGTTTTGCCAAAAATATATAGTCTGAGCAGCTATATCTATATACTATACAGGGTGGAACAGAAATATTATACAAATTAACATGATTCAGTATCTATATGGTATCAATTTCTAACAATTTAGATAATAACACATGAGGGCATTCTACTTTTAATAAGGAATAAATAAAAAAGTCTATTCAATTTATGTATGAATTGTATGAAGCGCTCGAAAACTTACATGACCGTTTTTCTAACTTGTTCAATTTCTTGTGGCAGCCCCTAAGCGAACCTGCTTGATATAAAGGTAGATAGATAAGTGAAGACTTCATAGGTCACCAAATCAAGACAATAATCATTAACTATGTATATACATCAGATTTAAACAATGGGTTCTACAACATGCATTAAAATATTGGTCTTACTGCTACGAAGCTATCTCTTACAGACGACATTTGGATGGATAAGGACTACTGGTCTTTATATAAATTACAATCTAAAAACACTGAAGCCAGCTAGTATAAGTTAAACTCTTTAATACTTAGTTTAGTATTTTCTAGTACAGTCTAGACTAATCTAGTCTAGTCCAGTCTAGTCAGGTCTAGTCTAGTCTAGTCCAGTCTAATATAGTATAGTATAGTCTAATCCAGTCTAGTCCCGTCGGGTCCGGTCTAGTCTAGTCTAGTCCGGTCTAGTCTAGTATAGTATAGTATAGTATCTATTTGTCCAGTCTACATGAATAGTGTACTATCTCTCCGTTGGGGTATCTGACGAATGCGCTCTGGTTGATGAATCGCTTCTTGCAAACCGGACACACGTTGCAGTCATTTATAATCACACTCTTTGACTCGTGGTACTGTTTCATGTCTTGTACCTGGAAATAATGTCAAAAAAAACTTTAGCTCCAAATTGTTTTACAGTTACGGAACGAGCCGACGGCCCACCTGTTGTTATGTGGTAACCTCTGCCCATAACAACCCATGTGACTTGGGTCCACCCCTACTAGGTATGACAAGACCCAAGTCGCATCGTATGCGCCCGTAACTCTGAGACGTGTAGGTGGAACGTCTCATGTGCGTGTAATTTCACCGGCAACCACACCTTTCAAACCGGAACACAGGAACGCGAATGCGTTACTGCTTGGCGACAGATGTGGGCATGGTGTCAGTACTTCCCTGGGACGAACTTGGCGTGAGTTCTACTGCTCTTACGCAATTTACTAATAAAGAAAATAATATGAGTACTTAACAAGAGTATTGAGTAAGAGTTATTTTGACATAGCACCGTTTTAGTTCAGACATTTTGTAACAAACTTCCTCTTTCATAGCTCTTTCTAGTCAAAATCGTGTCAAAATCCGTCGCGTGGTTTAGAAGAAGTAAGCGGTAAACAATAACTTACTTGCATGTGTTCGGCGTAAAGCAGTCCTTTGAGAATTTGGTTTTTTCGTTTCAATGTCAGTTGGTTGTCCAATGCGCTTTCCAGGAAATGTTTGAGCCGAGACAGAGGCACTGAATCCGGTAACACCGACAACGCCTGAAAGAAACGCAGAAAAACTTGAAAAATATATTTGTATGATGCAAAGTAATCGAGCATAATTGATTGCCAAACTGTTTGTTTCAAATTTCTTAGAAATTATATCTGAAATGATCTACCATTTATAGATACCGATGATGGGCGTTTAAAAGGCTTGTTAAAAGTGATGGAATTAGTTTTATGTTATATTTTTCAAAACCTTTTCAAACCTTGATGACAAATGCAAAGAGCCCAAATACGACAGAGTCATTCCGCCATTTTGTGTGGTCCGCCATATTGGATTTATAGTGACATCATTTTATTTTTCATATTCTTCTCAGCAAACCGATTCATTTTATACCCATATCATGGGAGTGTATAAAAATTTTGTGCGGTCCGCGATATTGGTTTTAGAATGACGTCACTTAGCTAACCATACACTGTCATCCAAACTAAACGCGTATGGCAAATTTCAGCTCCATCGGTTGCGGATAACTGCTTTAAAATTCAATTGCAAGATTTGCCCCAAACAAACGCAAGTTAAATGAAAGCTTGTAAAAATCTCTGTCATAGGCGCTATTCGAGCAGCATGATTTTCCATACAAGAGCCGTCTTCAGACCTGTTTCGGTGTCTTTGGGCGCCACTGTACCTTTGTCTGCATAGTGTACCCTATTCCGAGGACATACACGCCCCTTTACAGCGACAAAATGTATAATTTTAAGAAATTAAATATAGAATATAAGAAAATAGTAATTAGACTGATGACGAGACATATTTGTGCACTAAATTTATTATAATTTAATTTGTTATGTGTTTCATATATGAAAATAAATATATTCTATTCTATTCTATTCTATTGAGTTATAGGCACTCACTTTCATCGGCGCTATATCGACAGCATGTTTCTCCAGAATAGCAAGGGCCGTCTCCAGGTCCGGTTTGGAAGTGTTCGGGTGTCTCGGTACGTTGGCCAAGGGGCCCCCCAGCGCCCCGCCGCTCTCCGGATTCATGAGGATTCGCATCAGAGTGACGTATACGTCTTGGTTCTTTTCGTTCGCAGCGCACACGTTTTCGCAGTAGCGGATCGCTCTTTCTACGTCGCCTATAACAAGCAGTTGTTACGGGGTCCTCATAAGTGCACAGATAATTGAATATTTTTTGTTCAGTGGTCATATATATCAAGAACAAAATAATACGACTCATTTGCGCCCGTAACTCTGAGAGGTAAAGGTGGAATGTCTTACGTGCCTGTTATTCTAGCAACGGCTACTGGCATCTGTGAAGATGCTTGGGACATAATTTCTTAATGATACATGTACAGTTAAAGCGGCTGGCTTCAGAATATAGAGATCCGCCGCTACAACTGTACTGAATACTAGCTGCTCCCCGCTGGGAATAAGTCATCCCACGGGAACACTGCATTTATCCGGGATCAAAGAAGGTTATGTGTTATTCCAGGATATAAGCTATGCTGGTACCAAATTTCATCGAAATCCGTTCAACCGTTTGAGCGTGATGCGCGAACAAACAAACTTTTTATTTTTATTATGTTACCTATCTTAACGCGGTGATAACAGTTTATTATTTAAGTACACACACGGCACGTCTACAATTTTATTATATGTATACACTAGCTGTTGCGCGCGACTTCGTCCGCGTGGAATTCAGTTTTATCACTCACCCCCTATTTTACCCCTCGGAAAAGTACCCTATGTTACTCCTTGTTACATCAGCTATCTGCCAGTGAAAGTCCCGTCAAAATCGGTCCAGCCTTGTCATAGATTAGCCACAACAAACAGACAGACAAAAATTGAAAAAAAAAATGTTTTGGTATATGTACCGTGTATACATCCACATGCACTTAGTAAAAAGCGGTTATTTTAATATTACAAACAGACACTCCAATTTTATATATTTGTATAGATATAGATAGATAGATAGATATATTTACCTAGTATGAGTAGGTAGATGGCAAGCGCCTGCTCATGCCTGCCCAGTTTCCCCAAAACAACAGCGCGTTCCTCGAACAGGGTGTCGTTAGGGAAATGCAGCAGTACCCTCTCCGGGGTGTAGTGTGTCGACTTCTCCAGGAACGAGACCAGCTTCGCTTTCGTGTGCTGCAACTCCTCCTCGGTGGTGTTAGCCTTCGCCGTAATCTTCTCCCTGTACATGTTGACCAGGGCATCGTGGAACAGGGAATTGGTGTCGTTCCACGTATGTATCACGTGCTCCAAGTAAGGAATCACTAAGTTCTCGTGTTCTCTTAGCAAGAAGTCGAGGATTTTCGGCCGAGGCAAATTCTCCACTTCGATTATGTCTTCGGTGAATATCTTCAAGCCTTCCTCCGGGTGTTCCTTCAGGATCCAGTCGGAAAATTTAAATATTAGATTTATGTGTTCAGCGCCTGGAAAACAATTAGTTTTATTTTTTTTAGTTTGTCCGCAACAAATCGATTCGTAATAAAAAATAAACTACGCACAAAGATATGATATATTACTATTTTTTGAGTCGCTGGTTCTCTCGCTAGTGTCGTGAAAGGATATAAGTGTGCCTCAAAGAGATTCCTTTCGTGCACGTATGATATAAAACGGACACAAGAAGATAGTGGAAAAAAGCTACTTATACCTAGAATAGCCTCACAGCTCAGTTGGTACTAACCCTGCCTTAAGCGATGTAGCATGTAATATGGGTACCAGACAACTGATAAAATACTTATATCCATTTTTTTGTAAATACATACATGTAATACATTTGACACGCAGACACCGAATAAACATTAACAAATATCTGTCCTGGCTGGTAATCGAACTCACGACGTACAGCGCAGAAGGCGGAGTTACTACCAATTGAGCTTCTTGAGACAAAACGCAATCATGAGATCATACTTCCAGATGTCCTAGACAAAAAAATGCCTTACCTAGATGTTGTAGATAATTCTTCGTCCCTCTGTATCCTTCGAGACTGGAGTCTGGCTGTTTCGCTTGATCCCTAAGCAGTTCGAGAGCTTTATAGTGTTGTCCTTTGGTCTGGTACAGAATGATAAGTTCGCTGTGTTTCCCGTGATGTAACAACGTCCTCTCGGCTTCTTCCAGCCGGCAGTTGTTCAGACGCAGGAGGGGAGCCACGAATGCGTCGTTTGTCTGTGGGAGGGTTGATTCATATCAGCAGTAGAACCAAGAGCAGTAGAACCAAGAGCAGTAGAACCAAGAGCACTAGAACCAAGAGCACTAGAACCAAGAGCACTAGAACCAAGAGCAGTAGAACCAAGAGCATTAGAACCAAGAGCAGTAGAACCAAGAGCAGTAGAACCAAGAGCAGTAGAACCAAGAGCAGTAGAACTCGCCAAGTTCGTCCGGGGAAGTACTACCATGCCCATTTCTGCCGCCAAGCAGTAATGCATTCGCGTTACTGTGTTCTCGTTTGAAAGGTGTGGTTGCCGGTGAAATTACAGGCACATGAGACATTCGACCTACACGTGTCAGAGTTACGGACGCATACGGTGCGACTTGAGTCTTGTCGTACCTAGTAGGGGAGGACCCAAGTCGCATCGGCTGTTATGGGCCGAGGTTACCACTTACCATCAGGTGGATCAATTCAAATCATAGAGCGCGGTTAATCCCAGTTGAAAACTAATAACAAGGGTTTAGAGATTCACTGTTTACAGATTCAATTTTGTTACTGACTTGTTGTTTTATTCTGTATTTGGTTTCATATTATGCAATGACTCTGTCGGTTACTTATTTGATTAGTGTTTTCATTACTACTTGATTGGGATATTTAATTTGATGATTAAAACTGATTACTTATTATGTTTTATTTTTATATTTTTGATATTAAAATAATTAATTTAATGATATATTTTATTTCATGTTTTATTTTTTATTTTTATTGTAATTTTGTTTTGTTGAGTTGTGTTTACCTGTAAATAACACTTCAGCAAAGTGGTATCGATCAGTTCCATTTGCTGAGTGTAATTCCTCTGGCTACCTGCACTCTCTTGACTAGTATTAGCATCCGTCTTCTTTTGACTGGTACTGGCATCCGTTTTCTTTTCGGAATCCTCTCCGAGTTTAACCCTCAGTCCAACCAAATAGTTTATCAGAGCATTCAGTGCATCTTCCAAGTCCTTTCCCTTCTTTTTGGTCGCGTCTTCATAATCAGTTCTGGAGTCAAGTTCCGGGAATAGTTTCACGACGTCAGCGGGATCCGTGTTCAGTTTGAGGAACTCTTTCATAGACAGCGTGTACTTTTTGTCGTTGAACAGTTCCAGGGCGTGTAAGGTTTGGATTGAGTGAATTCTCTGTCGCCTTTCTTCCTCGGAACAATCCGAGAGGCCCTGTAGACAAATAAAAACGTGTAAATCCGACGTGCGACCGGAGTTTACTGATAAGAAACGCGCGTTTAATATATATTGGGCAATTTAACGACACTTTTTGGTAGCACTCTATTTCGCTCCCAAACTAATTTGGGAGCGCGGGTTGTTTATGAGAATGGATTGTTAACGAGCTCCGATATTCGATTGCAATGATATTGGATATAATTAACATAAATACAAGTATACCAGCCACGTTTTTAATTAAAAATGCACTTCACACTTTGGATGTTTGCTCGAATTTACAGATACAACACTTTTGTTTGAAAGATGTGATTGCCGGTGAAATTACAGACACATGAGATATTCCACCTTCACGTCGCAGGGCAACGGGCGCATATGCGACTTGATTTTTCCAATTCTTATTGCTTGTTGTGGGTAGAAGTTATCATTAAGCACCAGGTGGGCCGTCTGCTCGTATCGTAACGGAATAGAGCCAGCTAGTAAATAGATATTATCCGAAATGACTATATCAAGATATGTTTTATACATATATTTACACAATACATAACTCAAAAGGTTTAATGACTGACTGATTTTGGTTTCGGCAGAATACCAGTCTGTTTTTTTTGTTTATTTTACTGTTATCTATTTCTTATTTATTTTCCTTATGTTTGTAATGAATGATTTTCAGTGTTTAATTAAAATAAATAGATATGTACAGCAAGTAATGTAATATGTAATTAAAATTGTACCTAATGTGTTTCATCGGTAAATAAATTAATGTCTATCTTTTGTCAATACAACTTACTATTGCAAGGAGTGCAATGGTCTCCCTGCGATCTTTTTGTTCAATCGTAAAGGCCATCACTTCACACTGTCCACTCAATATAAAGAAATATCAGCCGCTATTGATATATTGATTGATTGATTATTGATTTATTGATAATTGATTGAAACAATACTCACTTCGATAAGTACAATAATTTTGGCCACATTTCCTTTGGGTCTAGTGCGAAACATCGAAACAATATGTAACTATTTTACAAATAAAAATATTCTGCACAATATCATTAACTCCCTATCTAAAGGTTATAACTATAAAGCACAGTGGGCATGATTTAGCTGATTAATTAGTTAATTTAAATTTAACTCTAATATGATAAGGGATATTTAGTACGACCGTCACAGAATAAGTCACAATTACAGTGACATTAAGAGAATCGCTAATCAAGTAAACTTACGAAGTATCGAAAGAGACTGATATTTCTAATATAATTTGATATTGAAATCACACATCAAACCCGACTCTTGAACAAAGTCAACTAGATGCCAAATATCCTGTTCATTTTCCTGTATATTTATCAAATGTTGAATTCTGGTATGAGTGTACTATTTAGGAAAACGCGGTACATATTGACTGGCCTCATAGCTCAGTTGGTTAGTAACCCTACTGTCTGCGCTGTAGGTCGTGGGTTCGATCCCCACTCAGGACAAACATTTATGTGACATTTGTAACATTGATGTTTGTTCTGTGTCTGGGTGTTAATATGTATTATATGTATGTATTTACAAAACGAAAATATATAAGTATTATATTAGTTATCTGGTTCCCATGATACAAGCTATGCTTAGTTTACTTTGGGGCTAGATGGCGCTGTGTGAAATGTCCACCATTATTTATTTATTTATGTTATCACTGGGATTGTAATCCTCCCAAGCGAACCCGTTACATAGATAACATATTTAAGTGAGAAAGTAACTGTCTGTCTGTCACATTTTCTTACTCTTCACCTTATTTACTGTGTCTGGGTGTTAATATGTAATAGTGTGTGCCTTACCAACAAATCTATAGCCGTTTGAAATTGTTTATCATCTAATAGATTGTCCAGCTGTTTATCAACGTCCACTGAACTGAGACACCAAATCTGGCCAACAGAGGCCACATATAACAATCCTCTCTTGCATCTGTAACATAATAAAGAGTATTTGTTGAGTACAATTATTTATATATCATAGTATTTTAAGAGCAGTAGAACTCTCGCCAAGTTCGTCCGGGGAAGTACTGCCACCATGCCCATTTCTGCCGCCAAGCAGTGAAGCATTCGCATTACTGTGTTCCGGTTTGAAAGGTGTAGTTTCCGGTGAAATTACAGGCACATGAGACATTCCACCTACACGTCTCAGAGTTGCGGACGCATACGATGCGACTTGGGTCTTGTCGTACCTAGTAGGGGAGGACCCAAGCCGCATCTCTTGTTATGGGCTGAGGTTACCACTTAACACCAGGTGGGCCGTCGGCTCGTTCCGTAACAGTATTACATAAAAAAAAAAAAAAAAAAAATTTCAAAACCAGCTTTTACCTTCAGACCCTGGCACCAGAGGGCTATAGTACCCACTCGTTAAGACAAGGCAACCCAAACACGAAGGAGTTTTAGCAGTTGAGGAGTTCCACCTTGTTTTATGACAATTTCAAACACTTACTTATACATGAGTCTTGCTCTGTTTGGTTCTGTAAGACTTTGTATGAAGCGCTCCGGTTCAACGGTCTTCACCAGCACTTTATCTTGCAACAGTCCCACAACGTATGGTTCATCCCAAACTGAAAATTAAATTAATAATTTAATATTAATATTAAAAGAATTAAATTTTAATTAAGGAAAACGAGGGAAAGTTTGCGAATCAAACCACACCTTTCAAACTGGGGTACAGTAACGCGAATACATTACTGCTTGATCTGCAAGTCAAAATTCAAGAAGTAAGGCAGACTGGCTTTATAGCTCAGTTGGTAAGTCTACCTTCTGTGATGTAGGTCGTCGGTTCGATTCCTACCCATGAAAATCATGTAAAGATCATATGTTTGTTCTGTGTCTGTGTGTTGATATAAAATAAATGTAGGTTATTTAAAAAAGTGTATATAAGTATATCTTTCAGTTGTTTGGTTTCCATAGTACAAGCTGTGCTAAGTTTGGGGCTAGATGGCGCTGTGAGAAATGTCCACCAATATTTAGCACAGGCCAGGTGCTGCTCTTCAAGACGCTTGGCATAGCTGCCTAGGGACGAGAGGCGTGTGTAGTTTCCGGTGAAATTACAGGCACATGACATTCCACCTTCTCGTCTCAGAGTTACGGGCGCATGCGACGTGACTTGATTCTTGTCGTACCTGAATAGGGGAGTAACCAAGTCGTATTGCTTGTTATGGGCAGAGATTACCACTTAACACCAGGTGGCCCATCTGCTCATTTCATAACTTTATCACATAAAAACCTTCTCCGGACCAATTAAGCATATAGTTGCCACTTGCTTATACAAAACTAGTCTACCATAATATTCTCAGAGCGGTGAAGGAAAACATCGTGAGACAATCGACATGTCCCAGAACCTATCTTCCATTCGAGTCATTGGTTCTCTCAAAACAGTGTGGTGAAAAGATTTAAGGTGCGCCTCAGAGAGGCTCCTTTCATGTACAATATATACTATATACTATACACATTTCCCAGAACCAAAAAGCGTGAAAGGAGCCTGTGAGGGGCACTTTAATCCTTTCACCACACTGATTAAAGAGAGCCAGCGACACGACTATTAATAGAGAAAGTAATGTAACACTTACCAACGCAAGCGGGCGCGTCTTCCCATTTGATAGACTGTTTTATCTCTATTTTGTTATCCTTGATCTCTTCCACAAACACGGAGGTCTGTTCACGGCCCAGTAAGAATGACGTCTCGTTATATTTAGCTATTGTCGGTTCCAGAGACTTTGAACTACTTATGGGGAACAGTTCTTTTGGTTTCCCCGATGAAAGCTATAAAATAAAAAACCAGGTATAACTACATAATAAATAAATATTGATGGATTTCATAACAGCCTCGTCTAGCCCTCAATTAAGCACAGCTTGTATGGGAACCAGATAGCTGATAGAATACTTATATACTTATTTTAAATACATATATTAACACTTAGATACAGAACAAACATCTATGTAGGTATGTCACCCAAATGTTTGTCCTCGGTGGGAATTGAACCTACACCCTACAGTGCAGAAGGCAGAGTCAGTAGCAACTGAGCTGTTACGCCAGTCAATACTACAACTTCTTCAATAATACAATAATTAATATTAGATAGATAGATAGATAATACTTTATTGACCACCATACATGGAAATTTCATAAAGATTAATATTTAAGCTAAGGTAATACAATGGGCGGCCTTATCGCTAACAGCGATTTCTTCCAGGCAACCTTTATTAGTGAAAGATTTGTAGAATCCTTGTAGTAGTTTCTGAGATTACTTCCTATGGTAACATTTGTATATAAACAATGGATGTTACCTCATGACATTAGGGTAGGTGAGTTCAAATAATACTTACATCATAGAGCATGTACTCTGCCTTGAATCCAACACACAGGAACTGTTGTCCCCAAGCCATTACTTTAGGCACGTCAGGTATGGTGTAGTCAAACAAATGTTGCTTGAATTCCCCATTCTTTCCATAGAAAAGTTGTATTTTCCTCCTCACAGCGACACAGAGACGAAGCACAGAACTCGACTCCCCGGTCATTGAAGTTGCAGGCTGAAAAAACATATAATTTTCATTATAATACTTACTACACCTAACATTTATACTGATGTGACCGAATCTGCAAGATTTTTATTTGCTATCCTTGATTAGGTTGGGCTAAATGCATAACAGGAGAAGAGAAAACGATTACCTTATTATCTAATGCGAAGAGTGAAGCACCTTTTGTCTTTTCAAATGTCTTGATAAGGCGGAAATTAACTCCATTTATACTGTATGTTGACAGAATATTATCTGTTAGACAGAGAAGCAGGTTGTCTTCTGCAAATATGGAGATAAGTTATTTTAATACACATATTCAAAAATGACTCCTTCAAAGCTACTCCTGCCTCAAATGTCAAAATAAGCAGATGATGACCTAGGGAAGCAAACAGACTAGCAGCAGAATACCAGAATCTGCTGCGACGAACAGGAGACATAACGCTGACTCCCGGCCTTTTTGCTGTTTCAGCACACATCACACAACATTCACCTTTTTAATAATATTGTTTGTTTTCATTGCTTGATTGTATTTAATATATGTGTGCTTTCTCCTTTGCACCTAAATATATAATATAATATAGCAAATAAATGCCTATGTCTACAATATAAGTGAAGCCACAAGATAACAATATATTTTGGAAAAAAATTGTATATAGCTACATACAAGTAGATTAAAGTACCAAATATATATTACATACATATATAGTACATAAACCAATAAGGAGTGCATGAAAGGAGCCTCTGAGACGCACTTTAATCCTTTCACCACAGGGGTGTTACACCGGTAGCAGCAGTACTAAACAGAAAGTACATTAGGGGTTTCTGGTCTGTTCTTCCCCATGGAGGGTCGGATAGAGTTTGAACAGGCATCAAACTTATCGATAAGTACGCGTGACTTTATGTTTTGAATATTGACGATTCCAAGCCATTTCTTTATGAATTCTATGGAAATAAAGTTTTTTACTTTGACTTTGGACTTTGGAACGTACTTCAATGTTTTTACAATATTAACATTTACCTGGTATCACTTCAATTTGCTGTATAGGTTTCTTACTGAAATTTTTGCAATAATTTAATATTTTAGCCTCATATTTCTGATTGTCATTGCCCGAAGACACAGAGTACAGCAACAAGTGGCCTTGTCGGGTACCCAACAGCAAGTTATCCTCTGAAAGAGCAAACATAAGTAATAAATAAGTTAAGTTTTTAACCTTCTTCCTCAGGAATAGGACAAATTCATGCTCCAATATAAGTAATATTACAACGAAGTATATTTATATACATTTTTGACATAATAATGAATGTTTAAATGTTTTTTTTTTTATATTACATTTTCTAAGATAATTTGAAGATATTCAGTGTGTCTTATATAAATATATTATCCATTTCCATGCATACATAGCCTTGAAGGGTTTCTTAGGACAAACGAAAACAAAACAGATGAGCACTGCAGACGATATTTTCGGTACAAGAAATCTCCAAAGATTGTTTATGATGTCTGCTAAAGGGTTAATTACTTAATGTTTTTTTTTGTAGGGAAGGTTTGGATGCTCTTACTTGCTTAAAGAGCACAGAAGTTAATTTAAGTAAACTGTTATTTAGTGTAAAGTACCCCATATTTAATTATACAAAATGACTTACCATAGGCCGCAATCGTTTCAATCTGTACTGAATTATGACTGATCAAATGGAATATTTCGTAAGCTTCGTGCATTTTTAAGAATTAGGTATATTACTACCCAGCGTTCAATGTAAATAATATCTATGAGCCACACCCCTGAAATTATTTTAAAATACTCTCAAACAAGACATGGTAGGAAGTATTAATTATTTTATCTAAAATTCACTGTACAAAAAGATTTAAATCACAAATTTTTACAAATAAAGAAAATAAAAACATTCCTTAAATGTTTGCCCATTCCGCACACAGTGTTATTGTTCAACCTGATACCGCACAACACGATAATGTACGTCTTGATTGATAATCTCAATGTATTGTAAAGAACAGCCTTAGTAGACCAATTCAGAGTGGTTCAATAAGACTTAATAGGGATATAAGACCAATAAAAATCCAGTTACTTTTAAAATGTTGTGTTGAGTGTGCAAGGCTATCAGCCCGTGTAACGGGTGTGTTATACCTACTTATTATTTACACAATAACTCTTGCCTTTATTACCTGCCTTAGATATGGCAAGTCAAATCCCAGATGGACTCAATATGGCATGAATATTGAATAGTCAGTCACCAAGCCAATACATACATAGACAGACTGAATATCGCATGCTAAATGCTTGCTTATTAGCACGTGTTAAAATTTTGTATGGTGTTAACTTATCTAAGTAATTACTACCTCAATAAGGAATTAGGCATCGGAAGTTGGCTGAGCAAGAGTTTCGGGGTTCGCACAATTGTTTTGTGTCCAAGAAAGGGTTGTGACAATCGAAGTCTTACACTTATGCCTAGCTCTCATTTGCCAGTGTCTGGAATGTAAAACGCGATAAGAAACTTCGTTCTAAAAATTGTACGAAGTATGACAGACTTCACAGGCCTTAATCATAGTCATTAATCCACGTACACGAGATTTATGCAGGAATCATTCCACTGCCGAAACAACATACTGCTAATGTAGAAGCCAAGCGTAGAACATCGAAATTTTTATACAAACTTGCAAAGAACTTATCACTCGTAACGTACTCTTTCACTTCTAGACAAGTTATACCTCAAACGGCCTCGTGTGTAGTATTTCGTGAGTAATGAATGCAGATTAATTCAGATAATTGTTTGAAGATATTTATTACATAACTAAATGTACATTTCGGTGTTATTGTAATAATAACTTCGTCACCTATTACATCAAATGACAGGTATAGCAATAGCGGCCAAGGATTTAAAGGAATTCGGAGATCTAATATAGATATGTTTTCAAAGGTGCTTTTTTTGGTTTTTGCGATTTATCTACTTACTATCCTGGCGCATCAACCCCGAAGCGAGTTTTCGCCTCCAACACTGAAGGACACCAACGTTCGCTATCCTGCCAATCCATCACTTGACATGTATTTATATCATTATATTTTTCGGATATACTTGTCCACCGGTTCATCCATTCAATCATTTTAATATATTTTATCGTATGACACACCCGCATTTTCATTATTTATTTACATTTTGTCTCTTTTAATGTTATTTGTATGTATTGTAATTGCGTAGTTATTACGCGGTATTCAGTCCGTCTGGAAATTGTGTATAGGTGTGGCGAGGCTCGTGCCACATACCGAATAGTGTAATAGGACTTTACACTTAGCTAACTCATTTACTTATTTTTTGTAATTAGCTACGATATTCTATTTCATCTATTTGAGCTACACAAGGGCATGATGTGAGGATAAATAGGTTTAAGTCCTGCAGAATGACAAAGATTGTAATGACTCCTTTGTTGAATTTCGTAAATTATGAATATAGGTTATTTAATAAATGATTTCAAGTAGGTACAGCACCATAATCAAATTTCTGTGCAGCGACAATGTTCGTAATTCCGATTTTTAATTTTCCAATGGCCGGCCGTTTCCTGTTTGGATAAGCACATGCACTTTCAACTAATTTGAAGCACCTACACAAAAGTATAATAATCAGATAAAATACAACAGTATTAAGATTGGATGTTCTAACAGCTATATTATATAGATAGAAGAACACTGCCGGGGAACGATTTCCATAGTAGAACTGTCCCTGAAAAATCAAAATCAGGGTAAAGACTATGTAAAAAAGTAAAAAAATAGAACTGTAACTTTAGGGATGTTATGTAATAAAAAAACCATGGCACTATTCATTTAATATTTACTTTATAATTATGTTATCTTTCATTCATAACTAACAACGATATGGGTGTTACGACGTTCTCAAATCGAGTAAAACGAAAACAAAATACAATTTTCACTCACTATTAAATTTTAATATTACAGCATTTGTAATAAGAGAAAATCCTTTACTTTTAAATAATTTATATACTTATGTCATAACTGCATTTTCAAACTATGCATTTAATAAGGTAATATTCTCATGTAAACGTGCACGCAAATCGTGAAAGTGACAATTTAGTTTAGTGGGGGGATATACATACAGACGTATTAACATCGCTTCAAACGTTCAGGTCACTAGTATGCATTCACTTTATACACACGAGGGTTCAATAGAAGCAACGTCCATTACAAAATTCATATTAGAAAGACTTAATAAAAAATATGCATAACTAAACTACAGCGTGCGGCGGCCGGCAGCGGTCGGCGGCGGTCGGCAGCGGTCGGCAGCGGCCGGCGGCGGCTGAACGCAGCGAGTCCGCTCCCGGCCGTCGCGTCGCGTCACGTCACGTCACGTCACGTCGCGTCTTCACAACGTAACATTATATATTTACACGAATTATAAAGGGGTGTTCAGCAAACCGATAGCCTTAACGACAACTAAGCTCCACTATGTGTGATTGCAAAAATGCGCCGAGCGCCTGCTCTTACGATACAATAATTTATTATAATTATTAGTACATATCGGTACATAATAATACACAAGATATTGTAATGGTCGAGGCCGAGGCCCCGGTGTTCTCGAGGCTTTACTCCTGAACGTGGCAAACTTCTGTCCGATTTACAATGCAAAGGCTGATTACAAAATTATTCATTTTATTTAATAAAGATGTCTTTAATACACGTGAAGTGAATAAATTTATATTTTCCGAACAAATATACGAATCAGTTAGATGGATAAGTAAGTATGCCCGCGGGATGTTTGTCTTGTATCGCCATCCAGCCGCCTCCAGAGAACGCGATGCTTACAGGAATCTGTCGCCGAGATGTAATCATATATACCCCGATAAGTTTACAGGTTTAGACTAAATCTACACCACGAATAAAAGATTTAGTTATTCTACTTATAGGTGTATTAACCTTTGCCTAATTTGTAAACTGTATGCCGAAAGTGCACAACGAAATATCTCGAATAGTACTTAAAAACTATGACAATGAAATTTATAGCATTACTTTTTTTAACATTGTCTCCATAAATGGCTACTAATTATTAATAGTGTTTATCAATGACAAATTTTACATTAAAAATATCATTTATTGAATATAGAATACAATATTATTGAAAAAACTATGTCGTTACACAGGACACCGACAGTGCTAAATACACGTAACAAGTATCCAGCATTGGATAATAGAAGGTACACTGCCAAAACTAAGATACAAGTTGCCGAGAAAACAAACATCTATTATATTTAGCATATCTAAATGTGAATATATGTATAATCTGAATTGTTTATACAAATACATAATTGAAATATATTATAAAATACCTGAGAGATCAGTTTACGCTAGATATAAAAAATTTACAAGAATGCTTCCTATTTTGCCACAATGTTCCATCTGTTATGTTTTATCGTTGATTTTACACCAGGCATACGTTTCGTACTCGCTCCAACAATAAATACGCTAATGCACTACTGCTGAATATGTTCCCCCTAACGGTTACACGGCCCAAGCAATATAACGCGGCTACTATAAGTATATCATGCGGCATCTCTCGACGGGTACCGACCGACGCGTGACTATCATTGCTCGACGACGCGCGACGCCGACAATTACATCGAAACAATATCGAGGGTAAACAAATGAATAAAAAATAAAACAATACAATTTATCCAGACGATAATCTGTCGTTTACCAAAATAAACATTAAAAAAAAAACCAGCATGAAAGGTATGTACATAAAGAGACAATTTGAGCTTACAAAAGTACAAATTAATCACATCGCGACGGTTCGGATTCTACAGCGGATTTACCCTTCTGACCGACTACGACAGCTGAAGCTTTATCGACAATTACACTAGTAGGGTATCACACGCGCGCCGCGGCCGTGCGCCCCTCTACGACGCGCCGCCCCCCGCGCCGGCGGCGCCCCCCGACCCGGCGCCCCCCGCGCCGGCAGCGCCCCCCGACCCGGCGCCGCTCGTGCTGCTCGCCGCCGCTGCGCTCTCACCTGCACACACCAATTATAAAACACTTATTAGATATATCTAAAAACTCAATTTCGTGTAAAGCACTAAGACTAAGGCAGTACTATTGCGATTCACTCGTCCGCCAGTTTCAAAGAGACGGTTGCGCTTCAAGTAATTTGAAGTACATAGAGTTGTAATGCCCACATTAAAAATAACAACATAACAGTATTGTAACATCTCTGTATATATATCATCATTGAGCTAATTTTCAAAGATGGATGAAAATCAGTGTACCTTCATCATTGTACCATTATCAATGGATGTAGTGGCTTTAAATATGTATGTACAGTGTTCATCCGTGGAAGTACTGCCACCATACCAGCTCCTGCCGCCAAGCAGTACTGTATACCAGTCAGAAGGGAGTCAGTGAAATTACATGCGTATAAGACGTTCTATTATCAAGAGACAGTGACAGGCCCATTTGCAGCAGACAACGACTGACGCAACTTGCGCAACTGTTGTCACTTAAATAATAAATAAATAAATAATGGTGGACATTGTCACACAGCGCCATCTAGCCCCAAAGTAAGCTAAGCATAGCTTGTATCATGGCAACCTGCCAACTGATATACATACTTATATACATTTCTTTTGTAAATACATACATATAATACATATTAACACCCAGACACAGAACAAACATCAATGTTACAAATGTCACATAAATGTTTGTCCTGAGTGGGGAACCCACTACCTACAGCGCAGAAGGTAGGGTTACTAACCAACTGAGCTATAAGGCCTACATGGGATATGTAATACCGTGGGCTTCGTGTTCGCGCGGCGCGTCCGCCGGCTGGTGGGGCGGCGGCGGTGCGCGCGGCTTCAGGAACTCGTTGAGTGAGGGCTGTATGCCGAGCTCGTACTCGGTGAAGTTGAATAGGGGCGGCAGGGAGCGGCCGTTGGGAAGCCGCGCGGTCGGCTCGCGCAGTTCGTCGAAGAAGCTGTGCGCGCACGCCTGCAGCGGGGACAGCCGCGCGCCCGGCGTGTACTCCAGCAGCCGGGACACCAGCGAGATCGCGTCCGGCGGAGTGCAAGCGCGGAACACCTGCCACCAGACCACATTCACACGTTACTTTCCAGTTGTATTCGTTGGTGAATAAGTAATCCCAGTGGTGGATTTCCACATTTCCCATGTATAGGCAATTGAAATTTTGCCGCCCTCACCTCTACAATTGTAAATTGTCAGTTCCTAGATTATCTTTTCGCTTCGCGTCGGTTCTCAAATTTGCCGCCCTAGGCTCAAGCCTACTTAACCTGCTGGTAAATCCGCCACTGAGTAATCCCCCGGGAGCACTGCACTTTTTCGCGATCAAAGTAGCCTATGTGTTAATCCAGAATAAGCTATCTTGGTACCAAATTTCATCCAAATCTATTCAGCCGTTTGAGCGTGAAAGAGTAACAAACATCCATACGTATAAACTTTCACGTTCATAATATTAGTAGGATACGACTTAGACAAATCTGTCGTTTGCAGCAACAAATCTAACCAAACTTATTGTTTTCATTTTTTATTATTTTTGTGTATAGTAAATAAGTATTCTTGTAGATTTCAATTTAAAGTAAATAACTGTGGAACCACTGCTTACTGGTTAAGGAGGTGGGCGCTGACTCTGCTACACAGTTAAATCTAACTTATTGTTTAATGTATGTTTTTAGTTCCAAATAAACTATTTGTATTTGTAATCTCGTACTAAAATTGCGGCCGGAGATGACTTGTTATGGAGCATAATTCCGTTAAATGTTTGGATAGTCTTTAATGTTGATTGGAGTGCGCTGAGGGGCCATCGCCGCGACAATACACTATCCTCAAACCCGACTTTAGCCATCCTTCTGTCCACATCCGTTCGTCCGGGCTTCATCATGTATAGCAGGATAACATCAATCGGTAAAAATTTTCAAAAAAAAAAATAAAAAAAGACAAGAAAAAAGAAAAAAGAAAGAAGACAAGCCTTTCATACGCAAGGCTACGCTGGTATTCTCAATGCCCTAAATAGTTAGCTATTATTGTCGTAAGCTAGTTAACTATCGCAATACAAATTTAAAGCAGTTCTTTCTCTGCCGGCTCGACCGGGTCTTTTTTTATCATATAATTTGAATATCATAAGGAATTAGTTACTAGAAGGTGTTAGCAGAGTTATTCGTAGAAAAACAAGGCGGCGACGAGATCATCCCTCGTCACGTCTACGTTCCCACGATGGATGTAACAATTTGAAATGAGGCGCCCACTGAGGCTCTGCCTAACTTTTCGGGGATAAAGGCGTGAATATATTTGTGTTTTAATAATAATGGACTATTAACTATTAGTCTCCTTTTCTTCCATCCATATATTTTAAGAACATCGGTTACTTACTAAAGCGACGGAATTTTTCTACTTGTAAGAAAGTCTTTTACCCATGACAAAAAAAGGAACCCTTTTAGAGGTTTCTTGTCTGTTCCTCATGGAGGGTCGGATAGGGTTTGAACAGGCGTCAAACTTAGCGATACGACGCGTGACCTTATGTTTTGAATATTATTGACGTTTCCAAGCCTTTATGAATTCTATGGAAATAAAGTTTTTGAGTTTGAAGCTATGACTGAAAGAAACATTTTAATTTTGTACTCGGAGCTGTTTTAATCAGGAACAAAATGTTATCACCTGTACAAGGCATTTGACTAAAATTACAACTGACATTGTTAATGGTTAGAATACAGGAAAAATCGACAAAATGATTTTGAGTTGTTCGATGTAGTTCTACCAGAGCTAGATGGCGAATTTTCTATGACATGATAAATTGAGATATTAATAGAAAGTAAACAAGTCGTTACGTCACGAATGCACACTGAACACCAAACAGTAGCCTGCGTACCGTATCGTGTTTCTGATAGGGAATGGCAAATTCTATGTCTACCGTGTAGAGCAAAGAGAGCATGGATACAATATTATAGTCTGTCACTTCTCCAGGCTTAAAGCTGTGATTTAAGGCGATGGTGGAGATTATAATTTGATGTACACGCGTCTTTTCCTCTCTCGAATGAATAAAAAGAGATTTAAATGTGAAGAAAAATATGGTGTAAACAGCACGTTATGGCCAGTTACAAATCACTTAGGTGCTAAAAATTATAGTGTCTATTCTATTGTCTTTCGGACACTAGTTTCTTCCTAGCTAATATTTAATTAGGATTAGTTTTTGTATGTTTTCATATTAATTTAGTTTCTTTTCCTTTTAAGTAATATTTATATCATTTGTAATTTTGTGGAGACAAAAACTTTTTCTTTCTTTGAATTCATTCACTAGAGAGAGAGAGCTATATATATGCCAACTAAAATAAATTCGAGTTAACGCAAGATTTTGGAAACGCTTCACAGATTCATACAAACAGCCACTCCTACACAGAAACTAGAGAGTACGACAGTCAGTTGATAATATTGTCACTGCGCAGTGAGTTGTAGTAAGAGACTGCATCAGCTGATTAGTGGTGCGTGTGGCTCTGTTCAAACGTGCCAAAGGCATACCACTCAGTTACTGGGCGCGAGATGCCTTCATTGTTATTTGATGGTATTAAGGTATAACTATATTCTCAAACAGTCCGAAAAGTCAGTCAAGAAATGGATTTTACATTATAACCGATAATGACCATTTTATCGTACATACTGTAATGTAAACAATTCTAAATAAATTGAGCTGTTTTGTAAATACAAAAAAAAAACTTTACTACTTATTATCATTATTATAACTATTGGGACACATTTTTAGCTACTAAATTACTGGCGACTCGATTAATTTAATCGCCTAGTAAGAACTAAGCATTAACTGACATATATCAGCTTTTGCTTAAATAGGCAAGCGAATTGAAGAAACGGTTAGCCGGGCTTGTTTCGGTAAAATGAGGCCCAAGCACGCGATACCGTTAGCAGGGTACCAAAGTCAAAATCAAAAATGTTATGTCCATAGATTTGATAAAGAAATGGCTTGGAAACGTCAACCGTTGGAGAAATAGGTATAACAGTCTGTTGTAAGATGGTTGAAGCAATGAAGGCATCCAGCCTAAGCGGTGTCTTACTCGAATTCTCTGGTGGTCAGTGGCAGACAGTGGCATTGACATACGCTCCAACATACACTGGAATGAGTCGCGATATTTAACATACAATTTGGACAACGGCAAAGTAAAAACCTTATTATGTGCTGAAATGTATTACACTAACTGGATTACCCGTTCCGATTCGTGCACAACCTCTCGATAAAGGAATAACATATAAACCGTGACAGAACTCATGTGTACGATACCTTTGCCCACGGATGACTCTTGATTTGTGGAAATTTGAATTCCGTGTAGTTTGGATTCATCTCTCGGATTTGTTCTCGTGTCGGTGTGCCCAATACCTGAAACATTCATAACAAGACGGTGTTAATAATTCATCCGGTGAAATTACATTCCACCTTCTAGTCTCGAGATTTAGGGGCGCATACGATGCGACTGAACCTTGTTGTACCTAGGTAGGGGAGGACCCAAGTCGGATTGCCTTTTATGGGCAGAGGCTACCACTTATCACCAGATGCGCCATCAGCTCGGTCAGTAACATTGCCAGATAAAAAAGTAGGTAACAGGAAATAATTCAATAAATGGTGACATTGGTAATACACACATACATTTTAATATAAAAAATCATATTTTTTTTATTTTTTATTTATTTATTAATATTACAAACCTTGATGATTTCGACCAGCTGGTCCACGCCCGAGTCGCCAGGGAATATTGGCTGACCCAGAAGTAGTTCGGCCACTACGCAACCAGCGCTCCAAACATCTGCACACAAGTACAAAAAATAACTTAATAAAACATCCATAATATCCTTCACTTAATGTAAAGTGTTTTGTATGTATAAAAATACTACTAATAATCGTGTTACTGGCTCTCTAACTAGATGGGTGAAGGATTAAAGTGCGATAAAGAGACCCCTTTCTTGCACTCAACATCTTCAATTTTTGGTTCTAGGACCAACATGTTGATCAATCTTTCCGCTGTTTTGAGAACGTAGTGCACATCATTTTTTCAAGTGAAAAACATATTTGACGCACGTCAGGATTTCAACCGGCAACCTCCGGATTGAAACTCGGCGTCTGTACCACAGGGCCGTTCCAGCACGCCCTTCGCTGTTTTTAAGAATTTTATTTATTTATTGGAAATTCTACATCATACACATTTAAATAAAATGGAAATATTCAAATAGTACGGCTAATTACAGATTTCCATGAAAGATATCAAATATATTGATGTGAAAACATAGTAAGATTCCACTTGCTATGTTTTCATGTCCTTAACTTAATTTGCTGGCTGGCCTCACAGCTCACTTGGTAGGAACCCTTCCTTCTGCGCTGTAGGTCATGGGTTCGATTCCCACCAGGACAAACATTTGTGTGACGAACATAGATGTATGTTCAGTGTCTGGGTGTTGATATGTATTATACGTATGTATTTATAAAAAGTATATAAGTATTATATCAGTTGTCTGGTTCCCATGATACAAGCTATGCTTGCTATGCTGAAATATCCACCAATATTTATATTATTTTAATTTACTACTAAAACGTAATCAAGCAGATTTATCAGTCATTTTAGTTTTATTTTGAAATTCAGCGCAAATAAAAAAAATACGTATTGAATATTGGGGGGGGGGGTAAACTGTTCATCCAGTTCCAGCTCCATTATCTACGATTCTTCTTGAAATTAAAAAAATATTTGATTAAATATAATAAAAATATTTATTATATAAAAATTAAAAAGGAATATATAGATAAATAAAATAATCAATAGTGCACAACTCACCGATTTTGGTGGTATAGTCAATGGCGCCGAATATGAGTTCGGGCGCTCTGTAGTACCGCGAGCATATGTACGAGACGTTAGGCTCGCCGCGGACGAGGTGCTTCGCGGAACCGAAGTCGCACAGCTTGAGCACGCCCGTCTTGGGATCGAGCAGCAGGTTCTGTGGCTTGATGTCCCGGTGGCAGATGCCCAGCGAGTGTATGTACGCGAGACTTCTGAACAACTGATACATGTATAGCTGGGGACAACACACACAATAATCATTACACAACATTACTTATTATTTTTGTAATCATGCAATGCCAGAGCCGGTTTCTCGTAACACAAGCGAAAAATGTTGCTTAAAAGGAGATTCCAAACCCAGAATGTTTCATTTATAAGTTAAAAAAAATAAAGAATTTATTTATTTATTATTTATTACTAGCTATACTCGTTGCTGATATTACAGTGGAGATTACACTGGAGTGTGATGCAGACATAGATTTAAGAGCAGTAGAACTCTCGAGAAAAAGAGAGAAAAAAAAAAGGAATCCCTCCATTAGGGGTTTCTTATCTGTTCTTCCCCATGAAGGGTCGGATAGGGTTTGAACAGGCATCAAACTTATCGATAAGTACGCGTGACCTTATGTTTTGAATATTGACGTTTCCAAGCCATTTCTTTATGAATTCTATGGAAATAAAGTTTTTGACTTTGACTTTGAGAAGTTCGTCCGGGAAAGTACTGCCACCACGCCCATTTCTGCCGCCAAGCTGTAACGCGTTCGCGTTACTGTGTTCCGGTTTGAAAGGTGTGGTTGCCGGTGAAATTACAGGCACACGAGACATTCCACCTACACGTCTCAGAGTTACGGGCGCATACGATGCGAATTTGGTCTCGTAGTACCTAGTAGGGGAGGACCCAAGTCGCATCGGTTGTGATGGGCCGAGGTTACCACTTAACACAAGGTGGGCCGTCGGCTCGTTCCGTAACTGTATCACATAAAAAAGACAGTGTGAGAGTTTAATGTACAAGTGGTTATGTTATAAACGGTGGTAACTGTATATTAAAATTGATTTTATTTATGATACAGTTATGAAACAAGCAGATGACAAAGGTGATATTAAGTGGTAACCTCTGCCAAACATAATAAGTTTAATTTATATATTCTATGGTCCCTGTTGTATCTGTTACAACATTACCGTTGCCCGAAATAAATAAAAATAAAAAAACAAGCATTGCGACTTGGGTCCAACGCCACTTAGGTACGACAACCAAGTCGCATCGCAGGCGCCCGTAACTCTGAGACGTGAAGGTGGAATGTCTCAAGTGCAAATAATGTCGTTATGAACCACACTGGATGTCCACAAGAGAATCCCTTCCTGCTTGGCGGCAGAAATGGGCATGGTGGCAGTATTCCCCGAACGAATTAGGCGTAAGTTTTACTGCTACAGTATCGCGCATTAAGGTGACTTACTGAGATATAAATGCATCCATTTTACGATGGCTATGTTATGCATTATGATTTAGTGTTAAATTGAGCAATTTAGTGTAAAATCTTTAGTCTGTTTTAACTTACTCACCTTACAATCATTATTTGGTTATGAATATAACTGATCACTTTCCTACCTTTATAAAACTAATCGGTATTGTTTGTTCGTCTTTGGAGTAGTGACGTGCGACTTTATACACAGTCTCCGGTATATACTCCAGCACCAAATTCAGGTACACTTCGTCTTTCTGCAATCACAAACAACACATTAAAATATCTTCATATCCACTAACATGAGATTAACATTGAGTGCGCTAGTATTATAACTTTACACTAAGGAGAGAGTCAAGGAGAGTTTGCCAATGTCATGTGGGATGTATTTCATGAATTATATTTTATTACTGATTATACTAAAACGAAATCGAAAAAAAAAAATACGAGCCGTCACGGGACGCCTGGCAGATGTGAAACATCGACATTATTTTGTAAAAGTAATATGCAACGCATGCCGTGGCGACGCGTCGCCATGCCAGAAATCGGTTTTACGTGCGGCTATAGATGTTTCACATCAAAAAAAACCCATCAATCATGTTATGAGTAAAATAAAAGCAGTAACCCTGTATGGTGACAAATTAAATGCAAAAAATGTAATAGTCGAATTTGTGGAGAATCCAAACTCAGTTTGCAAAAACTCACAAAATAAATTATCCGTATGAATAGGTTTCAAAGTTGGCCGTCGTCCAAAGGCTCTTTGGCTAAATGTTTATAGAATCTTCATTTGGTAGCCCGACCTTGAAAGGCACACATTAAAAATGCAACTGTAATTTCACCGTTCGTGTTTTGCTCCAGCGAACAGTTACCAGTATCGAAGTAATCCTTTTACAGATTTGTTTAGAGATAAACTACTAAATTTAGATTAGCCTTGACTATTGCGACTAATGTACCGCGTGTGTCATGTAGCTCGTTGAATACGCGAGGTCAGCCAGGAAGGTCTGTGCCTATTGCAAAATATTCGCTACGACTTCCAATTGCTTACATAAAACTTAACTTATAAGCTTACATTTTTAATGTGTGCATGCATGACTTTAACCTTTTTTTCTACAATATTTTACGAGTGCAAAAAAACCATGTAAACTGCAATTAATCTCAAAGCTGCTCCACAAATATAACAAAGTTAACAAGCAAGCCAAATTAAGTGTGAAAACACAACTCGATGACTCAACAGGGGAATAAACTGACATGTAGATGATGATGACAGTGAAAGAAGAACATGGACGGGCTCTCTCCGACATCAAGCACACGGCTGAAGGATTACTGCTCATGACGTGATAAGACTTGCGCTCAATTATGCACATTGCTTGACTTGACCGGCATATTAGCTTACCAAACAATACTTTTATATTGTAATAATTGTATAAATACGTACATGAATAAATATATACATATAATATATGTGTGAGAGTTGAAGTATCGTTTGGTAGTCTCTTTGCCTCATATAGAAAGGTAATTGTGCGTTAGCCTACTAGCGCAACAATCTGATTGGTTCTGTAAACATACTGCGACATCGAGAGACTGCATTGCGTTTAACATTGAGCTCACTGCCGAGGGCACTGCCGCCTTCCCCCAAATAAAACACACAAATAACACACCCTTAATAAAAGGTACATACATTTTATACATAAAACAATCGATCAAAGACAAAGTGCGGATAAAATCGATCAAAAAACGAGACACCTCATACAATCAATTAAACATCGACAGCATATTACTTATTGACAATATTATAATTGTTTATTATGCTATAAATAAAACAGGCAAATAAAAAGTTGTATCTACTGCTAAGCAAAATATAAAAGTGGATGAGACTCTCACCTTTTCTCCGCTGGAGTAAAAGAAATATTTCAATTTGACAATATTACAATGCTCCAGTCGTCGCATGATTTGAAGCTCTCGATTCTGAAACATGGATTTTATCAGTTTGTATCAACCAAAACCAAAATATAAAACATCCATAAACACAGACAAATCAGAAAAAAATATGATACACTTTAACGGATTTCCAATTAAACATTAAACCCATAAAGAAATGTAGAACGCTGTGAATGATTAGGCTCAATTTTAAATATACCAGACACATAAATATTTAACTACACAGGCGCGGGGCCACAGTAAATACAATTTTGAATCAAATCTTGCAACTAAATTTTATGCTAGTTCTGCAATCGAATGAGTTGAATGTTGCACACATTAGTATTGGCACAAGTGGCATTTATTCAAAGTAGGTTATCGAGTATTTGTATATATGTATATATTACCTTAAATCGTTTGTCCTGGAGCACCTTCTTGATGGCAATGAGTTCGCCGGTGTCGCACAGCTTGGCCTGGTAGACGACGCCGAAGCTGCCGTTACCGATGAGCTTCATGTCGGCATAGCTCACCTCCTGCGGCCTGTCGGGGCCTTGACCCGGCGTCGCCACCACAGTCGTCACCTTTGAGCCGTCCTTACCTGTAATGTACAAATACAACTATCAGATTTTTTAATATGATATAGTTACTGAACGAGCCGACGGCCCACCTGGTGGTAAGTGGTAACCTCGGCCCATAACAAGCGATGCGGCTATTATGGCTGTTATTAGTTTTTGTTCTGCTAGAGCTCTTCAAACTCTGACAGTGATATTTTCTGTCTTTAATTCGAATGCAAAAGTAAGCGTTTAAGATGTACGCTTCTATAAATATAACATTCTGCGTATTTAAATAAATAGAAAATAAATTACACCCGACAATTAGAAAAAAAAAACAATAAAATAAAAAAATGTGCAGAGTTTAAGTTTTGTTTTGTGAAAACGACAACGGATCTGAAGAATTAATGTTTTGTTTTCACTTAATTCAGATCAATTGAATCATGAACCTCAACGTTGAAAAAGTCAAGTCAAAGAGAAAATTTTGAAAAGAAACTTCTCAGTTTTTTTTTTTTTTTATATTATAAATAGGCAAACAGGCTTACGGCCCACCTGATGTTAAGCGGTCACCGCAGCCTATAGACGTCAGCAACACCCGGAGCATTACTGATGCGTTGCCTACCCTGGAGATTTCTTTTTATATTTCTCTTGAAGCTGCCCATGTCATACCTTGCCGGGAAGACCTCAAGAGGTAGCCCATTCCACAGCCTACAAGTATGCGGTAAGAATGTCCTCGTGAAACGAGTCGTCCGAGCCTGCCATGGTTCTATAATGTGTGGATGGGCCTTAATCCGGTTCCGAGAGGTACGATGAAAAAATTGAACAGATGAAGAGACCACATCGTAAATTACGGAAATCTACGCCTACGCTGATACTACGAAGGTTGTTAATATTGGAGTAAGTAGTCTTATCAAAACTTGTTTACTGAAGTTGGTGTCAAGCTGTACAGTTGAAAAGTTTTATTCATGCGTAACAGATCATCTCAAAGGCTAAGGTAACTACAGTCGACTGTTCTTAATACAGTTGCCAAGAAATGATGTACAAGATAGGTAAACTATTTCCGTACATTAGGGCCGATTTTCTAATCTTCAGATAAAATTTCTAATATTTAATGAACTATTATATGTTTTGCTATCTGGTGTTATCTTTCGTATAATTGGTTTTATATTTTTGACGTGACAACGTCTTATAATTCGATAGAGCCGGCTGCACGCACGAAAAAACATGACTCATGCGGCGTTACCTCGCTCTGAGGCGTTCCATGTAAGGCTTGTGCAAGTGCAAGCGAGAGCGCGGAACGAGCGACAAAGAAGCACAATCGAACACAATTCTTAAGACGTTGTCACGTTCAACTATCGTCAGTAAACCGACTTTACAGACAACCATTTTTTTTTTTATATCTCAAAAGCTCTGGGTGAGCGATTATTTCGATTTGAGCAATTGTTCCTACGATATTTTGGGTGTTCATTTTTGTCCTAATTATAATTAAGTCAAGGAAACCGTAACCCATCAAAGGGGCGGGCAAAGGATTCGTAAAATAAAGTTTATTCGACTAGTATTGAAAATCTCGATTTTGTGCTATCTATCGATAAATGTTTGTTTACCAGAAGAATGAAAATTCGTCTTTTAGAATAAAAGTTCACAAGGTCACTTTTTATAAATTAAATTAATTAAAATTAATAAATTAAAATAATATTAGGAATGAATTGCTTGCATGTTGAACATGGGATTATAAAACTATGATTATGTATATAAATGACCATATTAACAAGTTTTGTGTAGCATCATAATAAAACATTAAACAAAATAACTGGGTTTAGTCTGTGGTTAGTTAAATAACAAGTTGGCTATAGTCCACGCTGATAGAAAAATGGCTGACACGACAAATGAATGGCCTCTCTAATGCAATTGAGTAGTGACGTAAGTATTTATTCCATTTTACAGTAACATCCTACGAGTATGTAGTGGCGTGTTCGTTTTGTGAGGGTAATATAGATATCCAATGGGTGAAATGGAAATAATGCGACCGTATCTAGGTTTTTTTTTTAAATGTGATACAGTTACGGAACGAGCCGACGGCCCACCTGGTGTTAAGTGGTAACCTCTGCCCATAACAACCGATGCGACTTGGGTCCTCCCTTACTAGGTACGACAAGACCCAAGTCGCATCATATGCGCCCGTAACTCTGAGACGTGTAGGTGGAATGTCTCATGTGCCTGTAATTTCACCGGCAACCACACCTTTCAAACCGGAACACAGTAACGCGAACGCGTTACTGCTTGGCGGCAGAAATGGGCATGGTGGCAGTACTTCCCCGGACGAACTTGGCGAGAGTTCTACTGCTCTTAAAGTTAGGTACAGCGTTAGGTTCAAGAATTCTGTGTACAAGCTGCACATACCTGAATAAGAATCATTTTGAGCGGAAGGTTTCTCATTTTTTTCTGTCGCCATCAACATCACACGTCATTAAATATTAGAAAATAGTCATGATTAACTGATATTGTGAATTTTGATACATTTCCAAATCTTGGCCATCTGGACTTACGCCCTTTGCAAATAAACAAAGTTACAATTATATGAGTGTGCCAAGACCAAAGCGTCGTAGACGACTCATTCATATTAATGTCTAATACAAAAAAGTATATCCATGAAGTTTTCACCTAAGAAAATTATGGCTTCACCAGAAATTTTCCAGTAAGAAGCGAACGAATACAATAATAACTTTAAAATAACAGTTTTCCGACGTCTATAGTGTATTATTATTTATCCTAAACTTTCTGATAATAACAAGAATTTTAACCTTAAATAGAACAAACCTCGAGAATTATCGTGTAACAAATTTTACAATTAAAAATTTGGACGGCACTGTATGAACGGTAACATTGCCTAAAATAACAAAAATAATTTTTTGTTCTGTGTATCCGCGAGTTTATATTAGGAATGGCGAAACACAAGAGATAACATAATTGGTTTGTAGGTCATGAAATCGCGAATTAGCATTTTTTTTATGTATGTAGTTACGGAACGAGCCGACGGCCCACCTGGTGGTAAGTCGTAACCTCGGCCCATAACAACCGATGCGACTTGGGTCCTCTCCTACTAGGTACGACAGTACCCAAGTCGCATCGTATGCGCCCGTAACTATGAGACGTGTAGGTGGAATGTCTCATGTGCCTGTAATTTCACCGTCAACCACACCTTTCAAACCGGAACACAGTAACGCGAACGCGTTACTGCTCGGCCGCAGAAATGGGCATGGTGGCAGTACTTCCCCGGACGAACTTGGCGTGAGTTCTACTGCTCTTGAAAGCATATTATTAATTTAAGAAAAAACAACAACCGCTTATATCTGTGTAACCGATACTTTATTTGATTAGATAAATTTGACTTGTATACAGTCACAATCAACATAACAAACATAAATTAATTTCTACATAAAAAAACATAAATTTCAAAGTAATAGGACAATGTATAATCTTTACAACATTAATGTAAAAAAAATATTGTAGTGCCGTGGATAAGGTGTGCCTAAAATAGTAAGCCACACTATATGACCCATGGAGGGTCGGATAGGGTTTGAACAGGCATCAAACTTATCAATAAGTACGCGTGACCTTATGTTTTGAATATTGACGTTTCCAAGACATTTCTTTATGAATTCTATGGAAATAAAAGTTTTGACTTTGACTTTGACTATATTAATATCATCGTACTTTAACGGTGATACCACACATGACACGCAACACGGGTTAAATATACCAGCGTAGCTCACTAGGTTACTTTAAATAAATAGTTATTAGGCTATAGCTTGCCCACCTAATTTGCCCTTTGGGCCCTGCCTGAAAACCAGCGCTGTGCTCTTTTAGTGTGTGCAGCACTATGCTGAGACAGGGACCCTTTTTGGCCACTCAACATATTATTATATTGTTTTTAGTTATTAAGATGTGTTTAAGTAATACATTTCTTTAGTGTTGTTTTTGCAAAATAAATAATGTTTCTTTCTTTTCTTTCTAATTTTAGAAGATTAATTCAGAAATAAAGTAAAATAAACTAAAGTAGATATTATATGATTTGGAAGCAGGGCTGGTATACAACTTTCATACAGTTTTTGTATGAAAGTAACTTATAAATGGCAACGGTGACTAGAAACTAAATATTTGGGTATGTTTCTGATTCACTAGTTATTTCCCTATATCTGCAACAATACACACAGAAATAATCTTCGTTAACATGCAGATGAGATGACTTGTTCATTAAAATGAGCTTGAAATTGCTATTACAGAATGCAATTTCTAACGTTTCCGTTTAGGTAGCAGCATAATTACATGGTAATAGTAACGTCAACCAGAGATAAGATAAAGATGGAGATAATGTTGGTTGATATGTATACGGTCCGAGGTCAGAGGGTGAAGACGTAACGTCTCAAGTAGAGTGCGACGCAAACATGTCGGTCACGTGTCGACGTAGCTGACGATACCTGACTCTACGCCGACGGACGGTGGAAATATATGACTGGCCTCATAGCTCAGTTGGTTACTAACCCTACCTTCTGCGCTGTAGGTCGTGGGTTCGATCCCCACTCAGGACAAAAATTTATGTGACATTTGTAACATTGATGTTTGTTCTGTGTCTGGGTGTCAATATGTATTATATGTATGTATTTACAAAAGAAAAGTATAAAAGTATTATATTAGTTGTCTGGTTCCCATCATACAAGCTATGCATAGCTTACTTTGGGGCTAGATGGCGCTGTGTGAAATTTCCACCATTATTATTATTATTATTATTATATAGTACGTAATTGTTTTGCTCGTTTCCACCGTAGCAAATCTGTATTTAAAACATTTATACCACGTGGAAGGTTTTCCATTTCGAACGTATAACAAACAATGTTGCTATGTTCCATTTCATTAGCTTCAATATACAGGGTTTTTTGGTTTTTTTTTTTGATATTTTTTTCCGAATGCCCAATAGTTCTACTAAGACCCATTTCAAGGTTATCCATTCATTACCGGACACCCTGTATAAGAGATTGCTAGATTTATCAGGTAAGCACCTGGTCCGCAACTCCATTCTCGAATCATTTTCTTCAGCAACAACCTTACTGAATCCCGAAACTAATTACCCTATAAATAATAATTCCGACATTACGTCCAAAGTATGTACCGAGCGCACAACTTGAGAGCTAACAAATTATCATGCTCCTTCACAAACACAGCGACTTCATCTACGTAGAGCCCTCCACTTAGTAGTTTGGGTTCCTTATAACAAGTCTACAGGAGTCTGTTGAACCCGCTCTACAAAGTGCTCTCAAGTGCATTTCCACCTACTTAATTGGCCATTGCAAATTAGGGAAGCAAGCTACGATAGTAATTCGTAATCTCGTATAACTCAAAATGCTAGAATAGACAACTGATATAATACTTATATTACTATTTTTTTATAAATACACACGTATAATCAAACACCCAGACACAGAACAAATATCTATGTTCATCACATAAATTTTTGTCCTGGGTGGGAATTCGAACCCACGACCTACAGCACAGAAGGCAAGGGTCACTACCAACTGAGCTGTCAGACATGTCAAAAGACGAGCTCTCAATGAAAATTCCCTTAACACGTAGATATAGACGGCCGATGCGTTTCGTCGCGATGGGCTGTTACGTCAGCAGAATATTCTGGCTTTGGTCGCGTAAAAAACTTACCGGATAATACAACCATATAATTGGACAATTTGCTTTGTTCCTATAAGAAAAACAATTAATAATAATATACAAAAAAAAGCTAGACAGCAGTCACGACATACACTAAAATGCAAGGGGATGTATTACTAGCGGACCGCCCAGGCTTCGCACGGGTGCAACGCATATACAAATGTGGTGTCAGTGTGGAGTGACTAATAATATTACTTCTATGATTATACTATACTACAGGGTGTCTTTATATACAATGTTTACATCTGTTTTTTTTATGGGACAATACACTTCTTTTTTATAGTTTACTCAAAGTCTAAGAATAAGACAGAATTTTCAATGAAAGCTCTCAGTCAGCTTGATTTCTTCCGACATCTTGAACAATTATCGTCATATTACAAAAAAAAAATACAAAAACAATATTAAATTATAAGTATAAACCTTCCTCTTGAATCACTCTATCTATTGATGAAAACTGCATTAAAATTCGTTGCGTAGTATAAAAGAACTAAGCGTACATAGGGACAGACGGTGGGAAGCGACTTTGTTTTATACTATGTAGAGTAAACAGCACTGATAGAAGACAAGCTAGCGAGTAGTAACTCCAGCGACTCTTAATGCCTTTAATAAGTTCCATACATTATCTTGTAAGTAACCAAACTTATTTGGCGAGAGAAAATGAACAGCGTCACTCGACAAAGAGTAATTATGAAGTTAATTATGTGTTGACAATGTAGTGAAAATAATAACAGAGTATAAACTAGGGGAGTATACAAGTTGGAACACGAGTGGCTCGACCAAACACAGTGGGGATATGAAATATTCAACGTATTTACAAGGCACGGTTTGGCGACGCCTTCATTCTCATAATTATAGTATTTCAACGGGCAAGTTTCCTATTTTTTTATGTAATACATTTACGGAACGAGCCGACGGCCCACCTTTCCTTCAGTAAAAGCGTAAATTTTCCATTTTTATTATGTCCTACAGTATTAATATACAAAATGATTGATATGTACTATAGTCTGCACAAATTGTCACATTGTTTTTTTAAAGCGGGCTACTTAACTGATCAGTTGAACTGATGGTCTGTTGATATTTTGATTTGATTATCAGTTCAACTGTACTCTCATTTTTGCCTACACACGTACGTTTTAACTGAACAGTTCAACTGTTCAGTTACAACTGATCAACTGAAACTTAAGGTCTGTAACCCGCTTTAGAGTAGATAGATAATGGAAAATGTTCGATATTGTATCGATACATCGTTATTCGAATCATTGACGCGTGGAATTTAAAACCATGAAGGAAGGGCATGACCGTTGATGTCTTCCAGAAGTTTTTGGGATCATAACACGACACAATATGTTCGCAAAGATTGGTCAACACTCCACTATTTAGACCATTAGTGTATTGTGTCGCCCTTCCGTTCAGTACAGATTGAAGCAATAGAGGCACGTCAATTTGTTTACCATCACGGTCAACTCTATTATTGCTCAGTGGCGGAGGGCAAAGAAGTTTAGTAAAAACAGTGCGTTGTGGACACCTTTTGTGTTCAAAGGTAATTCATAATCAATGTTTATCATGAGAATGAGGGGCCGCCCAGTCTGTTGTACGTAACATATGCCTATATTTTGCAATTAAAGCAATTTCATCAAATAAAATACTACTCATGAACCCAATGTATTATATATGTATATATTTTCGTTGGTAGAGCTAATTATTGATTGATTATAATAATAAACATTATAAATGCGAAAGTTTGGATGGACGGATGTTAGTTACTCAAACAAGCTAAAACGGCTAACGAATCTGGACGACAGGTTATATCCTGGATTAACACAAAGGCTATACTTTAATCCCGGAAAAGTGCAGCGTTTCCGTGGGATGGCGGGGCGCAGCTAGTACTTCCTATAAACATTAACGCTTTAGAATAAAGTAACAGTAAAACGTTGACAGCCGCAACACAGACACGATAAAAACAAATATATGTACGTAAATATATGTAAAAGATTGATAACGTATGCAATATAAACGGGGAATGTAATTATATTAATGATGGCAACAGTGGAACAGCTCAGGGCTACGCCGCGCTGTCCCGCCGCACCCCAAGCAGCTCTTATTGACTCAGGCCCTAAGCGCACTCCACCTTTGTTTATCAGCTTTCTATCTGAGTAATACTCATTTCAATTTGTATCATGCACGAGTGTGACATGTGATATAGTTACAGAACGAGCCGACGGCCCACCTGGTGGTAAGTGGTAACCTCGGCCCATAACGACCGATGCGGCTTGGGTCCTCCCCTACTAGGTACGACAAGACCCAAGTCGCATCGTATACGTAACTATGAGACTTCTAGGTGGAATGTCTCATGTTTATCACCGGCAACCACACCTTTCAAACCGGAACACAGTAACGCCAACGCGTTACCGCTTGGCGGCTGAAATGGGCATGGTGGCAGTACTTCCCCGGACGAACTTGGCGAGAATTCTACTTCTACTATGCTATATCACCAAACATAACAGGCATGTTAGCATGTATAAACTTCTAACATGAGAATTATGTATTTAGTTATCATTATCATCGGTTACAGCCATAGCTATTTTTGTGCACATGATACGTAAAATTACAAAATAAAATATATTGAGTATTGTGTTCGTTCGTGCGTTTAGTGGTGAACTTTTCAACAGATCTAATTATATTAACCAGAAAGTGTTTCTTTGATATATCACACCAGAGGTCTGTTGTATATATATTATGTTCCCTTCCCTTCAAGCCCTAAAACATCCATTTATCGAAATCTAAACAAAAAAGTGGGCCATATGCTATTTCCGTAACATAAAAAATAATACATATAAGTTCAATAACTTTCTTACTATCCAATGTAAACGGAAAAAAAAACATTTTTCATCTCGAATTCTGAAATAAATTCACTAGAATTAATGAACTAATACAAAAAATTGCTACACGGCGTTCACATCAGGATGCTTATTGTTGCTAATTAGGTATACATGATGATTCAAATAAAATTATTCAAAGGTCTATTTTCAATAAAATTAAACTATTTTATAGTTTTGATGTCTCAATGTTATGTGTATAACCACAAACATGAAACCTGTGATAAAATACCTTAGCATCACATCTGTACAATTATATTATTCATGACACGAGTAGGGTATTCATATGAAGATGATAAAAATGCTTTTTTACAGGCAGCTTTTTACGCTCCAAAGTTATTTGCTGATGACTATTATGGGTATTTTATTTTGGTTCCTTTGTGTATTCATAATACAACAGATTTTTTTTAGATATATAGAAAATCTAACTAAAATACCTTAATTTTAGCTAAAGTTACGTCACTAAACTTTTACTCTTTGTAATATACGTTTGAAGTCTATCTAAAACGATTTTTTCATTATCTCGATTTTACCACAGATGTACCAAAAATTCAAGCTATTCCGCCAGACTAAATAAGATATTTGCGAGTCCTCTCTACCGGGAGGATGTCCAATATTTGCTTATAAAACTATCTCGCTCTACAAATTGGCCAACAGAGAGGACAATTTGTTGTAAGTTAAATTTAAACAGATCTATACGGGCATGTCAGAATCTTAACACTATATTTCGTGCAAACTGCACTAAATAATAATATTTACATTTAATAAACAATTTAATAAAAAAAAAAAAAAAAAAGATATTCCTCCTTCACGTTTCAGAGTTACGGGCGCATACGACTTGGGTATCGTATCTAGTAATGGAAGACCCAAGTCCCATCGGTTGTTATGGGCAGAGGTTACCACTCAAAACCAGGTGGGCCGTCGGCTCGTTCCGTAAATGTATCACATAAAAAAAAAACATTACATAAGTTAATGAAGCAATTATTAAGGCTGACACAAATATTTATTAGGAAAATGGCAATATTAATTTAAAAAAAATACGGAGTAGACGAAAAGCTTAACTAAATTTAAAAATAAACAAGCACGTTAAATAGAAATAAATGGAACCAAATATCTACATGTACAACACAGAGACCAGAAAAACACAACATCAAGTAATTCGCAATGGATGTCAGAAGGTTACAAAGCCATTGACGCGCTACGATAATCCTCCATCCAACCAACGTACATAGTTAAACAATTAACTGTTTAGAACTAGATCTAGGTATCTGCAATAAGTGGTTCCAGTTAAAGGATTGTCGCACATCTACAAGGTACGTGATAGAGACACAATCCACACACAGCCGAGCTAAGTGTCGTGCGCCACATCTAGCACTTACGATGTGAGGATGCAGCCTTCTTATCCGGAGCCGGCTCGGTCTTTTTAGGTGTATCCACTTCGCCTGCGTGATGCGCCAAAACAAAAGCAGCATTAGAACATTGACGGTGAACTGAACATACATATATACAAAAACACGAAATGTGATAAGTAGTCAACAGAGCTCGGTACTGAGTACAAACTCACTTAAAGTGCGTCGAAGTTTTTTACAGAAAGTTGAGAGACGGTCACGGGCGCGGCTCAGTTGACCGCTTTTATCGTTGTCAAGTAAACGTAGGAGCGCGGGCTCCGAGCGCGCGGTCGCCTCGCCGACGGGACGCACCGCGGAGTCGGATCCGTCGGCGACACCGCGGCTGTCGATACATACTGGGCCCGGACACTCCAGCTTGACAGAGAATCGCACTCGACCGCGAGACGGAATAGACTGGCGGTCGCGGGCGGGCGCCGCGCCGCACTCCCCCGCCCGACCCGATACATGTTTCACGGGTGCTAATTCAAACTTAGCGACAACACGCGTCATCCTAACATCTTATTGTCTATACCCACACTACAGTTATACACGACAAAAATAAGGACTCTCTCTCTCACTTCGTAATTATAGCAAAAATCAAAACTATCACTTTTATTTCAGATTACAGTTTCAATTACACTTTCAGATTAACTGATACTTTGAGTGGTTGTTGGGACGTTATTAACGACAAAAATAAGGACTCTCTCTCTCTCACTTCGTAATTATAGCAAAAATCAGAACTATCATTTTTGTTTCAGATTACAGTTTCAATTACACTTTCAGATTAACCGATACTTTGAGTGGTTGTTGGGACGTTATTAACGACAAAAATAAGGACTCTCTCACTTCGTAATTATAGCAAAAATCAGAACTATCATTTTTGTTTGTGATTACAGAGTTTCAATCAAGTCGAGTTCATCAAATTGGGACGGTATTATGCGTTTACCTGAGATGATCTTTAATGAAAGTCCCAACTGCATTCCATTTTGCCCTAATTCTAGAAATTTTGATTGAACCTATCGTTTTTTTTCTTTTTTTTTATGTGATTGAGATACGCAACGAGCCGACGGCCCACCTGGTGTTAAGTGGTAACCTCGGCCCATAACAATCGATGCGACTTGGGTCCTCTCCTACTTAGTATGACAAGACTCAAGTCGCATCGTATGCTCCCGTAACTCTGAGAGGTGTAGGTGTAGTCTCATGTGCCTGTAATAAAACCTATCGTTTGCTGTAATGAATGCTGCTACATATACAACTACTTTTGTTCTTCCTCGTTAATCCCTTCCGTGAAAGCATTTAATATGTGAAACTCAACTGGAAACAGAACAAAAACAATGACGCTAGATAAAGAATGTTACGACGCCTGTGATGGCATTTAGCTTTTGTAGTAATTTGACAGCCTAACTTGTAAAGATTAACATCGGAAGAGGTTTAATTGGTAACTTTAAAACAGTGTGATTTTCTAAAGAAGAAAACATATCAAAAAAAATTGTGAGCCGTCACGGGATGCCTGGCAGATGTGAAACATCGACATTATTTTGTAAAAGTAATATGCAACGCATGCCGTGGCGACGCGTCGCCACGCAAGAAATCGGTTTTACGTGCGGCTATAGATGTTTCACATCAAAACTTCCTCCATACTGTTGCAAAGTACACACACGATCGCTATCGCTATCGTATCGCGTCGCGTGTATGCGTGTCTAACTTTTTATACAGCAGGTGATAATTTACCTAGGACGTCATGTGGGATGAACTCGTAAATAATTCACAACTATAAATGTTTTAGTACACATAATGACAATACATAACCAATACAAACTATACACATTAACAGCGAGAAATATACGAAAATATTATTGAAAGGTACACAACATTGTGAGAGTACACGCCGCTTGAGAGCTGAACGCAAATAAGTTTTAAAAATATTACGTTTTTTTTGGTGGACATTTCACACAGCGCCATCTAGCCCCAAGTAAGCTAAGCATAGCTTGTATCACGGGAACCAGACAACTGATATAATACTTATATACATTTTCTTTTGTAAATACATACATATAATACATATTAACACCCAGACACAGAACAAACATCAATGTTACAAATGTCACATAAATGTTTGCCCTGAGTGGGGATCGAACCCACGACCTACAGCGCAGAAGGTAGGGTTACTAACCAACTGAGCTATGAGGCCAGTTAAAACACAAGCACAATTTTTTTGTGTAAATATGTAATGTACTAATCGATTATATTACTAGTACAAAGTGTATACAAAGGCAATTTTATTTCTAAGGGTTCTTTATTTTCCTCCTGATAAACCACGGATCAATAATTGTCTCTGTGTACATGCATGTAAGATTATGACGAATAAGCCGAATTACATGGCAACTATAGCAAAACAGAATGTGTAATTGAATTAACGTATGTTTTCATGGTCTCGGCTGTAGACAATTGTATTACAAATTTTGGCAACATTCGTTGTGTCGACACGCGAGCTCAGACACCAAGCACCTGATATTCGATACGCTTTCACCGTTTGCTAGCTACGTTACCGCTTAAAACGAAATGCCACTGAATATATAGTAAAACTTATAAAAATAATAATTATACAGATGAAAAGTTCAGCATGGCAAAAAAGGAAAGTATATAGGGAATAACCAAAGTAAATGTTCCATCTCATTTTCACTTTCCGCCAATAAAAAAGTGGAGTGGTCAACTTGAGTCGCTAATCTTACAATACAAAGTACATATTTTCGATTTTTAGGAACTCATTTAAAAATAGAAAAATCGCTATGTTAATTAACTTCATATTAAAATCTTAATGTTAAATTGAACATTTCTATAATCATGCGTTTTCTTAAAAATTATTTTATTATTCACGTAAACTTTATTTCCAAACACTGGAGACCACAATTGAAACGCTTTATTTTACGCTGTTATTAATAAACGTGAAAGGATATAACACATTATTTGCAATGGCGACGTAAATTATTAAGAACAAAGCTAAAGCAAAATAAAGGAAAACTTAATCATGCACACGTTGGAAATATTTGATTGCGTGCCAAAAGTAGGGTATTGTACAAATGTTGTTAAATTTATTAAATATAAATCTTTTCTTAAAGGAATGATGAAGTTTATACATTAAATCTAATTGTTTTGACCATGTTCATTCCGCAATTATATCGGGTGTTGCAAAATACTTATCAATTATAATAATGACCAATTAATAGAAAATGAATCATGAAACTTGCGATGCCTATTGTTCGTATTTATCTTTCCAATCTTTCGATTTATCGGAGAGGCCTTCGCTGATTTTAGTTACCAGCTGGGCTAACAGAATCTGTCTCATCGCCACATAACCAGAATGAAGTCAAATATTAATAACAAAAATGATTGTTGCTAAAAACAAAACGACTTGGGTGAATTTAAGAATGGCTTTAAAACAATTTTTTTGATACTGAAAATCGGCATATTGAATATTAATATTAAAATGAGTGGATACATTTCGTATCACCACATAAGTACTCTTAAATTATTTCATTATATATCTTTATCAAAACGAGCGCTTCGAAAGTATATGGTTACATTTGAGGTATCTTGGGATATGGCTACATTAGGTTTAAGTAACAGCTAGGTGTAGAGACATCAATAAGTTATAACATAAGGCGTAAAGCAAAACTTTAATTCTTCCGGTCGGAAGAGACATATCAGATAAAAATTTAAAAATCAATATAAGACCCTAATTGTGTGCAACTTTCCACAACTATTAGCAAGTTCTTCCCCATGAAGGGTCGGATAGGGTTTGAACAGGCATCAAACTTACCGATAAGTACGCGTGACCTTATGTTTTGAATATTGACGTTTCCAAGCCATTTCTTTATGAATTCTATGGAAATAAAAGTTTTAACTTTTTTATCAAACAAAAGTTATTTTAAAAATTTTGAATTCTCATCATTTTCTCCCTTACGTGGCCACCCAACCTTTAAAAGAGCAGCGCATCGGTTGCGCGCCCACATTGTTCCGTGTAAGCGACACCGGGTTTAGTACGGTGGTAGAGCACGCTGGCCGCCTTTGAATTGGAGCAAGGCCCTACAGTCGCAACACACTAACCACGTATAATGGGGGAACCGGTCCCGCCAGCTTCTATGACGCATCGTTCACCTTAGGAAACGTGCCTTCGTGTTGCTAACGTAGCTGTGTTGATGCTGTTTACTTTTTGATAAAATCTGTGATCACACTCATAGGGATAGATAGAACTAATAAACCAATCTAAATAATAATAATCTAAACATTTATGTGACATTTGTAACATTGATGTTTGTTCTGTGTCTGGGTGTTAATATGTATTATATGTATGTATTTACAAAAGAAAAGTATATAAGTATTATATCAGTTGTCTGGTTCCCATGATACAAGCTATGCTTAGCTTACTTTGGGCTAGATGGCGCTGTGTGAAATGTCCACCATTATATTATTATTATATATTCTATTATAATCCACACAAACAACCAACTGTTTGTAACTGGAACTTAATTTTATATACTTGTGCTCAAAATCTGATTCTAATGCGGTTTGCCATGAGATAGATTGATAGACAGACTGCCAACTAAGTTAATGTAATGACCTTTGATCTTTTTAATTTACGTATTTCGTTTCCTTTTTTTAGTGCGGTCAAATAAATCTATTTTCTTTCTTGTCTTATGTATAGATAGATACTTAATTTTACAATTTATCCAGAATTACTGCAATTACATATATTTTCATTGATGTATTTCGGATTCAACGGTATGGAATTTGGATGATCTACAGGCACATTATAGGATTCACAACACTTTTCAGGTTCCGATACCTTATTGACGTTTTTTTTCAAGGCGAATAATAGGCTAGTTTAATAAGGGTCTAATTGTAAACCACATAACGCCGTTGGGATGGTATTGATTTATTTTGTTGTGGACAGTGAGATCAATCTTCCCCCATGGAGGGTCGGATAGGGTTTGAACAGGCATCAAACTTATCGATAAGTACGCGTGACCTTATGTTTTAAATATTGACGTTTCCAATCCATTTCTTTATGAATTCTATGGAAATAAAGTTTTTGACTTTGACTTTGAATCACTTAATAGGTGCTTTTCTCTACTCAAAACTTATTCAGTTACAGAATAATAAATAGAAAAACGTACTTGAAGTTTTGAAGACTCTATGGTACTATGGCTATGATGCTAGGTAGAATAGAATATAATAAATACTTTTATACTTCAATACTTTTTTGTTTAAATAACACTTTACAACAAATACAGAACATAAAATGTTATAAAATTCAAAACGAAACTGATCAAAATAATAGAACAGCACACATTTTTAGAAAGTGAAAGGACTGCGAAGTGAAATAACGTCCGAGTAAATTACTCTACAGAATGCATTTCATTTCTAAACAGAGGAACACTTCTACCGCGGAGTAATAACATCCGCATACGTGTACTGTTTGGCTAATATTAAAACACGACGAAACAGGACAACGAATAATAACATTTCTAACAATTCTATAAAACTTAATTATTTCGTTCTTCTTCTTCGAGTCACCGGTTCTGTCGAACCAGTGTGGTGAAAGGATTGTAAGTGCGCCTCAAAGAGGCTCCTTTCGTGCACCCGACACATGTCTTCGAATTTTTAGTTCTAGGACATGCCGGTTTCCTCACGATATTTTCCTTCACCGTTTTGAGAACGTGGTATTGCGCACATAAATCTTTCAATGGAAAAACTCATAGGTGCACGTCGGGATTTGAACCGGCGACCTCCGGATTGAAACTCGGAGGTCAGTACCGCTAGACCACCACGCTATCATTGTTTCGTTGTAAATATGACACTGCACCTAATTATAGCGTAATATATATGACTCGGGTATAGTTTAAATAATTCTGGGCGTATTTCCAAAGCACGCAATGGACGTGACGTTTGTAATATGTGTCACATTTGCGAGTAATAATGCATTCCCTTCAAACAAAGATTTGTGATGGAGCTAAGAGACGCAAGAAAGCTAAACTAACCAGTTACAAAATTAAACTTTATGCACATTTTTTTATGTGATACAGTTACGTAACGAGCCGACGGCCCACCTGGTGTTAAGTGGTAACCTCTGCCTATAACAACCGATGTGACTCCCTAACTAGGTACGACAAGACCCAAGTCGCACCGTATGCGCCTGTAACTCTGAGACGTGTAGGTGGAATGTCTCTTGTGCCTGTAATTTCACCAGCAACTACACTTTTCAAGCTGGAACACAGTTACGCGAACGCGTTACTGCTTGGCGGCAGAAATGGGCATCGTGGCAGTACTACCCCGGACGAACTCGGCGAGAGTTCTACTGCTCTTAAAGATGTAAGATGGAAATAGAAAAGTGAATATCATAGAAGCGTTGACACAAACTCTGGTGTGTACTTCTCAATCTCCCCTCTAACTCATATCTAGATTTATCTTATCGTGACTTATGAAATAAAATGACGTATATATATTGTGGTTGTAAATTTTAACCGTCGATAGTTTTATCGACTCGATTCGATAAAACTTAAGTAAACACCTAGTATAAACCGCACAATTCGGATATTATGGAATTTAGCAACGCTAGTGATATATTTCAAAGCTTCCGCAGACATGAATGAACTAAGGTAAGACCAAAATAGCAACGTAATACGTACTTGGTTTGTCATTCCGCCAAGACATTTTGACTCTTCAAAACGAGAAAGACTTCGGACGTATTTCAGAATATATTGTAGGCACCGATCTAAATAAATAAATAAATAATGGTGGACATTTCACACAGCGCCATCTAACCCCAAAGTAAGCTAAGCATAGCTTGTATCATGGGAACCAGACAACTGATACTTATATACTTTTCTTTTGTAAATACATACATATAATACATATTAACACCCAGACACAGAACAAACATCAGTGTTACAAATGTCACATGTTTGTCCTGAGTGGGGATCGAACCCACGACCTACAGCGCAAAAGGTAGGGGTTACTAACCAACTGAGCTATGAGGCTAGTCAAAAAATGACATAACTAGTTCTTATTATAAGGAGGGTTAATCTTTCTAATCATCATTCTTTTTTTTTGGGGACAACAGTTATTAATCGTATGTAAAATCCTTTTCATGAATAAATGCACTTGTATTATTATTATTTCTTTATTATCTATTACTATCTCGATCTTAAAACACGTTACCTGGTTAAAGTAGATATCAGTAATACCGTTTTGTTATAAACTTAATTTGTAAACGATCTATTCCGTTGAATGCTTGATCGACAATTTAGAAACAAATTAGTAAAAAGTATATAACATTTATAGTAAAAATTTACATAAATCTTTTTATATATTTAAATTATTTGCTTCTAACCTACAATAAATTGATTAGGCACTATATATTATTAAATTATTCACATGCCCTGACGCTGCGATATATGCCCTATAAGTTAACCTTTCAATCAATGTTATTAACCATGTCTTATGTGAACAAACTTATCTTATTTGTGATGTTTTCGAGTGGTGATACCAATATCCAATGTAAAAATGGGTAGTGATAACCAAGAAGTATTGACATACCAGATTTAACTATAACCGACGCTGATTGCGTTGACTTCGTTCTGATAGGCTGACGCTCAGAGTTAACAGTGTAGGTGCCGCGTCTTCGCAACATCTCGGATATCCGGCAAACACAGCCGCACAGCAAAACGTCCTCATACCTGTTCAGGCCTCACAGATACACAAAAATCCACAACACACGGACGTAACTAAATAAATAATAGAAAAGTTTTCAATTAGCTCGCGCACCGGATAGCGACCGCGGCGACGCGATACAGAACCGAGGTAGTGGGTTAACGAACCGATCGGTAATTTTGCAACATGCACCGGCTTCGACGGTAACTCATGCGTTGACACGGGCCAGGAGCGAAAGGCGGCTCCGAAACTGAGAGTGCGCCGGCGGACTGAGAGTGCGCGAATGACAGAGCGGGGCGGTCGCGACACCGAGATAGCGAGATCGACGGTCGCCGATAACGTTACACAGTTGACTGATGATTAGTTACAGGAATTGATACACCCGATGCATATATGAATAAAAACCACTTATCTAATCTGCGGATCGAATGAGAGCACCTTTCCGTTACGCAATTCATTGTTCTTCTGTTCAACAATGTCACGTTATTTTTATCCGTCACATTTTTCACCATCAGAGAACTATTTCTAAGTAGTTTTAGGGAACCTTAATTAGAAATTATTAATATTTTATTAGGCTATTCAGATTAGCAGTAAGGGTACCCAGTAGTCTCGCTAAGAATATCTTAGCGAGACTAAACTGTTCCATTTATTATCCCGTAGTTCATATATACGCCGCAATAGTGTCATATAAGTGGAGCCTTGGTCTAAGAATCTAAATCATAAGTAAAATTTTCGCACAAACATTCTAAAACTTTCAACTAGTTTTCTTCTCGGGGGAGGAACTCGAACGGGTGACTGCGTTTTCCGTTTTAAAGCCAATCTTCTTCTTCGAGTCACCGGTTCTGTCGAACCAGTGTGATGAAAGGATTGTAAGTGCGCCTCAAAGAGGCTCCTTTCGTGCACTCGACACATGTCTTCGAATTTTTAGTTCTAGGACATGTCGGTTTCCTCACGATGTTTTCCTTCACTGTTTTGAGAACGTGGTATTGCGCACATAAATCTTTCAATCGAAAAACTCATAGGTGCACGTCGGGATTTGAACCGGCGACCTCCGGATTGAAACTCGGAGGTCAGTACCGCTAGACCACCACGCTCTCTGAAGAAGAAGAAGAAGTTAAAACCAATGAGATACAGAGACGAACATGATCAAAGAAATGTATATTAACATAACGTATGGTGTGCCCCGCGAAAGTGTGTATCAACAATCTCATTAGTAAGCCACGGATGGCAGTGTGGCAGTGTGGCGACGCCAAGGTTGCGTTGCTACTATATTAAAAATTCAGAGCTCGCGGCCACAAGGCGTTTAACCATGAAGAGATTGGTGAATTTTTTACACGTTAGCTCGATTCCACGCGGCCTACAAAACTGTTTAGAATGAGCGAAATATTACATGTTTTCAAATATTGATATATTGTCCTCAATACAGGTCCAGCCCAGTGTGTAGACCGCCGAACCATCTTGTATAAAAGTACCTTCTTCCAACATTACCACAATATTGTTTTGTGAACTTTTATTTAAGTTTGTAGATAAGAAAGAAAAGAAAGAAGACTTTCACACACACACTGTACACAACATCACAAAAACACAAAAAAAACCTAAGCAAAACATAAAATAAAACAAAAAGAATTTATTTGTATTTGTAAATTGTTGCCAATAAATATTTTTTCATTTCAAAAATAAATTAATTGTGTGCTGTACGTTACACACTGGGCAAGTATCTGAGTACAATATTATTGAGTATCAGCGCGCACATGTTACACCGAAAGACTTCAAAATCGTTTGGCTATAACGTTAATTTGTTTTCAATCAATAACACAATGTAAAAGCGCTGCTAACGAGATTATTTTCTTGATTTAATATTTTGGGGAATAGAACCCACGTCTATACAATAGTGATCTGATTTGTATTGAATGTTGGATAGGGAGGGATGCCCGCGCCGCGCCGCGCCGCGTCCCTGCGGGGCGTGACGTACTCGACCTATTTATCGTCGGGGCGTATTTATGGCGCCAACTTACAAGGACTATTCCATCATGGGATTTATCTGATCATATCTAACTATGGGATGAGTTACGTGTATTTAAGTATCATATATTCAATGGTTTTAAGCACCTATCGATGTATCGTCGATGCCATGCCATCAACGTATGGAAGATGTAAGTAAATATTGGAGGAAATTTGTACACAGCGCCACCTACCCCCAAACTAATCATAGATCGTATTATGGGAACCAAACAACAGGTGATATGTATACTTTTTGTAAATACACATATTATAGACAACACCCAAACACAGTACAAACTGTGTTAGTCACAAAAATGTTTGTCCTGGGTGGGAACCGAACCCACTACCTACAGAGCAGAAAGCAGAGTCTTTAGCAAATGAGCTGAGGCAAATCAATGAGCTCGGTCGACTGCGATCCGTTCCACACCAAATTGATCGGCTCTTCTAAAGATGACATAATGGCACTGACGTGGAGATTTCCTACTCCCTCTCTGCCGTCCTTTAACTAGAAAGCCGTTAACCCTCAAAAGGTCAATTTTGACTTTTTAGGAAATAGGAAGCGATACAGTTCAAAATTCTCTTTCTTTCTGTCTAAGAAACGTTTGTAAATTATAATTAGTCACGGAGATATAAAAAAATGGTAGGCCGTTAAGTGACGGATTTAAAAGGGATTAAAAAGAGTTTTCTGAATATATCTCAAAAACAACAATTTAGGCTCAAAGTATTTTTAGTTAAAGGACAGCAGCACTGCAAGCCACTGTCCGTTACAGACTTATCCGTCGATCAACGAATGCTATCACACAAAATCGATCACCAAGCGGTGGCATCGATCCTAAACCGATAACTTTAATATTTTTTCCCTTCGTTTTGATTGCAATAGGTAATTGTATTCATAATTGCGAAAGTTAAATAAATACAATACATAATTTAGCACGAGAGTTTTAGAGAATAAAGGCATCATCATAGATACTTTTAAGAGCAGTAGAACTCGCCAAGTTCGTCCGGGGAAGTACTGCCACCATGCCCCTTTCTGCCGCCAAGCAGTAACGCGTTCGCGTAACTGTGTTCCGGTTTGAAAGGTGTGGTTGCCGGTGAAATTACAGGCACACGAGACATTCCACCTACACGTCTCTTAGTTACGGGCGCATACGATGCGACTTGGGTATTGTCGTACCTAGTAGGGGAGGACCTAAGTCGCACACACTACACAAATAAATAGTGTAAAAACACAGTTGTTATTTTCTTTTTCTTTTTTATATAGAACGGATAGCATTATTGGGTGTGAATTGGGTGTGAATAAGTAGTTTAAGTTCATCAGTTTAAATTTTTATCATGTATAATTATATATTATTAGAAATGTTAAACCAACTTCAATAATTATCACTTGTGTAAGGGAAGGAACTGGTTGCCGACATACAGCTAACGCTAGTTCGGAAACCAGGGCTATAACAAAATTGTATAATGTGGTTTACTCAAATAAAGTATTTATTATTATTATTATTATTTTATCGATTGTTATGGGCCGAGGTTACCACTTACCACCAGGTGGGCCGTCAGCTCGTTCGGTAACTACATAACATAAAACAAAAAACTGCAATGTGTGGTGATAAGACTTCCCACACCGCGCTACGGATCTTATCCACACTTCTTCCGATCCATTTAGTTGCTTACAACCAGCTGAAAGGGACTGAGGGACTCTAGAAAGAACGATTTATTTTTAGAATGGTTATTTATGCCTTTACTCTAACCCTGGTAAATGCCTCGACGAATAATAAGTAGAGGCATTCTAGCATCGGTAATTAAGTGATAGGGTGTTCGCTTACAACGGCTTATGGATATAATAAATTATTATTAATAATGTGTAATTAATTTTATGGATCCATCATATTGGGTTTGTGGGAATAGCGTATTTTATCATCAAGTACCAAATCTCAAATAGCATGGCAACAAATGACATCGCGGGTTATCTATACAAATCAATAAAATTGGAGTGTCTGTTTGTAATATTAAAATAACCGCTTTTTACTAAGTGCATATGGATGTATACACGGTACATATACCAATACAACATTATTTTTAATTTTTGTCTGTCTGTCTGTTTGTTCCAGTTAATCTCTGAAATGGCTGGACCTATTTTGACGGGACCTTCACTGGCAGATAGCTGATGTAACAAGGAGTAACTTAGGCTACTTTTCCGATGGGTAAAATAGGGGTGCGTGATAAAACCGAATTCACGCGGATGAAGTCGCCGGCTAGTTTAAAATAATTATAGTCCCAATGGAACGCCCAGATTTGTTGGTAACTTCGTTGGTACAAGATTTATTCTGGCTGTCGGATTTAAAGGAATGAACCTCAAGTACCGGAAGAAAGTGTAAGCCGAATTATTCGCGAGAAACAATGGTGTCGACGAGCTCACCACTCGAGACGTCTACGTTCCAACGATAGTGTAACCCACAACGTGACAAGTGAGAGCGTGGTGGTCTAGCGGTACTGACCCCCGAGTTACAATCCGGAGGTCGCCGGTTCACATCCCGACGTGCACCTATGACTTTTTCGATTGAAAAATCTATGTGCGCAATACCACGTTCTTAAAACGGTGAAGGAAATCATCGTGAGGAAACCGACATGTCCTAGAACTAAAAATTCGAAGACATGTGTCGAGTGCACGAAAGGAGCCTCTTTGAGGCGCACTTACAATCCTTTCACCACACTGGTTCGACAGAACCGGTGATCGAAGAAGAAGAAGAACGTGACAAGTGGCTCACTGAAGCTCTGCTACCCTTCGGGGATAAAGGCGTGAATCTATGTATGTAATGGAAACGTTCAGAGTGCATCCCGCACCAACAAGTTAAGCTCGGTAGGAAGGAAGCATTCAGTTAGAAACGCCACTAATGGTCTGGTATGTTCAATTGGTAACCGTCCTGGTAGTATTTATGACTGATCGATGTGTTAAAACGACCGGGTCACTTCAAATGGAAAAGTTTAGAATGAGGAGCCACCATGCGCGGTTTTTGACTTTTATGTCAATGTCCCCTAGCTTCTGAAGGTCGATAATCTTGACCTCAATGACCTCCAAAGTTTATGACTATCGACTACTGTGGGGAGGTGCTATAGTGCGTTTCAACGACAACGAATTTCAATATTATAATTTTCGTAACTAGCATAGGGCTGCAATGGAAAGTGTAGAACAGGTATACTAAATCTTTTCATCCCTGTGTCTGCTACCTATCTACTATAGTGTTTGCCATAAATATCAAAACATAAAAAGATCTCAGAAGCGACTCTACATATTAGTAAAAAGTAAAGTATATAATAAATAAATAAATAATGGTGGACATTTCACACAGCGCCATCTAGCCCCAAAGTAAGCTAAGCATAGCTTGTATCATGGCAACCAGCCAACTGATATAATACATATATACTTTTCTTTTGTAAATACATACATATAATATATATTAAAACCCAGACACAGAACAAACATCAATGTTACAAATGTCACATAAATGTTTGTCCTGAGTGGGGATCGAACCCACGACCTACAGCGCAGAAGGTAGGGTTACTAACCAACTGAGCTATAAGGCCAGTCGAATAACTATAAGTATTGTATCAGTTGTCTGGTTCCCATAACATAAGCTATGCTTAGCTTACTTTAGGGCTAGATGGCGCTGTGTGAAATGTCCACCAATATTCTTCCACGTGTTGTTCCTTGCGTCTCTGTCTAAAACTATATCGTGGTAGGAGTAAGGGGACGTGCTTTAAGGATTGTATGACGCATTATTAACAGGTTTATTACAGAATTTGTAGTTTATAAAAATTCTAATGTTAAGGCATGATTCTAATAGAACAAGGTTAGTTTTTTATGCGAATAATCCGCAACGGTTGTACGAAAAGCTTGTCCTTGACCTTAAGGTGATAGCATATATCGATGTATTGTTATATATCGCGGCACGTGCCTCGTTTTCCGACCGCTTTGTACATTGATTTGTAGGCGTATGCGCTGTATTCTTTTTATTCATATAGGAATTTAGAAATATATAAAATTCAAAGTCGGCAATTATATTTAAAATGAAGTAGTGACAGTAAAAGTTGTAGCTTGTTCCCCGATCTAAAATTGATCCCGTATTATCAGTGCTTATATCTTAATTATTTCAATTTCCGACTCATCCTGTTTGATCAGATTATACAGGGTGTCCGGTAATGACTGGATAACCTTGAAATGGGTCTTAGTAGAACTATTGGGCATTCGGAAAGAAATATCATATAACTGGATTCAATTCTGACAAACATTTGTGTAATGAGCATTACTTTTACCTTGGAATATTGCTCCGGAAACTATTCCTTGTTCAGGGTATGTGCTACTTGCTTATTAGTTTTAATAATCTAAAGCGGCCCATTAATCCACATACTGTGCATACCAAAATAAAAGTTAATTAAATTAATGACATAAAAAAAATTGTGCCTGCCTCAGGATCCTAATCTGTGAGTTATAAAAATGAAATTGATATGCTCTTGCCTAAGTTGTCTACATTTGTATTAGACTTATCTAAGTGCATATATTTATGTCAAAAGATGAATAAATCAATACAAAGTTTCTTAAAATGTAGTAAATATTGATTTATTTATTTATTTATTATTGCACACATGTAGAACTTATTAATTAAATTAAGAAGAACATCACATGTACCCTGCAAGGGTATTGCAAACGAAAAAAAATAAAAAATAAAGAAAACTTATTAATATAATAATTTACATACAATGCAGGCACAGTAAATTGATTAATCTTAAGCTGGTCTTATCAGTTCACATTAACAATGATTACAAACACACAGGAAGTAAGAAGATATTTGTAATGTAATTTAATTTTAACACTTTCAATTAGCAAATTAATAAACTATGCAACTTGTGGGAGGCAGAGGACGTTAAAAAACCCCGTTTACTACTCTTATTACTTTACACTAATTATATCCTTAGTACTTTCAATACCTCACGATGAAATGTGAACGCAAATCTTATTTCCCCCATTGATATATAGCATCACGTGTAAAAATGACCTACTTTATGAAGAATCAAGTAAAGTTCAAGAAAAGGGTGGTTGTATTCAGTAGGAAAGAGATAGAACAAATAATAAAATAAATAAATATTGGTGGACATGAATATTGGTCACACAGCGCCATCTAGCCCCAAACTAAGCATAGCATGTACTATGAAATCCAGATGAATGATAGAACACATACTTTTTTTTTGTAAATCCATATAAATACATATTAACACCCAGACACAGAAAACATCAATGCTTTTCACATAAAATTTGTCCTGGTGGGAATCGAACCAACGATCTACAACTCAGAAGGCAGAGTTACTAACCACCTGAGCTGCGAGGTCTGTCAAACATTTCGTTCACTCATCGCGTTCTTAAATTCTTATTACTTCCTAAACTGAAATACCACATTCCATGTCTATTTGTCCCTATGGATGATCAGATTGGGTTTGGACAGGCGTCAAATATGTGTCATCTTATATTTTGAATATCAAAAACTTGCTAGACTAAAGCCAAAAACTTGCTTATATCATTTTCGTGTGCACCAAAAGTAAAATTTTAACAATGTAATACTTGCACGCAAGTGATTTTTGTTCAGACTTCCAAATTATTAGGCTACCTAACGTCATAATATCTAGAATATTTGTACCTATGCAAGAAACATATTAAACATAAGTGTTTATAATGCACTTCTAAAAATATGCCATCCAGTCATGCAACCGGACTGACTCTGAGATAGTTCATTAAAAATGTATGAAATAAATATTGGTGGACGTTTCACACAGCGCCATCTAGCCCCAAAGTAAGCTAAGCATAGCTTGTACAATGGGAACCAGACAACTGATATAACATTTTTATATTTTTTATTAATACATACATCTTTGTCAAGGTATATGTATTATACATATACCCAGATATATGTATATGTATTATATATATATCTGGCTATCTCAAATGTTTGTCCTGGGTGATAATCAAACCCACAACCTATAGTGTAGAGCACTACCAACTGAGCAGTGAGGCCAGTGTCTCAGCCGAGGATAATAAGATTAATAACAGAATTAAGTCACCCCTTTCAATTAAGTCACACTTTGTATATCATGAAATCATAATGATCTCCTGAACTTTGAAACAAAGACAATTTGGTACTCCTAAAAACATAGTGTGAAGTAACACATTTTGATAAATAGTTTACAAAAATTTAATTTAAATCTGAATTATATTTCAGAATAATGGTTGCCGGAATGTTGGTTATATTACATTAGAAGAAGTAATTTATATAATTTAATTTTGTAGATGACAAATGACTTTTAGGTTTGGCTGTTGTTTGCTTAAAACCTGGATGAGTTGCGGGTGTTACTTTAGCATTAGGATTATGAATCAAATAGGAATCAACCATTTCACAGGTCATTATGTACTCATGCAATAAATTATGTTTCACTTCAATTTGTCAAGAAATTGCATGCTTGAGATTTCCCAGTAGAAATCCCGATTATAATTTCTAGGCCCACAAATGATTTGTGGCGGAATTCCATAATTAATTACGTCATTACGATAGTTAGTAACCTCAAACTAGGTAGCAACATAAATTTAACCATTCAAATGTGTATTTGTACTCCAGTTTCTAACCACAAAGGCGGGACGTCGTAATATTCCGTACGACAAAATTACGATTTAGAAACATATGACCCCTACTCCGGCTAGCGAATCGTAAGATCGTAAAGAATACGACGCATTTCCCCAAAAATTTAGTTTTTGACATAATTAATCTGTCACGCCAGGGTCTATGTGGCAGACAGCTCTGACTGTGGCCATTTTCCTAATGCTGCGGACATGATACGCTATTGATTTAATCACCAGGCGTAGTCAGTTAGGAGTTTATTAGCATTTGTAGAAGTATTGCAGCCATTTTTAAAATTGTCTGTATCGAGATACGTCACAGGCGCAAGAAATCACGATGGCCGACAAAAGAATGGTTAGATGTTAGGTACTTACTGCTGATTTTTACGCCTCCCAGAGGTGGTTTTGGAGGTTGATTATCGAATGTCCTTCGAACGGATTTGCTGCCCTCAGCGAATGACGTGGTCCTAGGGCGTCCGCTCATTATTAGAGGTATAAAATAAACGGCAGAATCCTGAACTTCATAGATACTTCACATTTCTCGTTACCACCCTTGCACTCGCACTGAACTCACTACGCCAATAATTACAAAGATAGAACAGTTAAAACAATATCACCAGATATAATAGAAATCAAAATAGGGTTTTCATGTGTCTTTACATTAACATTTTCATAATTTTTCAAATTTACATCACTAAAAAGTACGACAGATTTTAGTTTCTTCGGACTTGACTTGCACGCACATTCGGTTTCTTTCGGAACTCGATCGGACTCACAGGACGTTGATCATTGAACGAACGAAGGTGACGTCACAAAACTATATGACCGCCATCTAGACATGGTAATTGTAACTAGCAGATCTGTCGGCAAAGCAGTGCCAAAAAAATGATTGGTATTCTCGACGCTGCACCGATTTCCTGTCACAAATAAGCACTATCATCGTACTCTATGGAGCCATATTACTCTTTGGTAGATGGGCTGCTGAGATGGTAACTCAGCCCTCATCCGTAGGTTAGACTTATTAGCTACCGATCTTACTTAATACGGACAGATTAATTAGATCTTTCGACTGCGACGCAGCGTGATGATCGCGCTGTCGAATTTTGTATGCATTTCTTCAGAGACAACATGCCAAACTAGTGCAGTCTCTAACCGAAACCACACTGCATTTACTGTGTAGAACTTTCATAATATGACCGTAACATTTTTGCAGTGGAGTTGATCGAAGGGCCTTGTCGTCTAACTTCTACACATGTTATAGAACAACAAGCTGCGCCCCGCGGTGTTACCCGCGGTGAATAAGTCATCCAGAAATGTTTCATACAAAGTTTAAACCAAACTAGTCGCTCGGCGTAAAAAATTTCCAGAAAAATACGCATTTAATCAATATTAAGATGCGACAAGTATTTTATTTATAATTCCTGGATTTTTTGGGGTACCGTACATTACGATGACCCATTTACATCACTTTAGATTACGTATGCCATTCAGAATGAGGAGCAGTATAGGTACTAGGTATAATTCCATACTGCGTTGGTTTTCACTCCACCTGATAGAGATATGAATTGTTGGATGAAACAGTAAGGAAGATATAGATTTATTGATAGGAAAAATATGTTTCTGTCGTAGCGGAGAAAAGTCGGGTGTACAGTTAGTTTTTATATGAAATATTGTATTGATTTCATTTCTGGTATTCATGGTAGATTCACACAGTAATGATACATACGTAGGTACAGTATAATTCTTTGTTTGGTTGGACGCTTATCTTGATAAGATATCTGTATCAGCAACCTGTCAGATGATACAGAAGTTGGTTAGAATATTATTATTTTTATCTTCAGTTATATTAATTGGTAATTTATTTTTATAGGAGCGCTAATGAAGTTAGGGTTTTTAAAATCTACTAAACATATAAGTACGGCCATAATATCCTTTGGAGTTTTTCGGTCAACACACAAAATGACAATCAAAACTGACACGGTCATACAAATCACTGTTTGAATCAATGGCGCTAACTGGGAGAGGCCTCGGTATGATGATAATAGTCATACAATTCTGTTTTATGAATATAATGTGGCCAAACTCCTTATCAAATAAAATAAATAAAGGTCGACATTTCACACAGCGCCATCTGCCCCAAGTAAGCTAACCATAGCTTGTATAGTGGGATCAGACAAGATATAATACTTGTATACTTTTTTGTAAATACATAGGTGCATATAATACATATCAACACCCAGACACAGAACAAACATCTATGATCGTCACACAAATATTTGTCCTGGGTGGGAATCGAACCCATGACCTACAGCGCAGAAGACCAAGCAATTGAGCTGAGGCCAGTCAAATATTGTCATTTAAATCTGGGGTCTAATAAATGCCCCAATCCATTTCTGCTACAAAGCGCATGTGACATTCTATGAACAAGGCAGAATCGAATATTTCAGTTAATTCAGTAAAAGATACAAAGAATAATCATTATCAGGTTTATACACATGACTGATAGACAGATAAAAGTGGGATTCTCACTAAAATTAAGTAGGTACGTGATACCCAGACTAAACTGATTGTCTGGTATTTTGATTAGGAAAATTATTCAATGTTGCATCAAATGCATCAAAAGTAGCTAAAATGAGATGTGGCCACATAATACGATGAGCTTAAATGGTTACAAATATCGGTGACAACACTGAGTAACAAAAAATATATGCATTTAAAAGTAATTTTAATCTGTCGGGTAATTAAGATAGATTAAGACAAAACCTTATCAAAATAAATTGTCTTAAAGTTAGGGAATTTTAATGTTGATAAAAATGGCCTTTTACACAACATTGTTCATAAATATGCGTCTGACTGAACATTGCCTATATTTTTTGGGGGGAGTGATAAAAATTAATTTTACCTAGGTACCTTTTTTTTAATGTTTTCTCATAGTCATAAACGGAACTCAACGCGGGCGAAGTCGTGACCACAGCCATGAGTATAGAATTTTCAGCAAAACTGATTTGTATGTGCTGTGTAGTTATGGTGAGTACATACATACACACGCACAAATTTGGTTTATACCAGTGTTGTTAACTGTTACGCAATAACGTTGTCTACAAATAAATGCAAAAAATCTTGAAAATGGATTATTTATTTATTTATTTATAAAACTAGGGTTCACAGCGTAATTACTTAAAAATGATGTACCTACTGTCAAATGATAATTGTCCTTATGCCAATTCGAACCCTCATTTTGTATATTGAGGTTGTGTGAAAACCAGAGTAAATAAGATTTTTATATAAAAAATATGAAAAGTATGCAACGCTAACGCTAATTATGTGAACAATAATGTAATACATTATGTACCCAAGTTGATAAACATATTCAGTCACAAAATATGTACTCAACTCGATAAATATGTTCAGTCACAATAATCAATTCGTTTTGATTAGGTGTCACAGACAATGTTGTGCGATGTACCTACCAACCTATTTGAAACGCTATCAGTTGCGAGCCGCGCGCGCGCAGACTAACTTGGATTTGATAGCGGGTCCGGTTCCGTCGAGCGAGAGTTCAGTTGCGTGTGCGTCGCTTGCGGGGCGGGCGCGTCGCTTGCTGCCGACTTTATCCACTTATAATGTGATTGGAAAATTCTGTTCAGTCTGAAAACAAAACTGAAACACCACCGGTTTCAAACATGGAGTGCTACACGTCGGACAGCTGCGACAGTGACAGCAGAGACCAGAAAACCCTGGATTTATCCGGCCAGCTATTGGAGTCGAGCGGCCTCTCATCCGAACTGAGCAGCATTGTTGACGAAAAGGACTGCGCACATAATTATGAGATAATACTGCTGTATAATAACAGAATAGCTACGCTACCGGACACGTTAAGCAAGTTCTGCAATTTGAAGATGTTGGACATAAGCAGTAATAGGCTCACTCACTTGCCTGATATCTTCAAAAACTGCCCCCTGACGTCACTGATTGCCAAACACAATCAGTTGACCAACGAATCGCTTCCGAAGTCGTTCTTCCTGACAAAGAGCTCTCTGAGGGAGTTGAACTTGAGTGGGAACCAGCTCAATTTCTTCCCGGAACAGGTTCTGGAGTTAACATCCCTCAGATACCTCTACTTAGGGGGCAATAGGATAACTAAAATACCAAAGGACATATGGAAATTAAGCAGGTAATTTTTTGCATTTTTTTTTACTTTTTGCGTAAATTTGATAGTTTTAGTTTGATAGATCCAAGTACCTATTCTGAACAAGGGTTCTGTTCTCGTTTTTATATTTTATTTAATTGTTATCCAATCTACGAGAGAGAATTAAACAGTAGTTATGAGGCAATGTTATTGTTGGAGGTGCCGAAGCATCAACAAACTGCTGTAATAATAATAATGATTCACGAGATACTAAGCTTTGTTCCCAAACATACACGTCGCTTATTGATTGGCCTGTCACTGCAAACATAATTTTCATAATAAATGTTTGGACATGATTAATTTTTCGTTGATTTTGCATTGACACTGGATGATCTTCAACTCTTGTACACTAGGCCAAGAAGTCATCAAAAATAATTAAGTATAGATTTTATTATAGTTACTTTAGTGTTATTATTGGCTGTCTAAAAGCATTTGCAGGATCTCTTCGATTATACAAACTAGATATCAAATCAGCTAACTGGGACTTTACACGTTCTCAGTGCATGATAAGGCACAGCTTATAGTCGGCCCCTGTATAAAGTAAAGCAGCAATGTATGTATCGCTCGGCATTTTGTAATAATCAACGATAGGCAAGGTCACTTCTTATGTGCTGTTATGTGACAAGCCGCGAAAACTAACAATTGTAATGTGCTAATAACAATTCCCAACAGGTTTACCAATGGATATTATATACAAAGTAGGCGATAAACATTCTACGCCACGGGCATTATTGATTAAACTAAATAAATGAGCTGGCTTTTTCTCATTTGGTGGGCGAGACAAAATTATTCTAGACACTGGAGGAGACATTTACACCTTTTTTCATTTTGTTCACTGAAAAACTAAACAGCGCACAGGATACATCAACGCTGGTTAGTTTGGTTCTTAGAACTGATATTTTTGAGCAACAACTCTACAGCCTGGAGAAATATTATTTAATATTCATGTAAAAAAATGTATTGTTTATAAGGTATTCATATGCCACAAGATTTAATTTGATACGCCAATGGAATAAGATTTTTCTAAACAAAGTCTGATATCTACCTTAATAGAGGTTAATTAAAAAAAAACGAAACCTTGTCATTGTGAGCGTCTGGGTCCCGAAAGCAACCTTTATACAAATTAAACTTAGGCCTTGTAGTTTCTCAGATTTCATTATGAATCGGCCTTTTCCTCTTATTAATTTATATGTTAAAAGTATTACGTTACGAATGTAAAAGTAGGTACCTTAGAAAACAGACCCAGATAGCAACGGAGCATTGAACCAGCGGAGAGGCAGAAGCAGTCTACAAATCTGAGTCTGACATTCCTTCTAAGACAAGTAATAAATAGAGCTGTGTTTTTGCTGCTTGCGTTGACGTTCTTAGTGCGTTTAGCGACAGAAAGGAACCAGTAGGCACGCGCAGTGAAGTGGTTATCAAGTCGTTGGACACTACCAAGTAAATGAGGGTTAATGTCCCTGCCACAGAATAATAATCAGGTCCCAGCGCCCTAGTAGGTCAAATCTGCTTATAATAATGTTGATTAGATATGTAGACTCTGTATTTTGTCAACTGTTGAACATATCATGTTGATCGTACCATCGGAACGACTGTTATTGGTCAATAGGGTATTAATAATGTCTTTGTCTTACAATGTAGGTTGAGTTGAATTCATTATCCATCGCCTTTGATCTCGTTGACTTACTTAGGTACGTAGAGTTACTATTGCCTCACGCTGCGAAAATTATCACGTACTGTAATCGACGCCCTGTTTTTTTCAGTTTACAAATACTCTCCGTGGGAGGCAACCAAATAGTGGAAGTTCCTGAAACTGTCGGTCGACTCACTGGACTCCAGGCTTTGATACTCAGCGACAATCAACTAGAGCAACTACCAGCCAGCATCGCCAATTTGAACCAGCTGCGATCCCTGCTTATCCACAAGAACAGACTCAAGACGCTGCCAACGCAGATAATAAAACTAAGATGTCTGACAGAGGTGGGTTCATAAACTGATAAAAGATAAGTCGTATAAATAGTCTCACGACTGAATCTAGATGTCTACGTATGTACCTCCAATACGTCCAATGACAACTTCGGTGTTTCGTCAAAGACGGTGCAGAAATTTATGAGCATAATGTTTTGAGTTTGATGTTTCCTAATTGGGTGTACATGCTACCGGGACTATACTAATCGAGTCGAGGAATTTTAAGGGCACGATTATTTAAGTTTGAATCAGTCTTGTCATATTTATAGGTGAAATTACAGGCAGTTGACAATCTACCTTCACGTCTCAGAGTTACGGGCGCATACGATGTTATGTTGTACTTAGGTAGGGGAGAAACTTAACCTTATAAAAAATTGTCATGAGCTTTGAAGCCCTCATCAAAGAAACAGCGTCATGATAATTGGTCCAAAAAATAAAAGAGATAACCATTTCTAATTTGGAAGACATAATTTGTGCCACTTAAGTTACTAGACCGCCGAACGACGGAGTCATGACGAAATCAACGCGGCAATGTCCGGAAATTTCAACAATCATATTGCGAAATTGTTACAGAGGAATATGACTTGTGGTTTTTCTGATGTAAATAGATGTTCAAAGTTTCGTCGTAGCACTGAAGCGAAACGCAAATTAAATCTATGGACACACTTAGCCCCAAGAAATCACATAGGTACAGTACTGTTCACCAATGTTGTACATTTATACAGTTGAGTCTACGAGACAACCCGCTTGTTGTGAGGTTCGTGCGGGACATGACCCTGCAGCCACCTTCGCTGCTCGAGCTGGCGGGGCGTACCATCAAACTGCACGACATTCCCATCAGGGAAGGAGAGGTGCCACGGGCGCTGACCAAATATCTTTGCGCTGCTCAGTGCTGCGTCAATCCAAAGTGCAAAGGTTTGTGTGGAATTACGAATTATTCCTATTCAAATTTAATTTAGTACCTTTATATTTTTAAGAGCAGAGTATTTATTTTAAGAGCAGTAGAACTCTCGCCAAGTTCGTCCGGGAAAGTACTGCCACCATGCCCATTTCTGCTGCCAAGCAGTAACGCGTTCGCGTTACTGTGTTCCGGTTTGAAAGGTGTGGTTGCCGGTGAAATTACAGCACATGAGACATTCCACCTACACGTCTCAGAGTTAAGGGCGCATACGATGCGACTTGGGTCTTGTCGTCCCTAGTAAGGTAGGACCCAAGTCGCTTTGGTTGTTATGGGCAGAGGTTACCACTTAACACCAGGTGGGCCGTCGGCACGTTCCGTAACGGTATCTCATAAAAAAAAAAAATGACGAATTGAATTATATTGATGTTCTTGCATTTTTGATGCCAATTGACGGCCAAGGATGAGTCTTCTAATACCTACCTTTTTCGGCTCTACATTGACACCAAGAGTTGTGAAAAAGATAGTGAGAATCTATCTCACACAATAATAATCTGAGAATAATAATTTGGTAGAGCCCCTACATCTTTCGGATATTGGGGACTCAAACAAATTATTGGTTAATATATACGTTGACAATAAGAAAATACATTCCTTTATTTCTTGCAAAATTTAAGACTGTTAATCATAGTCTAATCTAAGCGGTAGAAGCACTATTGCTGAGCAGTTAACAAAGAGGGATCTGTCTTCTTGACCTTTCCTCCTCATGAAGCAGGTCAGCATATTCTTGTCTAGCTTCTCATTTTCCGATAGGTCGAACTGGTTATCTTATATCTGCTAGACTGACATAGTTATTGAGAATACAAGTGTTTATAAACATTACCTATTATAAATACTAAGTTAACGTGTAGTTACATTGAAGATAACACGAATATCTTTATTGAAGAAAACAGTTTAAGTACAAAAATTGGTCCTTCAAACCGGAGAAATAATAATCTGTTTTAAATAAAAATGACTGGCAAAATTTGTTGCTGAGCTCAAAACTCGAGAACGTCCGAACCAATTCAGATTTCTTTTCCGAAGATTCGATCGAGGTCTGAGGAAGGTTTTCGGAAAAGTGCATTGTTCCCGTGAAATGTCTTATTCACCGGAGGTAATACCGCGGGGCGCAGCTAGTAATAAATAAATATTGGTGGCCATTTCACACCGCCTTTTGCCCCAAACTCATACCTTTACTATGGGAACCCGTCAACAGAAAGTAACTTATATACCATTTATACTTACATACTTATAAAACATATTGATATAGAACAAACATCTATGTTCGTCACACAAAATGTTTGTTCTGGGTGGGAATCGAACCCACGACCCACAATGGCGCAGTTGTCAGTTACTACCAGCTCAGCTGTGAAGCAATCACACATTGGTCCTTCAAACTGGATAAATATATGAAGCATTGTGTACTAAATTATATTTATCCAAGCTGTTTCTCTTCTATATTTTCGTATTCTTCACAGAGGAATACAATTTTACCACCAGGGAATCTACCAAAAACTGTTATGTAGATGTCATAAAATCATTTAACGTGAATGTTTGTACTATTCCAGGAGTATTCTTCGACAACCGTGTGGAACACATAAAGTTTGTGGACTTCTGCGGAAAATATCGCATTCCACTTCTACAATACTTATGCAGTTCAAAATGCATCACTGGAAGTTGGGAAAGTCGAGAAGAGAACACCAACCCACATCCTCACATGATGAGAAAAGTCCTCCTCGGTTAGCATTTAACTACATGATTCTGGCTTTTGTTATAAAACTCAGGAACATATTTAGAAGAATAGTAGAAATAGGATTCTAATGCCATACAATTTTATTGCTAACTAGCTGTTACCAGCGACTTCGCGTGGAATTCGGTTTTATTACGCACCTCTATTTTACCCCTCGGAAAAGTAGCCTAAGTTACTTGTTACATCAGCTATCTGCCAGTGAAAGTCCCGTCAAAATCGGTCCAGCCATTTCAGAGATTAGCCAGAACAAACAGACAGACACACGATAATTTAAAAAACTGTTGTTTTGGTATATGTACCGGGGAACAAATAAACATTGTGAAATTAGGTTGAATTGAATGTTATTAACCATACCCCTTGTAACTGTGCCTCGCTAACAACGGATTACTTTAGTTAACGATGGTTTAACTTAGTTAAATAATGAGCGATTTAATCTATTTAAATCACAATTTGTTTAAGTAAACGTCAATCAAAACAAATTCATAGAAATTTGTTATTAGTTAGATTTCCTTTATTAAATCAGCTATTATGAGAGATGATTATTCCATAAAACTAATTATCTAGATTACTGTCAACTTTGCATATGGTGGTATATTGTGCTTGTACCGATATGTACTATAAGAAACTAGTAATTAATATGTATATTGAAATATATCAATTAAACCACACACCACCCTTTCTTTTATCAACCCATTTAGTTACATACAGTTTACAGTTCTTAGATAAACTTTACAGAAGTTCTTCAAGGGACACCACATCCAGCGTACATGATAGTTTGTAAGAAAGGACTATGAATATATCTTCAGGCTCAGTAAGCAAACATAACAGCAATAAATGCATCTCACTTGTTTCCAACAGAACAGCAATGAATTTGTTATAGACAAGATAATGTCCAGATCATACTTAGGTATGTTTTTTATGTATTTGGGCATTCATATTATAAACAGCTAGAAGAACCGACAACGACGTTGGGGAATAAAGGTTCTCGAATGGCGACCACGAACCGGCAGACGCGGTGTAGGGCGGCCACCTACCCGATGGACTGATGACATAGTCAGGATCGCAGGAAATCCCTGGATGCAGGTGGCTCAAGACCGTTCAAAATGGAAATCTTTGGGGGAGGCCTATGTTCAGCAGTGGACTTTGACCCGCTGATATGATGATGATGATTATAAACAAATATAAATAAAACTACACAAATATATATATATAACTAGTGTTTTAATGTTAACTATTATTAATATACTTACATTACTCTACTCGGAAGTTTCTTGTAAAAATTTCCTTCTAGCTTCTTTACCTCTATGAATGGCCTCTTTAAACAGTTTGCAGTACAATTTTATTGCAGCGGGAGAGTCGTCATTGCCCGGGACTGGATAAGTGATAAGGTTCGGGTTGCAATTTGTGTCCACAATACCGATTGTAGGTATGAGCATTTTGGCACTATCCCTCACGGCTGTGTGCTGATTTAGAATATTGTTCTGAGTGTTTAGGAAAATACACAAGTCGGGTAATCTCGTAACTGCACCAAACTGATGATTAGCATTTGTGAAAATACCTCCTCTCCAGAACCTCGTGTGAGCATATTCCCCACATTCCATAGCCGTCTTCTCTACTTCATGAGCATTTAAAGCATTTCTGTTGAAGAAACAAATGATTCCACCACGGTAAGCAATATGAGCTGTGATATTGAGGGCTTTCCTTAAATGGTCTGCTGTAATGTCTAGATCAAAAATCAAATGACCAAGTCTAGATCCATAGATGTAGGGCCTCATAAAGTCATTGAGTGAACCTTCCTTATGCCCATAGTGAACTCTGCCATCAAATAAGTCTTTGACTGAGAATAAATTATGTACTTGGAAGAAATCTGGATGGTTGAGGGGATTCCTTTCTTGGACACCATCTGTATATAAACAATGAAGTGATCAATATAAATATATAAAAATGGAATGGTAGCAACAAGACCGCAGGTAAGGCAAGATTCAGCTGATTTTGATGGTAGAATTATAGTTGCTTACCTTTAGGTTCCTGAGGCACAGGCTGAGCTGCGGTAATGTTTCTTCGTACTAATGTAAAACCACATCTGAGAACATAATTTTCTGAAACGAAAATGTTTATATTTGATATTGTTAGGTCAGGGTTATATGAGAAAAACGAAATGTAACTGATTTCGTACTCAGAGTATTTGTTATATTTACTTACTGGATAACGATGGAAGCATTGCAAAACCTAGTAGCTTTATTTCTATTTCAAGTTAAAAATGTTAAAATACAAATCTATTTTAGGTTATGTTGTCTTGCCGTGCCATAGATGAAATATATTTTTATTCGGTTTTAGGTACATACATTCCAATTATTGTACCTACTATTTTATTAGTCTATGATGATGGTTGTATGTACCTGACAATTGAACTACAGATAGATGGTAGCTATTCTAAATAAAAGGCAACACTGTCAGGACTCAAGAACAAGGAGCCCCAAAATGTACCTATCGATTAACTTTGTAAAAACTTGATTAATTTGTACAAGACTGGTAAACATCAGATTCTCATCTCTTATCTGTTACTCTATGGCCCTCTATAGTTTGTGGATTTTTTGTTGTTGTTGACTTGTGATATTTATTTTTTAGTTGAGTTACAGACAGAACCGTATTGGGTTAGTAATATTAACAAGGCACCGAAATGGCAAATAAAAAAATTGATGAGCTTGATTTATATGCAATACTTGACTTACAAATCAGCGCCACAGAATCTGAGGTTAGTGTGAAATTTTTGATCTCGTGCGTTCGATTTTCTACGCTATATGCTAACTAGATATTTTATTTCAGATAAAAAAAGCTTACCGTAAAAAGGCATTGAAGTGCCATCCTGATAAAAATCCTGATGACCCTAAGGCAGCGGAGACATTCCATGAACTTTCTCAGGCGTTAGAAATTCTAACAGATGTATCCGCCAGAGCCGCTTATGATAAAGTACTCAGAGCCAAAGCAGCTGCGAAGCTCAGACATCAAGAGTTGGACAGTAAGCGACAGAAATTAAAAGAGGATTTAGAAAGAAGAGAGAGAGATGCTGCTTCAGGCTGTGTCAACCTCACAGATGAACAGAAATTAGCCGCAGAAATCGCCAGGCTACAAAAAGAAGGCAGTAGCCTTTTACTGCAAGAACAAAAGAGGATGAAAGAAGAAATTCAAAGAACTATGGGTCTAATTAATGAGCCTGTTTGGAACTCAAGTTTGAATAGAATAAAAATTAAATGGAAAGCAGACAAGAATGATCCAAGTAATGGTGGATATGATGAAACTAATCTCAGAAGATTCTTGAAGAAGTATGGTGATATTGTAGTTCTTATCATGTCTCCAAAGAAAAAAGGCAGCGCTTTAGTTGAATTTTCTAGTAACGAAGCATCGGAAATGGCTTTGGAATTAGAAAAAGGTAATCTATTATTTTCTTGCACATTAATTTTATTACAGTAGTGTCAACAAATTTTACTATGTGAAAGCTAAGCTGCACAGGTTTTCTCTATCAAGACATGGAACAAGGCAGCAATATAATGTATTTTAAAGTTATAACTCATAAGCAAATGCACCATCAAAACTAATATTTTTATATGTTATTTCTTTATAGGTCTGCCAGAAAACCCACTTGAATTGAAATGGTTAAATGAGAGACCAGTATTGACCACTAAGAAAACGGTACCAGGACCCACACTAATATCAGACAAAGATTACGAATCAATAGTGTTAACGAAAATGCGTCAAGCTGCAGAGAGGCAGAGGCTAATCGAAGAAATGATGAAGGATGATCAACACGCTTCAGAGTCTTAGCACCCATTTAATTATTTTTCTTTGAAACTTGGCAAATAAATAATTAAATATTGAAAACAATAAAATATTCCAATTAATTTCCTTGATTTTATTTACAGATTCTTAAATAAAACTACTGCACATACATACACTGTTAAATATTATTTGTTATTCTGATTTGGGTCAAAAGGTTTCCATTCTTTGACAAACTCCATAACTTTCTTCCTTTGTAGATCTCCATACTCTTTACGAGTATTTTTCCAGACTTTGTGATCCAGATCCAATATTCCAGCAATGACTTCCTGAAATGTTAACAGTATTCAAATAAATACATCACACATTACAGTTAAGATGATAAATCCGGGCAATACATGAGAGAAAGAAGCAATTATTTTGCAGTCAATTCCAAGAGATGCCAGGATTCACCAGCAGTTAATCATTATTTACCTCTGCAAATGTTTTTGGAAAAAGCTGCTGATCTTCAATAACGTGAGCAAATCCTGAATCCATTGCAAAATCAATCCAAAAGTATGGCAGCCCCTTTGGCACACCCTTCCTTATATTCTTTCCTTTCAAATCTACAACTTTCTTATTCATTGACCATTCTGCTTCACATTCTAATAGAGCTTTCTTGAAATATATGGCTGCCATATCACCCACATCCCTCGGCAAAGGCACACAGTTGATCACCATATGAGGATATTTATGTAATCTTGTTGCTGTCTCAAAGAATACTACATCTTTGTTTTGAGAGTTGAAGAAATTGGTCAGAGCTTTCCTATAGTTCTGAAAATGAAATCAAGAGATCAATATATATCAAATCTAGCACCGACACAAACAAACAAAAGTTTTTTATTTAAATTACAATGTCTTTGATGAATTGGGAAATTTTCTGTTAAGTTTAAAGAAACCTGTATTAGAAGAGACCCCTCATTTCAGTGGTTCAATGCTATAGAATAGAATAGAATAGAATAATCATTTTTTAAAGAAGAAGAATACAAAAAAAACTATACATGGTTACACTTGAAGATTTTATAATATGTATATAGTGTTTGGTGAACTTAAATAAGAACAAATTCCAAAAGGAGTAGTTTAAAGTTTAGTATTATTTTAGCCCTAATATCTATGCTGGTTTGTCTGAAACTTACCATGACTTCCTCCCAAACATCTTCATCTAAAGCAGTGGCACACATAGAATGCTGTATTGTGGTTATCAAGCAGTGATCCTTCACCAGGGATGTTCTTGCAGGCACTGCTAAGTATACCTTACTTCCGCAACTCACAACAAGATGTTTCAACATGTTCTGAGAATCAAAGCAATATTCACACCCCTCTAGAGACCTCTCTATTTTTGAATGCTGGTTGATAGCCCTCTGTCTTTCAGCTTCATTATCTTTCACATCATCCCTTTTTTTGGATATTTCATCCATAAATATGTCTTCCAAATCGTCATTTGGATTTTTGCTTTTGCTTGCTATCCGTGCCAGTTCTGCCTCGTCTTCATAATTATTGCCATATTTTTCATTTTGGAACTGAAACATATCATGAAAAATGTAAGAAAACAATTTGTGCATGTAAATAATTGAAATGCGGGACTTTTAAGAGCAGTAGAACTCTCGCCAAGTTCGTCCGGGGAAGTACTGCCACCAAGCAGTAACGCGTCCGCGTTACTGTGTTCCGGTTTGAAAGGTGTGGTTGCCGGTGAATTTACAGGCACAAGAGACATTCCACCTACACATCTCAGAGTTATGAGTGCATATGATGCGACTTGGGTCTTGTCGTACCTAGTAAGGGAGGACCCAAGTCGCATTAGTTGTTATGGGCAGAGGTTACCAATTAACACCAGGTGGGCCGTCGGTTCGTTCCATAAATGTATCACATAAAAAAAAAGTTATCTCTTTAAGTATGATTGTCATTGAATAAATTAATAAGTGGTGTTTTTAAAAACATAATGCTTATTGTCAATGCTCAGTTTTACTACCCATCAAATATTCATACTGGGGCTTAAAATGAATTTTGATTCTTAAGGAGTCAACTCCAAAAATATGGATTCAATATCTGAAATGTTTTGCGGTTGAATACTAACCATCTGCGCCAAGTCATACTTGTCATCATTCCCATAGTACTTGGCTCTTTCCCCAGAGATATGAGTTTCAGCTTTGCGTTTACTCCCTTTGCTCCTAGCATCTCTTTTCGAAGGCTGGGATAAGGGTCTACTGCTTCCGGAGTTACTTGTGGATATCAACATCACTCCATCATCTTCTTCCTTACCAGCATTAGGATGCTGTTTCCTGTACTCTCTAGCAGTATTTAATTTGGCTGTGAGCTTAGCAACTAGTTCAATATCTCCCATTATCTCGGCCTTTACAATTTTTGCTCCTAATTTGTTCATTTTGTCATCACTGAGGTAATCACTACTTTGTTCAACTTTTTTGACTTCTTTTATACATTCATCAGTATTTTGCTCACAATTTTTGGCATTTTGCAGAGTCTCCTCATACTTTGTACTTATTGTCTCACTATCATCTCTGTCACATCTGCTGCTAGTACTGACACTCTTTTTCCAATTATAACTCCGCTCATTTCCATGTCCATATTTCTGACTTCTGCTATAATCTTTCCTATCGCTGTTCTTACCATAGTTATCACCGTGACTAGTGCTATGCTGACTTCGATAATCATCACCCCTCCTGTGACTGCTAGAACTTTTACTGCTGCTAGATCTCTTTGTATAATAATCATCATCATCTAATGGTTTTAAAAATTGTCTCGATTTTCGGAAGCTTTCCGGTGTTTGGGGTAAACCTTCACCTCCATTCTTCCAGTAAGGATTGAGCTCTCGACTGCATGTTGCAGGATTGTATGAATCAATGTGCTTTTTATCTTTTTCTTCCTTCTGCGGTCGAATATCTTCTTTCGTATATGTTTTTAGCATACCTGTCATAGCCATCCAATCTTCTCTTTCAGGTGCTGGTTTCTGAGTGGATTCTTTCTCCACCCAAGCGTCTGATTCAGACCCGCTAGAGCTTGAAGGCTGGAATATAACAAATTTCAATTACAATATGACTCCAGTACGACAAGTTATAAGAAATTGTTAATAAAAATTGAAAAAATGAACTTACAGTCCGTTTCCTTTTTTCAAGCTTTTTGGATTTTTTGTGGGACTTTAGTTTTTCTTTTCGTTTCTCTTTCATTTCAGAGTTTATAGTACAACCAAATACAAGTTTACTGTATTGACACGATCATAATCAAAACAATTTGCACTTCGAAGTTTGATTATCTTTGTTGAGTACTGTACTGAGCAAGTAATGTCGTGTTCAGAATAGATAAAGCATGACACGATAATGTACAGTTCTGCACCAAAATGAACGACGTTTTTAGTACGGGTCATGGTCTCGTAAAACTTTTTTAATATTCCATTCTATTTCAGACAAATCATCAAGGATAGAGCTGTTTTGAATAAACTTTATATCTTTATTATATATATTTTTGTTTTCTACAGTTAAGGCTTGATTAATTTATTGCTATATATTCGTTTTTTTAATTCGTCATTTACGCGTGTGATTGTTTCCAACAGAATCACCAGGTTGCATCATTAACACAAGGGGGGGGGGGGGGGTGCCATGAATGATACAAACAAACGCAACATGCTACTTTCAGCTGATGGTAAATTTTATTTTTTGTTTCCTTACTCGTTTTGGTTAGACAGTTTGAAAGAGATCAAATAATAGTTGTGTGTAGACATGCAGTATTCGGCCGTACAATGCTCGCTTAATCGCCACAGATGTTAATGTGACGCTAAAAACATGGAGCATGCACTACAAACGATTTTGAATTAAATCCATCAGTAAAGGCAGAAGAAATATGGTTAGCTACCTGGCAGATGACATCCTGCTAAGATCCGGATTTTTTTAATATTGTGGTCTGTAGTGGAGCGTTTACAGATTTAAATCGAATGCACAGAGTATAAAAAAATGAAATATAACTAAGCGATTTATCTGTGGCTGTGTGTGGTTTATCAAAAAAGTATCAAACTCAAAGTGCGTGTCTCCGTTTTGCAAGTAAAAATAAATAAATGAGGGAATTTCTATCGTTTAAAATTTTTCATCACGCGAAAATAATGTTAAACAAATTATCATAATAGAAGAGGCAGTCGGTTCGTTTAATGTCATTACGCTAATTCAATTTGTTATTGTGGAGTACATTATACATGGATCGGTGAGGAATGTTGGAATGCTTCCGATTTGGTATTCAGTTTGTGTTTCGTTCCAGTACTTGGAACTTTGAGTACAAACGACTGTTCAAATAACGTGTATTGTTATTGTCTCACTCGGTCGAGGGAAACGTCTGAATTGGAAACAAATCGATTACCAATGTAGATACGCCTTATCGTAGAAAGTGTCGTTTGGTAAGTGAGCTTTCTTTTTTCTAGTTTTTGTTTCCTCTCTCGGTAATTGCTCCGTTTTTGTTTTCGTTTCTAATAGATTGTGATCTAACATCAATGTTTGTTGTAGAAAGTGAATAACAATGTTCTCTAAAAAGAAAAAGAAACCTGAGATATCCAACCCCATTAACTTCCAGCACAGGCTACATACAGACTTTGATAAACGTGAAGGGAAATTTGTTGGACTTCCTCCACAATGGGCATCACTTGTTGGCAATAATCAGGTACGGTTACATACTACAACTGTAATTATCTGTTCTTTTATATTTTACTACGATAAAGTTTGAATTAAGTGTATAAAAAAATATTAAATTGATTTTAAATTATTTCATGTTGTTCATAAGTGTCTCATTTCAGATACTAAAATCAACAAACAGACCAATACCACTGGTTGATCCTTCAGAAATCACACCCACTGAAATACTTGATTTGAAAACGATTGTCAGGGGAGACCATAGAATTATGCCTGTATCATCAGTTGTGCCTCGGCCACTTTCATCTCACGTACCACAGGCACAAACAATCCAGAACGGAGTCATCTTGCCAAAGACTTCAAATGTTGCAAGATCCAACTCTCTGAGGAGTTCAAGCCCACCAAATATTAGAAGAGACTTACGGAACCAAGCGAAAGTGCCGCCAGCGGTTCCTGAAGAGTCCCCACCTGTCCCGCCGGCCCCACAACAGTTCCCTAGTTTAAGACGTGACCACAGTAATTATGCTCTGAACAAACCAATACTGGAATCACCGGTGGATTGGAATCAACATGGCTATGACCCCAGTGTACGGTCAATGGAAATTAATGACAATCAGCAAGGAACGTTAACATATCAAAATATACAAAATGCCAATGTGCCTTATCAACACTTTCATCCGCCTCAAACGATGCCTCATGGCATATCAACGCATCATGGCCACAATGGAAACAATGTCAATATGGGTGAGACACACTTTAGCTGTAATATAAATGATTAATATTCATTCTTGCAGTACTTTGGCAATGAAACTATACTATAGGGACCAAATTGAGCCTTGAGTAATTGTTTGCATTTAAACGGAAGTAAACAAAATAATTGTTTTTTGTGTGTCACACACTTAAAACCAGTTTCATTGGTTATATATATATAAATACTATCCATACTTCCATACTTCATGATTGTGTACATGACTTAATTTATCAAGTGCATTGAGAACATTTTCTCAAGTAGTTTTTTTTTTGTTTTTTTTTTTTTATAGTTTCTTGGTGTTTCCTTATACACCAAGAAATGATTGCTTTGACTGGTGGTAAAAGGCATCTTTTCTAGCACATCACTGTTGCCAGTCTTATGTCCACTATTTTGTTACTGCCTTCACTATGTCGTCCAACCTTCGGGCTGGTAGTCTACCCTGGGAGGCCAACGCATATCCCTTGGCCACCATTTCGTGACTGCCTAGCTCTGTATCTTCCCGTCTAGCCAAGTATCCTGCCTGTCCGTCTCCATTTCATATCTTAGATGTTAGTTCTGCATAAATCTCGACATTTTGTATACGGTCCACTATGTGTATACTTAGCATGGCTCATTCCATTGCTCGCTGAGTATCTGATACTGTGTAGATATTCTTAACTTGTATTCGACCATTTAGTTATTTATTTTTCAATTTCGTGGCCATGTGTTTTCCAATGGTTTCTAGACTTAAATGCTAAATGCTTAATGCTTTCAATATAGTTATATATGAAAGCGTGGTGGTCTAGCGGTACTGACCCCCGAGTTTCAATCCGGAGGTCGCCGGTTCAAATCCCGACGTGCACCTATGAGTTTTTCGATTGAAAGATTTATGTGCGCAATACCACGTTCTCAAAACGGTGAAGGAAAACATCGTGAGGAAACCGACATGTCCTAGAACTAAGAATTCGAAGACATGTGTCGAGTGCACGAAAGGAGCCTCTTTGAGGCGCACTTACAATCCTTTCACCACACTGGTTCGACGGAACCGGTGACTCGAAAAGAAGAAGACTATAGTTATTTGTATGTATTATTTGTAGTATTATGGAACACGGCAATACTTGTGCATTACTGCTTTGCGGTAGAAAGTACCTTCTAGTTTGTTCCTTGTCCGTGTGTCCATTTCCTGAGCTTTTATAGTATGTTCTAAATCAGACACATTACAATATTGGTGTTATAATTTCAGGAGATCCATATCCGCGGCACCAGCACGCCGCCCCCGCGGCCCCGCCTGCCCCCGCCGCGGCGCCCCACCTGCCCCTCGCCGCTTCCAAGCATGAACTGAGATTGACACACGAACAGGTAATCTATACAAATATATACAATTGGAGTGTCTGTTTGTAATATTATAATAACCGCTTTTTCTACTAAGTGCATATGGATGTATACATTGTACATATACAAAAACAATTTTTTTGACAATTTTTGTCTGATTGTCTGTCTGTTTGTTCCGGTTAATCTCTGAAATGGCTAGACCGATTTTGACGGAACTTTCACTGGCAGATAGCTGATGTAACAAGGAGTAACTTAGGCTACTTTTCCGAGGGGTAAAATAGGGGTGCGTGATAAAACCGAATTCCACGCGGACGAAGTCGCGGGCAACAGCTAGTTTACAATACTTATATACTATTTTTTGTAAATAAATACATATCAACACCCAGACAGAACAAGCATCTATTGGTTACACAAATGTTTGTCGTGGGTGGGAATCGAAACCACGATCTACAGCGCAAAAGGCAAGGTTACAACTGAGCTGTGAGGCTAGTCAAATGTTTCAAAAATGACCAGTTGTATACAATACTAATATTAGAAGCAGTAACTTTTCCGCTGGCTATATCGTCGAAGCATGAATTAGCTTTACGCACGGACAGTCAGATATCGCGTTACGCAACTCGGCTGCCCGTCAATTAGTGCTTAAATTATCCGCTACCGGGTTTGGGAATTGTTTTGACATAGTTTTGTTGATAGGTAACATTACATTTTCGATTTGATGATGACTCTTTGTAATGTGAAAGTGTATAAACGGTACTCTACATCGTCTTATTTCATTTGCGTGATATGTTATAAATGTTATATGTCCATGGGCGGCGGTTACCACTTAACATCAGGTGGGCCGTCAGCTCGTTCCATCAGGAAAATTACAAAAAAAATGTATTTCCAATTATAGGTATGGGTTCAGACCAAGGTTTGCCAATAGGTCTTCAAAAAAATATTTTTTCAATGTAAAATGATACTAGATGATCTATGATGGTTTAGTAGATAAACTGGTCTGGAAACTCCCCTTTTGGGTATCCCGGGCCCTCATGAGATTTAGACTAAACCTATTGAACACGGAGTTAGGTAATCATACGTATATAATAATAAGCTTCCATGGAGTCCAACTACACTTCAGCGTGTCTGTCAAAATTGAACCTTGATCTGTATGTAAGCGTATGATTAGGTTAGCCAGTGAAGGCACAGCATTTAACTAGTGAAACCCTATACAGTCAATGTTCACTTAATTAATCGTCGTTATCCAACTGAGCAGGTGACCGAGCTAAGCTTACCTTACGTAGCTAGTTGATTAGCTTAGAAAATAGAAAATATTTATTTGCAACACCCACAGGAAAATATAAAGTTAAATAATATTTAACATAATTAAATATTTACTTATTAATAATTACAAGGAACAGGAAATAAAAATTAATAACTGTGTTGCAAAAAGGCCCTAACTCAGTATTATGCTGGTTAGCAACCAGCGCTGTTCTTCCGTTAAGACCTTACCTGTCTGTAGCTCACGATTACTGATTGGTATGATAAGACACCTTAGTATGTTATCTGGGCTCAGCTCGCCTCGTGGCTTACATTTAAATGGTCCTGTAGGGATTCTTGGACTTCCCAATTTCACTTTTGCTAGTCACGGATGAATGAATTAAGATATGGTTACATGTAAACATTTTTTCAGTGTGTAGCGATGAAAAAATATTTTTTATACCATAAAAAAGATTGCAGATTTTAAGTTTAAAAACTCGACACATATACCACTATATACGAGGTTAGCGCAGCCGCGTCCATTGTAACAACGTAAAGTGTATCGCCGTCAGTTCCGCGCGGCGCTCCGGCTGGTGGTAAGCGAGGGAGACCCGCGCGCGACACTCGCCGGCTTCAGCAAGATCGGCGAGGGCAGCACTGGGTTCGTGTGCGCTGCCACGGACACGCACACGCGGCGCCGCGTCGCCGTCAAGATGATGAACCTGAGGAAGCAGCAGCGGAGGGAGCTGCTCTTCAACGAAGTGGTGAGCGTTTATTTGTAAGATTCTTACCGAGGTGAGGACCTCCGGTGGTACGGACACACGGCAGTCCGCCTGGTCTTCTTCTTCGAGTCACCGGTTCTGTCGGACCAGTGTGGTGAAAGGATTGTAAGTGCGCCTCAAAAAGGCTCCTTTCGTGCACTCGACACATGTCTTCGAATTTTTAGTTCTAAGACATGCCGGTTTCCTCACGATGTTTTCCTTCACCGCTTTGAGAACGTGGTATTGCGCACATAAATCTTTCAATCGAAAAACTCATAGGTGCACGTCGGGATTTGAACCGTCGACCTCCGGATTCAAACTTCGGGGGTCAGTACCGCTAGCTCTCCTGAGAGCGTGGTGGTCTAGTCCGCCTGGTGAAGGCTAACAACGGGTCCTAGGAGTGCGCGAAGCCAGGCTGGCTGTATGTTAGGCACTTTGCTTCTGGCTGAATTCTGCAACCACCGAACATATTGCGTTGTTTGTGAGACCGGGACTTAGAGCAGCTCCCAGATCTAATGGACTGCTGTACTGTGTAGAAACGGACTCCCATTTGTCCCATTTGTATGTGATTCGGATGGCGGAATGGGCTGACGGCCCACCTCATGTTAAGTGGTAACCGCCGCCCATAGACAACAATACGACTCAAGTCCACACCACCGAAGTATGAGATGACCTAAGTCGCATTATAGGCCTCATAGCTCAGTTGGTAGTGACGCTCCCTTCTGCGCTGTAGATTGTGGGTTCGATTCCCACCCAGGACAAACATTTGTTTGACGAACATAGATGTTTGTTCTGCGCCTGGGTGTTAATATGTATGCATTTACAAAAAAGTATAAAAGTATTACATCACTTGTCTGGTTCCCATGATACAGACTAAGCTTAGCTTACTTTGGGGCTAGATGGCGCTGTGTGACATGTCCACCAATATTATTTATATATTTGCAGGTGATAATGCGAGACTACCCTCATCCGAACATAGTGGAAATGCACGCTTCGTACCTGGTCGGCGACGAGCTGTGGGTGGTGATGGAGTACATGGCCGGCGGGGCGCTCACAGACATAGTCACCAGGGCGAGAATGGACCCCGAACAAATTGCTACCGTCTGCAAACAATGCTTGAAGGTATACCAAGTTGTTCAAACTGCAACCAACAGGCACACGGTTGGCCCAAAGTTGGCTTCATTCGTCGACCCCTGAATGGAGGAGGGTTTTTTATTTTACCAGCTTATATTTCACTTGCAATAGAGCAGTAGAACTCTCGCCAAGTTCGTCCAGGGAAGTACTGTCACCATGACCATTTCTGCCGCCAAGTGGTAACGCATTCGCGTTACTGTGTTCCGGTTTGGAAGGTGTGGTTGACGGAGAAATTATAGCACACGAGACATTCCACCGTCTCAGAGTTAAGGGCGCATACGATGCAACTTTCTCGTCGTACCTAGTAGGGGAGGACCCAAGTCGCATCGATTGTGGGCCGAGGTTACCTCTTAACAACAGGTGGGGCCGTCGGCTCGGTCAGTAACTGTATCAAATAAAAAAAAATGTGTATCTTCGGTTCCAATGAAATAATTTGTTAACATGGAGTCTCATGATGGTGTCGGGAGGTGGTCAAAGGAACTCTTCAACTTCTCAACTTACCTCCGTCGTGTTTGGACTCGATGGATTTGTCTTGACAAGTAATATAGCCCTTTGTGGTGACCAGGGTGTGACGAAAAATGTATAATTTCTATTTCCTTTGGGATGTCCTGTAGCTAAAACTTGATGGATTTCGCGTATTAATCTAATAAGCCTCATTTTATTCATGATTTCAGTAGCAATTTTGGTTTTGTTTCAGGCGTTAGCATTCCTCCACAGTCAGGGAGTGATACACAGAGATATAAAATCGGACTCCATTCTGTTGACCGCCGACGGACGGGTCAAGTTATCAGATTTTGGATTTTGTGCCCAAGTATCACAGGTATGAAAATTTATATTCTCTAAGTTATGAATCGAAGACCTAAAACTTATTAAAGAGGGGTTAACGCTTAGCATCGGGTGGAGTTAACACAACTTAGATATTAAATAGTGATAATTCTTGGAAACTTATGACAAGTTCGTCCGGGGGGAGTGCTGCCACCATACCCATTTCTGCTGCCAAGCCATATTGCATTTGCGTCAGTGTGTTCCGGCTTGAAAGGGTGGTTGCCGGTGAAATTACACGCACACGAGACATTACACCTTCACGTCACGAAGTTACGGGCGCATACGATGCGACTTGGGTCTGGTTATGCCTAAGTAAGTGAGGACTTAAATGTATTGCATGTTATGGGCTAGGTTACAACTTAACTTCATGGGCCATCTGCTCGTTCAATAATTTATACATAAAAAGTCTTGCACAACGTCACAGCCAATACGTGATATTGAAATATTTATATATGACATGTTTTTTTTTGTTTTAAGATTTATATTCCTATGTGTCCTGTATGTGTGATATAGGGAGCTACAAGTGTCACACTAATAAAACCGTTTCTTCTCCCCAGGAACTGCCTAAACGTAAATCCTTAGTGGGCACGCCATACTGGATGTCTCCTGAAGTGATATCTCGGTTGCCGTACGGACCGGAAGTAGATGTGTGGTCGTTGGGGATAATGCTCGTCGAGATGGTTGACGGCGAACCGCCATTCTTTAATGAACCACCCTTGCAGGTATGGATTTCGTTTTAATTTCATTTCTATTAATTCTTATGTCACTTTGGTAATATACTACTACTTTGGTACTTTTGTAGAACTCTCGCCAAGTTCGTCCGGGGAAGTACTGCCACCATGCCCATTTCTGCTGCCAAGCAGTAACGCGTTGACGTTACTGTGTTCCGGTTTGAAAGGTGTGGTTGCCGGTGAAATTACAGGCACATGTGACATTCCACCTACACGTCTCATAGTTACGGGCGTATACAATGCGACTTGGGTCTTGTCGTACCTAGTAGGGGAGGACCCAAGTCGCATCGGCTGTTATGGGCCGAGGTTACCACTTAACACCAGGTGGGCCGTCGGCTCGTTCCGTAACTGTATCACATAAAAAAAAACTTTATGATTGATGCGTTGCTTCTCACACTACTCCAAAAGAAAATTTTCAATCGCATTCCCCAGCGTGACTATTTGTGAAACTGGTTCTCTCGAACTAAACGTCAATAATATTGAAAACATAAGGTCACGCGTACTTATCGCTAAGTTTAATGCCTGTTCAAACCCTATCCGACCCTCTATGGGGAGAATAGTCAAGAAACCTCTAAAGAAAGGATATCTTTTTTCGCGTATGATGTTTGTTCCGTGTCTTTGTGGTAATATGTATTATGTCTATGTATTTACAAAAAGTATATACAATATCAGTAGCAGTAGCATCAGTATATCAGACAACTATCAGTTGTCTGGTTGCCATAGTACAAGCTGTGCTTAGTTTGGGGCTAGACGGTGCTGTGTGGAATCTCCACCAATATTTAAACTATTATATATAGTCGTGAATGTGATACAGGGCAACCTGTAAACTGTTTGTGTTATGTTCGCGTGCGTGTTATTGATATGTCGGTATTGTTGTGTCAGGCGATGCGTCGCATCCGCGACATGCCGCCGCCTCGTCCGCGCGGCGCGGCGCGCTGCCCGCCCGACCTGGTCGCGTTCGTGGAGTGCGCGATCGTGCGCGACCCCGCGCAGCGGCACTCCGCGCAGCGTCTGCTGCAACACCCCTTCCTGCGGCGCGCCGGCCCCCCCGCGCTCCTCGTGCCGCTGATGCAGCACCACCGCGCGCCCCCAGGTCCGCCACACACTCTCACACACAGTAGCACCTGGCGATGCTGCACCAGCAGCAGAATCAGCGCCCGCCCCAAGGTCCAGCACCGCCACACACTCTCACACACAGTAGCACCTGGCGATGCCGCACTACCAGCAGAATCAGCGCCCGCCCCAAGGTCCAGCACCGCCACACACTCTCACACACAGTAGCACCTGGCGATGCCGCACTAGCAGCAGAATCAGCGCCCGCCCCAAGGTCCAGCACCGCCACACACTCTCACACACAGTAGCACCTGGCGATGCCGCACTAGCAGCAGAATCAGCGCCCGCCCCAAGGTCCAGGCCCGCCACACACTCTCACACACAGTAGCACCTGGCGATGCCGCACTAGCAGCAGAATCAGCGCCCGCCCCAAGGTCCAGCACCGCCACACACTCTCACACACAGTAGCACCTGGCGATGCCGCACTAGCAGCAGAATCAGCGCCCGCCCCAAGGTCCAGCACCGCCACACACTCTCACACACAGTAGCACCTGGCGATGCCGCACTAGCAGCAGAATCAGCGCCCGCCCCAAGGTCCAGCACCGCCACACACTCTCACACACAGTAGCACCTGGCGATGCCGCACTAGCAGCAGAATCAGCGCGCGCCCCAAGGTCCAGCACCGCTACACACTCTCACACACAATAGCACCTGGCGATGCCGCACTAGCAGCAGAATCAGCGCGCGCCCCAAGGTCCAGCACCGCCACACACTCTCACACACAGTAGCACCTGGCGATACCGCACCACCAGCACCAGCAGCACCAGCAGCAGCACCGACAACTCTCACACACCAGTACACAGTAGCAGTTGCAACTTATGCCAACCTCGTCGCGGAACTACTGCCACCAACTAGTAATTTATTTGCGTTACTGTGTTTCGGTTTCGGCTAGTTCGATTACAGGCGCATGAGACAGGCTTACGGGCGCATACGATGCGACTTGAGTCTTGTCTAGAGGCCCAATTCGTTTTGTTTGTGATTAGAGATTAGAATATAACACAAGGTTTTACCACATAAAAAAAAATTTGAACTATTCTCACAGCTCAGTTGGTAGTAACTCTGCCTTCCGCGCTGTAAGTCGTGTGTTCGACTCCCACCCGGGACAAACATTTGTGTGTCAGACGTGGATGTTTGTTTGGTGTCTGGTTGTTAACATGTATTTAAAAAAGTGTATATGTATATCAGTTGTATAGTTTCCATGATACAAGCTATGCTTAGCTTACTTTGGGGCTAGATGGCGCTGTGTGATGTCCACTAATATTATATTTATTAGTAAATACTTCTGTATCATGGGTACGTCATTATTTTTACATTAGAGAGCGTGGTGGTCTAGCGGTACAGACCCCCGAGTTTCAATCCAGAGGTCGCCGGTTCAAATCCCGACGTGCACCTATGAGTTTTTCGATTGAAAGATTTATGTGCGCAATACCACGTTCTCAAAACGGTGAAGGAAAACATCGTGAGGAAACCGACATGTCCTAGAACAAAAAATTCGAAGACATGTGTCGAGTGCACGAAAGGAGCCTCTTTGAGGTGCACTTACAATCCTTTCACCACACTGGTTCGACAGAACCGGTGACTCGAAGAAGAAGAAGATTATTTGAACAAATATTTTGTTATTACAGGAGAGCCAGCAGTGTGATTGCATATCATCAGCTTGTGCGGCGTTTGACCCCGTTGAGAATATAGCATTGGAAGCATTACATATCAAACTGCCGATAAATGCAGCTTAATCCAATATCATGACTTAGTTGTATAAATTAACAATTGCCATGTTGATATAACTTTAACTTAACTATTTATTCCATTTTCCCTTACTGTGAGTCCAACCAGTGATGTCATTCCATGTAATCTATTTTAAGACGTATAACTTTCTCTGATGTGATATCACATTCCTTGACTTTATCTATATTCTTAATGATTATGCCTGTGAGCCATTTCTATTTTATATATTAACAAGCTTCTGGAATCAGGAAGATGAAAATCGCGACTGGCCTGTCCCAAATTGTAATAATTGAAGATTTTTCCACTTTTCAAAATGCGACCATATTTCCGCCATTTTTTTGTTGTATCTAATTTCACTGTAATTCTAATGTCACTCGGGTTCATTTAAGGATTCTAACGATATCCAATACATCCAAATCTGTCCAGGCATTTAAGTTATGGTGGAATATAAAACTCACATACATACACTCCTCATTTTTGGCAGTCGTGTAAATTTTGCCTGTTTCACAATGTCCTGGCAAATGTCAGCGTTAAGGTTATTTTAATATTTAATGAAGTCTTTAAATAAGGCTGCCTGAAACATAAATACATTTTAAAACAGGCAATTAATATAGACTTTGTTATCGTTGTAACTGTAAGTGGTTGTTTAAGACGATTAATGTTTAACTTATATTAATGTATTAGTTGTGTAAATCATATCTACAGTGATACCTTTCGAAATGTCCGCCCGTCCACACGAGTGTTCTGTTTGAATATTGTAGAACATTATTTACGAATGTTTATGAAAGATAGCTATTGAAACTTACGACTAACCTAAGGGTTTGTAATATGTTGAACTCTTGAAGTCATTATGACATGAAAATGAAAAAGAGGGTAGAAAATATTCTATTTAATTCTAATAAGAAAATTCCATTGTGTCATTTTGTCAGTTTACAAAATTATATTTCGTAATAAATCAGTATTAATCATGCTCTTATATGTACTTAAGTTATTAGATATTTTCTTTATCTTATTTACTGACCCAGTTCGTTGTGGACTGTCTTCATACGAAACATTCCCTTTTTGTATAGCGTATTTGACAAAAAAATCTTAATTTAGCTAATTCGTCACTTTGGCCTTAACTTACTGTGATCCCAATGTTTAATTCATTGTTAAATGTTGATTTTTCTCTTAATCACAAAACATACATAAATTAGTATGAAAGTTATTTTAAGAAAATATTATCGTAGTGTTTTTAATACTAGTGATAGGCAGCTAGAATTACTTATTATGATATTCAAACGATTAAATAGTTGACAAGAGCCTTAATTAGAATTAGTGCCTTACTTATTAGATTAGTTGTAGGTATTTACATTTAGAACTCACGTTATTGTATTTTTGTAAACGTTTGATTACATATATTTGCATTGATAATTGGGTTAACATTTTAATGGGTTGCAATAAAATTGGAGTTTTCCACAACTGGGAAAAACTAGCGCGCACCACCGTACACGTGATAGAATTGAACTTCTTAAAAACTACAACTACTACACTATCTTATTCTATCGCTTTGTATCGTGGATACATCGCTCTCTTTCTATTACTCTCTACGTCATATCTTTCTTCTCTCTCATGTAACGAAAGGTGCCTAAACGTGACCCGTCCTCGAAATTTTACTCTCAGTTCTCGTTAACTTATCGATTATCGAGCCTAGGAAGTTTCACTTCAAATATTGACTTTTTTCGGAACATCTTTGATGCTCTTAATACGTTATAAGTTACAGAAAACATTTTCTTGGAGGATTTTCTTGAATTTATTGCAGATTTTATAATTCTCTCATTATCAATGCCATTAATGTAATCAGATGAATATCACGAGTTTGTTATTTAACTTATTTTTATACTTGTTTATTGTCAGGCGTATACGATCATTTTGCATAACTGTTAAACTTTATTATGGAGTTAAGACACCAAATGCAGTCCTTTTGTAGACTCGTGACTCCAAAGCTTGTCAGTCAAATAGATAAAAAGCCCAAATCAGCTTTAGATTGTCGAACTAACTCATTGTTACGAAGAGGCAAAAAAGACAAGAAATATAAAAAAATGCATTGCCTTACGTTTCTATCATACATTTCAATTGTGATGGTATACAATACTTCCTAAAATTATTGTCTGTCTATGCCATGTTTGACCGACCACCACGTCTCTTCTTCGCACTTTATTCCATAGAATTTATATATGGCTTGTAAACATCAGAAGGTTAATTAAAAATATAAGGTCACGCATAATTATAGCTAATTATGGGCGCCTTTTCACCATCCGACCTTCCACGGGGAAGAACTGCATGTAATAAAGGGCCAGAGAAAATTGAAACAATGCTTAGAGACGTTGTGGTAACAGAGACTAGCCTGTTTCAGCTGTCAGAAATAATGGCTCCATATAACTGTTCCAGATTGAAAGTGAGCATATCTCAATTAAAAACAGTGAAGTAATAGAATGACATACTGTTTAGATTAAAGAGCAGTAGAACTCTCGCCAAGTTCGTCCGGGGAAGTACTGCCACCATGCCCATTTCTGCTGCCAAGCAGTAACGCGTTCGCGTTACTGTGTTCCGGTTTGAAAGGTGTGGTTGCCGGTGAAATTACAGGTACATGAGGCATTCCACCTACGTCTCTAGTTACGGGCGCATACGATGCGACTTGGGTCTTGTCGTACCTAGTAAGGTAGGATCCAAGTCGCATCGGTTGTTATGGGCAGAGGTTACCACTTAACACCAGGTGGGCCGTCGGCTCGTTCCGTAACTGTATTTTTTTCTTAGTAGATTCCTGGTGGTTATGGTCAAAGGAGCGTGCATTTTTGGTTTCTGGTTCCATCACTTTGACAGGATGACTGAAGCATGAGTAATGAAATCCATTATTAGGTGTTTAAAAGTTGTATTTTGACACAATCTATATACATTTATTGGTATAAGAAAATTAAATTACTTTAATGATAATTTACACCACATTTTAAGGTTTATGCCAAATATTGTATCGTATTATAAAATCGTATTGTTAAAACTGTTATGAAATATAGATTTTGAAACAAATTATGAAGTATCTATTTTAAAATCGATATGTGTTATGTACTTTCTTCGTGTGTTAATCGCTTAGGAAACATTGAAGCAATTATTAGAAAAAAAATATGTATAATTGGTTATAATTTATTATAAATCAAGAGCCTATCGCTTGAATACAGGTTCATAACTTGAAAGTTATTCAGCAACAGGTAAATTAACAGATAAACACTAATTGTTACTAATATTTATTTGTAGAATTCATATTCACTCTCGTCTTTCTTGATGTTATTTTTGTAGCCCTTTTCAAAATCTTTCGGAAGTACAATGTATCTGAAACAAACATTATGCTATTTAACATTGAATCAGTAGATCAAAACCAAAGTGTAGATTCATGCGAGAATATACGCTTTTAATCGGACCTTTCCCCTCAAAAACCGCTCAAGGCGAGTTGACTGAGCACACAGCTTTTAGCTAGCTTTATTATTAGCACGCGGTTTGCAAATAATATCAACAATTTGGGTTGAAGGAATATTTTAGAACACATTTATTATGCTCAATTGCAAGATATATCAAATAGAAAAATGATAGAATACTTATAAACTTTCCCTTTGAACTTTCCCTTTGTATATATTTACTATATACATATTAACACCCAGATACAGAAACCTATGTATGTCACACAAATGTGTATCCTGGGACTTCAGCGCAGAGGGCAGTGAGACAGTGGAGTAAGGCAGTATAAGTTAAGGCTGGTACGGTATATAATAAACTTTATAAACTTTATTTATTTGGAATAATAACAATGTACACTTTAGATACAGACACGATGATGCTTGCAGGTGTATAGAACTGTGTCGCAAGCATAAAAAAAAAAAAAAAAAAAAATAAAAAAAAAAAAAAAAATAGCGTGGAGTACCTGTTCTCTCTGACGGCGTGCATGCCGGCCTCCTGGCAGATGGCGTTGATGTCGGCGCCGGAGACGCGGTCGGGCCGCGCCACAAACTCCTCCAAATCCACCTCCTCAGACAGATTCATCTTCGCAGTGATCGTTGAGAAGATCAGACGCTTCTGACGCCTGCAAATAAATAATGGTGGACATTTCACACAGCGCCATCTAGCCCCAAAGTAAGCTAAGCATAGCTTGTATCATGGAAACCAGACAACTGATATACATTTTCTTTTGTAAATACATATTAACACCCAGACACAGAACAAACATCAATGTTACAAATGTCACATAAATGTTTGTCCTGAGTGGGGATCGAACCCACGACCTACAGCGCAGAAGGTAGGGTTACTAACCAACTGAGCTATGAGGCCAGTTATCACATATGTAGCTAGCTTTCATTCCGGAGCACAATAGTGATAAACGGTTTGCGAGACTGTTTTATCTTTTACCGTGTAGGAAACGTCACAGCAAATATTTACCTTTAATAAGCTAACTAGAGATGCGCTGTTGTGAAAAATTCAAATAATATTTTTTTGCCCCAAAGTAAGCACAGCTGTATCATGGAAACCAGGCATATACTGCTGTTTAAAACACATATAGTAACACCCACACACAGAAAAAACATTTATGTTCATGAGATTAAAAAGTCCTGGGCTGAAATCGAACCCACTACCCACAGCGCAGAAGTCATTGTAACTACCAACAGCTGTGAGATCAGTCAAAACTACTGAATAAACTTTAACGTTGATGGCATGTTCTGACCTATCTGGCAGAGGGAATTCTATCTTCCTGTCGAGACGGCCCGGTCTGAGAAGTGCAGGGTCCAGCGTGTCAGCTCGGTTGGTTGCCATGATCACCTGGAACAGATGGAGCGATTGCAATGTAATAATAAATAATAATAAATTATTTATTTCTTAACTTATAAATGAAACATTCTCGGTTTGGAATCTCCTTTTAAGCAAAATTTTTTGCTTGTGTATTTTGTAATCAATTTATTTTGACATTTTTGACATCATTTATGACAAATTATGGTAATTATCTTTGACATTTTTAACGGACTGATTTTTAATGTACTTAATAATAATGTAATTATTTAGATATTAGATTATAAGATAAGTTGTGTACTCTATTGCATTGGGTGTGCCTGTAAGGATAGATGTACATATATTTGAATAAATAAAACACTCATCACAAGTGACTGGGGTACTGCTACTAGTTAAGGCACTGGTTCCAGTGTGGTGAAAGGATTTAAGTGAGCCTCAAAGAGGCTGCTTTCGTGCACGACACATGTTTTCAAATGTATAGTTCTAGGACATGTTGGCCAATGTGACTGGGTAACAAAATTATAGTCAAGCAAAAAGACTGATCATTGGCCTAAGTTTGTGCGTGTGCGTACGTGCTGTGTGCGTGTTTGTTTATCTGTGTGCGTGAGGACACCTGACCCCTGAGCCATAGACTGTTGAATTATTGAAAAAAAAAAACTGTCTTCATTCAGTAATTTTGACGTGAAAAAGTATTTTATTTATTTATTTAATTTCACAAAAAATATGTAATATTGGTGCAATGCTTCATTTAATATATGTTTAATACTGATTTTAAATATTGGATATATAGTGTAGGAATCGGTAGCTATCTTCAAAATGGTGATAGGGTCTAATAGGGTTTAAACAGGCGTCTTATCGATTAGTACGCGTGACCTTTTGCGTGGCGTTTTGAATATTATTGACGTTTCAAAATTTCTTTATGAGTTCTATGGAAATAAAGTTTTTGCCTTTGTTGTGGATTTGGACAGACCTCTTAAATTATTTAGGACTTGACTATGCAATCAGATATATATTTGGGTGTAATTGGAACCGCAGTTAAACTCACCTTGACATTGGTAGTTTGGTCGAAACCATCCATCTGATTCAGCAGTTCCAGAAGAATTCGCTGCACCTCCCTATCAGCTCCGGTTTGGGCGTCGAATCTGGAAAGCGATCATATATAAGTATTATGATCTTGTATGAGTGTGTGTGTGTGTGTGAGTGAGTGAGTGAGTGAGTGAGTGAGTGAGTGTGTGTGTGTGAGTGAGTGAGTGAGTGAGTGAGCGTGTGTGTGAGAGTGAGTGTATGTGTGAGAGAGTGAGTGTGTGTGTGTGTGTATGTGAGAGAGAGAGAGAGAGATGTGACTAGGTCAGTATGTCTAGAGCAGAGGAAAAAAAAAATTGACTTAAGCGCCGTATATACTTTCATATAGGTAGGTAGGTAGGTAGGAACTTTAGTAAAATGGTGTTAGTTGTGGACAAAAACAGTTGACCTTTTTAGATTAGATAGATAGATAGATAGATAGATAGATAGATAGATAGATAGAGATTAGATTACCTCTTAGTGGCGATGGCATCGATCTCATCGATGAATATGATGGCGGGGCTGTTCTCCTTGGCGAGGCGGAACACGTCGCGCACCATGCGCGGCCCCTCGCCGAGGTACTTCTGCACGAACTCAGAACCAACCACGCGGATGAACGCCGCTGAACACAACAGAACACAACACATTTACTATAAACATACCCTACAATGCTAATGCACAATAAATGACATAAGTCTAATAGTCAGTAGAACTTTTGCCAAGTTAGGGAAGTACTGCCACTACCAGGCACACAAGACATTCCACCTTCACATCTCAGAGTTACGAGTGCACTTAGATGTGGAAAGACCCAAGACGCATCATAAGGAGGAAGAACTTGTTTTGCTTTTGTTATGGTCAAAGGTTACCGCTTAACATACGGTGGGCCATCTGGCTCATTTCTAACTTACGTCTCATAAAAATATGCTCTATTTCTTAAATATCTTTGATAAAGCAGAAAAACACATTATCAGCGTTCCTGTAATGCACTTCGATATCAGGAGCCTTCATAAATCATCATAAATAACTGATTAACTTCAAAAATAACACATGTAATTTTATTTTCATAACAGATTCACACCTTTATCCGAAGGGATAGGCAGAGGCTTACACTCCGCTATCACTTTCTTCCAATGATTCATTCCTTAATATCTGGCAGTCAGGACAAATATTATACAAACTAAATTACAAACAAGTCCGGGTGCCAAAATTATTGATGATACAGTAATTTCAAACATTAAAGTCAAAAAGTTTATTTCCATAGAATTCATAAAGAAATGGCTTGGAAACGTGGAATTATGAGAAGGATATTGTCTACAATATCTTTGAATGATGTTTGAAACGACCAATAAAATTAATTCATCTATGAATTAAATTTTATGGTCATTTCAAACCCTATAGAGACATGTATCTCAAAACAAATGTTTACAATTTATTTTTAAACTTAGCAATTATTACCTGTGGTATGATGAGCAACAGCCTTCGCCAACATGGTCTTGCCACAACCGGGAGGACCATACATAAGCACACCGCGAGGAGGCTCAATACCAATCTGTCGGTACAGTTCCACATGAGTAAGGGGTAGCTCCACAGCCTCGCGGATCTCTTGCTTCTGAGTGTCCATGCCTCCAATGTCTGAGTACTGAACGTCAGGTTTTTCATCTTCAAAAATATAATGTCCAATTAATAAGTGTGTATGAGGATCGCTGAGTTAGGCCCTTCCATACAAAGATGAGTATTAAGAGACTCAATAATATTCTGAAGCTCTGGCAGTTTATGCATTTTTTGATGATCTCATGTGCCTTTAATTTTTTGTGGGTCCGTCTCAGATGACAAAAAACACACATGTAAAAACACAGATACAATTCATCTTATCTCTTTATATCTTTTTTTAATTTAATATATATTAAGTAATAAGATAAAGATAAACCATATGTGGCAGTGTTGACCCTACAATCACTTCTAAGCAAACATTCAAAATGAACTACATATGAAAAAACATTCCAAATGTTTTATTTCCTTATCAAAATATCAAATAATATTTATTATACATACCGGCTTGCAGCATAGAAATAGAGCTGTCAGCTTCAGGCGGCAACACATCTACCAGCGCATTAGAATGTTTGTGGAGTGCCACTGATGCAGAGGGCTTCAGTAGCTCCCTGTCAATAGTTGATAAGATTCTGACATAGTAGTTAGAGCCTGTTGTACTGCCCACTGAAAACACCAATATTGAGTTTAATACAGTTTAATGACTATCCTTGTTTAGTAAACTTAACATAAAAGTTTGAGCACTGAATAACTTTGACTTTCTATGTATAATAGTATAAAAATGCAGTAATATAACTTCATCTTTTCAGTCTCATTTTACTTTGTTAGCTTTTGGCTGAGTGCTTTGGCTAATAAGTTGCTCTTTTATCACTAAAAGTTTGGATATCATAACCGTGAGTTTAGAAAGCTAGTTAAATTTTGGCTCACCAATTCCAGTGTTTTGATCAACAGCTTCCAAAAACTGTCCAATTACCAACGGTACAGACTGAATTCTTTTCACCTCTTCCTGTGCATGAAGGTATTCCTTTTTGAGGTTTCGCTGCTCGTCTTTTATGTATTCTTCTTGTACTTCCAGGAATTCAAGCATCCTTTGTAATTTCTGTAATGAGTTTGGTTTGAATATTTTCAATTAGTTGAATAGTTTAGGTTTGGAGAGATTATTCATCGATTATTTTCGTGTTTACCTTGTATTTTGTATACATATCCTCTGATTCAAGATCATCAAAGGATTGGGGACCAACGTACGCCAATCCCTTGACGTCGGTGGTTTGGTCATCCTGGAACATAATATCACATTAAAAATACTGTTGGCACAACACATTTATATTCCAGAAAGTGTTCTCACTTTTTCAGGTACAATAATACCAATTTCTTCCATATTGCCTCTGTTCAATTTCAGAAATAAACTACAATAAAATCACACAATCATCGAGTTTTGCAAGTACCTGAGCGAATGAAATTTAAAGAGTGAATGACAAAATTGTATCGCATTGTCATGTACGTTTCATTCAACGTTGACTAGACAAAAAGCTGTTCTTGAAATAATATATTGTATGAATTTTGGTATAATATTCTGATTCTATCTTAGGGATGCGACTCTGGATATTTTAATCTGACATATTTCTTCTTATGTTTCTTTTTGTTTTTGTTGTATGTGAGGTTTAAATTGAGTGACTCAAAAATAATGAAATTAATTCGATTTTCTATCTCAAGAGTATCGCTGCAGCTCAGACGAGTAATTTAAAATCAAATGAAGAAAGTCCATCACGAAAGACTGCACTAAAACGATCTCCCCGCAGCATAAACATATGTACTAATTCCATGCTTTGATATTTTTATTATTTATTATACATGAACGGATTGTTGTCTGTTCGTTGTACATTCTGTCACTGTCAGTAACGCGCGTCACAGACTGCTAAAGCAAAGCGTGCAGTGCTGATCATATGGTCATCTTATGTCAGTAGGTATAGGTAAAAAAAATTCATGAAAAGCCTAACCTAGCCTAAAATATAACAATAAAATTACTGGTTGTCATTATTTGTTTGGTATTTCTGCAGATTAAAACATAAATATAGATAATTATCTTAAATCTTTCATTTTACCTTGAATTGCATTTATAAAACAAAAAATGGCAACGCCTGAAATGCTTAGCGAGGCTGACCAAATCAAAACGGTAAGCAATTTATATTTAGCTTTCATTTACCTGTTCGTTTCTGGATTAATGTTATAGCTTCATTACAATACGCTGTCTGACTTCCTAAGACATGAATACTACGTATTTCATTCATGAATCGGGAGTTTTAGCATGTTCATATACCTAATTACATAAACAAACACTTATTCTTTGAAAATATACCTAATAAATACAATAATCTCAACGATTTAATTCAAATATTCGCTTTAACCTCCTCGCCCACAGCGTTTTCCAAATTTATTTATATATTTTATAAATACTTGTAGGTATGTAAGTAAAAATACATATTTTGTACACCAGTAAATATTTTCCGATATCTTGAATAGGTATTTGAAAAATGTGTGTGAGCAGGAGCAAATTTCAATGTAATAATATAATTTTCAGTTCAAGGACTTCCTTGTCCAGTACAACAAACTGTCCGAGCTATGCTTCAATGACTGTGTACATGACTTCACTTCAAGGACTCTCAGAACAGCAGAAGTAAGCTTGTATTTATTTTAAGCTATAAGTTTAATTTGGGTATCTTTAAAATTAGAATTGATAGGTACCTTCAGGTACCTAGGATATCTGCTTGTTTCATCACACGGACACTAAGCACAATTAATCTTACCATGCACTTAGATGATGGATATGTTACTAGTGACATCGGCTTACAAATAATATCCTAGGGAGCACAGCTTCCAGCGAAGAAAACATTGTGATGAAACCATATCATGTTGCTGAGGTATTTTTCTGGCTGGCTAGAGTGGCTGCCTTTGATGCTCAAGTTTAAAATCCGCAGTAAACACCTGTGTGTCTCAGCGGCGTCACTTGAAGCCAGTTCTCAATCCAGGTGTTGTGTGGCATCACCATTTGCTACAAAGTTACTCAACATCAGGTGATATCCAGTCATGGGCAACCATGTCAGTAGAATAATGATAATACTATGCTTAGGTGTTGTAGATTCTACTGCACAGGGTTCAAAACACTGCGCTGAACTAAGAAATTACTAATTGTTGTTTCCAGGAAAAGTGCACTGCAAATTGCATGGAGAAGTACCTCCGAGCAAATCAGCGGGTGTCACAGCGATTCCACGAGTTTCAGATGATAGCGAACGAGAACATGCTTGCGTTAGCACAGAAATCTGGCAACCCCAGCTAAGTGATGTTCCTATAGTACAAATTAATTGTATTTAATTTTTATTGTTAGTTGTTTTGTCAGACTATTGGCAATTAATATATTGTTGAGATGATATTCTTTTTTTTTGTTTACTTATTATCCCTGCCAGTGTACAGCATTATTATTGTTCTGATGACGTTACCCATGTCATTAACACATGTACAGTCTTACAACATGTTCCTAGAGGTTTTGGGTTTTATGTTCTGATTAAAAACATTTTCCTTTTCCTATTTTTAAATTTTCAACTTAATTAGGTAATATCGACTGGCGTGAGAACTAAATGTTCCAAATTGTAATAAAATAAGATAAATATTCGAGCACATTGCACGCTATTATTCAATAAGCAGCTAGAAACTGGGGCAGACGCAAGCAAGATTGCTGCCACTGGGAGACCGACCGTGAAAGCAAAACGCCCAAATTTTTTCAATTCCTTTGTTTTTACGAAATAAGACTTCAAATGTGGAGACCGTGTAAGAAAATTACTGTTAGAAAACATTTTATACCTGAAAATTCTGTAATGTACGATAATACATTATTTTTATGTGATAAGCAATTTTCATTTTTACATTGTGAGGATGTAGAATAAAATATTTAAATAATATTATAAAAGCCTATCCTGGTTGTATTGTACTGTGAACTAAACATCTAATGACCTGTCGGGAACACCGGTCTTCACGGAGGTTTACGAGAAAAGGCCAACAAATAATTTAATAAAATGTATTCGATTTTGTCATCTATTGTCTAATGTATCGTGCTCTTCAGTATACTTTGCTTTATTCTATGTTCAGTATATTTCACCAAAATGGTGAAAAACATTCCATCCATTTCGTTGTTCGTTGTAACCGTCGCTATATAGCCTTCACTGGATCATTTGACAGGCCAATTATTTACCGTCGTACATACCATACAGACGATGCTCTTCTTAGGGCAGGGTTTGAAGCACCTCTGTTCTGGAGGCGAGAAGTCTAGAACGAATGAAGATTGCGAGCTGGTGTAATCAAAGTGGTAGTCATTGAACTTCGCTTCGACGCTGTACTTGGCATTGGGTGATTGGTCATCGTCTGTGTTGAGGACGTATTTCAACGGGTACGGTCCTGAGGGAGCGTTGGACATGTTTGAGGGTTTTGTGGAGATGCTGTACTGTCCTCCGTGTCGGATGATTCTGATGAGAGGCTGGCCGCAGACGGGGGGTTTGCAGCATGATGATGATGAGGGGCACACGGCGACGCACTTGGGCGGCATACAGCACGGCTTGGAGCAAGGTGGACGGCCGCACGCAGACGCGCAAGGGTTGCACTCACCGGCTTTCATACAGTTGTGTTGTTCGATTTTTCTGAGCACCGGACAGGAGATGTGACCGGGACGCCAGCCGCACCGTAACTGAAATAGTAGCTGCCCGTTTGATAATCTGTTCTACATTTGAAAATACATTTTGTAAAACTTAAGTGAAGCCTGAAGTGGCGTATGAATCAGAAAATGAATATTTACGCTTCTAAATCATTTTGTGGAACTGGCAGAATAAATCTGTGACGGAAACTCAACGTAATCAGTAAGACTGCTTAGTTTAGTCCCAAGATTTTATTAGCTTAAGTTGCTACAATGATTGTTGAGTCTATATTTTTTTTTTTATGTTATGCAGTTACGGAACGAGCCGACGGCCCACCTGGTGGTAACCTCGGCCCATAACAACCGATGCGACTTGGGTCCTCCCCTACTAGGTACGACAATACCCAAGTCGCATCGTATGCGCCCGTAACTCTGAGACGTGTAGGTGGAATGTCTCATGTGCCTGTAATTTCACCGGCAACCACACCTTTCAAACCGGAACACGGTAACGCGAACGCGTTACTGCTTGGCGGCAGAAATGGGCATGGTGGCAATACTTCCCCGGATGAACTTGGCGAGTTCTACTGCTCTTAAAATATATCATGTTGGTTTGTATATGTATGTATGTACCTGATGTTCGGGAGCATCTCTAGCGGTATACAGCCAGCCCATGTGCTTTGGCACCGGGCCAGGTTTGATCTCCTCTCTCTCCAGGCATCTGTGCTTGGGCAGATCGCAGCGCCCCAAACAGCTCGTAGATGCTTTGTTGGCTGAAATTCGTTGAACATATCGCTATTCATGCTGTCTTCACAGTTAATTATAAGAATATAAAAACAAATGGAAAAGCTTAAAATAATTCTGGCCTTACAGCTCAGTTGGTAGTAACCCTGCCTTCTGCGCTGTAGGTCGTGGGTTCGATTCCCACCCTGGACAAATATTTGTGTGAGGCACGCAGATGTTTGTTCTGTGTCTGGGTGTTTATATGTATTTACAAAAAATATATATATGTATTATATCAGTTGTCTGGTTCCCATGATACAAGCTATGCTTAACTTACTTTGGAGCTAGATGGCGCTGCGTGAAATGTCCACCAATATTTATTTATTTAATTCCAGTAACTTAATTTGTGGGTACTTACATCTTCCGGGTTTGCAACAACAAGCCATTTTTAGTATTCGAATGATCTGTAACATATTTAGACAGTCGAGCCTGAGATTAATAATCATAACTCTCTCGATGTAAGGGGCTCCAGAATCAAGTTGCCATGCAAGTTGATTTTGGAGGGTACCTATACTTAAATATAGTTCAACAATATACCATACTTTTATATCTGTATAAATAATAATAAATGGCTCAATTTGTTACTAATTGCCAAACTCGAAAACAGCTGGACCAATTAGGTTTTTTTTCAAATATTAGTTGTCCGAGTAAGGTTTCTATGAAGTTTATATCCCGAAAAAGTGCAGTTTCCGTGGGATGACTTATTCATCGCGGGTAACACCGCGGGGCGCAGCTAGTATTCAATATATACAAAGACGACTGACCTTATGTGTTTCTCTGTGAGAATTACATTTTAATTTTAAGCCGTCTTCAGACGCCTGCGGCTATTCAGAATCATCTTTACCAGTAGGTACTAATGGTTAGTAAAAACAAAAAGGCTACTTAATGGTTTTTTCGTTAACTTTTACATGGTTGCTGCCGGATGATTGTGAAAAAGTCACGTTTTGTGCTTCTAATGTCTAAAATATTTTTCATTCCATTGTCATAGAAGTTTGGAATTAAAAAAAGGTCAATTAATAAAAGGTTATTACAATATGGACAATACTGCATACCTACTAAAATGAAACAACAAAATAACAATAGATAATTTTATAGACCACAACAATGTACGGATTAATAATTGTGACGAACCAACAATATAAACCTTGGTTACCAAATATCATGCCGTGCATTGTGTGGCCGTACAATATAGGACCAATACTGGCCCAGGCAATAAGAACAAGTAGGTAGTAATAATGTAATATCAATATATTAATATAATATTATATATTAATTATTTCATTAATTATCAGTCCGATAATTCTTGTCAATGGATAATTGGTATCAAGGTATACAATTTTCTGGACGGGAATTATTTATTTATGAACACCGACATGATTTACATTAAAAGATTAAGTTGGAAATAAATATAAAAATACCTGCTAAATGACAATTACAGGTGAAGACTGATTGTTATTATTAAGATTACTGTGTTCCCGGCTGCGGTGACCGCTTAATTCTGGTATATTTCAGTACCTGTGATATTTTACGTAACTACCTGCCCGTTTTTAAAAAACTCTTGTGGCAACACCAAAGATGGACACTTTCAGTTTTTTAATTTATACGTCAAAAAACATCCTTACCTTATCCTTATCCCGAATCCCGTTGTGTAAAAAACGGTGCGCAGTATGGCAGTACGATTTACTATAATTCGTTTGTAATTTACGTTACAAATACGTAGGCTGTCTTACTTAGGTACCTACTAAATTGAAATGTTTTCTAATTGAATAAAGTTCAAAGTTTCTACATCAAAATGTGGCATGAAGCGAGAAAACAGGAGAAGATGATCCGGGGTATGATTGTTGATTACCGCCGTAGGGCGGAGCGTCGAAAAGATTTCTATGAAAAAATTGTAAGTTTTCTGGTGTTATGTATTTATCAATTACATCTAGCTTCGAATTGCTTCTTGTGAGTCGTGAAATGAGTATTGAAATGGATGGTGAGTTAGTGGTTGTATTTTGATTTCAGAAAGCAGATCCCACACAATTTTTGCAAATTCACGGGAGGCCATGCAAAATTCACTTAGACCCAACGGTTGCGGCAGCTGGAGAAGGACCTGCTATTATGTTAGTTCTGTTTATTTGTAGAAAATTCTTAATACTTAAAAAATGTTCCAGTTCCCAGCTTGTAAGATGATTTTTCTGTGCATAATATTAATAGGTACAATACATCAGAAAGGGTACCTAACTGTAGTGTGGTTAATGTTGGATCTATATTGTGTATGTGGCTGTTCACACCTAGACAGATTCCCAGTCCAGGTGTATGATACGAGTTAGCAATATTTATCAATATTTCTATTAATATGTAATACAGGATGCAGTGGCAAGGTGACCCTAGCAACATGATAGATAGGTTTGATGTAAGAGCACACTTGGACCACATCCCTGAAATTAAGATCCCAGAAGTGCCACCTGAAGAGCTCAGCACCGAAGAGAGGCATTGCAACTATGAAAGATACAGGATACTTGCTCAAAATGCCTTCCTCGGGATGGGTAAGCTTTTGGTTTTAAATTTTATTTAATTGGTTTTAAGAAACAAAATAAATTATCTTAACTTCTTCTTCATTCAAAGCATTTGCCAAATTAAGAAAAAAAAAATAAGTTGGAAAAATATTGTAATAAAGAAATAATATCTAGTTCTTATGATTAATTTTACACATAATAACATTATACACATATTAATAACATTTTTTGACTACACATAGAAGAGATTTCAATGGATAAGGTTTTGATACATTTGTTAGGTACGCATCTATAAAAATGAGCATCTGAAAATGCTTAACAAACACTACATGTTAGAAGACAGCCATTACATTAAAATCGTGTGGACAATGAAATAGGGAAATTTTGTAATTGGAATTTACTGATAGAATATGTAAAATATTCCTGACAAAACACTTTTAACTGGCTTTATAACTCTGGACAATTATTAAACAGATGTTAGTAATGCTCCTTATTTCTATCATTACCTGCAGGTGAAGACAAATTCCTTCAGCAGCTGGCCATTGAAGAACAATTTGGTGTTACCTTAGAAGAGAAAGAAGTCCAACGGGAGAAGCTCCACGAAAGAAGAGGCACCGGTGCTGCCATAGGATACAATTATAATGAACCGGGAGCTCAACCAACCTCCTCTAACGGTAGATTCAGCTGTTGTTGCATTGTGTCATGCCGGCTTCCCTGCCCATGCAGGGATACGGGTAGTATCACTATATCACTATCTTTGGATCTTCTTATGGCAATCAGTTTCAATTACAGGCATGGAACCAAAGAAATTGGAAACAAAAGATTCAGACGATGATTCCGATCTGGAAGTCCTCGATGTGGATTTGAGCATTGATGTGAATAAGATGGAACCTTCACAGGTCAGTTGTTACTTCAGATTGTTTATTCTGATTGGAATGCTTTGTTTAGTGATGGCCTCACAGCGTAGCTGGTAGTAACCATGCCTTCTGCGCTATATGTGGGTTCGATTCCCGCCGAGAACAAACATTTGTGACAAACATAGATGATTGTTTTGTGTCTTGGTGTTAATATGGTTTATATGTATTTACAAATAAAGTAAAAGTCTTACATCAGTTGCCTATGTCCCAAATTAAGCTTAGCTCACTTTGATATAATAGTTATTTATTGGCTTTAAGCTCTTTAAGCATTGGGCAGACTGACAGAAGACGGGGCGGGGGGGGCTTTGTTTTATAAGTAGGGTTGTCTATGTATATAATAGTATGTGATGTATGTATTTATGTATGTATGTATGTATGTATGTGATGTATGAATGTATGTATGTATGTATTTATGTATGTATGTATGTATGTATGTATGTAGTGAGCAGTGAGCAGTGAGCAGGTGTTTGTGAGCGCAGGCGCACGAGTTGAACGCGGTGGGGCCGCAGTTCGGCATGGCCGGGTGCGACCTGTTCTCCTTCCTGACCGGGGACGCGGACGACGCGGAGCACCAGAAGCAGCTGATGCGCGACGAGAAGGAGAAGGCCATGTTCTCCGGCAGGAAGAGCCGCCGGGAGAGGAGAGCACACAGGTAACTAACATTGTAGTTGAATGTTTCTTCTTTAACAGTTAAGATATTTTTTTCTATGTTTCAACAGAATCTACAGCTCTTAAAATTACTTAGGTACTTACTTAAAATTACTCTTACAGCCAATAACAGATTCAATTTTTTTATATATCCTAGTATTACGACAAACACAACAAATAATAATAATAATAATAATAATAATATAATAATTATAATTATTTAAATAATTTATTATTATTATAAATAATTTTATAATATTGTATATTATAAATATTCATAATGTGCCGTTATGACCAAACAAGATGTCACCAAGCACCTAAAATCTAACCCAACACCTAAAACCAGTTTGCCATCTTCGCTCTGGTTGCCTAACATCAGGTTACACCATGTATTCAAACTTAAATCAGATAAAAAATGACATTCTCCCAAACTCAATTGCATTATAAAAAAGAGTCAGTAGGTTGACACGCCTCACAACTGGTTGGTAGTAACTTATTATTATTATTATTATAGCACGAAAGGAGCCTCTTTGAGGCGCACTTAAAATCTTTTCACCACACTGGTTCGATAGAACCAGTGACTTGAATAGATAGATATTGCAATAAATGTTTTGAATTTGTAACATCAAAACCATCAGCTGGTTCTATCTGTGTTCTAAAGGCTAATAAATCAATAGTAAATAATAAATGTTTGGTGTGTACAGAGACAAGAAGCTGGCGACCCGCGTGGTGAGCCCGCCGAGCTACGCGGCGCCCTCCCTCCACCCGGAGAAGTCGCCGAGCCGCTCGCCGAGCCGCACCCCCTCCCCCCACCCCGCCGCGGACAACATCCAGTTCATCACCTCGTTCGGCGGAGACGACGATGACAACAAACCACGTAATTAAATAAATAAATAAATAATGGTGGGACATTGTCACACAGCGCCATCTAGCCCCAAAGTAAGCTAAGCATAGCTTGTATCGTGGGAACCAGACAACTAATATACTTATATACTTTTCTTTTGTAAATACATACATATAATACATATTAACACACGTTTTCTTTGCCATTTTCACAAAAACAACAGGGCTTAACGGGCTTTTAGTTAAAGGACTGCAGTAGTATAGTATAGTAGTTAGGACTGGAATGTATTGAACTAAAAATTGTTTCATTTGCAGCTTCATCATCGAAGCCGTTGTATTCAGATAAAGTGAAACATAATCTCAAGAAATCCGAACTGTACTCTGAAGTCACGAAGAAAACCAAACGAAGGTAATACTGTAATCTAACAATTAGTTCTTAGTCACGGCTCCATAGTTAGATTTGAAGTTACTCTGTATGGGCAGGAGCATGAGAATAAGAAACTAATTATTTACATAGTTACTCAGAATGTGGGTAATTTCAGGTCGCCAATCTCTGAAGAAAGCTATCCATGTCCTATTGGGCCCCGCGGCCCTCCTTCAAGGTCAAGGTCGAGGTCAAGGTCTATATCACCGGCCCGTTCGAGGTCAAGATCGAGATCGCGATACTCATCGCGGTCCAGATCTTCGAGGTCACGATCCAGGTCAAGCTCGTACAGGAGGTCAAGGTCGAGGTCGCGGTCGAGGTCGAGGTCAAGGTCAAGATCACGTAACTACAGGAGTAGACGTTCCCAAAGTTCTGCAAAGTTTGTACATTCATTCAACCTTTATAAAAGAATATTCACAAACTACTGATAGTATTTTCCATTGGAACGGGAAACTAATTTTGTTTTTGAACTTTTCACAGTTATTCAAAGCGTAAAAAGTCCAGGTCTATGTCGTACGACAGGTAAGTTTCATTTACTCTAAATTAAATACGTATCAAAACGTTGACTTGGTCAATTTATCATCGATTAATATATTCTTAAAATCTGCCCTTTTCTTTGCTTGTTTAACGGTACTAAACTTGTGCAATAGTATTATTGGAACTGATTCGAAAATCGGAACGAATCTGGCTCTTTCTATTTTATATTTCTACTCTGATAATTCATTCGTTTTAATCATTTGGCTGCTAAGATTTAAGGTATTAATGGTTCCGGAGTTTTTTTTAAGTCAAGTCTTATTTTATCGCTAGCAGTAGCGATAGAGGCGAGTCGAAGGCTCGCGTGCCGCGCTACTACGGACGCCGCAAGGAGGACGCTTCATCCAGCGAACTGTCCGTGGACTCTGGCTCGAGCGACTCTGAACACAAACCTAAGTAAGCTTTGCCCATCTGTTATATCAAACGACATCCTATGTTCCCACTGCTCGGACAGCGTGATGGTCTAGCGGTACTGACCCCCGAGTTTCAATCCGGAGGTCGCCGGTTCAAACCGACGTGCATCTATGAGTTTTTCGATTGAAATATTTATGTGCGCAATACCACGTTCTCAAAACGGTGAAGGAAAACATCGTGAGGAAACCGACATGAGCTAGAACTAAAAATTCAAAGACATGTGTCGAGTGCACGAAAGGAGCCTCTTTGAGGCGCACTTACAATCCTTTCACCACACTGGTTCGACAGAACCTGTGACTCGAAGAAGAAGAAGAAGACTGCTCGGACATTGGCCTGTTGTCGAAGCGAGAGTCAGTGGGCTTTAATTTACCAAAGGAGCCTGCATTTTTTGTTTCAGGATATCCTTATTTCGTCACGATGTTTTCCTTCAGCGTTGTGAGAGCGTGGTTTTGGGCGCATACATTTTGCTGGTGAAAAACTCTGTAAATAAGCGCTGATTTGCAAGGGTAATCTTTGGATTTTAAGTTGGGTAATGTAAGCATTACTATGTAATACTGTTGTCAATACGATGGCGTCTAATCTACGTTGTTATAATAAAGAAAAAAGGGAAAGGAATTTATTTGACATACAAATAAGTACATAAGTTATATATTAAGGAAATAAATAAATTTATAAAGGTTGTTTTGATTTACTAGTATGAACATTGAATCTTTATAAAAATTTTATGGTTAAAGAGGGTGCTTAATAAAACCATAACACATAATATCAAAATAAATAAACATACTCTTTCTGTTTCCAGATTCTCAGTTGCCAATAAATCGAATGCAAACCAGAATCAGTTACGATCCTCTGGATCCAGCTCCAAAGTCAGTAAGAATCATTTTGTTTACTCGTATTCGCTTTCATTTAGCACTTATGACCTTTATGTAGTGCGATACTCGAGCTCAACTCACACCAATGTACTGTTCACTGTTCAGTATTGACACTCGTGTGACCGTTAAATCGCCTGTAGAATAAAACGAACTAATCGAATCGGCTTTTTAATCGACTTCAGAAAAAGGAAGAGAATCTCAATTCGATTGTATTGTTTTCATGTTTGTTACTTCAGAACTCCGTCATTTACAAACCGATTTCGATTTTTCTCATTTATTTACATAGAAATTTTTAATTTGATTTTTAAATTGAACTAACTGAAGAAATATGTCATCCGAGTGCGAGAAACGAGGCATACGTATAAAAATATCTTTATTTTGTATTACATATACAGAGAAAATGTGGTTTGATAACATCAAAATAGAATCGCTCTAGTTCATTAGCGGTGAAGTCGGTTTTTCGATTTAGCTGCGCAAAGTTATTATTTCAAACTTCGTTCTAATGTTAAACTTATTTTCTAGCCGTTTTTAACAAAAAATGCGAAATAAATCAATGGTACACATTTGTTGGGTTGCCGAGTTGAGCTGAGAATCGCACTATATCAGTAGCTTTGAATGATAAACGTTTATTTCGCTACGAAATGATCGCAACATGCATTTTGACTGTTCATGGTTATATCATGGTTTTGTTCCTTCATTTACCCCTCAACACTACACCACTGATACATTAGTTAGGGAAATGCTACCAATTTTGTATTGTATTTACTAACCCACGCGTGACCCGATATTATTAGTATTTTGAGTACCAACGAAACCCTTTTCTTATTCCAGTATCGCGACATTACTCTACATATTTGAACATTTATTATGGGAACTTTAAACTGGCCTCACAGCTCAGTTTGGTAGTAACTCTGCCTTTTGCGCTAATTTGTGGGTTCGATTCCCACTCAGGACTAATATTTATGTGACGAACATAATATATTTTTTGGGTGTTATTTTGGGTGTATTTACAAAAAGTATTCTATCAGTTATAATCGCTCCAATAGTACGAGTTATATAATTTGGAGCTAGATGGCGTTGTGTGAAATGTCCACCAATATTTATTTATATTAATTTATGAAAAGAATATAGTGTTTCAAAATATCGGAGATTTGTTGATCCGACAATCACCCTGATAAGATATGTTCAAGTCTAAAATTAAATATATTTTACCATGATCATCATTATGGAGTCTTGTTATTGTTGTAGCCATGCCAGTTTTGACCATAATTCTCTGCAATAATCTGAAATTATCGCAAACAAAAATTGATAAGTATATCAAATTGTGAAAGTTCAGATCCACTTGGCAATTATTTCATAAGTGTCCCGTAAGATTTTGAATTGACTTGAGCGTCAGTGACTATGCCCAGTCTTCCAAACCTTTATACGTTATCTAGAGCGGGTAGGAGATATATTTTTCCCCTCATCGACATAAGGCGATGTCAAAGTTTTGTCACGACAGGGCATGTTAGCCAGTTTTAGATACATTTTCAAAATTTTTGATCCTATATTATATAGTAATTTGAAACACTTCAACTACTTCGCACCATTTCATATAATTTTTGGTCTCAATTTTTTGATTGTGATGAATGTATGTTTTCGTAATTACTCTATAAATGTGTAACTTCAATACATATATGTTATGATATAAATTTTTGTGAATGTTATTATTGTCACTTGTATAAAAACGAGAATAAATAGTGACCTATTTCTGTCATAAAGTTCAAGGAAGTAAGAAATTGTGGTGCCTTTACACGGGGGCATAATTTATAGCCAATCGGTCCATTGTTAGCTTGGTTCATACATTATATAATCCAAAGAATGTATTATTAATAATTATATTACTTATTCTCGTTGTATATAATATTGTCATATTTATATTCTCCTCTAATTATGTCACATGTGTTGTTTGTCCTGTTTCATGGTGTATCTCCTACATGGATAATGTTGTCGACAAATTAATGTTGTATTATGTTACAGGGTCCGTCGCGTGAAACGCAATCGCTCAAGGAGAAACTCAAGAAGAAAATGCAGGCGCAGTTGTCGAGGCAACGTGAGTTTTACACAGTAAAAATCTACATTACAATCATACCGTAGTTTTCATATTATTGGTATCTTGCCTGTTACTCGTAAAAGGTATACAAATAAGTCTTTTTTTTCTTAATTAGTTCCTTATTCAACTAAATTTGAAGATGTCTCCATATGAAAAATTGTTGAAAATGGGAAAGTCAAAGTTAAAGTCAAAAACTTTATTAAGACATAGAATTCGTAAAGCATCCAAAATTCAAATTAATTCAAAAGCCTTTGAATGGAAACGTCGGTTAGTAGGTAAATTAAAAATATAAAATCACGCATACTTATTTTGGTTTAAAAGGAACAGACAGAAACTATTCCCTGTACTCAAATCTAAAGAATTCATGGATTCGAACCGGTGACATTTGGATTTAAACTCTGTTACTGTCATTTTCACTAAAAAGTAATACTAAGTCTTTATTCATATCGTGTAATCTTCTTTGTTTTGTTATTTCTATTATATAAAAAGGGACACATTTAACTATCAAATGTTAGTATCGAATGTGCCGGAAATTCGCGGAGCCAAAACTGTATCGAACTCATAATTCCCGGGACTCGATACGATGTCGGATAGCGCCCACCCTGTATACTGTAGAGCGTGCGTGTGTGTGAGCGTGTGTGGTGCGTGTTGGTTGCAGTGCGCGCGGACAAGCGCGCCGAGGCGGAGAGGCTGGAGCGCGAGTCCAGGCGGCAGGCGCGCCGCGACCACGAGATGAGGGAGCTCGCCATCAAGCTGCGCCGCAAGTCTGTACACACACACACACACACACACACACACACACACACACACACACACACTGTGTGTTCATGAACCCATACACACTTCACACTCACTCCATACAACATCAGTCTGTTTTCATGAACTCGTACACACTTTATACACTCTCCATACAACATCAGCCTGTGTTCATGAACTCCATACACACTTCATACGCACTCCATACAACATCAGTCTGTGTTCATGAACTCCATACACACTTCATACGCACTCCATACAACATCAGTCTGTGTTCATGAACTCCATACACACTTCATACGCACTCCATACAACATCAGTCTGTGTTCATGAACTCCATACACACTTCATACGCACTCCATACAACATCAGTCTGTGTTCATGAACTCCATACACACTTCATACGCACTCCATACAACATCAGTCTGTGTTCATGAACTCCATACACACTTCATACGCACTCCATACAACATCAGTCTGTGTTCATGAACTCCATACACACTTCATACGCACTCCATACAACATCAGTCTGTGTTCATGAACTCCATACACACTTCATACGCACTCCATACAACATCAGTCTGTGTTCATGAACTCCATACACACTTCATACGCACTCCATACAACATCAGTCTGTGTTCATGAACTCCATACACACTTCATACGCACTCCATACAACATCAGTCTGTGTTCATGAACTCCATACACACTTCATACGCACTCCATACAACATCAGTCTGTTTTCATGAACTCCATACACACTTCATACGCACTCCATACAACATCAGTCTGTGTTCATGAACTCCATACACACTTCATACGCACTCCATACAACATCAGTCTGTTTTCATGAACTCCATACACACTTCATACGCACTCCATACAACATCAGTCTGTGTTCATGAACTCCATACACACTTCATACGCACTCCATACAACATCAGTCTGTTTTCATGAACTCCATACACACTTCATACGCACTCCATACAACATCAGTCTGTTTTCATGAACTCCATACACACTTCATACGCACTCCATACAACATCAGTCTGTGTTCATGAACTCCATACACACTTCATACGCACTCCATACAACATCAGTCTGTTTTCATGAACTCCATACACACTTCATACGCACTCCATACAACATCAGTCTGTTTTCATGAACTCCATACACACTTCATACGCACTCCATACAACATCAGTCTGTTTTCATGAACTCCATACACACTTCATACGCACTCCATACAACATCAGTCTGTGTTCATGAACTCCATACACACTTCATACGCACTCCATACAACATCAGTCTGTTTTCATGAACTCCATACACACTTCATACGCACTCCATACAACATCAGTCTGTGTTCATGAACTCCATACACACTTCATACGCACTCCATACAACATCAGTCTGTTTTCATGAACTCCATACACACTTCATACGCACTCCATACAACATCAGTCTGTTTTCATGAACTCCATACACACTTCATACGCACTCCATACAACATCAGTCTGTGTTCATGAACTCCATACACACTTCATACGCACTCCATACAACATCAGTCTGTTTTCATGAACTCCATACACACTTCATACGCACTCCATACAACATCAGTCTGTTTTCATGAACTCCATACACACTTCATACGCACTCCATACAACATCAGTCTGTTTTCATGAACTCCATACACACTTCATACGCACTCCATACAACATCATTCTGTGTTCATGAACTCCATACACACTTCATACGCACTCCATACAACATCAGTCTGTTTTCATGAACTCCATACACACTTCATACGCACTCCATACAACATCAGTCTGTGTTCATGAACTCCATACACACTTCATACGCACTCCATACAACATCAGTCTGTTTTCATGAACTCCATACACACTTCATACGCACTCCATACAACATCAGTCTGTTTTCATGAACTCCATACACACTTCATACACACTTCGTGTATAGCAACAAAGCATGCAAAAAAAAAAAAATTCACAGTCAACACTATCAACACCACTTTTCAACAACAATTATTGAGTTGTGCGCCATTTTAAAAGCTCTGAGTATTTAAAAGTGTAGAGATTGAATCATACAAAAAAATTAACCTTCTATATAGTTTGTTTATTTTAATCCTTTCACCACAGTGGTTCTAGAGAGCCAGTGATAACACTAGTAAGCAGTATTCGTGTAACAATCTCTTCTGATTAATAATAAATTAAATTAAATTCACAGCGGCAAAGAACCGTTGCAACGATTACTAAATATATAATAGGGTAAAATATATATGAACAAATTACTAAATATGATATGATTATGTTACAGGCAACGTGAGATGAGGCACAGGTACAGGAGATCGAGTGACGAGTCTGACAGGAGTCGCAGCAGGTCCTCTTCGAGGTAAACATATTATGTGTTGCATTAGATCATCTGAGTGCAGGCACAGGTCACACCCCGAAGACGCTGGTTCAAATCCTGACGTACACCAATTTTATGTTTATTTGAAAAACAACAGTGGTTAATGTTTTAAAATGGTGAAAGAAAACATCATAAGGAAACCGTTAAACCATAGATTCGAAGACATGTGTCAAGTGCACGATTGGAGCCTCTTTGAGGCGTACTTTAATCTTTTCATATTGGTTCGAGTGACACAATTTTAAACAACAAACTACAATTAAACATATCCTTAATAACTCACATTATTACAGAGAATCGGCGGCCGGTGACAAGAAACCGAGTCGGTCGCGCAGCCGCTCGCCGCAAGAGAAACGTCCGCCCGCCTGGGATAAGAACCCCCCTTTCAAAACCGACGACCCGCCGCTACCCCCTCTACCGCCGCTCCACACCCTCCCGCCGCCCCCCGTCCGGAGACGCCCGGACGAGTACAGACCCTACCAAAAGGAAAAATCTCGATCGCCGTCCCCGAAACGCATCGCCGTCTGGGAACCGAACCGGGAACCTTCATACCGGCCCGAGGACTACGCGGAGAGGAGACGTTACCAGGACGAAGACAGACCGGACTACCCTCGATATGAGAGCAGGCGATACGACAACCGCTATGAGCAAACTTACGACAATAGATGGGATTCGAGACGCCGCCCCTACGGCAACAGGGGTGGGTTTAGGGGTTACCGCCCGCCCCTGCCGCCCGGTGGGGGGCCCTCGTGGCAAAGGGATGACCACGGTTACAACTCTGAGGATAGGAGTAAAGTTAAACTTGTAGACTATTGATACCGATTGGGTTTTCTATTTTCTTGGCATCGCTCAATATTATTGTTCAGATTGACGGTGTCTCTTCCAATTAGCAGTTTAGTACTGGATTGTTAGATGTTTTTTTCTATATAGAATACAGCTGTAATTGTGCCGTGTATATTTCTAAAGATGCAAAGCATTGGTATACATTACTTTATTCATCCGTTCGTAACATGTCATAATTTCCCGATATGTAAATTGAAGGAATTTGAAATTTCGTCGTTCGTGTATTTGAGGTTTATTTTAAGTAATAAAACCAAACTAAGTTAACTCCTGTTTTATTTTGCCTCTTATTTGCTATTTACAAAAATAATACGTTTAATTAAATTCTTCCTAACAATTTTAACTATCTACGGTTATTAACTTAATATGGCAAATATTTTACCCGGAATAATTAAAGATTGTATTTACACGCTTTTAATAGCCTTCTTTACTTCCTAATCATGAGTTCAATTGGAATTTCTTCCGTTCCAATACTTCTGAATTCAATAAAAAATATTTTCATTTAAAACCCACGACACATCAGGGTTAGTAGGGTGTACATAACACATCTCTCAAAAGCTGGGTTCCCAGGTAATTGTATACAGCGCAAGACTAAAATGAATCCCCCCCAACTGTTTTCAAAAAGTTTTTTTAGCTGTGGTTTCTTTCGTACACTAATTCCGACCAATTCTCAAGCCGTATCACGATTTATTATATAATATTTAAATACGGCTTTGAATCGGTGATTCATTATCTTAGCTTAATCACAAGAGCAGTAGAACTCGCGCCAAGTTCGTCCGGGGTAGTACTGCCACCATGCCCATTTCTGCCGCCAAGCAGTAACGCGTTCGCGTTACTGTGTTCCGGTTTGAAAGATGTGGTTGCCGGTGAAATTACAGGCACAAGAGACATTCCACCTACACGTCTCAGAGTTACGGGCGCATACGTTGCAACTTGGGTCTTGTCGTACCTAGTAAGGGAGGACCCAAGTCGCATCGATTGTTATGGGCAGAGGTTACCACTTAACACCAGGTGGGCCGTCGGCTCGTTCCGTAACTGTATCACAAAAAAAAAGAAAAAGATTGTCAATTACGATTATTTACACCTGATTTGTTACTGAAGATACAATATTTATATATAAGTTACAATATTTGGAATACTTGTTATAAGCGAAATGTTAGTTTGTACTCAGTGTACGTTCTCTTCAATGTTTAACAATCGCTTAGTGTATCTACATCGACTTCCTCGTTGTCCTCGGTGGGGTTGGGGTCTCGCGGCGCCCCGGGGGCGGACACCCCGCGCCCTTCCTTCGTGTGTCGCCATTTCATTCGCCGGTTTTGAAACCACACCTTTACCTGGGGAAGATGGTTCAATGTGATAACATGAAGAAGCAGAAAGTTTTTTAATGCGTTACAGAACCAGTAGCCTCTTCCTGTCTGTACCAAGTTAGTAGTTCTGTGGCACTATTACCATGTTTACATACTAAACACTACGTAAGTAGTTAATTTACATTAAATTCAATTTGTGAAATATATAAATAACAAAAAAAAACTTTCATTTCACTTTCATTCAATTTTCGTCAATTAAGGTTCTTGTGTAGGTAGGTATCTGCAACAGCCGCTCTACCGGCTTCCTCTGTAGGTACCGCACGGCTCGTCATCACAACTTACAGATCGCCGCTGAGTGAGACCTTACCTTTGTAGTAGTAATTAGTAAACATGATTCCCTTCTACATTCCTCTTAATAATACTATATGTAATCTGTGGTAAACGGTGTTGTTTCCACAGGGAATAATTTATTTAAATGTTTATTAAGCTATTGCATAGCTTCTATCGCGGGCCTTGAGCGTGGAGACCGAATCCAGAAATTCCGTAACGAAAAAAACCTAACACCCCCCCACTCCGACCAACACAGCGGTGATACTTTTTAGTTTTTCCATCTATCGATAAATACCACAACTTTTAATGACTTTTTGAAATATCACGCAATAGCTTTACCGCGGCAGTCTCCGAGTGCCACACGTCTTTTTTTTATGTTACTATTTACTGTGTAACTGTTATACCCCAACAAAAAAAAAAAAATTACATTAGGTGTTCAAATATAGTCCGTTCTACGAAATAAAACCTGCGGCAGTTAAACGAACTAACGTAACGCTGAACTGAAATTCCGCTTGTGCATAGATACCTACTAGCGCCACAGCCACGAGACTTCTTTCGTGGAACGGGCTCTAGGCTTATTAGCGTAACGCCGTGAGTTTTCTCCGATCATATTTTATAATGCACTACTTCTATAACTGAAACCGTTGCTCCATCTCATTCCGCTGTGGGTTTCTAAACAAACAAGATCACATATTCCGTTTGCGATGGAACAAAGTTAGGTACTATTGTAGTAAAATATCAGCATACTTGAGCGTCGGTGAGTCCGAGCGTCGCGGCGAGCTGCCTCCGGTCGGGCTTGGTGATGTACTTCTGTATCTGGAAGCGTCGCTCGAGCCCCTTCCGCTGCAGGTTGCTGAACACCGCGCGCGACCACGAGCGTTTCCGTTTGCCGCTCGATGTGACGTCACACCGCGGCGCTGACGGAGGCGACGACGACAGAGGCAGCCGATACACTACCAACAGGGATGACAGGGGTTGAGTATTAACTATACTAATTATAATTTGGGGCTAGATGGTGATTTGTGAAATTTCCACCAATATTATAATTCAATTTATTTATTTTAAAATGAATAGTTAATTATTTATTTACGGGAAAAAATTGTGTCAATGAGTTCACTTGTCACATCTATGTTAACACGATAGTGTAACCCTCAGAGGTGAAAACTGGCCTATTAAAGCGCTCTTCTTACGTTTCTGATTTATTTCTCTTAATTTTCAAAATTCCTCTCTTGTTAGTCAAGTCAAGTCAAGTAAAAACTTAATTTCCATAGAATTCATAAAAAAATGGCTTGGAAATGTCAATATTCAAAACATAAGGTTACGCTTACTTATCGATAAGTTTGATGCCTGTTCAAACCCTATCCGACCCTCCATGGGGAAGAACAGTCAAGAAACCCCTACGTTACATAGTTTACCCCACAAGAACACCCTCTACGACTAGTGGTTCAGGCCGTGCGTTAACAGTCAGGACTTTGATTCTCATAGATATACCATAAAAAAAAGAATTCTACTCTCAGCACAGGGATTGATACGCAAGTAATTTGTTATATTTATTTAGGAAAAATGTATAAATAGGGAAATTAAGTAACATAAAATCCCTTTACAAAACACTGAGTATTTGATCTTTTTAAAAAAATCAATGTACATACAATATGCAAAACCTGATTTCCATTGAATAAAGAAATGGCTTGGATACACATAGTATGGGGAGTCAATCTGAGATCCAGGCCTTTCGTCTGTCTGTGTACTAACTTTAAAAGGCTGCACCTATCTTTTTACCGTATTAGGCTGAAAGTTTAGCAAAATTTGTATTGTAAAGTTACCTTAAAAATAATAAACCAATTAGTAACAGAGTCCCTTATTTCCTTCTGAATCTCGCTTGAGGTATGGGATGGGTTCTCGAATAAGAGTATGGGTCAAAGGCAGCGCGTTGATGTCTTTTGTATGTAGAGTTATGTGTACCTATCTATTCTTATAAATAATTCCTGGATAATACATAGCTGTGGTTTCAATTCATAAGAAAATGAGCAGTTTTCGTACGCGTTCAAGTGGAGCGTTTAAAAGTGTATAAGGAATAGAATTAGGTAGTTACAAATCGTAGTAGATCCTTGATCCTAGTGCATTTGAATTTAGATCCTAAACAATTTTTAAAAAAATTATAAAGTACTTGATGTCTAAGACGGACAAGGTGAATGTCATGCCTTTTGCTTTAACATTTATTTTAGACTAGCTGCGCCCCGCGGTGTTACCCGCGGTGAATAAGTAATCCCACGGCGACGCTCCATTTTTCCGGGATCAAAGTAGCCTATGTGTTAATCCAGGATATAAAATATCTTAGTACCAAATTTCATCCAAATCCATTCAGCCGTTTGAGCGTGAAACGTAACAAATATCCATATATACAAACTTTCACGTATATTTATAATATTAGTAGGACTACGGGAGTTATTTATAAAAGTTATATTGAGATAATATTTATTCATCCTTAATTATATTAATTAATCTCTATTAAATTAATAGAATATTTTTATTACTCTTGGAGAGAATTCGTTTGAATACTAACTCTAAATGGATGTCTTTTTTCTAATGTAGATCGTAGAGCGCAATATCAGGCGCAAGAAACTAATATTAGTTACGACTAATAAATTATAATAGAAAAAACATATTATATGCCAACATTTTGTGGAGGCGGTAATACTACTACACCACAATCCATCTCCTTTTTTATGCGATATAGTTACGGACTCGGAGGGAGCAGATGGCCCACCTGGTGTTAAAATTTTTACCTCTACCCATAACAAGCGATAAAAATTATGCCCTCCCTATAGGTAAGACAAGACGCAAGTCGCATCGCATGCGCCCGTAACTCTGAGACGTGAAGGTGGGACGTTTCATGTGCCTGTAACTTCACCATTCAAACTGGAACACATTAACGCGAACGCATCACTGCTTGGCGGCACAAACGGTGGCAGTACCTCCCCGGACGAACTTAGCATAAGTTAGCTACTTTAAGCTTTCGGCATCATCGAAACAATCATTTTTCTTGACTCCTTAATCAACACTGAACTATACACTAATGATAACGGTGGTCCTTCCTACACCGGTTGAGAGCCGTCTGCTACCGGTTTAGAGCAGTGTCCTCTCAAGGCCTCTCCACCAAAGTATGAGATGACTTAAGTCGCATTGCGTTGCGTCCATCACCCCGAGACGGGGATGTTACGTCTCATGCGCCTGCAATTTCACCGGCACCCACTCCCTTCCACCGGAACACAGCAACACGAGTACATCACTGCTTGGAGGCGGATTTCCGGGTGTGGTGGCAGTACTTCTCCGTGCGAACTTCGCACAAGTTCTACTGCTAGTTTGGGTTACTCCTGCCGCACCATCCGGGGGACACGTGTAGGAATTCAAAGGGAACTTACGGACGCGAGCAACTTGGGCCCCCGAGGCATAAGTTAGCTACTTCTAGCTTTTGCCGTCATCGTAACACCGTATTTGCCTCCTTAGTATAAACACAGAACTATAGGTGGTCCTTCCTACCTGTAGTGGGCCTCAAAGCAGGATGCAAATGCGTGTACGGGAGAGGCAGCGGCAACTGCAACAAGGGCTCGTCCCTGCAGCAGCGGTACAGCGCCGCGACGCATCCCGCGCACGGAGTGCCCTCCCGCGCCTCCTCCCGCACTCCACCACTCTCCACATTGTTCCCCAATATACTGTCCACACTGAACTTCAGTTTGCTCGCGTTCACATCACCGCTGAGCGACGTCATCGCGTCACGGAAACCTCTGTACAACTGAGGGTCGTTGCGCGCTCGGTGTCTGCGCCCGCGCATACAATAGGCGTGTCTTAACCGATCACTATTGGTCCGTTGAGCCGATGGGCGGCGCCCACCGTTATGGAGTAAGTGAGCATTGACTGATGTTGATGTTACGAACAAGTGCACTTGTTTACAATAAACTGGCTCTTTATGTGTTTTATATGAGTTTGTGCTTCGGATGGGACTTTATAGTCGAGTTGGTTACGTCATTCGTCGGGTTAATGGGAAGAATTTTGTCTAAATTCACTGTTGGCTGTGGTGGTTTTGGGTCACTTTCAAGATCCCTACAGAACCCTTTTGGAAGCAAATTCTATAATTACGAGTTATTTATTAAATCCTTATATGGGAAGAGAACGATTTCGTAGATAAATCTTACTAATATTGTAATTGCGAAAGTTTGGATCAATGTTTGTTACTCAATCACGCCAGAACGGATCAGAATGAAATTTGGCACAGAAGTGGAATATAAGTAGTCTGGAATAGCACATACTACTTTTATACCGGAAATATGTATGGTTCCCGCGGGATGACTTATTCACCGCGGGAAGCATCGCGGAGCGCGGCTAGTAATAAATATTTGATACTTGATTCAATTATCGGAATCAGCCTTAAATTTACGAATCGAGCAGATGGTCAAGATGGACATATTAAGTGGCATCATCTGCTCATAACAAAAGCGATAACATACCTTACGTCCTCTTCTAACTAGGTGAGTAGTATCTAGGTAGGTAGGTACATAAAAAAGACAAAAGTTTATTTTCCAATTAATTTATAATTCAATTGCTTGGATAGACATACCTGAAGATGGAATGATTCAATAATTTAGCCGTAACATATGAATGTTATTGCACTACAAATAGGCATCAGAAATGATAATGGCGGCAGTGTTTCCCTGAACTACAGTTAACTACTGCAACAAAAATATATTAACAACGTAATAGTTATGTATCTACTTGGCAGAATTTGTTAAAACTGAGCGTAGAAAGTAATAGTTTAATGAGATGTATGGGTTTTCATCTTCGTAAGTAGTCCACATGTTGGTTGGTAGAAACCAGACGCGGGTATAAAGCACTGAATCTCTCCACCACATTCGATTATAGCTACTTACACAAACATAATAAAGAAACGGTTATCTAGTTTCGTTTAGGTCCGTGAATAAAATGTTACAGTTTAGTCATTCAAAGTCATAATTATATAGAAATATCATTGAACGTCTCTTGATAAGATGAAGGGGAAGGGAAATGTAATATGTATTATAGGTATATATTTACAAAATGTATATAATTATATGAGTTGTCTGATTCAAATGATACAAGCTATGCTTAGCTAACTTTGGGCAAGATGGAGCTGTGTGAAATGTCCACTAATAGGAATTATTATTTTTTATTATTAATACCTATAATCCGTTTCGTGGTTTACAAGAAGTAAGCGGAGATGCAGAAGTAGATAGGCACTTTGTTTATGCTATTTAGAGATGTGGTTATGACTCATATAAAAAAAGATAACAAACCACTGAAGACTCGTTTTGTAGCGGGTATGACCAAACTCAATAAGTTACCCCCAGCCGCTGACGCTGACCGCATATCAAGCAAAATGTCCAATTTCCATTGGCACCTTTCATGTGATCTTGTTGGCCGCCGAGTACGGTTAGAAAAATATGTTTTATAATAATAATAATAATAATAACTTTATTTCGGCCAACATAAATTTACAAATTAGTTATAACAAGTTTATAACATGTTGTGTTCAAGGACCTCCTGTAAATTGTCTACCGCTCTTTGATTTCAGAATCGATCGTGGAACAACAGTTGGTCTAAAACTGTAAAATCGATTACGCTTCGTTTATTTTCCTTGTCAGAAACACCTGCGGTACATCCTCGCCAACCGATATAGATCCGATCATTATCGAGAGCTGTTTACAACATTATCTGCGCCTAGATAAATGATTACATTCGTTTAGAAGAACCCAGGATGTATAAAGTAAAAATACTATACCTAATGCAGTTGTCTGACAAAATAGCCTTTTGTAGCAGTAGAATTTATGCCAAGTTCGTCCGGGAAAGTACTGCCACTACACCCATTTCAGCCGCTCAGCAGTGATGCATTCTCGTTACTGTTTTCGGTTTGAATGGTGTGGTTGTCGGTGAAATTACTCGAATGAGGAAACACACATACACTTTAGAGTTTGAAAAAGTATCCATTTGTGTACAAAGTACCACTCGTGTACTTGATATGGCTGACATAACTGTATTATGGTAAAAAGAATACCGTAGGTTGATTTATTTCTGATGCTTCTTTATAATATAAAATCGGTTTATAAGTCTTAGCTGTTAGATTCACAAATGAGCCGTCTTCTAAGAAAAAAACAGCTGTTCCTACAAGCTGGATTACTCGTAAGTATTACTGCTTTGTAATATAATTAACCAGCAGGGTGCAACTAATCACCCAACACTCGGAATCAGGCCAGATCTATTCGTAAGTAGGATAGGTACCATTTGATGCGAATGCAACACCAAAGCAGGGCGGTATCTAGTCTGTCTACTGGACGCTTGTTCTAGCTTTTTAATACACACGAAAGGAGCCTCTTTTAGGCGCACTTAAAATCCTTTCACCACACTGGTTCGACAAAACCGGTGACTCGAAGAAGAATACACTCCGTAATCTTACTATTACCTATTCTGTATTATTTTTATTCTTATCTTCTTATTCTTACCATGGGTAGATTATGACCTATTGTTATTTTGAAGTGAATCTTCTTGGGCGGCGATTCGATAATCGATAAGTGAACTAGATTTGAGAGAAAAATTTTACGGAATGAAAAATAAATTATAAAGAAAGAAAAGAAAAAGAAAGAAAAAATTGTTTATTTGTAGAAACATAATTTGACACATTTTAAACAATAAAGAAATACAAAAACCAATATTTTACCGATTGTCACATACAGAGTTTTAATGGTGGCTCCCCCACTAGGCCTAGCCTGTATCGGGGAAACTGGTAACCAAGGTAAAAACAAATACGATTGGATTGCTCGGCTGACGTAATTTTATTATATTTTATAATTAATTCCGTAATTATTAAAAATAAATTATTATTAAGGACTAGAGAGAATCACTCAAATGTTGACCCGACTAAGGACCGACCCTGTGACTAATCAAAGCAGGCTACTTCAAAACTAACTAACCTTCGGATCTGTCAGTCTGTCAAAAAATTAATAATTAATATCCTCAATATTAGCCTATCCAATTAATTAATTTTTGCCCCAACCCCAGCTCCCCCTAGATACGTCCCCACGATCAAAGATTCGCGATGTATCGGCGGCCCACACGCGCGGGCGAGGCTGCCGGCCAACTTAACCATAAATATGGTTTATTTGCACAGCCTCATGCAATGTATCATGATTTTGCTCAATAATTCGTTTTGCCGGTAATATTCATCATTAAGGTTCTGGTGATAGTTAAGAAGTTGAACTGAATCTGAGCATGAATTTTCCTTTGGAAAAATGTAGGAACTTTTGGATAATATAGGAACAGTAACCATACGCATACGTTGCGACTTGGGTCTTGTCGTACCTAGTAGGGGAGGACCCAAGCCGCATCGCTTGTTATGGGCTGAGGTTACCACTTAACACCAGGTGGGCCGTCAGCTCGTTCTGTAACTGTATAACATAAAAAAAAAACAATCAAACATTTTATTTGCGTAATAATTGCTTATAATTAGACAGGCCTTACAGCTCAGTTGGTAGTAATCCTGCCTTCTGCACTAGGTCGTGGGTCCGATTCCCATCCAGGACAAACACTTTATGTGACGAGCATGTATGTTTGTTCTGTGTATGGTTACTATATATAATGCTGTTCTTCTATGAAATAATATTATTTCAGCAATATTTTCAGCAATCAGTAAAAAAAAACAATAATTTTGTAAAAATTTAAATAAAATAATCTAAAGATACTCTGTATATAACACAAATTATGCATGCATTTTTTGTCTCTTTTTTTTCGCTTCATAATCTGTCCTCTTTTAATGTTGCAGTTTATAACGGAACACTATATTAGTATATTGATAAGAATATCCGAATATTTATGTTACCTTAAACGCAGGCTAAACTCTAATAAGGACGCCGACACATAAAAACTAAAGAGATATTATCTTTTTATCGGAACAGATATTTAAAGAAATCCCGTCATCACAGGAGCGGGTGTCCGGAATGACTTCCTTATGCGATTGGCACTGTGCACTCTGCACTCTCGTAGATTTATTAAGTTTGCCTTTGTTTTTGTGACAGTAAAAATCAGTGTTTTACGCCTTCACCGGCTTCTACTGAATTACGCCCCACGAGACGTATTTAAGGATGACGCTTAATTTAAGAAACATAAGATATAAGTAGAATCTCCCTGTTAATCAAAAAATCTCTATGTTTATGTTATTGCCATTCTACAACTGAACATTTATATTATAGCCAATGTAGTAATTCCTATTTAAATAGTTTTTTACGAATGTTTAATTTTTTTTAACACGTTTACCTTACATGCACCTGATTTGCAGAGTGTATATAATTTTCAGCATTAAAATCCCGACGTGCACCTATGAGTTTTTCGATTGAAAGATTTAAGTGCGCAATACCACGTTCTCAAAACGGTGAAGGAAAACATCGTGAGGAAACCGACATGTCCTAGAACTAAAAATTCGAAGACATGTGTCGAGTGCACGAAAGGAGCCTCTTTGAGGCGCACTTACAATCCTTTCACCACACTGGTTCGACAGAACCGGTGATTCGAAGAAGAAGAAGAAGAAGCATTAAAATATCGGTATTAAAGACAATCTACGAAGGTATTAACCAATCACTGCTTGCTGTTTATCTTCCTATACAATTATATTTAGTTTGCAATTTTCTGCGACCTCATGTAAAATGAATCTTTGCGGTATTCAAGAGAATGTAGAACATTGTAACAGAAATATGGGACAAAATTGCCAAATCTGTTAGTTTTATGTATTTGCATTCATGTCTCTATATCGAGCCTCATGAATAGCTCCCAACTTTAAGATTTCCCTTAAATCCATCCCTGGGCTCCACAATTAGGGCATTCGTATCGAAATAAGTGAGTCAACAACCGAACATCCTTTATAGTGTAGAGCGATGACCGTTCGCATAGACATACAAATTCGATTCTGTATATTTTTGATAGACATCAAAAGGGAATTAAGTTGTGATCGGATGTTCTCCGTGCTCGGGGAACTAGATACGAAGGAATTTCAGCTGTGTTCATGGTTGCTGGAACCAGCATTATGAAAATATATGTTAGTACTTATAATATATATGTAAATATTAAATAAATTAATATTAAATATTGGTGGACATTCCACGAAGCGCCAGGTACCAGGTACCTGGTACCTGGTAGTTTTTTTTACAAATACATTAATTTTATGATACATATCAACATCCAGACAAAGGACAAACATGTACCTACGTTCTTCATACAATTGTAGGTATGTCCTGTGTGGGAATCGAAACCGCAACCTTTATCTCAGAAGGCAGAGCAACTGTGCTGTGAGGCCTGTCTATATACTGAATGTATTTAGATCTTAGATATGTATTTCTACAGGTCATGTATGTATATTATTACTACTTCATTACCTGGTTTAAATAATTAAATAAATAATAATATATCTATTAATTCGAAGGGTGTGGTTGGCGATGAAATTTCAGGCACGTGAGACGTTCAAATTGGTAAATGTTTGACTTGGGTCTTTCAGTTTGTTCCTTTACTCGAAGGAGTAAAGGAACAAACTGAAAGTTATCCAAGATATTGCCAATGATGAGGAAGGAAGCTTCCTCATCATTGGCAATATCTTGGATATGTCAAGATACGTCTATTTTACTACAGGTAATCAAATACCTCCATCGGTCGTATTGGTGTAACAAAAATGCCCATAAAACGGCATAAAATATAAGATAGGCGATATTAGACCAAAGCTGCAGGCGAAAAAGACCCACAGAACACAAACCATATAAATTCTATTGGCTCACGAACAGTTAAGCGTACGCATGTCACAGTATATGATACTCTGTCGATTAATAAGCAATAAAATTTCGCCAAATAACAATCATTTCCAAATATTTTTATGATTATTGCTCCGAAATATGATATCACACTTAAGTGCTTTTTTGTCCAAACCACTATGTGATATGCCTTCTACGGCATTTTAAACGTAGCTATAACAAAACCTTTAAATTTTATGATTTATATACTTATGAGTGTTGCCAAAACTCTCGGTAGGAAATGTTACTATTATTACCATTTAATACTGAATATTCTAGAACTTTCACTCTTACTAATAAAACATGGAAATCACAAGAATGCGATCACAGACCAACTAGTTACGAAGGGCCAATAACTCTGTGCTAAGCCCAGACACGATTTATACAAATCGCCGTTCATATTGGGTGTCTGTGTCGCAATAAATATTAAATATCGACGCCATTAAAAATATCTCCTTACAGTTTACGAGAGCGGGCGAAGACATATTTACGCACTTGAGTAGGTAATCAATTCACCTTTTTTCGTTTAACCTTATTGTCACAGAATAATATGGACTTAGTATTGCGGGCCACTGATTGCAGAAGAGTTTGTATGACACGACCTGGGATGATCAAGGGATTGATTTCATTGGTACTGTAAATATATTCCTTTAAGCGTGGAATTTTCTCAGTATTGGGCTGTAAAGTTTCTACTACAGGTCTTATGTCGATAAGCGAGAGTGAATCTTAAATTGATCTTGGGGCCATGGATGTTAAAGGTTTATAGATTACTGATAAGACCTGATATGATTTAGATATCGATTCGACCTTTACGCTCAAACCACTGCAGTAGGATTACCTGTGTCGCACGTGGCATGCACAAACACCACGAAAATCCAAGACAGAGCAAATTTAATGCCCTCCACACAAAGTCTGCACCACCCGGGGATCGAACTCAGGACCGTATATTTTACAGGCTGGTTTTACCTATCAGCCACGCAAAATATATATACAAGAATATTTCACCTATTAATTACTCTGAAACCGGGGGCCTGGAGCCTGGACTAAGATACAACAGTTTTGTCAATGGCACTCAATTATATACGAGCCCATGGATAATCGAATTCATATTCTATTCCTATTGTATCTGAAGTCGCAGTCCTGAGGATATGTAAGAATATAAGTTTTTCTAACATTACGCTCAGTAACGGAATCCGTTCAGTGCTTTTTAGGAAATTAAAATGTCTTTTCTATTTTGCAATTAAGTTCTTCTTTACTTTTTTTTACCAGCCAGGATCACCTTCAAGTTGTCAGGTCCATTGAGGTCCGAGTCGCGGAGGTTGCATGCCACCATGGAGGACCACCGAGGAGTTTAACCGGAATGAGTTCGGCATAACTTTTCCAGTAGCCCTCGTTAAAAAGAAAGCGGATCTGGGTTGCCATTCGCGGCTTGAAGTAAACACATTTATGACTGAAAAATGTCATATTTGCTAACCTTTGACACTGGTATACTAAACAGCTGGCAGATAAATCCCATCGCCCACACTCAAACATATTAATATTTGATTGTAGGTGCGATATCATGGAGCATAACTAACTGATAATAAACTGTATTGTTGACGTGAATTATCCCGATAAGTCTGCTCAACGAGGCTGGAACGAGGGTACTATTCTGGGTGTGGTAGAAATATTTGAAAATGCTCTTTTACGAGCTTTTATTTATAATAATATAATATTAGTGGACATTTCACACAGCGCCATCTAACCCCAAACTAAGCATAGCTTGTACTATGGGAACCAGACTGATAGAATACATAATATGTATACTTTTTTGTATATACATAGATATAATACATATTAACAGCCAGACAAACATTTGTAAATGTTTGTCCTGGGTGGGAATCGAACCCACCTACAGTGCAGAAGGCAGAGTTACTACCAACTGAGCTGTGAGGCCAGTCAATTTAGTTTGCAATGTTAGTATGTTTGTTTGGAACGAATCTTACAACTGAAAAGAGTTATCCTCAACAGATTGAGCTGATATTGCTGAGGAAAATATGTGTAAGTTCGAACAATGCAGTAATACTCTTGTTAATGTTAACATGGAGGTGGTCTCATGGTGGTGTCAGAAGGTGACCCTAGGACTCCTTAATTTCGTCGTGTTTGGGCTAATAAATATTGCAAGGATTATCAAAGAACATATATTGAATCAAATTAAGTCTAAATAAAAGCAATCAACAAGTCATTTTCGTTTGCATTGTGCGCCCGTAACTCGGGACACTTGGAACTTGGAAAGTCTCATGTCTCATTTCACCGACAAACAAAACATTCCAATCGTAACACAGTGACGCGAATGGCATTACAGCTTGGTGGCAGTACTTCCCCTAACGAACTTGGTAAGTTCTACTGCTACTTTTTGAACTCCAGAACAGACCCGAATCACATACGAAATGCGCAGCCGACCTTTCAAATATGTAGTTGGAAAAATCCTTTTAAAGGACGATACGACTATATGGCAACTCTAAAGAGACGCCGAAGATAGTTAATTATTTATTATGGTGTTGAGAATAACCCCCGCAGGCCGCAGGTCGGCAGTATGTCCCCTCAGGAAATGCTTTATCGGCGCAAGTCTCGCCCAATAAACGTAATAAATAATACAGCCGTGTGATCCTGTAACAGCCTCATGTCTGTTCCAACGCCGATATAAATAAACGCTCGAAACATAAGCCAACGATGGGTTCTGTATTACATTTTGACAAAATAAACCTTGTTTTTTTATATCAGACGTCATAATATAGACACTTTTATTATATTGACTGGCCTCACAACTCAATTGGTAGTAACTCTTCCTTCTGCCTGTAGGTAGTGGGTTCGAGTCCCACCTAAGACAATTATTTGTGTGACGAAAATTCGTCACTTATCAATTTTGATTATGTGATTTAGATGACGGAACGAGCTGACGGCCCACCTGATATTAAGTGGTAAACCGCCGCGCACAGACAACAGTGTTGAAAACAGTTCCCGTAGTACAAGCTATGTTTAGTTTGGGGCTAAATAGCCTATATGAAATGTCCACCAATATATATATTTATTTTTATTTTTACCAAAGTAGAATTAGGGGCATGGCTTTATTTTAGTTCTATGTACCAGATATACAGAATCCTTCCTGTCTCTGTCTCATCTGTTTTGTATAACAATTGGCACAAAGGTTAGTTAAACCTATTGGTTTGAACTTTTCGGTTTATTAATCGAAAATTCGAATACCAAAAGAGCTCTCCTAAGCGTATTTCGTAGAGCTATCATCCATTTACATACTCAAGTATTAATAGATTATACATAATACTTACCTACCACTACATCTAAAGAAATTCCCCAAATACAAAATCCGTAGCCAAAATATGTTCACAGTGGCTACTCTGCTACGAATCTCTAAAAGAGTATTTCCATGTCGATAACCGTACATCACTTTTATTAGTTCCGATAAATAACAAAAATAACTTTCCGATGTGATCGATTCTAATGTGTTGTTGTATTTATTGTAATTAGGTCCGGATCGGTCCCGCTCCGGTGTCGGGCCGGGCGCCCCGATCGCACCGCACCCATCAAATCCATAAACTGTTTATTAAGAACTAATAATATTTGCATAATCGAATTCTAATGTACAATCCGATGTGAAACACAATATTAATCGCTCGTTAATAATAATAATTAGCTCAATATACATGAATTTTCAAATTAATAAATGCACGAAATCATTAAGTCTAATCAATAAAGTATTTAATATTAGAAGATAGGAATGGGTATTGAATTAACTAAAGTGGAAAAGGAAATAGTTTTTTTATTACTTGACTCAGGTGGGTCGAAGAATAAAAATACTTTGTTCTTAGCTCATTGGTTTATTGGAAATTAATATTTTTTATGAAGTATATAAAAGTTGATTTATTATTTTTTAACAATAAGTTTACTATTTATTTATTGGAAAATTATGCATTAAATTGGTATAACAAATATTTGTTTCCAGTCTCACGTTTACGAGTGCGTCCAGGCTATTGCGATAATCAAATAAAATATATGTATTTGGTACAGTTTGCAAGAAGATATAATTTGAAAGATTATTTTTTCAGGAGAGCGGTTTTAAAACCAAATATGGCGAGTAAATTTGACTAATCAGATTAGTAGTATTAGTAGACGACATTTAGTGACTTTACGCGGTCAGTTTGACGAATAGGAATATGAATTTTATTCACATTATAAAAGAGAACATTTTGCTTCGAACTACATCAAAAACTCAATTTTGACACATCTGGTTTTGTGCCACTATCGAAGGCAGCGATATGCTTACGTTACTATTCAGATTTTAAATTTTTTTCATTTGTTGTTTTTAGAATTTTAATGTGTTTTATGCGAATAAATAAATAAATAAAGAATTGAAGTACATAAATCTATAAATGCATTCAGTGCGTAACTATTTCCCGTCAATTAGTGATCATAATCATTGTCAAGGCGTAAATCGGTGTTCGCTAAAAAGGAATACTTACTATCAGATACAACGAAGGTTATTGGTCGGTAAATCACAATATAAGTCAAGAGCAGGACGCGACGCCTTCAGATGCCGGGGAGACGAATTATTGTGGCCTCGGGGTAGCTGTACTTTACATCCTTTACGAACATAAATTATTTATGTAACGTTGTGGGGAGTTTAGTTAGAGTAATCGCCATGCTGAGCTAGGTGCCTATTCACTCCGGACACTAGTTACTTCATAGATATTCAATTAAGATATGTTTTCGTATTAATTTTGTGTTTTTCTTCTATTCAGTAATATTTCTATAATATCTAATTTTGTATGACAATAATTTGGTAGAGTCAAAAAAAGTTTTTCTTTCCTCTTTCATTCTAATCGAAACGGTATTATTCTATCAGTCTGGAAAGAACAAAAACTTTTGTAAACTGCAAGAAGTAGACTTAAATTATTGTTTATATGTTATAATTTTAACTTTGGTTTATTCTATTGTGTATATGCATTAATGTTCTGTGTTAACATGTACTAATTTAGCTAGGCCGCTGAAAGGTACATTCATTTCATTATTTCGGCAGAAAATGAATATGTTTTACATCAAAGTGAAAGTATCTTCCTTCTGTAAATAATTTCAGTATTATGTTAGTTAATGATGTTCTTAACTCAAAATAATAATATTTGTCCACTTAACCCTTAGTAATATATTATATTAAGCACCAGGCATTTTAGGCAAAGAGTCCTCCACCCGAGCTTTTGAAATAAATTATGAAAAAAATATTGTTAGTTTCGTACATAAATCAACTAATTGTTAATTATCTTAGATATAAATTGGTTACTAATAATGAATATATAATGAAAATACATGAATATTTTGCTGGAGATTCTGCAAAGTGATAATCAGAACAAAGAAAATATATGAATGAGTCGTCAAAGCAGAATTATGAATACAAACATAAAATGGTTGTCTATATTTAGGTCTTATTATTTTCATTATGGTATTTTTTCGGACATTTCATACATCATAATCTAGCCCCAAACTAGGCATAGCTTGGACCATGGGAACTATTAGGATTGGGAACAATTATTAATGTATATAAAATGACTGGCCTCACAACTCACCTGGTATTAAGTCTTATGCACTTGATGTAGGTTGTGGGTTCGATTCCCACCCAGTACAAACATTTGTATGACGAATTATTCTGTGTCTGGGTGTTATGAAGTATACCTATGTATTTAAAAAGAAGTATATAATATAAGTATTATATTAGTTGTCTGGTTCCCACGATAGGTACAAGTTATGCTTAGCTTACTAGGGGCTAGATGGCGTGAAATGTCCACAAATATTTATTGATACAAATTTATTTGATAAATTTTGTTTTCTATGGTCGCCCTAATATTCAGAGATGTTGTGAGTGTGGTGTGTGGCGCAAGCGGCATCACGCGCCGTCACTTGTAGGTATTTGTGCGTGCGCGTGCGCATAAACAGTATGGGAGAAATGTAGTGACCCAACTCTTCTCTAAATGTCGCATGATACCTGGTTGGTGGCATGGTTCTATTTCTTATATGTATTGGGACGCAAGGTGTACAACGCGAGCGTACGACTAATGGGAGAAATGTGAAGGAATGTATTACCTGCTGCACTAGTAAAACTATACTTATAAAAGTACTACTATTCGTCTCATACTAGTCAAGTTGTTGGGACGAGAGGTTTCCAACATCAGGTATCATCAGCCAACCTTGTAATAAATTAATATTTCTATTCATCTCCTCCACGACTTCATGGGTAGCATATTCACAACGCATTCTAGATGTACCTACATCTAACAGTTAATCACACCACACGTAATATTTTCGTTTTCCTTCCCTTTTCTGTCCTGGTATATACCTCAAATCACTCGATGCGTATTCTCGCGTACCCTTGAATGTAAGAATTTTTCAATAGTACGAGAATTTTATTTGCTAATTATGCGGAGGGATGAAAGGCCTGCTACGAAGAGTATTAAGCATGCATGTGAATTGATGTAAGAGTAATAAAGGTAGCCCAAAGAAAAGATGGATGGACGTGAAAGACGATTTGAGTAAGAAACGAGTGAGTGCTGAGATGGCGTCTGACAGAGAGAAATGGAACGAAAATACATGTTGTAATACATTTACAATACACCTAATATGGGATAAGAAATGATACAATTTGGTTCTCGCTAAATATTTGGCGGTTATGACTTAGTTGACCTTTTCAGGCATCGCATATGGGGGCGTTGTGAGCAGAATTGTTTTTAATAAGTTTTGAATGAAGAACTTTTTTGAACGAAGAACTTTTTTGAACCTGGCAAGTAATATGTGAATCTGGCCTAAATGTCCAATGATCATAGTCCCCCTACGAGTGAAACTGTTGGGACTGGAGGTGTCCGGCGCAGCGTGCGATAAAGCTGGCGCCGCGGGGACTCCGGCCCCCCAGCATGGTCGAGCTGTGGATGCATAGTGTGGACACACCATAGAACAACGCAAAGTTTAATAAATATTGGTGGACATTTCACCATCGCCATTTAGCCCCAAACTAAGCATAGCTTGTACAATGGGAACCAGATGACTGATAGAATACATATATCGTATTTTTTTCTAAATACATCGGTCAAACCCGGGAGAATAGTTGAATAGTTTTTGACTACGACTGACTTGATATATTGACACGTACTATCGCAGTACTCACAGTCGGAAAGTACCAGACAAAATAGACAATGACGTTAGGTATAACGAAACGTCGAAAACATAGGATAACATAATGTCCATCTGTCCCTATGGTACTTATCCTCAATAGAGTCAAGGCATAATAATTGTTGTCACTATTCGTTTTTCAATCTCGTTGTAGGTAATATGTATACTGTAAGTCACTAAAGTCTAGTTTAAAATCTATGACCTGAAAACAGTCCTCCCATGGAGGGTCGGATAGGGTTTGAACAGGCATCAAACTTATCGATAAGTACGCGTGACCTTATGTTTTGACTATTGACGTTTCCAAGCCATTTCTTTATGAATTCTATGGAAATAAAGTTTTTGACTTTGACTTTGACTTCAGTCATTCTCATAATGTACCTGATAAGGTACCTGCTTAATTTATAAAAATAAATTATAATATATAAAAGCAAATAAAAAAAACTAGTTATAAAAAAAATGTTTCATATTTATGATTCTTGAATCTTAAATATTGATTTGACTGATCTTTGAATTTATTCATAGGATATATTCTAATACTCATAATAAAATGAAACCTACTAAATAAATAGTGGTCCACTGAAGCTCTGCCTACACCTTTAGGGATAAAGGTGAATCTGTATACGTATGTAACCCACGAAATACCGTCACACTAAATCGAAGCTCGTATCCACACTAAACTTTGATAAGTTCACGCGCCCACCTCACCGTGTAAATAATAATTAATTTTATTGTAAATGCTTATATTTTATTGCAGGATTTGTCAACATAGTACGCGATGTATTTTGTTGCCTGAGATATTTATTACAGGTTACTAAATGTATGTACCAACTATTAAGTGTGTATGGGAGCATACGAGTACTTACACGGGATTTCGCAACAGCCTGGTCTAGCTCATACAGTATCATTTATAAAATCTGTAGCTTTTAATTACATAGATAAATAGCTGAATATATTTCAGCACAAACATAGGAACAAAATGGTACAAGAAAATACAATATACATAAAAAAACATTAAAAAATGAGTCAACGACGGTGATGGCATATGCTAAGAATACATGTATTACATGATATCATATAGTATACTCAGCGCTGATTTTCAGCCAGAAACCCTAAATGCACAAATAGATACAATGAAAATTAAATGACTTCAATTGATAGTGTTGGTTCTGGTTCTAAGGGGATATTTTCCACTTTGAATCTATATGTAGAACCACTGAATAAATAGTGCTAAATTAGATTCTCCTCCGTAACTTCCTAACCAGGCTCGAGCTCGGTCGTACATCTCAGTAATACATTAACATAACTGCCAGATAGGTATTACTTAGTGGTTATGATAGGCCGTCAATATCTGCACGTCCGGTTGCGAGCCGATGACCTATGCCCACTCGGTGCAATCCAGTCTATATATATTACATGCCCGTGGTTTCGCCTGCGTTTAATTCAGTTTTGTTACGAGAGCGTGGTGGTCTAGCGGTACTGATCCCCGAGTTTCAATCCGGAGGTCGCCGGTTCAAATCCCGACGTGCACCTATGAGTTTTTCGATTGAAATATTTATGTGCGCAATACCACGTTCTCAAAACGGTGAAGGAAAACATCGTGAGGAAACCGACATGTCCTAGAACTAAAAAAAATGTGAGCCGTCACGGGATGCCTGGCAGATGTGAAACATCGACATTATTTTGTAAAAGTAATATGCAACGCATGCCGTGGCGACGCGTCGCCACGCCAGAAATCGGTTTTACGTGCGGCTATAGATGTTTCACATCAAATTTCGAAGACATGTGTCGAGTGCACGAAAGGAGCCTTTTTGAGGCGCACTTACAATCCTTTCACCACACTGGTTCGACAGAACCGGTGACTCGAAGAAGAAGAAGTTTTGTTAACCTCAATAAAAGGTAATATCCGTCAAAGAGGCTGTAGGAAATGAGGCTTCGCCAATGGCTTGGTTCACAAGCGATCCAAATTTTGAGTACCATACAGATCTTGCTCATCTTACGAGACTTGCTAACAAATCGTTGCTTTCGATATCGAGTGGAAAATATCAACTCACTTCAACGAACATAATCAAACGATCCAGAAACGTCTGTAAGAAAAAGACATGATAATAATAATAATAACAATAATTCAAGTATTTTATCATGTTTTTAATTTTTTAATTAACTTATATAAAAATTATAGGGAAATAAACCTTTGTTAAATTTACATGCGAGATTTGATTTAAATTGTCTTCTGAAGTACTTAAGCATCCCATAAACGTGTAATCTATCCCTATTCCGTAGACAACTAAGATTGATTTCTGTAAGTACAGGATGTGAATAAAGAAGATAGATATCGTAAGTTTAGATTGAACTATTGAAATAATAAAAAATCTAGTTATGGATATAAATAATGGGAAATAAAAAAAATTCTGCCAAATAATGATTATTTTTAAAGACAATATAATAATAAATTCTTTATTTTTACCCTGGTTCAGAACAGGGTTTTTCAAGCCGATTTGAGACGTACTTAAAATTCATTTTCTGTTGAAGTTACGCGTGATATGCTCGGGTATAATATAAATATCAAAAGTGGCGTTTATTCCTACGGATGTATCGTTATGGGACACCATGTAATATCTCGAAAGAATCGATTGTAAAATCGATTGTCGTTTTATTTTACGACGCGATTCCAAGTCGATTTCAATTTAGTTTAGAGGATTCTTAGTCGTAAACCTTTGACTCAAACAAAGCCATCACTATAAAAACAGTCGAGTATATAAGTAGGTAAGTAGTGTATTTAGGTACGATAAATCAATGACTAATATTTTTTTATTTTCATTGCATGCCACAGATATAAGTCAAATTTTATTAAGATCAATCTTTGTTCGTTTCAAAAACTGTACAAAAAATAACTGCATCTTAGATCACACTAGGTTTTTCTGTATTATGGGCACTAGTCTGGTAAAGATGATTTCATAATTGTAATCTCTATGAGTAAGTCCTTCTTATATAAAAAAAAACTAATAAAAAAGAGCAACATTCAGGCTTTAATAATAATAATAATATTTTTGAAATAATTATTTACAATTATCATTAGAATTAGTAGGATTCTTACAAATAAAAAAAGCGGGTGCATAGCAGTATAACTTTTACGTGCAGTCCGTCCTATACTACCGCCATACCCATTTCTGTCACCAAACAATGAGCATTTCTGGCTTGAAGGAGGCAGCGAAGTTGGCACATGAGACGCATATTCGTTTCTCAGGATGACTAACAGCATGCGACTTGGGCCTTCACATTAGCAAAGATAATAGTTTAGCTAGATAATGTAATAGGCTGCTTAACATCAAGTAGACCATTTGCTCATTCTGTCAATTTATTCAAACAAGAAATGCTTCTGAAACTTTATTATTAAAATATCAAGTCAAAAATAATCATATCGGCAATAATCTGTTTTATTATTTATATTTGGTATGAAGCGTTTGTTTACAGATAAAAAACACACAACAGAACGTCTTGTGTTTACACGTCATCGACTGGGAGACATGTGGTTTGGTATCCCTTATCTCTACATAATCTACCATAGTGGTAATAAGCCACAGTCGTTGCGAAACTCTCACGTCTTTACGAGTTTGTTTATCAGTGAATCGTAAACAAATATGAATGAGTTATATATTTCTAATCATTAATTTTAACATAAAATGCTGTTTAAGAAAAATACTTACATACTTCCAAATAAAAAAATAAAAAATTAAACTATAAATTTATAATAATACATACTTCTACTATTAAATTATATAGAGATTCAAATATTTAACAAATTAAAACCCTTTACAGGAACATATATATTAGTGTTGCCAACGACGGTATAATTATTACCTTCCTGATTACCGAATTTTCGGTTTTCTCTTATAACGTAATATTCTTAAAAAAAATATAAAACATAAAGTCAAATTAAAAAATAACTCCTAAAGCAGTTTATGCGAATAAATATTATTACGAGTACATAATTAAAATTCACTTAAAACTTACTGTATCTGTGGTGGGTGTAAAGTGGCAACAAAAAGTGCAAAAAACTGACAGCAAAGATTAACCTTTATTTGGTTAGAGACCTATCAAAATCATACCTATAAAATGAAACGAAAAAAAAACTATAATTTTATAATAAAAGGCCAATTTGCTCTGCCAATACGTGGTCGGGGTGAAATAGCAGTACGAAGTTATCTGTCTCCATTCAATAGGGTGACCATAAGTTTTATGCAGCTATTCGTGTAGAGTACAAGGTTCTTTTTTTATTTAGTTTCACAAAACCCACAAGTTCTAGGTATAAAGGATTAAGGGCAGCAGTAAGCCAATGTAACGACATAAGAAAAGCGCTATACGTAAGAAACATTTCTCGCATTTCTGACGATTTTATTATATTTAATTTTATTAAATAAATTAATAAATAGATTAAAGTTAAACATAAGTTTGATGAAAAGAGTCGTAAAAAAAAGACAAAAACTAGCATGAACATACTTAAAAATAGTTCATCGGAAGGATAACGAGAAATAGCCAATTCATACTCGTTTCAGTGTTTTCTTTACCATTTTGTTTTTATCGTTTATTATAAATTCAGTCAGCTGGCTACTGTATTACTCATCTTGAAATAATTTTTATCAATATCTAGATCGCAAGAATAAAATAAAAATGTGAAACAGATACATACACTAGTAATTTATTTTATTCTGATTACAATCAGCATTACGCCAGTAATGTATGTCGTAGTTCACGGGGACAAAATAACGACGGGGGGTAGGAAATGTCGCTTATTTAGGTAGTAATCGATTCCTTTCATTTAAATATCCAGGCATACCATTATCTAGATATTCCCTAGGAAAAAAAAAACCAAGTGTTTATATCCCAGTTCATGGAACCCATAAATATATCCATAACATGATTAACCATAATAATTACTCGTTCAATAGCGGATAAATTAGTAACATAGTGTATTTATTTATACAATCAACGATAGAACGGCTTCTTTGCGCTAATTCTGTTCGGTAGCCTCGCGTAAACACCACGGCGCGGCGAGTTGACGACAGATTCGAAACAGCACCCTCATTACCTCCTCATACCAACGATCGAAACCACTCCAGAAAGTTATAAAAAACAATATTAACCAAGCCATTCTAAACCTTAACTGTCGAGCAACAAGGGACAACTTAAAAGTTATAAAAAACATAAAATCTTCGCTTGTCTGTAATGCATGATGGAATTTTTAACGAAGCTACAGCTATTATTGGGTGCTACAGTGATTATTTGACAGTTTGAATACGTTTACAGATGTGAGCCGGCAATCTGGCTTCCCTGTTTTAACATAAACACGGTTTTGTGCAAGTGAAAAATATCTTCATACTTATTATTTGGTTTCATAAAGAGATTCCGTCTACCACCTGTTGTATTGAGTCATTCCGAGAATGTTAGCAGAGCTTTTAAACATAGCTAATACACGTTGAAAAGTCTTGTTTGATGTGAAAAATTGTTAAAATTAGTAAAACATTCAGAGGCGTTCCAACTGGACCTTCAAACTGTTTTCTAACACATTATTGCTTTTGCAGAAGTGGTTATTCGGTATCACCATTTCGTTCACTCCACTTTGCATATCCCTCACACAGTAAAAGCAGCGCCTCAAACATCTGTTCCGGCGGTAGATCCACTCGCCTGAAGCTTCTCATCACTCTCATATCCCGTCTCCTCCTGCCGTAGGACGAGAACTGAGGCTGAGCTTGAGGCTTCTTCTTTATCCCAGCACTCACGAAGAAAGTCGCCGGCTGCTGAGGCGCATAGTTAGAATTGTTCTGTTTCGCCTTCACTGCTTGCACTATCAGACACAGCAAATAGCCCCCGAAGGCCAAAAACGCCAATGTAGTCACCGACATGGAGAAAATGTTGCTGATCTTACTATGCCCGTCTTTTTTGTGTACTCCGCTGTCTTCGTAGTCTCCCCTTTTGATGGGTGGTCCCTTCATGGCCATGGCCTGAGCACCAAAGCTTTGTAAGTAGGTCGGTTCGGTGACTGTTTCGTTGACATCATTAGTCGTGACGAGATCTTGCAGGGAGTTCTTCAGTCTAAGTAACTTATCTAGGGGTAGTTCGTTGAGGAATTGAATTTCTTCTGTGTTGATATCACCGGAAGAGATTCTGAATATTGAATAGAGGATCGCGATCTGTTTGAACATGTTGAAAGACACTTTGCTAGTGAAATGCGAGTGAGGCTGTGTTGGAGATATTATTTTGGCTCAACAGAGCGCGACAGTGGTTTAGCGGTTGTCGTGACAAGCAGAGCATGGTGTTTATCTTAACATTGTCATCGCAAACATGGTTTCAATATCAAATATAATACAGGTTTTGGGGTGCGTAGTTGGCGGTTTGATTTCTCTATAAACTCAAGGTTCTCGTACATGCATGTACAGTCAAGCCTCCTTACATGAAGAGGTAAGCAGAGCCTTTTTTCACTATGGGTTACACAAACATGATAAGTAGTGAACTCATCGCCACTAGTGCTGTCCTACGAATAACTCAGTTAAGGCTTAATAGAGCCTTCCTAAATACCTACAGTTGGGACACAAACCTTATGGCAACGTAATAATATACAAAATATAACTGACAGGACATAAAAAATAAAGCTCTAATAGATAACATTTAATCTAATAATGACTGTTACGATTTTACCAAATATAATATTGTTTAAGATATTATTTTTTCATTTACAAAAGCATTCATATTATTTACAGAGAATTATTTGTCATACCTAACTTATTTACTATGTTTATTTAGGTTTCCGTGTCTATTGTTTCCATGACAAACAAAGTACAGTATGTCCATAAAATAACTAATAGATACACGTAGCGACATCTATTACCTATTTCATTGAAACAAAACGGTGTTGTTCGAACGCTTTCGGAGATGTCAAACTTTTAATATTTCTTACTGTTAATGCAGCAATGTATTGGGGATTATTAAATAATAAGTTTACTATTAAGTATAAATTCGGATTTGAAACATCCTGTAAACTTCAGAACAATAGGTAGAAAATGTTCTGCTCTGCCGCTGGTTGCGCTTGCGCCTATTACAGAGCGAAACGAGGCATGCCCACGCGCCACATAACGTTGTAGTCTGACTACTGCTTTCGAGATGGCGGCACCAGTGCTGATTATTTTGATTTTGGGATTTCAATTTATGCTCGCCAGCGCTCAAAGAAATGAAGGGTTAGTGGATACGTTGAGCAGTGGAATGAAATTTGCGACAAATTTCCTTGGTAAGTTTAATTGTTTAGTTCTCAAACCGTTGCCCTACATGGACAGTAAAAATAACGCTCTATAGAAAACTTATGGAAAGGTATTCGTCTTATTTATATGTCTAATGTGTGGTTGCCGGTGAAATTACAACCACATGAGAAGTTCCACTTACACGTCTCAGAGTTACGGGCGCATACGATGCGATTTAGGTCTTGTCGTACCTAGTAGAGGAGGACCCCAGTCGCATCGGTTGTTATGGGCCGAGGTTACCACTTAACACCAGGTGGGCCGTCCGCTCGTTCCGTAATTGTATCAAATAATAAAAATTACAGTAGAATACAATAAAGGTTCTAACTATAAAAACAAAGGTACCTTAAGCGTTTCTAGATAACAGATTTATTCCATTTTGAGGGCTATTGTCTGTCTTTTCCATTTTCAGGTTCCGAATCTGTAGCGCTGAGAGTGGCCGAGTTCGTTGTAAAAGCTTTTCAAACGGCCAACAACCCCCGACCCAATCGAAACAAACAACCTCACAGCGGAAACTACGAGTCACAGAGCGATGAGTTCTCGGAAAGGCCAAGTGAAGTGAATGAGCTGCCGAGTCCCCTAGCCCCGCTGAAGCATTTGGTGCGACTGTTTGGTCTGCAGTCAAATCAGATCAGCGCCGTTGCTGTCAACGCTTTGCTCTTTGTCGCCCAAATGGTAAGTGCTGCGATATCCGTTGGACAGTCCCTTGCAAAAATATTTTGTTAAGCTATTATTATGTTTCAGATTTCAACATTTTTATCGGGGCCCAAACACGCAGCTCGACCTAACCGCTCTGAAGACCCCAAAACGTGGATCCTGAATAAACAGTCTAGTACTTTACAAGAACTCATCGCCAACGCTAAGAACGAAACTCTACCAGACTCTATCGAAGATCTGATCAGAGAACAGGGTTCAGAAGAAGAAACAAGCTGTATCCGCTTATTGGTTTGTAAAATAACACCTTTTGTAAAGAGAATGCAGGAAGCTGTTTTTAATAAAGACGATATAGACGGCGAACCAAATCTCCGCGGAGCTGCGATTATGTACCGCCATCTACCGTCGGCGGATGAAATCAACGACAGGAGCGCCATCTGTGAAAAGAAACATAGAGACTGCAACTTGAATGAGTGATTCCACTATCCACTATCCTGCTTGCGGCTTCGTCTGATTGTAATTGTATAAAAAAATACGTAGTACCCACCCTTGTTGGAAATTTCAAAAGAATAAGTTAGGTAGATTGACTTGAATGAGCAACAAACAAGACACATCTTACTTTCGTTTTTATATTATTAAAGGTTGTGATATATTTCTTCCTGTATATTCATGAATATTGTCATTAATATGGTGCGAATGTGCGGCTAGAATGTATTAAGAATCGTTGCCCTTTTGCACTTAAATTAGGTAGTATGTTTAACTTGCTTTGTTCTACCAAAAATAAATAAAGCTTGACAAAAAGTAACATACACGGTTTGGTATTAATTGTACTCTTATTTCAGTAGAAATAAAAAAGATGCTTATTTTGAACAGGAAATGGGTATTAGGAACAGGAAATTAATTATTTATTATAATCATCTGTTACGTCAAATTCAGGTCATCTGCGATATAAATACATATTCTCAGCAAGGCAAATACGAGTTACATCATTTCGTCTACAGCCACAGACAGCCTGTCGTTTGGGAACCTTTTTAAATTCAAGTTTGAAAGTTGATTTGAACTTACACGCGCAAAAACAGTGGATACACATTCATCACAAATGTCTTAGACATATTTATAAATTACGTAGGCGTAGACATAAGTATCTAAACACCTTTATAACTAACTCTTACCTCAGCGGAGCTGGTTCAAACATAAGAGATGCAAGATGGATTCACGCATCTGAAAATTTGATCTGCAATATAATATAATATACAAGTATAATATATAATATAAAATAATATATAATATAAAAAAATTGTACTGCAAACTGCCTTTGTGGTATATGGTACACTTATTTTGGTACTTGTAGTTTCTGATTTCTCATCACTGGGAATTCGTAGACTCAGGAATATGTGAATATGAGTATGCGGTGAAGAGTCAAATGATTAGCATTTCTTTTATCTATGACCTAATAATCACCAAGATGGAAACAATTTTCTGGCTGAGCTCATAGCTCAGTTGATAGTAACCCTGCCTTCTGCGCTTTAGGACGTGGGTTCGATTCCCACGTTTGTGTGACGAACATAGGTGTTTAATTCTGTGTCTGGGTGTTGATATGTATTATAATGTATGTATTTACAGAAAAAAGTATTTAAGTACCAGTCTGGTTCCCATGATACAAGCTATTTACTTAGCTTACTTTGGGGCTAGATGGGGCTGTGTGAAATGTCCACCAAAATTATTATTAAATTATTTATTATCTTAAACTAAGTATGTAATGCTAGGAAGAATTTTAGTTTTGAAATATCAATAATTGGTCGAACAAGTTGGTCCACTACATACATCAAGACATGATCATCAAGGGAGAAAGTGAACAGTCATCGACCTGATGCCATGAATGTACTGACATCGAGTTGTAAGTCATTATCTGTAACGAATTAATAATACGATAGAAAAGTTTGTTTACATTCACCTTGAATTTTATATGCGAAGCGCGTTCAAGTATTTTGTATTGAACGTTCCACGGTAGAATTTCCACGAGATAATTTGTCTTGTTTTAATATTTTTTAGTAGATAAATTAAACGTTGAGTTTTTTTAATGGAATAATTAATTTCGTTTGTGTTTCACTCATTCGTTTCTGTTATGGGTAGACATTACCGCTAAACACCAGGTTTAGCGGTAATGTCTACCCATAACAGAAACGAAACGTCTTGGGTCCTCCCCTACCTATGTACGGGAAACTTAACTCACATGAAGAAGTAAGTAGTTAAGTAATTGAGAGTGAAGGTGAAATTTCTCATGTACGTGTAATTTTACTGGCAACTACACCTTTCAAACCGGAACACAATAATTTGTAGGTATGCGTTATTGCTTGGCGGCAGAAGCTGGTATGGTGGCAGTACTGCCCCAGATGAATTTGGCACAAGTTCAACTGACTAATTATTTTAAGACTTTTATATATTTTGTTAATTATGAGTAGATGATGTTTTTTTTATGTTTAGAACTATTCAACCTAAAGTAATGACTTTTTTATATCCTTGTTCTAATCTGTACTTATCATCAGATTTACATACAATTAAAAATCATAATACATAATATTATAATTTGCAGGCATCATCTCAATCCACCAAGATAATTAGTTCCTTCGAAAGATGATCTGGTATTGAAGTTTAATTTAGCTTATTGTCTATATGTCCAATAGTTCATAGTTCATTTATTGATAAGTTACACATCCAAGTGAATAAATCAAAATAATATTAAAAAATAAAAAAAATATATATATTAATATTCAACTAATAAATAAATTAAGTAAAAATGGAATATTAAAATATATGGTATCTCAAATATATCTTGGAGATTTTCAGATTTAAATCATCGTCCTAAACTTCTCACGCTCGTTTCAATCAAACAAGCCACTACAAACAAAACATCCAAATCAGCCGAATTAGCAAACATATTTAAAGTAGTTTCATAATACTTGCGCAACAATTAGGTAACCTATGAGATCGATGACCGGCGCGGGCGCAGTGAATGCCGTTACATAATACTTAGATTTTGGTAACTTATATGAGAATAGTGGGGAGGACATTTTGAATGAATTGATCTGTAGAACAAGCTGTGTTGTTGTTGCTAACAGACTGTATTCGTCGCGTCTCATTTGTCACTTTCTGCCATTCTTACAAATGAATGCATCTACTGTTTTTATTCTCTACTCGTTTGCACTTAGATGTTAGACCGAGATGTACTTTATTCGTCTGTGCACAGGTTTGAAATAAAAGTACTGGTACCACATTATTATATATTTCTTCTCTATTTTGTCAGGGCTCAGTTGGTAGTAACTCTACCTTATACGCTGTACGTCGTGGGTTCGATTCCCATCCAGGAAAAACATTTGTGTGAACATCTATATCTGAGATGTTTGTTCTGTCTTGGTGTTAATATGGATGTATTTACAAAAAAAAAGGATATGTATTCGATCAACTATTTTTTTTTTTGTACCTAATAGGTATATTCGATCCTTTCGGTCATCAAGATGTGTCTCGATAAAGAAAGTAGCTTTTCTGTGGAGAAAGCAACAAGGAAAACTGTTAACTGGCGACAATTTACATTGCAAACTCAATTCTCGAGTCAGCATATCACTGTTTCGAGCACTGGTGCTCATTATGACACACGTCATCACTGTAATGGTGAGGGATAATTATTAAGTACTAGAATATTATTACCTTCATCTAGCCAGCTAGTATAATCCAGTTGCCAACTGTTGTTAGATTCGTTCCATCTCCCAAAAGGATTTATGGGAGATAATCCATGGTGGCAGCCTTGGCTAATCTCCTACAAAGCTCCGAAGCCATCCTACAGACGACCGCAGGAAACCTAGTATTATATATGCTACCTAGTATTATATATACATTATACATATTGTAAATGGATTATTATCTGAAATAAAATTATTATTATTATTACTTAATCAATTATCTTAACCTAAATATTAATAACGATGGGTGGACAAGCATTTCTGCTAGTGAATCAGTGCATCTGATATTCGTTACGGATCAACGTATTTTGATAAAAAAAAAGTGATTTTAAAAATATATCGGAATTTTTTGGGATTAAATGAATACATGTTAGTTGGTAGGTAATAACTTTCCTTGAGAACGATAGCACCGATTTTTTAAATGTTCTTAACTGTCCTAGTAACGTTTACAGGGGGAAAAAATGGAAAAGTTGTTCGGATATTTAGACAATTCCTAGGACTTCAAAAAATCTATTTGGTCCAGCAGTATTCAAGTTTTGCACTAAGAAACCAATTTAGCCATTCAGTTTTATTTATACGTATAGATAGATAAGAACTGTGGAAACATTACAGGCAGTCAAATGTGTACCCATGATAATAATTAATGCTAATTGCACATCGGCTATAGCAGTGCATAATTTTCACGATATAATATATAAAAATGCAGTAATTTAAATGAGGCACAATTCGCGAGATTTTGCTGCGAGTATGTACCATTTACTCTACTTAGTATTTGGGAATGCAATTGTGTATTCAGAGAAAGTAGAAGTGAAAAGAAACTTAAATTATTTTAAAACAAGCAAAAAATGTACGCTCGTGATGTTAAAATTACTATAATTAACCAGAAAGTACACACGATGTTAAGGAAGATTGAGGAGGTATCCAAATATACAATAAGCTCTCTTTTTCAATTGAAAGAAAGAAAGAGAATATTTTAGTTGTAACTTAATCAAGAAAAACAAACATGATTTAAAATACGAGACAAACCTTCTGTCAATTAGTCACAGAATGGTCTCTGTCTCAGAATGAGCTAGGTAGTTGTAAACACGCTACAACTAACGCTGGCCTTCCAACAGTAAGACTGTAAGAGATTACTAATATTAGTAAGGAATAAAAAGAATTGTAAATTATTAACAACACTATTATTTATCTATTCCCAACACAAGTCAATCAAATCCAAAGTGATACCTATTTTAATTGAATTTACAATTTTTACGAAATAACACGCTTAGGCGCGACTTGGGTCCTCCCCTACTAGGTACGAAAAGACCCAAGTCGCATCGAATACGCCCGTAACTCTGAGACATTAGGTGGAATGTCTTAAGTGCCTGTAATTTCACCAGCAACCACACCTTTCAAACCGGAACGCAGTAACACGAATGATTTACTGCTTGGCTGCAGAAATGGGTATGGTGGCAGTACTTCCCCGGACGAACTTGGCGTAAGTTCTACTGCTCTTAATATATGTATCTACGTAAGAAATGAGAAAAGATTTCCGCCAACAACTCTACCATGACTCGATTCGTTGTATTGTGTTGCGACCGTCTCGAGTTGACTCGAGATTCGAGCTGGAAAGCCATGTGTAATTTTACCGGCTTTCTTGCCCTTCAAACCGGAACACAGTACCTACACTGGTAGGTTGACATACAATATAATACACTAGGAGTTAACTCTCATATTTTAAACTGAAGTGTTAAGTAGGCTTAGTAGTAGAACTTATGCTAAGTTCGTTCGGGGAAATACTGCTACCATACCCATTTCTGCGACCAAGCAGTGATGCATTCGCGTTACTGTGTTCCGGTCTGAAAGGTGTGGTTGCAGGTGAAATTACAGGCACTTAAGACATTCCACCTTCACTTCTCAGTGTTACGGGCGCATTCGATGCGACTTGGATCTTCTTGTACGTATCGGAGGACCCAAGTCCTAATGCTTTGTCATGGTCAGAAATTGCCACTTAACACCAGATGGGCCATCTGCTCGTTCCGTAACATTATCACATAAAAAGTGGCTGTGCATATTTCATATTCCTGGTATTTTCTTATCACCTAGCAAGCCATCTCTAAGGCCATGGTTTGGATGCTATAGAAGCGTGTTCAGTTGTACCTTCGGTCCCATGAAGGAAGGCACCTCTTCTGAGATACAGACTATGAAGGTCCTAAATTTTGAGCCCGGCTATACAATGGTGGATGCCTTTGGGCGGGTTGAAACGCCGTCATAGTGGTTAGCAACATAAACTTTTTTATTTACTTACGATAATAAACAAGGCCAACATATAGGAAACTAATTGCCTTGCTGACATTGAACTAAAACACTAGTTAGATAGGGCCTGTACTGTACAAATTCGCGATATATTACTATTGACATGATATAGCCTTGTGCTACATTGATAAACCGATCCTTGATTGAATCATCGTTTTGGGAAACGAGTTCTTTTGTAAACTTAAACCGGAAGTCCGCATTTTATATAGTCGAATTTGAATACTTAATGATTTTGTTTATTAACTTTCTGATTTTTATAATCTGTGATCACCAAAAAGATGACAAATCTCTCGCGCAGCCTTTCGATAAGGATTTAAGATTCGATCGAAGGATTCGATAAGATAAGGCCCTGTTTAAGTCGACAGCTTTTTCACAAGTTTAACGGCTCGGCCTCGGCCAGTGCACCTCTCCAGACGTTAACAGGAAACATAAAATAACCAGGAGTTATAATAGACTTTTGTCGCATCTAGTCTTATAGTGAAGTTTCGTCAAGTTTCACTCGTTATCGCCATTTAACAAATAAACCCAACAGGCCATAATATGGATACAACGCTTGTTTGAATACAGTGGCCTAGATTATTGTACTCCCCATAACGAATTTGCACAGATATGAAGCATATGTGACTGTCAGCAGTAAGAATTATAGAAAGTGAAATGTAAAAATGCGACGGAAAGGAAACAGCTTTGTTTTTTTAAATTGCTACTGAATGACCTACGTTGTCTTCACGTGGCTATTAGTGGTATTAGCGAGGCCGGAGTAAGGATGTACGCAGAGTGGGGCAAAACTTTTGTAGTTACCTACCATGATAAACTTAAAGCTCTTTTAACATTCACTCTTGTTCTACGTAAATTCAGTATTATTTCCTATATATAAGTATTTATTTATATTAACTTGGTATTTAGATATGCTAGGTGAAAATTAGCCGCGACCAAAGCTTAGGTACTGACGTGTTGAGTGACAGCTGGCTCCACACGGCATCTTTTCAGACCAACCTAGTTATAGGAATACTAAAATATCACAAATATTTGTTTCCATGGCGACAAGTGAATGTAAATACGTACAATCGTCTAAACAGATGCAGTTTTTAGAATTTCGCTTTGATATATATGGGTAACTTCTGTACATTTGTTACTAGCGACTCACGGGTGCAATATAGATATCTACTAATGTGGTGTCAGCATTTTAATATTATGATTAAACAATACTACAGGATGTCTTCACCTATATTAAACCGTTTAGTCAGCGCACGCCGATAAATCAGCCCGTTTTTCTCGATATTGATTGAAACATATTATTTGACATTAAATATATATAATATAACTTCAATACTTTCAGTTATCTATATTCCAGAAATCGTGGAACAACGTGAAATGTTACCCTTGAAAGGTTGTCAACATATTGCCAGTTACTCTTTAAGTTCATTTTCAAAAGTCGCTCTACCTTATTTAATTTCAAACAATTTTCGCTGAGATTACGCACAAATTTCTCCACTTACATTGAGAACAGCACCCGAGTGTACAATTGCATCGGAGAACCCCAGACGAGTACCTACGCCTAAATCCAGTACTGTCTCAGGGAAGGTCTCCGTAATCACGGCTCATAGGCCAGACCTACTGTACCTATAAACTGATTCGTTCTGCTTCACAACGGGACCATCTTCACTTTCTATGGCTGTGACAATGCACCGGCCCTGGAGCTATTGTCTGATAGTGGAGAAATTACCATCGCTGCCTACCTCAATGTAGCATAGATCTATACAGAATCCGCAAATTTCGCTGTGGACGTTGGATCTTTTCTCATATATAAGAAAAATATATTAATAGACATTTCCCACGGCTTCATCTAACCCCATACTAAGCATTACTTGTAGTATATTTGTGGGAACCAAGTAACTAATAGAACACTTATACAATTTTTGTTTGCTTAGACATATTAATATGTGCTCGCGAAAAAAAAGGAAGCCGACCTTATGGGGTTTTCTTGTTTATTCTTCCATGGAGGGGAACATTATTGACGTTTCTAACCATTTCTTTATGAATTCTATGGAAATAAAGTTTTTGACTTTGACTTTGACAATACCCGGACACAGAACAAATATCTATATTCGTCACAAGTTGATTGTCCTGGGTGGCAATCGAACCAACGACCTATAGCGCAAAAGGCAGAGTTACTGAGCTGTGAGGCCAGTCTAGTTCTATATAGTATAGTTTAGTGTATAGTATGTTTTATATTTTCTGTAATTTCACGATGGCAAATGACAGGAAGATTATGTCATGCATCATTTTGTAAGAAAAGTAATTAAAAAGATATACAGTAAGATTAAATCGCTGAAGGCAGAGTCATTACTACAGAAAAACAATCGACAGCGTAGACGCGTGATATTTGCGACCGTTCGTGAGGCCTGTCAAATTTCTTCGTGATTCTTATCACGAAGAAATTTGACAAGCGTCACAGCTCAGTTGGTAGTAAGCTCTGCCTTCCGCGCTTTAGGTCGTCAGTTAGATTCCCACCTAGGACAAACATTTGTGACGGATATAGATGTTTGTTCTGTGTCTGTGTTCTAATGTGTATTATATGTAGTTAGGTATTTAAAAAAAAAATGTATTCTATCAGTTGTCTGGTTTCCGTAGTACAAGCTATGCTTAGTTTGGGGCTAGATGACGCTGTGCGAGTTGTCCACCATTATTATTATCCTACAAATTAATGTAATTCCACATACTTTGCATTATTGCTTTAAATACCACTCAGAGAAACAGGTGGTCGCGGGCTATCGCGCATCCTCGCAAGGCCACGGAATGCGATGTCCTTCTAGGTCAATGCCTCGTATAACAGCCGTTTGAATGAAAGCCATTTCGCCAGCGACCCACTGCCCCGAACCGCGCTGTTTACGCACAATATTATACTTATTTGTTTACTTGATTATAAGCTGTTTTCGCTTTCACGTTTCGATATATTTTAAAGAGAAAGGAACTTTTTGGTGGCGCCGTAGTTTTCGATTCCGCTTTCAATTTGGCTGCTGAAAATTATAAATTATTTACTGCTTACCTGCAGTTATGTGTAGAAGTTAAGCGCCACGGCCGGTGGGTTTTAAACACAAACCAAATTAATTAAAATAATTACCTACTTATTGTAATAATAATTAAAAAATAAATATTAAATATGATTTATTTTTGACTCGTACCTAAGACAACACATACTGAAATGGCAAACTACTGCGACCACCGAGCATTCTTCTTGGCTTTAATTTGTTAGATTTTTCGCAATTACGGAAAATGTAATTGTCTGTTAAATTGTATCACTTCCAAAAAAGCAGAAATAACATTTCTCGGAAGCGTCTAAGGAGCTCGACTAAAAATCCATGTAGTTACTCGTATCTGTTGTAAAAACAAACATACCCATTCGAGATAGTACCCGCATGCATTTAGTGCAATATTCAATTATCTTTTTTCGTCTAAAATTGAGACTAACCCTGAAGAAATATTATATTTATGTTAGTATTTATTAGCACTGGTAAGGTACTTACTTTTTTTTATATTTGTGGACATGTCACACTGCGCCATCTGGCCCCAAAGTAAGCTTAGCATATCACGGGAACCAGACAATGGATAATACTTGTATACTTTTCTTTGTAAATGCAAACATATAACATATAATAATAATAATAATAATAATGGTGGACATTTCACACAGCGCCATCTGGCCCCAAAGTAAGCTAAGCATAGCTTGTATCATGGGAACCAGACAACTGATATAATACTTATATACTTTTCTTTTGTAAATACATACATATAATACACATTAACACCCAGACACAGGACAAACATCAATGTTACAAATTTCACATAAATGTTTGTCCTGAGTGGGGATCGAACCCACGACCTACAGCGCAGAAGGTAGGGTTACTAACCAACTGAGCTATGAGGCCAGTCAAAATATGTATATTAAACTGCGGCATGTCATTAAGTGCACCGACATCATTTCAGCTGATTGGTTTACTATACCCGCGTGGCCCCAAACAGTGAATCAACGCCCTTTGCGGTCGGAAACCGCTAGGTCACATTGATGCTCGTGCCAATTCCGACCAGCTGGGTTCCGTTTATGGTTACCGGCTAATAATGCTGATCCATTCCGATGTTATCGTTAACGTGTTCCGCCGTAGAAACTACGATGGTAAAATATTTGACACACAAACGGTGAACAAATCGGGACGGACCGAAAGAACCAAGTTAATAGAATAGAATAGAAATCTCTTTATTGTACACCACATAAATACATATAAACAGAATAAAAGAAAGTTATTTTGTTGCAGTTGATCTTGTTGAGCTGATCGGGCGACCTGCCAGCCAAGATGTAGCCAACACACTCAAATATTCAGATGAACTTTCATTGTGTGGTCTGTTACATCCTACAGTGAGCTTGAGTGAAGGTAGACATCATGAGTTTTTAAGTAATAAAGTTACGAGCAGATGACCTAGCTGGTGTTAAGTGGTAACCTCTCCCAAGAAGCAATACGACCTGAGTCCTACCCTACTTAGGTAGAACAAGACCCCAGAGGCATCGGATGCGCCCGTAACTCGTGATCGTAAAGGCGGGTAGCTAGATAGAAAGTTGGAATGTATCATGTGCCTGTAATTTCCCCAGCAACCTTTCAAACCAGAACCATTAACAGCATCAGAAATGACGGCAGTAATTCCCCGGACGAACTTGTAAGTTCTACTGCTACTAATTTGGAGGACATTTCTATATCTAGTGCTCAGAATTTCCCCACTACCCTCAACCAAGCAATAGTTCCTAATTCAGGCTAAAAATGACCCGAGATATTTCCTAGGAAATCTTGTTATGCTAACAAGTTGCCACCGTTCAAGGTATAATTTCATACATTATCGACTAGGATTATCTGAACATCTCAAACCAGTCTGAGGCGCCGCTTGAATACCAAAACGATATTTGGTTCAGTGGAACTGCGGAGAAGAAGTGGGTATGCGGGTGACTCGTTTACATTTACAGTTACCTACTGGCTGGTGACATGCAAATTGACAAATAACACCGGACGCACCGCTCTTGTGGTGTGTTTACTGGTTTGCTATGATTAATGGTTGCACACTTTTTCATTCTTCAGTTCTTCGTCGCAGCTGGTTATGTTAAGTTTATATTTATTAATTTAGTATTTGTTTGAACTGCGATTCTGAATAAATGTGCGATGTTAATGGAAGTAATGGTTCTCAGTCGTATTTTCTTAATGTCAGTGTTCCTCTGGACATTGCATAGTTCGTATTATAACTCGAACAGCCGACCTCTTCTTAGAGGTCGGCTGTTCTCTGTTCGTCCAAGTAACCTTCGTGCGATATTTCTAACATAGAAATTATAGGACCAAGTACCCGTATAAAACGAATTTAATAGATAAACCTACTCATATGTACGGATGTATGTACTCAATAAGCTATTCTGATTAACTTTTCAGGCCAAGTATACATTAAAGAAACGGATTTCCTTAATTTTTAACAATCCACTATTTAGAAAGTTTATATTTTGCTCTGAGAAAAAATCCTATAGTAAACATGAGTCAATGCGAATGAAATGAGAATAACATTTTTCCTAATTTCGATCTTACTTGGATCTTCCAATATCCAAATAGGGGATCCAAGTCGTATTATGCTTAATGCTTTTGTTATATGCCAGAGGTTACAGCTAAGAACCGTATGGTTAAAACTGGTTAAAAATCATAGCTGCGTTGTATAAATTGACTCACGTGTAGAAAAGAAATCGGTGTTAAGTAACTCCTAGCAAATAAGCCGATTTGTAGGCCATTTGCAGGATAAAAACAATGAGTTGGTAAGCCCCACGCAAAAGTGAAATGCACCAAATGAGTCACGAAGCTGGGGTCACTGATCTGCAATCCTCCGCGACCGACCCCCTGATTTCAAGGAAACCAGCGAAAGTGAATTTTGTTTCCTTATCTACGTTGCGAATTTTGTTAGGGTTCCGTACTCAGAGGTGTTAGAAAGTAAACGCAATAGTAATACTCAATGTCAAGTGTAGAACCGTCACTAGTGCTTATGACAGTTGTGTATATATCGGAAATGTCATTGGATAATGACGTTAGTTTTGTCTCTGTACAAAATGGCCCCTTTTCCTCCCTTCTGCCATCGAACTACAGCCACGGTAGCACGGCATGTTAATTCTGCTCATATGTAACCCATTTCTTCCTAATAAAAACGTTCGCCACCTGGATAAACCTGTTTTATTAAGAGGATGGGTCCCTATGACTATCCCAAAAGGTTAAAGTTAAAAGGTTTTATCTGTTAAAACTTCGGCAGAATATTCTTTATTAAGAAGGATTTCCTAACAAATAATAAAAACTAATATGCAAAACAATAAATGGTCCACAAACAAGAAACGTTTTTCCGAAACTTTTCTTCGACTAATTCTAAGGAAACTATTTTAAAGTTAAATAAAACTCAAAATCCGTGTAAATACTTTATTTAAGAAAAAAAATAACTTACCGGGGCAAATAGCAACACTGAAGTTATTTTTATAACTTCAACAAGGGAGAGATTTTGGTTCATACACATACGTTATCGAACGGAATAAACACTGACCGGAAACTGATTGCGCGAAAAGAAAACTGATTATGTTATCGCTACGCACGAGGAGTACCTGTGGAGTACAAATGAAAAAATATTATGTGATACAGTTACGGGACGAGCGGACGGCCCACCTGGTGTTAAGTGGTAACCTCGGCCCATAACAACCGATGTGACTTGGGTCCTCCCGATGCGCCCGCAACTCTCGAGACGTATAGGTGGAATGTGTTCCTGTAATTTCACCGGCAACCACATCTTTCAAACCGGAACACAGTAACACTGTTTGGCTGTAGAAATGGGTATGGTGACAGTACTTCCCCTGACGAACTTGGCGTTAGTTTTACTGCTCTTAAACGACCTAACATTGATGGAGCAAATGCAACCAGTTTGATGACCAAATAACCAAAGCTCCGAGTGAGTTCTACTGCTACTCATATTCATATTAAAAGAAAAAAATTACATCAGTAACTCATCTATATATTTCCGGGTGCTGAAGCAAGGCGCCTCCGAGAATTACTTGGAAACCCTGTTATTAAACAAGTTTGGAATAAAAAATGTGAGAATAACGCTAAAAGGAACAAGCAGATGGGAAGTTAATTACGGGAGCGTATGACTGAAAAGCGGTCGCTTTAGTTTCCACGAGACACATTAGCTTTTCCCAGAAAAGCAACTTTTACTAGATTAATTGATGATCAGCTATTAAAAATTGCGCGAGAATATTCGTTACAAACATTTTGAATAAAGCGTTTATTAAGTACTTATATGGCTGTAATAATGGACTGATATAAGAAACCTGAAATAAAATTATTGAATTGAATTTATGATTGCAAACTTTCTGTCAAAATAGTGGAATTAATGTTGAAAATGAATAGACTAAAATACGATACGAAAGTTGTCAGTTTATCGATACTGTACAGAATACGCAGTTGACGGCTTGGGGCCAAAATTAATAATGTTTCACGGCTTTTAAACACCCTTTGAGTGACCTTACCTCATTAGTCATTAGACTTTACAGCCCCAGACTTTACCCCACCACCCACGATTTAAAATAAATGAAAGAAATGTATCTGTTAGCCTTAAGCGCAAGAAAGGAGCCTCATTGAGACGAATTTCAAATCCTTTTACCACACTGATTCGGTAGAACCAGTGACGAATCGACTAATAGTAATAACCTTAACTCTACATGGAGTCCTAAACAACATGGTCTAACAACACCTCGCCAAGTGAAGAGAAGAGAAGAGACTTCACCCTCTTCTCTTTTAACTTCATCTGTTAGCGAAAACAGAGAAGGTTTAACAGCAGTCCAATGGCTGCTTGTCTAATACTGTAGCAAAATGTAGATTACCTGAAACAATTAAAACTACTGGTTAGTCACTATTCCAGTGATCAAATTTCACAACACAGCTAATGCTACAGTCATACAAACGCTACGGGTATTTGGAATTTTATTCTTACATAAGGCAACCAAATCCAACATGACTACTTCATGTTGTTCCCAAAAAAAAGCTTTTGAAAAACAGGATTTCAAAGCCGGCGAGGCGGCGGGCGCGAAGTTGCGCTACCAGTGTATGTATTAGGAGTAAACAATGTCCTTGACAAGGCCCCGGGAGCCTGCATCCAACGGGATAAGGAACAGGTTGAACGGACAGACGGACCGACTAGCACAGTTACCCGTAGCTACGATATCTGGGTCATCATATATATATAGTGAAGTTCAAGGCGCGACGCTCATTGCAAGTCAAACTCTCGCCCAAGTAACACGCACTTTCACCAGTGTCGATTTAGCTGCTTTGTGGAAGATAAGGTGTTCAGTGATTCAGTGATATTAGTTCCGGAAACAGATAAAGGTAAGCGGCCCTAGAGGTTTAAGGGAAGGGAATGCGCTTTAGGATGCGCCGGCGCCGACGGCCGTGAAAGTTTGCAGCGCGCGCGAAGCGGTGTTTCTGATCACGGAAATTAGCTGATCAAGTGATATTGTGATACAAAAAGTTTTTGTGGACCTTTCTGGACTTTCTCAGTGAGCGTTTTGATCATGTTGCTAATTAATTTAATTGTGAAAATGTGAAGTAACAAAAGCTGTTTGTATCAGAATTTGTATGTGGTGGATGTGTTTAAAGTGCCAAATTACTACAATAAGAGATTTTCACTTATATTGTTTCTTTAAAATAATACTTTTTTTTAAATTGATTAATAAAAAGTAGTAAGCGCTGCATAATAAAATAAAAAACGATCCTCAAAATGAAAATCATATTATGTAACAACGTTTCGCAAAACAAAATGCATTAAAATACTTTAACAAATATCAAATGTCTGAAACAAAACTGTGAAAAGTCACGTAAATTCAACAGCTTTACACATCACACACTGTATTATGGAGGCAGACGCGTAATTTTCACCGTCCATATTTGGAAATGTAAATATGTACCTTCACTTTCTAAAATGTGAAATCACGAGCCAACCCTGGATTCGACACAGCATACACATAACACGAAACATTGAATAACGCTATTGACATAATGTTAATCTCACAATGAAAAATATGTTACAATAAGTCCATTTCATATTTCGCCCACGTTTTTCCACATCTTACGCGAATGCTACATCAACTTAACATTCTCAACGGTTCATTATGTTCTATATCACAAATAGAGCGAAACTGCATCGAATAGCCAAGTTCAACGTAACTTATTATTGGAGAAAGTTTTGTGAGGTACCTGGCAAAAGAACTTTAGATAAATCTCCGTGACGTCACACACATGGCTCGCGTAGACTAAAGACCTATCACACCGAATTAGAAAGTGATTTCCACATCGCTCACAACTAATTACTGATATATTTTTAACCTATCATAATTAACTTGTTTATTGACGGTTTCCACTTTGATCTCCGTAAGGTCAGTTACCTACATCAAATCTCTAGAAAAAGAAGAGTCGCTTTTTTTGTTATAAATTCGACCAAGTGCTAGAAAATTTTGGGTCCATACTCATAATATGTTGTTTATTAATTCTCATTTCTTATTTACTGTTGAGCTTATGCATATGAAATCTATTTCGTGTCCCTATAAGTAGGAAGTGAATATGAAACGACTCCATAACCTCAACGAAACGAAACGAGTTGTTATGTCAATATTAAATCGAGACATTGGATGTTGAAAGTGGTAAGGAAAGCTCACGTCGAGATGGTTTGTTTATACGAAGATAATTTCGTCCTGTCTACCAGGATAAACCGGGATTACCAATTACTACCATAGATACTTAAGCCCTAAGCTTTTAGTGTAATGAAGATAGCAAGTGCGTTTCTTTCAAACTTTTGGTGCAGCAATAGCAACTTTCTTCGATAAAGTACGAAAAAAGTCTTCGATGAATATCGCCTACTCGAAGGCTCTCGAGATTTCCTTCAGAGATAATAAAAATGGCCCTTTACAACTGACGATTCTAGTATCCAAAGAAAATGTTTGAATAGACTTCAATGCGTTCATCTTTCAAATAACGGATGCAGTCGATAATTCAGAGCAACGGTAATGATAACGGATAAAAGATAAGTCTTTGGTAATGCTGTGATGTATGTAGTTTAGTACATTAAATAGGCACAAGTTCACTGTTGCAGACTGATCTATAATTCACTTGGTAATAAACTGAGTGGGAAGCATATTTAATGTCAGATGAGCTACCACCTAAAGTAGGCCTGCTAATTTATTTATGTACTTATTAGGTACCTAGGCATATATATATAATACTTTATTAACCACAATACATGGAAATTCCATAAGGTTTTTTTACATATATACCTAGTTCCTAAAAATACGGGTGCATTTTAAGACAATTATTTAAATAGGATTCAAGCAATTTAGAACGATGTTAATATAACTCAAGTAATGGTCGGTTCCTATCAGTTCAACATCGTGTTACGAATACCAACAGCACGTGATATACAAATTAAACATCCGTGCAACTTAATTTTACGGTCACATGAAAAGGAAAACGAAATTGAACATCGAGAATGTCTCCCGAATGACTCGACGGCCGCCATTAATGTCATCATCTCGACGCTTGAGCCGTAACACTTCAGTTCATGCCTCGTGTCCAAAAAAACTTTAAAGTGAAAGTTGAGCCGAGAGGAAATCTCATTCACCTGCGGCATTGGGTAACCGAAATTGTTTTTAACCAGCTTTAAACCTACCAGTTACGGTAGGAACATACTTATTACATAGCGGGCCGGCTCTCTCGTGGCTCTAAGTGACACCATACCTACCTTTTGAAAGGGAATCAATATTTGTTGGAAAGTAAATGTAGACTGTAGGAAATAATGTTAATATCTTATGTGATATAGAACAGATGTTCTAAGAAGTATTTCCGAACCTATAGAAACTTCTAGTAGTCTTATTTTAGCAGTCTTATTTTACTGTGAATTTTTAATTAGATGCGTTGAAGTCTTTCTTAAGTAGTTTCGAGTGAATTGCTGTTGTGAGTGTGACTGTATGTTCTTGAGTCATCTTTAATGATTTATAATAATTGCATTAAATCATAAATAATGTAGCAACTCAATTGAACTGTTCTTATAGATTTGGGAAAGTTGATAATGAATATGATTGGTATTTTGTGATAGAGCGCGTTGAAGTCTATCGTTAGTTAATTGTAGAATTTTTAAGAAAATAGCGACGTTTTCCGTATTATTTTATTCGTAATTTCAAATTTCTAATAACTGCAAACATAAAATCTTCATTCATATTAGTATATAGTTAATTTCAAGTTCTCATAACATTCACCTGGTAGATGGTCAAATTGTATTTGTAAAGAGCGCGTTGAAGTCTTTCATTAGGAGATAGGGATTGAGAATAGATACCTAGTACAATATTTTACCTTCTCAAATATAAAGCTTATGTTCGAAATGTGCAATAATATACATACAAATGGGGAAAAAATAAGGTCTCCATTAGATAGGTATGATTAACCATAGTAGCAGGGAAGAGCTGAAATTCAGTCAGACCGAATTTCTGTTAAGGTTTCGACGTAGTTAAGAAATGAAGACTTATATAAAAAAGGCGAATTAATTTAGCGTGTGACACATATCTCTACAGTACTGACGCTCAACGCTTACTGCTTAGCATCTGTAACTACTCAATCAAAAACGGCACGTCACTATTTGACACAGAAATGTGGCCAATGCTTCGCCCAATTTAAATAGGCAATGGTGTCGACTTGAATACAATAGCAGAAGGTGCTGTGTGGTCAGGTGCATACCAGCCGTCAAACGTGTTATCAATTTGTAACAAATGTTTCTTGCATGTTATTGATTTGTTACATGTTGTGGTGAACATTTAAGTAAGAAAGCCGTGATCTAGTCTAGCAGATACCTCGGTACATCCACTTTGATGTATTTTTGTTTAATAAATAAATTAATGAATAAATTTTAAATTAAAATTTAATTAAATTTTAATTTTTTAAAGTTAAATTTAAATAATGGTGGACATTTCACACAGCACCATCTAGCCCCAAAGCTAAGCATAGCTTGTATCATGGGAACCAGACAACTGATATAAAACTTATATACTATTCTTTTGTAAATAATATAATACATATTAACACCCAGACACAGAACAAACATCAATGTTACAAATGTCACATAAATGTTTGTCCTGACTGGGGATCGAACCCACGACCTACAGCGCAGAAGGTAGGGTTACTAACCAACTGAGCTATGAGGCCAGTCGAAATAAATAAAGATCTAAGCGTACAGACAGCGGGAGCGACTTTGTTTCATACTATGTAAAGATGGATTTTCACATCACGTACAAGTACCGTACGATTGATCCGCATCGAGAGATGTAACGGTTGAGCATTGCATGTTGCCGCGGGGCTGCTGTTCATCTATTCCTAATTGTGCTAGTCTGAGAATGAAATATTTTTAATACTCGAATTAGATTAAATTATTATGCTGTAGAAACTATGGATTAGACATACTTATATGTACTCTCCGTAGATCAAGACACGTACTTGTACCCCTGACGAGATAACGGCCGCCTATCCGGAGTTATTCCTATTGTCAGCCCCCCCACAGAGAAAACACTCAACCTTCGCACCGACCCCGCCGGCGCCGGCGGGGTCGAAGTATCTGCGTAAACGCCCGTGCGGGGAGCATTTTCTCTAATTCCTCCCGACTCGCAACGCCCCAAGCCGGGGTCCGAACCTAAGTTGTGCCCTTGGTGACGTTGTGTATAATTTTAAGTTTTATCGGTTGAGAGCAATCTGCTCTCACTAAAAGCCCGTGTAAAATCGTCTATAATCTAAAAAATTATACATTCATCGGTTCCTCCTCCATTTATAAAAAGAAATAAAATTTAAGTATCTATTTGTAATATTATAATTAATTTGCGCAGCAAAACAAATAAACTTCATCGCAAATGAACGGGAATGATGCTTGAAATAATACTTGGAAGAAATATTTTTTCTGGTCCTTTTGATTTAAAAAACAAACTACTGATTAAATTTTGACGAAAATGGGACCATTTTGGAATAAACATCTATCGAACAAAAAATAATTTTGCAGAACCTCCTTTATATGACGGAGTTACGCCCAACATACCTACATAAAAAAACATCTGAATTCGGTTGAAAATCTCCGAAACGGCTGGACCGATTTTGATGGGACTTCCAGTGGTAGACAGCTGATGTCATAAGTAGTAATTAGGCTACTTTTCCGAGGGGTACCTAAAATAGAGGGTGCGGATAATGTCGCGGGCAACAACTAAGAGGTTTATAAATGAAAACTCATTATTGCGCTATCACCAAACCATCTTAACCAAGTAACGCACTTACCATAATATTTGTAGAACAAGTTTTGAAGTCTGTTGTTTAAATGTATATTATAGATACGCATAAACATTTAGATAAATTAATAGTCATAGCTCCACCCCAACTGTATTCCCAACCGAGTTACATCCGTTTGAGAAAGTAGACCAAACAGCTCAACATCCGACTGCAACGGAACAAATCCTGCTGTGAATCACATATTTTTGAGCTTATTCTGATTTTATATCCGCGTACAAACACGCACGCAATATTGCGGACGGTTTAGAAAGCGGATTGCGCGCTGGACCGGTCACCGAATGAAAAACACCCAAAAAATACATTAAAAACCACTTTTATGATTTTGTAAGATAAGCTATATGCATAAATTTGATCTTTATCTTGATTCGGTGTTAGTATTTTCGAATAAGTATGCATCATAATATAATAGGTCGTTCGATACGTTCAACCCAAGGAAGCCCTTAAGGGGTCTCTTTGTCTATTCTTACCATGGAGGGTCGGATAGGGTTTAAACAGGCGTTAAACTTAGCGATAAGTACGCGTGACCTTATTTATTATTGACATTTCCAAGCCATTTCCTAATGAATTCTATGGAAATAAAGTTTCTGACTTTGTCTTTAATATCATGTAAAAAATGCTCACACTCGGAAAACAAGAGCAAGTACAAGTGGAAAATCGAGTGAAAATCTCGCTCAGTATATTTCCACGGTGAATTTCCGATGAAAGTAGGGACTTGTACACATCGTAACATCAGGTCCTCGGCTCGCTCCGAAATTAGAAAAACGTTAACCTTGCACGGCAGTCGCTTACACGCGACCGGCCCGCGTTGCTTTCACCATCGCCATGTTTGCTGCGTCTGCGACGCACAATCTGCCTTGCCTACTTACCTACGTTTGTTTTGATTGATAACAAATTATAAATTAAACCACCTGCTAGACGGACCGATTATAAAAAGATCACAAACAGACACGTGTAGGGAGGGCGGGTGATATTTCTTATATATTACGCGGCGATGAACTGAAATAGTAAATTACCTTAAATTAATTAGTGAACGGAACTCATGAAGACACAAGCGTTTGTTTTAATCCCATAGTTATGTGTCAGTGCCAGTATCTAGTAGTTGCTTATGTAAGTAAAATGTATACCTAAATTGTACGGTACAACATGGTTTTTACTCAATTGTAGCTACTGAACGCATAGGGCGTAGAGATGAGCCATATTATTCATCCATACATGTGCTAAAAGTAGTGGAATGTAGGGTCATATATATGTCATATGTATGTATGTTTTGTCTGGTTTAAGAAAAATATTCATTTCAGCACTTACTAGTTATAATAATCAGTAGGTACCAATATACCAAAGAGATAGCTTACTTAATATCTCTCTCTATAATCAAAACGTGATTGATAATGGCTAGTTTGAAAAAACAATACAATACAAAATATAGGTACATATAATATTTATAGAATCCAAGTAGGAACGCATGTGTATGAAGTCAAAAAGAAAGCTAGAAAATTTTGCATTATGCTTTCTATTGTCCCTTTATGAAAAGCTATAATCATGACAAAGAATGAAACAGCCTATTCACGGAATAGTAGGCCATACCGGGCGTAGATCCGCAACGAACGAAAGTGAGGTTCCCGCGTTGCAGCCAGGGTTACTGGGCCAAGAGGTTGTCGCCCGAGCTCAACGCTCAATCACGCAATTTTACCAACCAGCTTTCGCGGGCGTGTGTTTAATGAACTTCGCAATGCAGAAGATTGAAGAATCATTAACTATTACAGAGGTGTGAAAAAGGTCACGTAAAAATAACATTCAAATGAGCAAGTACTCGCGGGTAAACTTGACCGGACTGAACACAGGCTCCCGATTTCTGCGTATATAGATACGTACCGCAATTTCTCAAAAGAAATGGGCGCCGCGGTACGCACGAAGTTCGGGCGCCAGATTAATCCAGAGGAACTTAGTTTATAAAACTTTAGGCAAGTGGTTAAATAATAAACCTTTACAGGCTGTTTTTATAGAGTGGCAACATGATTGATTTTTTTAGAGTGGCAACATTTTTGTCTGTCGCTGTAAAAGATGGCCTGCTTAATAGGAAGTTATCAATGTAATGTTATTAATACACATATCACTTCTATATATGTTATGTCAACCTGTTATTAGAATACAAACACGCTTCGCATATTTTAGTTCAGCCGTTAACTACGCGTAAGTAGTCACAACTTCCCGCTTTCTCTACGATTTCGCGGCATCTTCGCAAATAGCACGCATACGAATACTTCGCGACCGTTCAAACTGTGGGATTTCGGAAAGTTGTTACATAAAGCTGTTCCAAGTAGCAGTCTGCAAACGGCGACAACAAAGCAAGCATACATAAAACATAAGCGTGCAAGACTCCAACGATTTTCTCCCGAGAAAATCTCGACGGACTCGCTATCACCGCAACTGTCCACAACCGGTCTGACTGCGTAGAACCAACCGACACATGCGTCTACGCAGTTCACAGACAGTAAAAATACTTTATTTGTATAAATGCACATGTAAATAAATTACTATAACTAGGTGTTTTCCGCAGCAAAACGAAAAACCTATTGAGGAGAATAATTCCTATTTATCTCGTACTTGGATGACAGATTTTATAGTTACTTTGATTTAAAAACCAAGCTACTGAACTGATTTCGATGAAACTTCTATGGGACTAATCTGAAAATATATACTTGTATAAAAAAAAATGTGAGCCGTCACGGGACGCCTGGCAGATGTGAAACATCGTCATTATTTTGTAAAAGTAATATGCAACGCATGCCGTGGCGACGCGTCGCCACGCCAGAAATCGGTTTTACGTGCGGCTATAGATGTTTCACATCAAAAAGAATTTTCCCAATCGGTTTATAATAACGATAATGAAATAACAAAAGAAATTACAACTGAATTACCACCTCCTTTTTTCTGATGTCTGTTAAAAATAAAGATGATTTTAATTCCAGGGCGTAACAAAAGAAAGCTTAAAAATTGATTTTAGGTAAATTCTCAGTTTATTTTGTATTTATCCAAAAAACCGGGGTCTCAATGAAAAAACGTGACGCAACAATCCGCCACGCCGGAAGCGTTTCAAACAGGTGTAAATATCCAACGTTTATCGGTCAAAGAAAGTGGACCGTCCGCGCAGTTTCGTGACCAATAGCCGTTCACAAATTTACGTCAATTTATATAACTAACACCATATTAAGTCAGGTAGGTGACAACCAAACTACAGTTAGAGAATGACCGGGTTAGCCGCATATGGGTCCGAAGAGTAACACATAGGTAAATAGATGCATCGGTTGCGTTCACCCGCGGTGCACCATCGATTTTCCGAAAAAACTTCCGCCGAAACAATTCTCCACGTTCAGTCGGTACCCAACTACTTTGTTCCTCCACTGTCTCGTTTTTAACTGTACATCGTATTCCACTATTCCACAATACATAAAGTTTGGCTAAAGAAAATGCTCTCATATTTATTTTGGTAAGCAATTTTAGGCAGCTTGTTTTCTCGTTTATTTTAATCAGTTTCGAATTCCTCTCTTCGTTTTTCACGTCTCTTAAATAGGCACATCCTCTAATTAGTAAAGCCAGCATCCTCTTAAAAACTAAAGCCAACGGTGTGGCCACTTTCTAAGCAACTCTTGGCGAGCGATCAATTCGCGCGAATCACTCATCAGAGCACTTTCTAATCGACGACACGTTACGCGAATCCACAATTAAAGAAAGTTTATTATTTAATTTTTAGTAATCATACATTTATAGTTTTACCCAGTGTGTTAGTCACGTAAAACCAAACAAGCGAAGAAACGTAGGCAATTTTCATTAACCACATTTCAAGTAAAACTACAATAGATAACTCTTACCTACAAGGGCGCGGGTTCGATTCTCCAAAAAGTTACGGCTCCTTAATATTCTGGCCGTATAAATGTACTGCCACTGCTGATACCGAGGAAGAACCAATCATCACACCTGGTTGTCTTACGTTCGTTGTTGTCCACAGAATGCATCAGAAGGTATCCGGCTGGGCGATGCTGGCCCTCATCAGCTCATCGGCGATCCTCCACACCTTGGCGTACCCGCAGCAACTGCCCCTTGTATCACAGGTACGCAGCATTTCAAACGCCCACTTACCATAACTTCAGAAATAAAATTGCAGTAGAGCTCTACATATTATAATCTATTCATATAATATAGTTTTTCTTTTTTTCTAGTGTTTGTATGTACGTGGCAATTTAACCGTTAATTTGTTGCATTCAATAATCAAGAAAACGTCATAAAACATTTTAGATTCTAAAAAATTCTATAATAAATGTTCTGTACAATTATATAAGGAATCAGATAAATATACCAATATATTTTTAGGTTACGAGCAATGTCAGAACACACCACCCACAGTACTACAGCAACTCTTTGCCTGCATCGCAAGGACAGGTAGCAGAGGAACGCAAGTACAACGAAAAACCCAACGCGTTAAAAAAGGTCGCCCTCGACGATTTCGACGAGATACAAACCAACTCCATTTCTGATGGCGGGTTCTCGTGGTCCAACATGCTCGGTAAGAATATTTTCTAACACGTTTCCACAGCAGTAACAAGCTTGACACGTCTGTAATCTCTCTCTAAAGTCCAGCGAAAAAACTTCACAGGTGCAATAATGCAAATGATCTTCAACCCGGGGACGGCTACCGGACCCAATAAGAGCGACAATCTCGACACAGATTCCGTAGCGCCGTCTCCGTGGGCCAACCTCATCTCCATGGGTCTGAAGATCCTCACCGCCATCCTCGGAGGAGGAGCATCCAGCGACGGCATCGACAAAGTGGACAACGGATCTTCGCCAATGCAGGTACGAATATGAATTCCCAGGACGCGGGAGCACAATATCTAAACAACTTGAACATGGGAAATCATGTCATAAAGTTAATGACATTGTATAAACGCATACATTTACAAGTTATTATATTTTATATCCATACTGATCTACTAACATAATAACTGTAGATATTCTACATTAGAAAGTTGATATCACTTCCAGATGTATAAAGCACCGCGCTATTTGACCCTCACAATACAGCAAATATCATTTCATCCATAAAGTAGAAAATATACTTTCATTCACAACAAATAACTAGAACTTTCGTCGGGATCACCTCAGAGAAACATTAAAATTGGTTAACATGTAAAAATCTAGATAAAAGCAAATTTTCCTTGAGGTTTTCCCAGGACGAGATATGTAAATAGTAAGTCTGGTTACGGAGATGGTGTCGCTTCTCGCTTGCTTCAGGGTATATTGGCTGCGGTACTGTCGACGGTGCTCGGTGCAAAAGACCCCGACCAAGTCGCCTCCATGGCAAAGCAGGCTGGAGAGGTATGCCACCCATCCTTCCTTTATCCTCTTTATGTATTTCACACATAATCATTACTTAGGGTTATCAGCAGAATACTCTTCTTCGTATCTTGTGCTTGCATAAATGTTAAATTTAAATATTTCTTCTTTCCGCAGTTCATCAACATCGTTGTAAACCTTCTGGACGCCTTGAAGACCTCCTTTTCGCATAGATCGCTGTCTGCGCGATCCATGGGCCGCAAGGATTCAGTGAGCGACGCCGCTCTCGCCGGAATCGCCATGCTCAAGGTCTACCCGAGGTCTTTCGCGACCAGCAACGACAAGTGCCTGCAGAAATACGTCTGCGAGGCTAACAGGGAGTGTTCCACTGACATCGGACCCAAGAGCATCTTCTGTCAACTCGGAACGTAAGTATCCACTGTATATTTCTTCAGTTGAAATTTGTTGGTGATCGATGTCTTATTTTGAATTGTTTCACAGTTACGCAGCAAGTTTCGTCCTAGAGAGGCAATCTGGTGGAACCTTCGAGGAATTCTTTGAAGCTGGTCGTAGGGGACGCTCCGGCGTGGACTGCCGCGAGCTCTACCTCGAGTGTAATGAAGTCTAAAGTTCATCGTGAGGTTATTCGCCAAAGAACATCAGTTTGGCAAAAAAAAAACACCGAATAAGTTCTTAGTTCTCCAAAAAATAATAACTTAATTGGGCAGATGCAGTCAGAATTCAAAAGTTCTTTCAGAATTAATGAGAGTAATTTATAGTGCCTTGATTTTAATTGGCACATCATGCTCAGTTTCAGTCGCATCGAGTGTAGCTTTTAGTAATTTATTTAAATTATTAACTTATTTATTTATTTAAATTGTTAACGTATTTATTTATTTAAATTGTTAACTTATTTAAGAAGTGAAATATGAAAGCGAAGGTAGTTTTCAAAAAACCTGCTCTTAGAAGCGAACACATCCAGTAGGTACCCCCTTGTGAAAATGAAAAGTTGTTTTGGCATATGTTTGGTTATTTGTTGTTATCGCGCAATAGTATCAACAAAATTAATAAATCCGCCAATTATCTCCGTAACGACTGATGTAAAAAGTTAATTCTGTGTGATATGAATGTTTTATTTATATCACCGATAGTTAGTATTTATGTGTATTTTATCTGAGTGTGTGATTGAGGACGTCCTTGAGTGATTGTGATGTAAAGTTTAAAATAAAATATAAAATAATTGAAAACGTTGTATTTTTATTTCACCCACATTTTCGCTAGCTAAGTAGCAAAGCTGTCGGATAATTCTAGAAAATGATGTGAAAATACCGTAATGATAATATCCCATCATACAAAACAAGGCTTGGACTAACTAGAGCGTGGTGGACGAGGCACCCAAGTGCGCAAGCGCATCCCATTTTCATGTCATTCAAACCTTGACATTCGGATAAAACGCGTGTGACAGTTCATATCTTACCCAAGATGACACTGGAAAACCTGCTATCCCAAATGGGTATGGGACCTCAAAAACTGACAGACAGGTACGTAAAATATCTTTTATTTCGAAGTCAAACGTATTTCTAAAGCCATAAATCATTTCCAGTAAATCTTTCCTGAAAGATTGTCATTCAGTTATGATAAAATCTGTTTTTTGCACCAGCAAAATTAACTTAAATATGAAAACTTAAAATTAAATACATATTTGTATAAGTTTACTTATATCTTCACTGTAGATATTCCGAATATGGACCGCCAACGCAAGACCACCAAGTTATTTACGCGTACGAACCGTCTACGCCCGTACAAACCGCATCCCCTAAGCAGTAAGTTTTAACGTCGATAGTCCCGAATATTGTTTTTATTACTCCAATCACACAATCAATTTTCTTTCAGTCACCACAGCAGCGGGGGTGGACTGAAATCGAACGCGTCCATGTCCGCACTAACGCTTCTAGCATTCTTATTCTTCCTGCACATCCTCCAACAGTGCCTGAAGGATCACATGACGGAAATGAGTACAACTCCAGTCATGGTAATGACGGCTGGCAGAGATGGCGAAGTTGCTATTCCGAAATCCGCCTCAAAGCTCGACAAAGCGGGCGTCACGGAATCGGAAGCCGAAAATGAAAGGAATAGTAATAACATTGAAAACGTAGTGATGAGGAATCCGTACCAAAAAGATGATGCTAGTGATAAAATGATGAGGATCAGTGCTGCAGAGCATAAGCCCAGGAAGGATAATGTGTACGTTTACAAACACGCGGACAGAACTTCATTTCCAGGATTTGTCAGTGCGATGGATGAGATATAATAACCCTCATTAGCTTTCATGTAAGGGATAAAAAGAAATATTCGGGTTTTTACATACAACTTAGTTTATTAATTAAGATTTAATTATGACTGAAGGTAATTAAATTATTGAAATTCATAAGAATACTCAATAAAGTATTATCTTAACTAGATACTTGTTTTCATTTTAAACCAGAACTGGACTGAAACGAATCATCAGTTAACTGTTTAGAGTTTTAACATCGCTTGTACATCTATTACGAAGAGCCGTTTTGTCGAATTATAAAAATGTACTAAAAAAATGGTTGCAATACAATGGACTGGGAGCTGTAGCTGATGTAGTTATGTACTTAAATAAAAACTTATAACTACAAATACGCGTTATGAATATAATCACAAATACACAAAAACAGAATCACAGTTATATTCTTATGATCAAAATCACACGAGCAATCGCGGTCGTATCATATAACATAATAGAAATGACGTCACTTCTTCAATTTATATCTAATAAGAATTGCCTTTTTAATAGGAAACAAGCTATCCTAGTTGCGTTTCACACGTTCAATATATTTAGTCTGTGTGAGTGCGCTTGATCCCAATGTGGGGTCAGTCATACGATTCCAATCTGTCTGACCGACGACGAATCCGATGGCGCGCATCTTCTCCTGCTGTCTTCTCTCTTCTATATCCGCCCAGCGTACCTGTTTTAATATAACGCGATGAATTCTTGCGACTTCCAAACGAGTCGTCACAACCAACAAAAAAGTACCAAAATACTAACAATTTCAAACCCAACTTTAGTAGATTATCTTGGGGCCCCTAACAGTGACGCAATTAACCATCGAGGCCCCTTCTAAGCGTTTGGCACTTCAGCGGCGACAGTCGAATCGAAAGCGCCAATGAATGACCGATCCGTTTAGTAGAATTAAGGATTAAAGTAAGGTTCATAATTATGCCAAAAAGGGCTTCGTGAACAATATTTCTTACGCAGTATTTATGCAAAGATTAAAACAATAAAGTTTTCGTTATAAATAGTTTCTATGTCGTTATGTTTTTAAATAAAACCAGACATCATTTTTAATTAACAATTTGTCCAAACTAATAACGAATCAATAATTTTCGGATATAATCGCAAAATAAAATAAAACTATAATATACGATGTATGACGATAAATCTTCAGCAAACCATCGAACGGGCCATTTTTTTTTAAACGGATAACAACACATATGTGTACGTTATGGTACGTGTTAAATGTGTGCACGAAATAATAGCTGTAAAGTGACTAAAGTAAATGCTTACAGTTTTCTTTCCCGGTTTGGCTTTGTTCGGAGTCCAGTCGTCTAGCTGGAGGTACTCCTCCATGGAGAGTTGCGACGAGCGAAGAGGCTTGCTGATACCGTCGAGCCGAGCTGGAACAACGCATCGAACACATCAATCAACAAACCGTGCTGTGACAACCTTTACGACCAAATAATGTTTAACCCTTAAACAGGACAATAGGGTAGTTTGACAATAAAATGGATTGCAATACACGAAATAGAATAGAATAGAATAGAATATATTTATTTTTATATATGAAACACATAACAAATTAAATTATAATAAATTAGTTGTACAAATATGTCTCGTAAAATATAAAAATAGCGAAGCTTATCTAACATATAACAGATTGTCAACGTTATGACGACGTATTTACCCAATATTCGACATCATACATAAACGGAATGGTGTCATATTGGTAAAAAAATACGTATAAAAACCAGAAAGATAGCTTTTTTTTAAATTAAGGTATTAGGTATAAAATAATCTTAATATTAAACCCACCTAGTTTGTCAACGTCGTCCATTTTCTCCCACTTCGAAGTAAAAACGCACTGAACCTGTGTTGGAGCAGCACCTTACGAATTTAGTGACAATGCTGGAAGAAACGTCATTAGCCCTGACCTAACCAATGCATTAACATGAGAAAACATATCTCTGATATACTGTCACTGAATTAAATGGGGAAATAATAAAATCACAGCAGCAATTATAAATAGACGATATAAAATTTCACAGTAGTGTAATTTTTGCTTGAAGCGAATAAGTTATGGAACAAGCCTGATGACCCAACCTGATGTTGGCGGTAACTGTCCATAACAGCAAAAGTGCAAAAGATGCAATGTTTAAGTTGCATATAAACCTGAGGTTCGTCAAGAGGACATACAATTTTTCCTTTGATCATATCTCCTGATCGTAACGCAATCAACGAAATATTCAACAATATATTGGAAAATTTCTTATACACACATATATAAAACGGGGTGGTATTCGTGACCTGCCGGGACGTTAGGTCCCCGCAATCTCACCTCTTCTTCCGGTATGTCTTCCATCACGACATCGTCACTGACGTCTTCCATTTGTACGTCAGTGATGGCCGCATTCTGCAGCAACGTCGTCGCGTCCAGTGACAAATGATGGGGTGGCGTCGTATAGAAACGCGTCGCCAACACCTCAATGTCTTCCAGCGAGCGATTGTGGATGTTCCTTTTGAAAGCGGTTTGAGCGTCCGTCTCCATTGAACAAATGTACACCTACGGACACAGCGGTCATCGTAAAATTTTTTTGGAGATCGTTTCACTCAGCGCCATCTAGCCCCAAAGTAAGCTAATTATAGCTTGTATCATGGGAACCAGAATACTTATATACATACATATAATACATATGAACACCTAGACACAGAACAAATATCAACGTTCGTCACACAAATGTTTGTCCTGGGTGGAAATTGAACGCACGACCTACAGCACAGAAGGCAGGGTTACTACCAACTGAGCTATGAGGCCAGTCAATAATTATTAATGCCTTCTGCATCATCTTTGGAATATATCAAACCAGAAAAATGAAACAAAAGCTTGGCGGCAGAAAAGGGCATGGTGGCAGTACTTCCCCGGACGAACTTGGCGAGAGTTCTACTGCTCTTAAATATGCTATACTAAATATATAATTACAGTGGGATGCAATCAAAAAAATGCACTTACTTGGAATCCATTCTGCCTAGAAAAATTCCATATGTCGGCATAACTTTGCAAATTGATATTGATAGCGTCAAATATTAAAAACGAGAAATAGCCATCTGTTATAGTTCTTTTGAAGGCTCTTTTTAGAGAGTTAATGTATGTTTCTTCGAGTGTTACATCATATTCATATTTAAGAGAAGGTTTTTTGAGCTGAAAACAGAAATTCAATTACAGATACCATTGAATTTTCTGCGAGCATTGACAATGTATCAAGATATTAAATTTTTACAAGCCTAGGAAATAACAGAGTGACATACTATTTTCCCAGTAGCGGGATCAGTCTCTTCAATTTCACCTTCCTGCATGAAATAGTCATCAACAGACATTATTCTGGCCGTTCCACCGTGTTCTGCTTCTCGGTCCCTTATCAATTTGGCCAAATATGATTTACCACTGCCAGGAATGCCTGCAAGAATATTAAATACCATTTGACAAATAGAAACGATACTAGTTGCCCTAGATTTTTCATATTGATGCCCTAAATTAGAAGCGAACATGCAAATACACTAAATGAAGCCACAAATGACACTGGTAAGTTTTATAATATGAAGAGGGAGGCAAGAGCAGATGGCCCACTTGATGTTAAGTGGTAAACACTGCTCATAACGACCAATACGACTTGCGTTCTCTCCTTGCTTAGGTACAAGAACCGAGTTGCAACGTATGCGCCCGGAACTCTGAGACGTGAGGTCATGTGCTTGTAATTTCACCGGCTACTACACTTTTCAAACTGGAACACAGTGACGCGAATGCATTACTGCTTAGAGGAAGAAATGGGTATGATGGCAATACTACCCCGGATGAACTTGCCATAAGTTCTAATGCTACTAAAAGTTAGTAAGAAAAACATATCTGTGGTTCAGTTTGCCCTGTCTGCAAAGCGAGAAGTTTCTTGTTCTTGTTTATTCACGCCACCACACACACGGAAACTACTGCATTAGTGTGTGTTATCTTTAATTATCAACTATATTAAATTGTTTACCTCTTAGAATGATAACAATTTTGTCGGGTCTCATGCTCCTGCCGGGCGGCTCCAACAGATCGTCAATCATGACAATGCGCTTGTTATGGGGCGCATCTTTTGACTTCTTAGAATGATTACTGACTTCACTGTCCCGGCTCAGACCCCGTTTATGCGAGTCTCTGTCTTTGCTGATGCTGCGGATTCTATCATCCCTCCTTGAATCCCTGTAGTCATCTCTTCTTCCATCCCTATTTCTACTATCTCTGTCGCGATCCCTATCGTCGCGCCTGCTAAACCTATCGCGATCGCGTTCATCGCGTCTTCTTTCGTCATCTCTACGTCTTTCAAAATGATCATCTCTATGCCGGTCCCTGCCCATGTCATCTCCGCCTCTGCTGTCTCTTGTTTCTCTCGATTCCCTGAGCTCGCTGAAATCTTTTGGTTCTCTCATATCTCTCAAATCTCTCGGCTCCCGAACGTCCCTCGGTTCTCGAACATCTCTGGGTTCTCGAACGTCTCTAGGTTCTCGAACATCTCTGGGTTCTCGAACGTCTCTAGGTTCTCGAACATCTCTGGGTTCTCGAACATCTCTAGGTTCTCGGACGTCTCTGGGTTCTCGAACGTCTCTGGGTTCTCGAACGTCTCTAGGTTCTCGAACGTCTCTAGGTTCTCGAACGTCTCTAGGTTCTCGAAGGTCTCTCGATTCTCGAATGTCCCTCGGCTCTCGAATGTCCCTCGGCTCTCGCGTATCTCTCATTTCCCACACATCTCTCGGTTCGCGTATATCTCTAAATTCTCTATCTCTTAGCTCTCTTGTATCTCTATAGTCCCCAACTTCTCTTAAATCTCTTGGCTCTCTCAAATCTCTTGTTTCTCGGATGTCTCTTGGCTCTCTTGCGTCTCTAGTATCTCTTGTGTAAAATTCTTCTCTTGGCCCTCTTCTGTCGCGATCTCTCTGATACAACTCTGATTTGTCAAATCTGTCATCTCCATAGTCTCTATCAGACCATCTAGGTTTTCTGGTGAACAGTTCTTCGACTTCATGTTCAAAATCTTTCTTTTTATTTTCACCGTCTTTCGAAACATGATTGTAATCAAATGTATGTACTGGCTCAATAAAATCTCGAGCTGAAAATAAAAAAATATATAGGCATGAATTCTCAGTGATTAACTAAATAGTTATTTTCATTTTATAATTATAGAAATGGTCATGTATCAGTAAATTGAGGATACATTCGTTCGTGCTTGCAGCACAATGATGATCTTAATAATATAAACTAAATGATCTTAAAAAGAAAAACTTAATGTGGTATACTAACTCCCAGACATGTGGCCATTTTCGTTGTTTGTAATATAAATATACTAGTCTGTGGAAGAAAGTTTGTACCAAGCTGCATGGTTAAACACAAGCCACAAGTACTAACTAACAAAATGGGTGAATGATAGTAGCTCCACATCCCAGGGCCAACAAACAACCATCAATACTTATATTCAATGAAAACTGAAAACAGATAAGTCTGCCACAAAAGCTTTGTCTTCTACAGATCACAATTTAGCAAAAATTTCTGTATGTAGAAATGTTAGTAAACTGTTTGTAAAAATACTTTTTTCTGTATCATCAACAGTGGTATAAACATGGAGTTTAGTTACTAAAAAAATTGGTTCCATTTGCCCCAGAATGTGGAGGTTGCAGCAAAATATTTCAAATTACCTTTCAGTCTTAAAGATTTGTGTTCATATTCAACAACAATAGATGGAGTGAACAATGGTTCTTCAACCCACTTTATTTTTGGTTGCGGCGGTGGCTGTGGCTGAGCGGGTGGCACGGGTCTCTGAGCACCATAATAGTCAGGGTCTTGTTGCACAGGTATATCTAACAGAGAGGGTATCCCTTGGAAATTGTGAGGTTGCATGGGCATCGGTCTATTCTGCATCAGTGGTAGAGGGTGTTGCGTATTTGGGCCACTGGACCTCATTCCATGGCCTGCCTGGTTATTTTCAGGGCCACTCGCTCTCATCCCAGGACCCCTTTGGTGCATCCCAGAGCTATTTTGATTCATCCCAGGGTCATCTTGATTAATTCCAGGGCCACCGTGATTCAACCTAGGGCCAAGTTGATTCATCCCAGGGCCACCTTGTTTCATTCCAGGGCCGTGTTGATTCATCCCAGGGCCATGTTGATTCATCCCAGGGCCACTTTGATTCATCCCAGGACCTTGTTGATTCATAACAAGACCATGTTGGTTCATCCCAGGGTCATCTTGATTCATCCCAGGACCTTGTTGATTCATCCCAAGGCCACGCTGATTCATCCCAGTGCCACCTTGATTCATCCCAGTGCCACCTTGATTCATCCCAGGGCCACCTTGATTCAGTCCAGGGCTACCTTGTATCAACCCAGGGCCACCTTGATTCATCCCAGGGCCACCTTGATTCATCCCAGGGCCACTTGGTCTCATCACAGGGCCACCTTGTTTCATCCCAGTACCACCTTGGTTTGTCCCAGGGCCACTTGGTTTCATCCCAGGGCCCTCTTGGTTCATCCCAGGGCCCCCTTGGTTCATCCCAGGGCCACTAGGTTTCATCCCAGTGCCACCTTGATTCATCCCAGTGCCACCTTGATTCAACCCAGGGCCACCTTGATTCAGCCCCGGGCCACCTTGATTCATCCCAGGGCCACTTGGTCTCATTCCAGGGTTACCTAGATTCATCCCAGCGGCTCTTGGTCTCATTCCAGGGCCACCTTGATGGGGCCCCCCACCAGACATCATACTAGGCCTAATACCAGGTCCCATTCCTGGACCCATAATGGGGCCTCTAGGCTGTGAGCCTCTCCTCATATCCGGAGCCCCATACTGGGCATTTTGGTCATAATACTGATCCTGCTGCATTACACCTTGTCTGTTATTTTGCATTACACCTGGGTATTGTGAATCTTGTTTTTGCTGCATTGCATACTGTCCTTGCATGTTGTTGATACTATTTTGTCTATACTGCTGTTGGTTGTAATTCTGATTTCTGTGCCCCTGATTATTTGGGGGAATAGTACCAGTACCCCTGTCCTGAGGTTTAATACCTTGAACCATCGACAGGATATTCATAATTTTTTCATCGCCCAGTATATTATTGATTCCAATTGAAATATTTGAATAATCTGGTGCAGTTTGTTGTCGACCATCGGTATGATCATCAGTAATGTCAATAACATCTGCTTGTTTTTCATTGACATGCGGCTCTCGCACTAAATCTAAGCCTGGTATGCCTTTAGTTGACAAAGAAGTTGATGGAAGAAAGGAGGGATTATCAAACTTATTTCCTTGGGAATAATTTGCTTGAGGAGGAAAATTAATATCTCCTTTATTTTGAGAATGATTATTAGTATCGCTCATATTTTTAGAATAAGTCTCTTGAGGGTCTATAGATATGTTAGAATACGATGCCGATGAGTCAAAATGCCTGTCATTGTTTTGTGTGCCTTGTGATGTAGGTTTTTGACTGTAACTATTTTGATTTGAATTTTTGGGTGGTGGTGCGACCAGTGTATTACCTCTATTGTTAGTCTGTGCCTGTGTGGAATTGTTGAGTAGATTGTCTCGTTTCAGCTTCATCTGTTGACGGCGCTCAAGCAGCTGTTTCCTGCAAGCTTCAAACTTCGCCTCGTAATCCCTGTATGCTTGTTTATCAGGATGGTTGATATTTTCCTGGCGCCACTTCTCGATTTCCTCTTCCCATTTCTGAAATTGAATGTCAAAAAGCCTCTCCTCCTCTGCAAGCTTTTTTAAGGCTTCGGTGTTGGCTGCGGGCTGGGTCTGCGGTTGTGCATCTGTATTGTAAGACCATTGAGTGTTACCTGTCCCGGAGTTGGAAGCTGAATAACTTGTATTATTCCTTTGTTGGGGAGGGGGTGCTGAAATTGGTGATTTGTCCTTGTTACTAATGAACAAAGGTTGATCGTTTTCATGTGGGGGAGGTGGAGGCGGTTTATCTGGTGGAGGTGGGGGAGCAGCTCCCGACGGCGGAAGCGGTGGAATCCCACCGACGCTTTGAACCGCTTGCAGTTGCTGAACATACTGTAACACATAAACATATGTACATTGTAGGTAGTTCAGAACAAATAAGTTTAAAAACCAAGTTGGAACATCAAGCACATGATAGATACATACAATACTTAAAATTCATTACTATAAAATAATCCAGTATAGGAACATGGAAGAAGCCTAATGTAAATACAGATAATATAACAGAAAATTACCCTAAACTTTAAAGAGAATCAGCGATCTTTGTCTAATGGGATAAGTTAATTTTACAACAATTAATAATTAATAATAATTTTCCTTACATTAGGTAATAATTCTAGTATATTATGTAGCTGTTTGTTTCCCTAATAAATAAATAAGATAAAACAATGGGATAAGTTAGTTTTACAAACCTTATCTCCATATTGATTTTGCCACTGTGAGTATTGCTGTTGCCACTGAGTCCATGTCTGCCAGTTTTGCTGCTGCATCAGCGCCCACTGTTCAGGGCTGTAGGACCCACTATTCATGTTTACATCTTGAATTGCCAGATTAACAATTCCAGTGTTCCATGGTGGCTGAACTTGGTTCGACAAGTGCGGCGCTGGCCATGCCATTTTTTAACTACAGAATTGAATTTAAGCTGGGATACAGTAAGATGGGACCAATTTCGTCTTATTAAGTGAAATAAAGATAAAATTTCCTCAATTTAAGAATGTTTTAAAAGAAAATTGTATTTCATCTTCTATTCTATCAACCTGATTCAATTTAGATCGGCCATTTTGATGAAAATGTACGCAGCCACGACTCGGATTGGTTGGATTTGGATGACGTATCACTATGCTCGCATGCGACGCAACGCTCCGCATTCAACCCATATAGTGATGTTCTTGTTCGATAGACAAAAGACGATAGGATTTTTTTTATTAGTGTGTGTACCACTTTGTCATACAAAATATGGCCTTAATACTCAATTAACATTATGCTACCCCTGGTATGTACATTATTCTATATTAAAGTGACATATTCCAAAATTTTGATTGTTTATTGTGTATTTGTATTGTGTGATTTTTTAAGTAAACTAATTGTGACAGTTGTGTAACAGTGGAGCGCCCGAATAAATTTGCCTGAAAGAATGAAATAAGTTTTAAGCACCAGATTAACTGTAAGACTTTATTGTACACGTAGCTAGCAAATAAATTATGAATTTGTGTTAATCTACTAAAACTTCAGATAAGAATCAGATAAATATATAAGCGCCATCTATCGGTGATGCAATATCGTAACAAGGTTTCATCTGAGTGAATATTTTAGGAACTGTTCCCATAATATAATATGAATTGCAGAATAAATAAATATATTTAGAGAAAGCAGCACGAAACTAGGAGCCTAATTATGATTGATAATATATAAGGGCCGACAAAATATCTCACTAATGTATTAACTGAGCTATTTAGAACTCATACAAGATGGAAAACTACCATTAGTCATAGATTTAAGTTGAATGAATATTACTTGCTGATTGTTTGACCTTTGCTTTTTCATTGACTTAGTTGGATAACTAACAAAAAACTCAAACTGTGTAATAAAATAATACCCTTAAAATAATGTCAATATAAATTTATTTTTTTTGTTATCTGTAGTCGGATACTACTATAAATACATTGAATAACGGGAAGTTGCAACATCTTTCCGAAACAAAACTAACAATCATGTTACATTTTCAAATAAAGAAGAGAGACGCTATGCAGCATCAAGTACAACATAATCAAGTTTGGTATTTCTTCCAACTTGTTGAAAACATGGACATGAGTGGAACAAATAGAAAACTAAGTACATGGAAATCCAATTACTCCTCCTGAAAATATTTAAATACACCATTAGTGATTTATTCAATGAATTAACGAAATCAATTTTTAAATAGCTGCAAAAATCTGAGAGCTATATGATTAAATCAATTCAGCATATGTATATATTTTTGTTTCAGAAGTAGGTACATATTTAATAATTAATAAGGCATTACTTGTAAGTAATAAGTACTACGTATATTATTTATTACACGTATACAAGGTTGCCTGGAAGATATCACTTAATAGTGATAAGACCGGCCATTTTATCACTGAGTTCAAAGTTTTTTTTATTGTTATTTATAATGTTCTCTGGTGTACAATAAAGTATTTTTATTCTTATAATTATTATCGTCATTTAATTATGAAATATTTTAAAAGTTAAAAGAATTTTATTAAGGAAACTTGTACCTAGCATTATTCTGTGCTGATTTACATTTAATTCAAAAAAAATAAGCAATAGAATGAATATTTTGGTTATCGATAATCGAGTGACATTGACATTCATCCAACTCGATGCGCAAACAAAGCATCAGCCCAACCCTAAAAAGACGCCATTTTCACTTCATGTTGGATTTCGTTCTATTTGGCTTGCTTGCTCCTCATTGTTGTCTTTATTATACTATAAATTTATAGTTACAAAATAAAACATTGGACAATTAACATCTTTAATCCCAAGACGAAGTGTTATCATTTGTTTTAAAACCATTACTTGAGCCGTGTTTAATAAATCGTCTGCGCGGGAAATGTAACCGACCCAAGTTCATTTGCATCTTGCATCTTTTCAATGTTTATACGCAGCTAAATAAATCACTATGATTCCAACGAAAGCTCGAGAAACGCGCAGAATAAAAACGATGAAATTATCAAAGAACTTGGAGCGCAGATACAAGGAACTGAAATGTCGCGAGTGTTCAGTAGTTGTAACCCCAATGGACTTTGCCAAGATTCTAGGCAGATTTACCAAAGTAAAGATCCAATATGAAAGCACTTCGAAGCCTAAATCAAAGCAGACCAGCATAGTTTCACCAAATACAAGGTTAAAAGAAAATGGAATGGTTCAAGTTCATAGAAATGCATACAATCCACATCCAGCCCAAAAGCTTCTCGGGCTAAAGAAAAAGTCTGCTATAATATCAACGCCCACAAGCAATGTTTTAAAGGAAAATAACAGACTGAAGAAACAAGAAAAGAATATTGACTACCCAGAGTATGATAATAACAAGAAACGGCAAAGCCAATCAAAACCAAAACACTATGGGATTGTGTTTGTTGATCCAGTGACAAGTAAAAATAAAGAAATTAGGAACAAAATATCACTACAAGATTTGTTATCTGGTATCAATAAAAGTATTCTCCCCAGCGAAGACTGGTGCATTGATTATTTCCCTAAAAGTGGCGAACCAAAAGATGACAAAATTTATGACAGAATAGCAGCAGAGCTGGAAGACTTAATGTATAGTGAGAAGGCCAAAAGCAGTAATGTTAATGATGGAAAAGGTGATGATTTTCCTTCAATTTTGGATATCCTAAATGAAAATACTAAGGATGGTACGAGCCAAATAAGTGAACAGGCTAATACTGTTACTTTGGAATCCAGTGATGTTGAGGCAATGCTTCTGGGAGACACGAGTCAGGAGATAATACCAGCACCAATGGATGTTGACAATACAATTGAGAGCAGTTTAAATACTGAAGCATCGCAGGTTCAGCCAACAACCGAGGTAAATACAAAAAAAGTAGTGGCAAATACCGCTGACGAATGTCCTGGGAGTCCATCCATACTTGATGAGCCACTCCAAAAAGACGTTACAACAAATGAAAAAGAGTCGCCAGACAGTAATAAAAGTCCCGAAGTGAAACCACTGGTTACACCAATGAAAACGAGTAAAATTGATGAAAATGATAATACGAATACTAAAAACAAAAATAGTTTCTCGTTAAAAACTGGAGTGACACAAATTATATTCAAAAAGACAGTTGATGGTGTATGCCTTAAGTCGGTTACGTGTCCAAAGAATTTAAAATTCACTGTATCCATGGCAGGGAAGCCTGTCCAACTGTTAGGGGCCCCCAAACTTATATCAAGTGTGAACGACTTGCAGGTATTGTTGCAGATTGTTGATGAAACTGAACTGGATCATTTGTATGTGCTACATTGAAACGTTAACTTTAACAGATTTTATTGTATACAGAACGTTACATACGTATATTACAGTGTACATTTAATTATTTAGTGCCTGGAATGTAATACGTCTACATCGTGTGCATAGTTATAAATTGATAGAAAAAATATTTGATGTCATGAAATCTTATTGAAATTAAACAGTAAAATACTTGAATGGTTAGAATAAATAAGTTATAAATTAGGTATGTTATTTTTCTACAAAATATTTCAATTACATACTACTAAAAGAAACCAATAAAAAAATACCACTTTTTTAACTTTCACATAGATTAACTCTGATAACTGACTGTATTGCCATTTATTAAAAAAATATTTAATGATTGAATAGCACAAATAAAAAACATGTGTAAAATTGCCATATCAGTCCCAAGTGGTCAAAATTCCAAAAAATACAATTTATTCCAATATATAAAAGCTGCTGGAGGAAAACGGCATGAATAATTTTCTCATATTCATTTACATGGGATATTCAATGTTTTTTTCGCTTTTATATTCCAATTTTTATCTTTAGTAATAAATAGGTTTCAGTGTAATAAATTTCTGTTAGCAGAAATATAAAAATTATTGATATTTGTGTCAGCCATGGCTACAATTTATTCAAGCATTTTGTTTAGTAACTGTTAAAGTACTGTTTTTGGTGACCAGTTCTTTCATCACTATATAGATATCCCTACGATAAGAGATATGTATAATTTTGAAAATATCGATTGTATTATATTTGCATTATCTAGCAATCATTCATTAACCTGATCAATATTATGTTTTGACATGAGTTCAACAGCCTACCTAGAACCTCAAAAGAACGATGAAGAAATCCCATACTTCTTTCATCATAAAAATACTTTTTTTTTACTGGCAACCCGTTTATTTGTACGCGAAATTTTCTTCGATTTCTGAATTCAATCTGACGATCGTCAGGCTAATAACTACCCTCACGCTGCCATGAAATACAGTTTCTAAATCCACGAAGGAGTGTATTTTGTACCAGATTATTTTACGCCAGTCTTATGGCAGATTCTCACTAGATTTACATGTGATGCATTAGGCAGGTATCTACGCGTAAACTTTCCATTAATTCTGGAACATTTTGAAGCCGTGCATGCTATTCTGACGGGATGCGTCATGACACCTGCCTACTGAGCGTGGAATGAATCTGCAATTCTCTATGGGTGTCTCTGCTCAGAGCAATCCACATTGGCTTGGAATTCTAAGTACGAAAACTTTCCTTAAATATATATTCATTTCGGATCCCATCCGACCATTGTGAATCCCTAATATCTCATATACAATAAAGGTCTATTCAAACGATCAAACTAGATTGGCTGCAATGTTGGCGCTAACTGAATACTATTTTCATTCGTTCATTCATTCATAATTTTTAGGAATAGGTTAAAAAGCGAAGCAAGCAAACATTTCACATACCTACCCACAATCTGCAATGTGGTTTATTTTTTTAAACGCATGGCATAGCAAATTACAACTTTCTCCTTAAAATAGGCTTGCTCAATTTTTTTGCTATCCACGTATTTAACACCTTTGAATAAATTATTGTTTATTTACCGACAAAAAATTCCAAGCTTTCGGAAATACGACTAACTGTAGTAACCATACGTCGTAAAAATCATTAAAGATGTAAATGTTGCGATACTTATCATTCACAAAATATCTCGTACTTGTTTTTGTCTCCTGACGTTCGCACTCTAAACTCAATCTAATATTTATTATGTACCTTATCAATTTAATTTAGGTTAATAACATTATATTTCCATGTAATGACGTAAATCCTATAAAAATATCCATAACCTAGTAGAAGAATTAAAGTATAACGCTTACATCGTGAGTATGCTGACGAAACGTTTACAAGTAAATGTGGAAAACTTTGTTTTCTGTCAATGTATCGAACCGTGTTTGCATTGTCACACAACTAGTAAGACAATCTGTTTGACATTTTATAGTTTCAGGCTAATAAGTGCCAGATTAATTAGTTGTTTTACAATTAATTTCTTATTTAAAACGTTTCTGTACCAATTTTGAAACATGTTAGTTTACTTGTTCTGGTTCCCATAGTACACAGTTTTGCTTAGTTTAGGGCTAGATGGCGATGTGTGTAATGTCTGCCAGTATTTATTTTATTATTAATATCTTGTCTTGATAATAAAAAAGTGATATACGATTTTAACAAGTTTCAAAACAAAAATAAGCAACAATACGAACGTCAAGTGTGACATGTCTTAGACATAGGAGACATAGTACTTATATAACAAATTTATACTATGTACATTTTTTAGTCAGTGCAAACATAGTAAAAAAGAAAACTAGCAATCTGTCAACGGATTTACTCTGTTTAATGGAGTACGAACGTAAGACGTAACAATATAATTTGTGAGATATTTTTCGTAAAACAAGTAACATTCACATGACCATTTAATTGTTTTTTTTTAATATGTATTTTGTATCTAATATATTGTTATTAATGCAAACGTACATTTACATTTAGTAGGTTAAGAATTCTAAAGATTCGCTTTCGGTATCGGACGTCATTTTTGACATTCACTGGACGTGACTTTCGTGTACCTTCGGTTCAAAATATTACTTGCATGTTATTCTATAATTTTTGGTTGTCTTGATGAGACAGTTCTCTGAATAGTTTCATTTTTTTTGTTTATGTAGTTTATGTCTTAGTTGTATTTAGTTTATGTGTAGAATTTTTATTTCTATTTGTCTATGTAAGATTATAGTGACTATTTAAAATAACGTGTACGTGTTATTTGAGCATTTTGGTTAGCAATAGTAATTCGTAAAATTGGGGCTAACAGCACCAACGTCATGGTTTTAGTGTTGATAAGTAGTTATAGGAAATATGACATGGTTTAATTTATGTTACATATGATTAATTGAACGAGGTACTGCAAGACCGTTTACGTTACGAAGCAACGTCTAGTTCGGTGCGCCATTTGCAAACAGTTTCATAAATTACAATTACTAGGTACATTAAACACCAAACGACATGCTGTAACGGTACGCAAGCGGTCTCCTGTTCCCTTTTAGAGGATAAGGTATAAAATGATATAAAAATTATGAACGTGTATCCAAAAATATGGTATTTTATTCGATTCCACTGACGTATTGTAAACTCTTTCGAGTAAATTACCTAGTTACACATTTTTTTCATAATTTATAAACGCATATTATCCCACATGTTTAATCTTAAATTAGTTTTAGCATTGTAAAAATGCCATGGTAGATTAGTAGAGAGAAAAGGTAAAATATCTTTATCATGCTAAGTTCAAGGGAAGCTAAGATATATTATCAGCCAAGGCATTGTTAAATGGTTGTAATTTAATAAATAATCTACCGCTTGAAATATTGTTTTATTTGAAAAACTTATAATTCTTTATATTTATAGTCAGTATCAAAAGGATCATAATTTATAGGATAACTCGTTTGAGTCCCTATTTTTGTGACTGATAGAGTCGCAATTTTGCAGGCAGCACCGACAATTTGATGCAGGGGATATTTATTATGTTTTATTAAAAATGTTGCTAATGCTCCAACGAAAGCGTCGCCAGCTCCCTGAAAAATATTAATATCGATATATTTTTAGATTAATTTTATAAATTAGTAAATCAAGTTCCAGAGATTTTGACATATGTCACTACTTACTGTCATAAAATATACTTACAGTGGTATCAACGGGCGTGACTTTATCACAAAGAACATGAATGGGCTTGTTGTCATTTTTGGTCATATAAAGGGCTCCTTCAGAACCCAAAGTTATGATGACTGTTTCACAACCATTGCTTATTAACTTCTTCAAGGCATTATCGGCATTCCTAAATGAAAAAACAAAATATAATGAGACATTAATTAAGAAAAAATACTTATAATAATTTTATGAATATTTACGATGTAGTAACTTCTTCATTTATTAAAATAGATGCCTCAGACTCGTTGACACAGAGAATTGTGCAGAGTGGCAAAATTTTCTCAACACCCTTCTGAGCTGGTGCAGCATTCAACAGCTTAATCTGAAAAATAAAACATAATTTAAGTAATTATTATCGATGAGTAAAACTATGATATTTGCTTCATAAAGAAACAAGTACCCCTTTGTTTATTTTAAATGCTTCGAAGGTTGTTTCAAACGGCGTTTCAAGTTGCGCTATGATAACATCAGCGTCTCTTATCAGATCACTTGATTCTTCTACATCTTTGATAGTCAGGTGTTGATTAGCACCGGGAACCATAACAATTTGATTTTCGCCATTTTCAGCAACAGATATTTGTGCCACCCCTGTGGTTGTGTTTGGTGTGATATGGACATGATTAGTATTTACGCCAATTTGTTGCAAATGTTCCTTGTATTGTTTACCCAACTGGTCATCCCCGACCTGTAATAAATAACATTAAATATCAAAGCCTTTCGAAGGTTCAACTCGAATTTAATAAAAAATTGAGTGTCACGAATTACTCTGCATATCATGTAAGTATTTCCACCCAGCTTCGCTGCGGCAACGCATTGATTCGCTCCTTTCCCACCAAAGCTATTGTTGAATTTTGTTCCAATAAGAGTTTCTCCAGGTTTCGGGAGTCTGGGAGCATATCTAAAATAAAATTTCCATCCTACATTAGTTATAATTACATCGGTACACATTTCTTTTGGGCCGACTGTACCTACCGGGATAGCACTTCATCTTACATAAGATATATGTATAATATTTAAATTATACTTTAAACAATTTAGTTTCGAAATTAGATATACCTACTCGGTTGAACAGGTTAGTTAGTAGGTACCTATAGATAGAACATGCATAAAGTAACCCAACATAATATAAGAACTCACGTTGTAAAATCAACACAGCACGATCCAATAATAACAATTTTAGACATTGTTTATATCACTTTTTGATAAATGAGTTACATGGAATGTAAGACAAGTTTCTTCCCGCACTGAAAACTACTTGAATTTTTTTATCGTCATCGTGATAACAAACAGATTAATGTTTCCAGACTTCAATTCATTAGACTCCTTTTGGACTTTAATACATCTTAATAGAGATCATTTTCACTTACTTCTGCTCGCCTATTTACTCTGTGGACTGATACAGTAGGTACGATTGCTATGCTACTTAAACGAAGGTTTGCTTCGACTCCGTATGAATAATTATTGATTCATAATTGGAACGATTATGAAAATGCTCTTAGAAACAACAGTTAACCACTATGTATAAAGATGATTTCTAACAGTATTTTCAGATTTTTATATTTTAGCGAGATCGTGGAATGCATTAATAACGCGCCGTCGCTCGTCCGGCCATAATCAAATCACTGAGCAGTGCGCTCTTTCCCGACATAGACACGAGCGCTCCGCTCGGCTCCCCTGTAGAGGTGTGTTTGCGCGTGCTGATACCTATTATTGGAGGTGATATTACTAAAGTATTTCGCGGTAAAATATGTAGTGAAATAGTGAGACGAGTAACATTACGCATCGCGGGAGGTTTAGTAGGTAGGTGAGAATCTCACCTAATCTGACCATTTTTATTATTATTTTTTGCAATAAAATTTATAAATATGGGCATGTTGGATGTGCGAATATGTTAGGGGAAGAGCAACATAAGACGACTTTCATTAACACTCGGTTTTGCTCCCCATCTAGTACCTACCGCGGCCTTTATAAACCAATTCACTCCAACAACTCCAATAAAAATAACTTATAATTAAAGCAAATTGTATACAAAAAGCCAATCGACAAAACACATTGGTGTGGTCGGTACGCTGCTTCCAACGCAAGGTGTTTCGGATTCGAACTCCGGCCGGAGCAGAATATCATTATCGAGACATGGGATGCTCCTGTTGTGTCCGTGCCCACTGGGATATAGGGAATCGTAGTGCGTTTAATTCTTAGAGCCTTTATCTCAGATAGCCTATCTCACCCTGATTTCCTGTGCGATAGCCAAATTACCGGAAATCGCATAATTCCCGACTAGAACTAGACCAACTGTTCCCCACGTAAAAAAATTGCCAATCCATCAATTTTCTGTCGCGTGGTGGACAGCACGCCACAAATTAGTAATTATTCTAATAAGGTAATACGATGGTTGTGACTGGGTGATATTTTCAAACTCAGACATATGTTTATACACCTGAGGATAATAACAGTACATCGGTTAGTAAAGTGTACCAATCCAATGACTAGGTATAATCGGCACCAATCTGTTACAGAAATGATCAGCATTTTATTTTGTTTATTAGGGAAAAACAAACAGGTACATAATATATATTAACACTAGAATTACATAAAATTCCCAATTGAATTCTTCAAAACTGTTAAAAGCTCGATATCATGAGCCCGTTGATAGTGCTGTAAGCGTGAATTGGAACGTGGCCTCGATAACCGTATCAGGGAACCTGATTCCATCGCGTTAACCGGTCATGTACTACCAGCCTTAGTTTAAGTAGCTGCAGGACACATTACTATGTCGCGTAGGTAAATAGCTGAATTGGCGCGGCAGAGCTGTAAACCTTTGGGAATATAAAAAGAGTGGCGACCAAGTAGGTCGCAACGATTACAGCCTTTTTAAAATGTAATACATTTTCTTGTTTTTTTACAAAAAAAAGTTTTATAAATGTTCGAAATGGACAAACTGTTTGAAACTTGTATCATATATTTGTAAGATCTTTTTTGTACGACAGTTATACAATAAATAATTTCTGATAACTGATGTTTAACTAAGATAAATCTGTATTTTTGATGGCTCGAAATAAACAATTTTTATTCCATTCTATGAGATTTATTATTGGACCTACATAATAAGTAGGATATATGTATGCATAAATAGCATTTCAGTCAGATTCCTACTCATAAAGAATACAGGCGTTGGAGGTTTGAATGATTGATACCAAGTTGAAGAGTACAACTGTTAATGTAGTAACATTAAATGAATTATAACTAATTAGATATTTACAACACAAAATAATAAAATGAAAACCAATAAGAGATGCAGATTAATAGACAATCAGGAAAAGGTGGCTGTGTCAAACGTCGTAAGTATTGATGGTCTTCTTCTTCGGGTCACCGGTTCTGTCGAACCAGTGTGGTGAAAGGATTGTAAGTGCGCCTCAAAGAGGCTCCTTTCGTGCACTCGACACATGTCTTCGAATTTTTAGTTCTAGGACCTTCACCGTTTTGAGAACGTGGTATTGCGCACATAAATCTTTCAATCGAAAAACTCATAGGTGCACGTCGGGATTTGAAACGGCGACCTCTGTGTTGAAACTCGGGGGTCAGTACCGCTAGACCACCACGCTCTAGTATTGATGGTGGTATCTATAAAGGCAATTAATAAACATAGCTTCAGGTAACTTTGCAATGTGCATCAACACATAGTGAGAAAACTGACATGTAAACCTAGCACTCAAAAATTTGAAGACATGGTCACACAAAAGGAGCCTTTTTGAGATATCTCACATATCTTAGGTTATATTGTATTGTGCATGTACATAACAGCTGCGGATGCAAATAGGGATGAAATGTGGTAAAAAATTAGCAAATAAATGCAATTTCTACATAGGAATTACACTGTATTTATGATTCTAACAAATCAATTCATACATCTAAATAAATGAATTCACACTAGATAATTCTTTCACTAAACTGTGAATAAAATTTAGCAGTCAGCTTTAACATTTATGGATGACGTAATGATGATAAATGGAAGCCTAAGTCTAAAAAACTTTATTATACACAGTTGCTGATTAATTTTCACTTTTTGAGTTATCTTCCTGATTAGTTTCTGTAGCTTTAACATTTTTATTGAGCTTCTCAGATTTACCTATATTATTTGCCATTTCATTGATTTTTGTCTGTTTGTAATCTTGCTTAGCGGCTTCAAGTAACACATTGTGTATGGCAAGCCTGTTGCTAGGTTGCTTTCCAACTAGATCTGGATATGGATTCCCTCTTAATTCTAAAACAGATTTTTCTAAGACCCGAGCGTAGGCAGGTTTTGGTGCTTTGTACATCTTTGTGAATGATACATTTGAGTTTTCATATCTTGGTACGAGAACTTTGAAGAGCTTGTGTACTAGCTCCTTTTCAAGCAGCCAATAATCTGCTATTTCCATTGTGGGTTTGTGACAGTCTCCATGTCGTATTGCTTCTGAAATAAGCTGGAAAAGGTACATGTTAAAATTGTGATTGAGTCTGTACACTTAATGTAATGCATTTCGTGAAAACTGAGCTACTAAGGTAATAATATGGACTTACTCTTTCAGCATATTGTCGTGCTTCATCAGCTCGGTGAAAGTTGAGTTCTATTCTCTCAAATTTAATTAATCCTGTTACAGTTTTACGCAATTTTTCCATCCGTCCTTCAGGACCTTTTATACTCCTAAGCCTTCGGGGCAAAGGCTTAACATTTACACGAAGCTTAGAGACTAACTTTGAAACATCTGCTTGATTCATTGTTGCAAATGAAATATAGCTAAATACAGGAATTAAAATTTATTCGGTGATTATCAACAGAAACAACAATGATTGTGAAATAGATGCCTTTGCGGTTGGTTAAGTGAAATGCTGCCGAAAAAAAGGTTATTTGCACACATTGACATTGACAATGACGTTACTAAACTATTTACTGTTTTCAATTTAATTATTACATTCACTACATATGTATGGTATAACCAAATACGGTACGACTGGATTAGTCGCCCTGTGTAATCTTGTCATTCAGTATTATTGGAACTATTATAGTACAGCTTAGCAAAACATGTTTTTTATTTGTAGCCAAGTGACATTCACTGATTTTTGTTGCAACAATGTCTTCTAACACTGACTGTAAAAGCTATTTTCAGGTTTTGTGGTTGCCATCCAATTGGCAAATAGGCTAAGGCAGCGACAAACTCACTTGTTACTAAGCAAGTTAAAAAACAATTTAAATAGTAGTAAATACTTTAAAATTAAAAAAGTTGACTATTTATTATTAGTATACAAAAAGTAAACAAACAAGTAATTGTTTTTCTTAGTACCTATCCTATCAAATATGTTAAAAGATATACATCTTTTTCATCATCATTCATCATCATACTTGACTAATAGAATTACTTATATACTTTAAATAAATAAAAATATGCTAGCCTAAATTGCTATGTTATGATGCTCAGCCAGATAACGATAATCTAAGTCCTGGCATTTGGATTAATATTATCAGACTGTGTACAGTATTTGATCTACTGTAAGATGGGTCGGAACATTTGGTCTACGGTTCGTTGCCGATACGATACCCGTTGTTGTGTTTGAGATGTCTGTCTGTTATTATTGTGCCTGCTATTATTTTATACAAACAGACGACGCTTATTACACTCTGGGATTATCAGAGATCAGAAACTAATTTCTGCGATTTGATCCCTATTGTATGCGACAAATTGGTGCAGTAAAATGGTTTACTAGCTATAAAATTGTCCGCGGTGCCGATGGAGTGATTTTGGTTGTGAACGCAGAAAAACCTCCCCACCAGCTATGACATCCTTAACTGTTACAAAAACAAACATTGACGATGCCGGAGTGTTCGAGCTACTCACTGACCTTTGCACAAAAACAGCATCAAAATACTGCACACACAATAGAATATCTCAGAAGCGACTTGCCAGCAAAATGAGATCCTATTCATATGAACTCATTTTACACAAGACTGTTAAAGAGTTACCTTCAAGCACAGGGGAGCCAATAGGAGATCTACTAACATATTACTTTGTGTATCAACAAAATGCTAAAAACACAGCACAATACAGGAGATCTTTGGAGTTAAAGAGGATCATAAGTTCTATTCGTTGTACTGACTTCGGTGATGACAAAGAAAATGTGTATAATGTCCTAAGATTTTTGATTGGACTAAGAGATAGCAGTATAGAAGATGTCTCTTCAGATTTGTTCCAGGTATAATTATTTCTTTATTCTTTATTATACACAGATAACAAAATATGAAAATGTGGTAAAGTAATACATGTACAAAGGCAGGCTTAACCTTAAGAAGAGTTCTCTTCCAGCAAACCCTTGTTTGATAAACACAAGCCATACTTTTGTCTACCTTGTATCTCTGTTGGGTGTGTAATACCTATCGTATTTTTTTACAGAAACCGTTTTCCTTTGGTTTATTGGATGATATGCTGCCAAAGCCCCCAAGAGAAGTGTTTGGGTCTCCGCAGCCCTATCCCTACTATCCATCACATGTGTTTGAATTACCTTACTCATTGAAATATGAACCTACACTGAACCAACATAACTCGCAAATTTACACAGAGTATACAGTTGAGAGTTTTGACTCTAAGTCATGTAAGTTTAATTTTATGATTGTACATAATGATGATGTTACCTTACTTAATCTCTTTTTAGTAAAATATCAATAAATAATCATGAGTTAGGAGGTCAAATATGTTATTCTTTGTTAGTACTTGTTACTCATGGCTATCGGCTATATAAATCCACTCCATCCATCTAATTAAGCTTAATCAAAGCTATCATTTTATAAGTTAGAGTAAAAAAATGTAAAGTAGTTACATTAAGAAATATCAGCATTGGCTGCCATAGTTATAAAAAAAAAAAAAAAATGAATTAAGAAGGTGATCATAAGCTCAAGACTTATGATCCTAGTTTTCAAGAACATTGCAAATTTCAAATAGTAAAATTAAAAATACAATATTGTACATAATTAGGTATTGCTGTGCCATGCCCAGTTAAACTGTAAATGTGGTACGGACAAAGGGACAATACTTCTGTTTAGATAAATAAACTATTGGTTTTTCAGTTCTACTAAACAACAAATACTCCCAACCGGGACAGGTGGAGCTGAAAACGTTCCTCAGTCCGATGTCCTTAGCCTCGTTGACATCTACACATCTTTCTCCTTACTCTGAGAGTGCTACCTTCAGCTTGCCGAGGCTGACGGCACCCAGAGATATACAGATACCTGGATCCCAGAGTCCCACAATAAAGGTAAAACGCCACAAATAAAAATTATAACATATCCGAAACCCTACATAACATAAAAAAAAATAAAAAAATAGGTACACCAAGACCAAATTAGCATTATATGCACTTGTAACTCTGAGACGTGAAGGTGGAATGTCTCATGTGCCTGTAATTCTCATGTGCCGGTAACCACACCTTAAATAGGAACACAGTAACACGAACACATTATTGCTTCTCAAGAGGCATGGGTATAGTGGCAGTACTGCCCGAGACGAAATTTGGCATAAGCTCAACTGCTTGTAAAAATATGTAGCAGGATACTGACAGTACATTGTAGCTAAGGTATCCTTTGGATTCAGATATCATTATCAAACACGGAACCTGAAGAAGTCCAGGAAATGTTCAGGGCGGAAACGACAAATGAATCGATTGACATCTGGGAGCTAGCCACACACATTGACAAGGACATACCTGATGATATCTGGGAAATAGTTTGTAAGTATGTTTTCATTTCTATTTTTATAAGGTGGTTGATACAAGCCCACCAGTTTCTAGATGAATAATAATATTGGTGGTCATTTTCACACAACGCCGTCTAGCCCCAAAGTAAGCTAAGTATAGCTTGTATGATGGGAACCAGACAACTGTTTTAAACTTGTATACTTTTTTAAATAAATACATATGAAACACAGACAGAGAACAAACATTGATGTTCATCACACAAATGTTTGTCCTGGGTGGGCATCAAACCCACGACCTACAGCGCAGAAGGCAGGGTTACTACCAACTGAGCTGTGAGGTCAGTCAATTGAGTCTGTGGTAAGATGTGTAGTGGCTTTTGCCAGTTACAATAATAATTAAAATATGAAATTAGAAATTAAACTATTTAAATAATTTTCACTTAAATATTTACTTATCTAATAATACTAATACTTATGTTTGAAATTTTATGTGTATCTAAGTAATAATTGTTAAGCATTTGAGTACTCACTTAATATGGTCACTATAATGGTCTTCTTTTATCTAAGTAGCGGAGGATCTCAAGATGTTATGTTTTTGTTATGGGTACAGGTTACCACTTAACATAAAGTGGGTCATCTTTCTTATTCTGGATCTGAATACATAAAAAAAAGACATATCTAGAAGCTCAAATAGAAATGTTATGTTTGTCTGTTCAGGATGGAAATGCAATTTAAACCTGTGAATTATAATTACAGCAAAAATGCCACCAATAAATGAAAGGCAGCTCATAGCCACTTCCTCGCGGGAACTCAGACTGTGGAGAAGAACCCACCAGGATACACTTTCGGATCTGAACATCATTTCTGAGAAGCAATTTATAAGGCATATCATGTATTTGACGAGTAAGTTTGGTTAACTAACATATATTCACGCCATTATCCCCAAAGGAGTTGGCAGAGCTTGAGTGAGTCCCTTTTCACCTTGTGTTTTATATTATTGTGGGAACAATACAATACAATACAATAACTCTTTATTGCCAAACCACAAATGAATACTTATAAAATAAAACAATTTTATGTGTACACTAAACGTAGATACAAGGGTAAAAAAAAAAAGCAATGAAATAATAATATAATATATATAATTATATAATAATATATATAATATATAATAATATATATATATAATAATGAATTAAACACATACACAACTTTCATCTTCCAAGTACTGGGTCTTCCCACAGTTGTATTACTGCTTGCAGAGGTTACTGGGTAATATCAGGTGGGCCATCTACTTGTTGTGTTCTGCAACTTGTAATATTACTAAGTTTTCTAGTTTTAAGTGTCGGTGAGTTTACAGGCAAATTAGACGTTCCTATTCCCAGTGTCATTACGACGGGTGAAATACATCAGTTTTGAAATTAAAAACAACATACTTGAGAGTAAAATTTAGATAGATAGATAGATAGACTCTTTATTGTGCATAATTTACACCGTAACTAAACAATTACAATCTTAGACTAACATAATATAACAAAAAATTCAAAACAAATGCACAATGGGCGGTCTTATCGCTTAAAGCGATTTCTTCCAGACAACCTTTGGATGGAATGGATTATATTATAATATTAGACGGTGGTGTCAAAGTAGTAAATAAATAGGGTAAAAAACGATCTTAATACATAAACAGAATAGACAGAAAAATAAATAAAAAATATATACATATACCTAATACCTTGTCATAAACATAATACTTACATTAAAATAAAATAAATAACAATTTCTTGGCAACTAATACTTAGGCAGACAAATTATATAATTCTAAATAATATGATTTGAGACGGGTTTTGAAGCAACTCAAAGACGGCGCCTGGCGTAATGACAGTGGCAGTGAATTCCACAGCCGAACAGCCTGCACTGTGAATGAGTCTGTGTAGAAGCTGCTTCTATGAACAGGAGTCTGTAGTGACAGATTCTCTGATGACCGAAGTGCAAAGGAATGGGAGCTGTGAAGGAATTTAAAACGTTCTTTGAGGTATGATGGGGCAGAAGTATTAAACAAGACATTGTGAAGAAGTGAGAGGACATGCATATTCCGGCGCAGACGGATGGGAAGCCACTTAAGCTTGGCACGGAACTCGGATACGTGATCATATTTACGAAGGCCGTAAACGAAACGGATGCAAACATTTTGCAGGCGCTCAAGCTTATTTAAATGGTCTTCTTTTAAATCAAGGTAACAGTTATCGGCGTAGTCAAGTATGGGGAGAAGAAGGGACTGAGCAAGTGCAATTTTAGTGGCAGTTGGCAAAAAGTTTCGAAGCTTGTTCAGTGAAGCTGCGGCTCCATAAATTTTTCGACTAACGGAATGGAGTTGTGGATCCCAACACATATGTTCGTCCAAGAGGACACCTAAGTTTTTCACACTTTTGCTGAAAGGTATGACGGTTCCATTGAAAATGACTGAAGGCAGGGACGACTTATCCAATTTGGATATCATACGTGAGCTGCCAACAATCATCACCTGTGTTTTAACAGGATTCACTTTTAGGCCAAACATTTGACTCCAGTCATAAATTTTATGTAAATCGTTATTTACTATGTCAATGGCAGAAGAGACGTTGTGTTGCGGAGCTTGAGCATAAATCTGTAGGTCGTCTGCGTAAAGGTGGTAGGAAGAATTGAGATTAAGTGATATGCTATTAATGAAGATAGCAAATAAAAGTGGAGATAAGACACCGCCTTGAGGAACACCGGCAGTTAAACTACACCAAGATGAGAAACAATCATCGAGATGAACGCGCTGCCGGCGCCCGAAGAGATAACTATGAAACCAGCTAATCACCGACGGTGAAATGTTAAGAGAGTGAAGTTGACCCAGGAGAATATCAAAGTCAACGGTATTAAAAGCATTGCTGAAGTCAAGTAATGTAAGAACGGTTACCTTGCCGTTTTCCATACCAAAACGGATGTCATCAGTGATGTTAACCAGTGCGGTAACCGTGCTATGGCCGGGTCGGAAGCCGGATTGCAAAGGATTGAGTAGATTATTACATACCAGAAAGGAATTCAATTGGTTGTGTACAAGACGCTCAAGGACTTTGGATAGGAATGGAAGGATTGAAATAGGACGGTATTCAGAGAAAGATTGGGGTTTGGGCTTCTTCGGGAGTGGAATGACGTGGGAGTCTTTCCACAAAGTTGGGAAATCGCCGCTAAGTACGGAATAATTAAGGATATGGGTCAGTGTGGGAAGAACTATATCGAGAATGAGTAGCACCATCTTACGACTTATACCATCAACACCAACTGCATTTGAAGTGATTGATAAAATACTTCTCTTAACATCTACGTCAGTGAATTCGCTGAAAGTGAAACGAGAACAGGCAGGAGTTGGTATTGTAGAAAGAAGACTGAGTGTACGAGGCTTATCAGCCACGTCACTGGTTGACATAGAAGTTTTTACGACGGGTGAAATACATCAGTTTTGAAATTAAAAACAACATACTTGAGAGTAAAATTTATTACCAACTAGCGTCATAGTTGGGTTCGATTCCCACCCAGGACAAGCATTTGCGTCACAAACCTACATGTTTGTTGAGTCTGGGTGTTAATGTGTAAAAAAAGTAATTTAAGTATTCAATCAGTTGTCTGGTTCCTATAGAACATGCTTTGCTTAGTTTGGGACTAGATGGCGCTGTATGAAATGTTGAAAAAATATTATATTTTAGAATATTTTGATTTTAACAGACAGTATGTTTCGCAGTTGGCGTAGAAACAAACTCATTCCCCTACAGCCAAGAGTCATACTGTTTCTACATGAAAGACAATTTGGTCCTTGAGGGCATTTCCCAGGAGCATATACGAGGGTACATAACGGGGCTTCTGCTCGTCGGCAGCTATTACAGGAGACTGTACAATTTTGCCTTCAACCAGGATTTGGATGATCAGTTTCATAGTAATGGACTTGTTTATGAGGTAATGGTTATGAGGGTGGATGCAAATAGGGTTGAAATGTGGTATAAAATTAGCAAATAAATACAATTGCTAAAAAAAAAATGTAAAACATGCTTCGTGTAAATTTGATATACAAAACTTTTTCGTAGAGTGCCCGAGATGTGATCAGAAGGTATCTGTTGGATTTCCGTCTGAAAGCGACGGAGATATACGATGAATGTTCCGGATCTGACGATGCGGGCTGTATGCCGACGCTACTACAAATACTATTCCATTTGGAACCTCTGAAGTATGAAATAGAGACTATTGCCTCGATTTACAAGATGACCACGACTGGTAAAGGATTTTCAATGTTTTAGTGGAAAGACCTCTCTAGTAGCAGTAGAACTTATGCCAAGTTTGTCCGGGGAAGTACTGCCACCATTCCCATTTCTACCGCCAAACGGTAATGCATTCACGTTACTATTTTCCAGTTTGAGAGGTGTGGTTGCCCGTGAAATTACAAGTACATAATACATTCCACCTTTCTCAGAGTTACGGGTGCATATGATTCGACTTGGATCTTCTTGTACCTAAGTAGGAGAGAACCCAAGTAGTTTTGCTTGATATGGGCCCACGAGCACCCAGTATTAAATGGTAACCCACTTAACACTGGGTGAGACATCTGCTCTTTCCGTAACTTCATCACAAAAAATATAAATGGGTTCTTTACTTATGTGTTACTAAGATTTAAAAAGTAACTTTGAAAGAAATATTCTATGATCAGCTATCATCATTGGAGAATTTTGATGATCACCCATCATTTATAGATGATGAAGTTAAGTTAAAGAGTAATGCAATTTTGTTTAGATACAAGAGCCTCGTTGCCGTATGGTGCTGAACTGATGTCGTATTTATTCAACGAAATATCACTGGTCACCCATCACAGCAGTGCACTCACCATGTTCAATTCATTGTTCTCTGTGTGCAAAGTCTACTTCAAGTAAGTATTAACTTACTTCCTCTTACCGTGATATTTACCTGGTACAGTCAACAATAAAAGTCGATGAACAAAAACATGTTTCCATAACTTTTTTAAGTTACCTTGCAAAAAATCGTTGATCAAATCTGGCCATATAATACAATTTTTACAGATATTTGTAACCTACATTGTATTCTCACTGTTTTGTTAAGTTTGTTTTTCGTTCTGTTTTGCTCTTTATTTGTACTATATCTTAACTTTGAATGAACTATCATAACTTGTAGTCACTTTAGTTTTCGCTATAACAAGTAAACATATTTCTTCGCTTTGTTTTGGGGAAGGATTATTTTTAAATTCAACCTTTTTGGTTATGCATTTTAAGTAGACTATTTGAAACTACTGAAAAAAAGGATTTCTTCCGTCTTTTAATTACACTAAAAAAAGGCCATAAGCAATTGATATTAAAATACCATTTACATGTGAAATCGTACAAAATGAAAAAAAAAAACTCACTATTTTACTCTCTCACTCTTACTATATTTCTCAACAAACATTGCTCAGGATAGAAATGCTATAAGAATAGCAAACAACTTTTATTTTTACAGATTTATTGAAAAGTTCATATTTGAAGGGGAACTCGACGACAGATACCACGAATTCTTCATCAGAAAGGATTCGCAATATGTTAACTGCAAGTCCAAACGGTACTGGGACAAAGGATTTCACATAACCCAAAGTGTTGCCATACCGGACTTCCTGAGATCCCTGGCTAAGTTCATACTGCTGTGCGGAAAGTCTCTAAGGTTGCTGAAACTCTGTAATCCAAGTGTAAATATTTTTTATTTATTTATACTAGTCTATAAAAGTCAAGTCAAATTAGCTGAAGAACTGCCGGTTAGGCATGAATTTTATACGTGAGGCGCGTGTTATCAAAAATAGGAAGCCGCCTTGAATTTCTGTAATAAAATATTGCAATAAATGTTTTAAAATAATGTTTAACAATAATAATTGCGCATTCTGTAAAAAAAATGACAGAATCAACTATTATTATTGTTAAATGTTATTTTATAAATTCGAGGCGGCTTCCACCGATGTTCGATGATATACGCCTTGCCGATTTTAGCTTAGCTTTAGCTTACTTCAGTGAGATAATAATATATTTTGGCCTTTAACAGTTAACTTCAGTAGATACAACAATATATTTTGGCCTTTAACAGTTAACTTCAGTAGAGACAACAATATATTTTGGCCTTTAACAGTTAACTTCAGTAGAGACAACAATATATTTTGGCCTTTAACAGTTAACTTCAGTAGAGATAATAATATATTTTGGCCTTTAACAGTTAACTTCAGTAGAGACAACAATATATTTTGGCCTTTAACAGTTAACTTCAGTAGAGACAACAATATATTTTGGCCTTTAACAGTTAACTTCAGTAGAGACAACAATATATTTTGGCCTTTAACAGTTAACTTCAGTAGAGACAACAATATATTTTGGCCTTTAACAGTTAACTTCAGTAGATACAACAATATATTTTGGCCTTTAACAGTTAACTTCAGTAGAGACAACAATATATTTTGGCCTTTAACAGTTAACTTCAGTAGAGACAACAATATATTTTGGCCTTTAACAGTTAACTTCAGTAGAGATAATAATATATTTTGGCCTTTAACAGTTAACTTCAGTAGAGACAACAATATATTTTGGCCTTTAACAGTTAACTTCAGTAGAGACAACAATATATTTTGGCCTTTAACAGTTAACTTCAGTAGAGTCAACAATATATTTTGGCCTTAAACAGTTAACTTCAGTAGGGACAACAATATATTTCGGCCTTTAACAGCTAACTTCAGCCTTACCGTTATCTACAGTCAGAACTGTGCCTACATTTGCTGTATACATTTGATTTCCAGGATCCACTAGTCCTCCTGATATCATCAGACCATCCGTCGGTGAAATGTTGCTGCAGTTTCGATGAGTTGGAACGCCAGCAGCGACTACTAGACGTGTACAGAACTCGATGTATGTTCGTTACCGGGGAATTGGTCACGTTCGACCAAATACTACTTAAAAGGGAGGCGGAAAGGAAAGCGTTCACTGAACTGGCGGCGATAAAACAGGCGGAAACTTTGGAGAAAATTGTTGGTGAGTTGTATGTGGTCCGGTATCACTGTCGTCTAGTCAGCGCGGTGGTCTAGTGGTACTGACACCGGGTTTCAATCCGGAGGTCGCCGGTTCAAATCCCGACGTGCACCTGTGAGTTTTTCCTTGAAAGATATAGGCCATACCACGTTCTCAAAACGGTGAAGGAAAACAGTGAGGAAACCGACATGTTCTAGAACTAAAAATTCGAAGACACGTGTCAAGTGCACGAAAGGAGCCTCATTGAGGCGCACTTTAATCCTTTCACCACACTGGTTTTGAGAGAGCTGTTAAAATAATAATATTGTTGGATAATTCACACATCGCCATCTAGCCCCAAACTAAGCATAGCTTGTACTATGAGAACCAGACAACTGATGGAATACATAAACACTAATATTTTTTGGAAATATATACATATATTTACTAATATCCATACACAGAACAAACATCTATGTTCGTCACACAAATGTTTGTCCTGGGTTGGAATCGGACCCACGACCTACGGCGCAGAAGGCAGAGTTACTACCAACTGAGCTGTCAGGCCTGTAATTTTTTTAAAATAGTAATATTAAATTGGGTAATATTTTGAAATTTCAGCTGAACGAAAAAGGCTAGCACAGTTAATAATAGCTGAAAAACAACACTCGCTCCGAGTACTCGAAGCTGCGATGGCTGAAGCGAAAGCCGCGAAGCAGCGAGCGAAGCAGCGCGACACTAAGCAAACACAACTGGAGGCGGCCGGCGACACCGCTACTGAAGAAGTAGATTCCAGGCTCAGAGATGACGAAAGGTATTTTGAGATTTCAAAAGTGTTGCAGTAGAATCCGCTAATAATGACGTCGAAGACAAATTGCAAACGCGTCACACTAATCGGACGTCATACAAAGCCTTAGAAAATAAACAACTTCCTGTGGTCGAAAGGTCAACAAATTCCTATCTCATAATTCTAGTTTTGATGACTTGTTATAGCCCTTATGTTTATTATTAAGTTTGATTATTTCAGTTAGAATAGCTGTCGGTCTGTCAGTCCTTCAATAAATAAATTAACAAAACAGATCAGTATTCGGTTTTATGTTAAATTTTTCTATTTATAACTTATAGGGACAAAATAATGGAATACTACTCAAAACTGAACATGGAAGTGGAAAAGAAACAGATACACACAGAATGGAAAATAAAACGATTGCAGTTAGACCAGAGTCGAATGCAGCTGCTATCCACCGAAGAGCGAAACCTCAAACGTGAAAAACTCAAGTTGGAACATCAGAGGAACGAAGAAATGATTATGTCTACTCTGAGTACAGATAGTCAGGCAAATGATGAAATTGACACTAAAGATATGGATGATAAGGAAAATTCAGAAACAGTAATTCCCGATAGCATGACCGAATCGGTTAATTCTGTAGTCATGGTGGATGTTGAAGAGAAAGAAACAGAACTAGAACGTAACACGAAGAAGGCTCAGACATCCAGTGACGTTTTCAGTGCACTCTGCAACGTTGCGAAAAGCCTATTCGGTGGTTCTAAAAGTAACGACGACAAAAACTGTGACAACACGAAAAAGTTGGATTCGCAAGGGAATGTTATCCCTACAGAAGTGAATTCAAACGAAACTAAAACGTCCAGTACGGTGATAGGGGCTAATCTAGAATCTGTATACGACAATGAACAGTATCAGAAAATACAGCAACAAGCTTATCTTAACAAACAAAAAGTCATGGCCCACGAATTCGGCACCGACAGCGACAACAATAAACTTAAAAAGGCACCAGCTATCAACGTAGATTCCTTTGATGAAGAAAACAATGTTCAGTGGACACCGTTTACCGAAGCGTTGCGTAATAAGAGAAAAGTTCTAGGTGCTGAGTATTATCTCGAGCCCAAAGTTAGAACTGTGGCGAAACCTTGCACTGACGCTCAGAAAGAGGCCGTTATAAACAAGCAGAAAGTTTTAGGCGTTGAATACAATCTTCCAACTGAATCGGTTCACAAAAACGAACCTCTAAACATTGCTCAAGAAGAGGCAATACGTAATAAGAAGAGAGTGCTAGAGTCTGAATATGAGACTAGGAGTGTCCAGTGTTGTCCGAAACGGGATGTATCTAAGCGGTCTGGTCTGACGTTGAATTTGAAGCCGTATGGAGAATCGTCTTATAACATTGGAGTGACTCCTAATGCGTCTGTTACACCAGGGGACCTGTTTCCAAGCGTATGTATTTTTATAAACCATTTTTCAGTTGTAAATGACGTCTTATTTTCTGTGTTCGTCATCCATAGCACCAATTTTAGCAATAATCAACTGATTTTGGTGACTGAAGTTATTATCAATAAGTTCGCTCATATTGACAGAGCAACCAAGATACAAATTGATTAATCACAGTTTTGTATGAGACGTTTAAAAAGCCTGAGCAGAATGGCCGATCAAATAAGATTACGTTTACACTATCTTATCTGTCATATCTTCTGCACACGTTTTAGGAAAATGTATATACTATCAACTAGCTGACCCAACCGTTGTCCTATCCAAATTTCAATAGAATTGTTTGTGATTTCGTGAAATTTATATTTGAATGAAAAAAAAAGGCCCGAATTCATTTCCAATATTTTTTCCCTTAAATATACCTTAATAGCTTAATAATAAATGTAATGTCAGATAATTAAGCACATATAAAAATACTGCCCACATCGATCCAGACGTTTTCAAGTGATGTACTTACCAACGAACTTTAACTAAACTTAAATTAAATTTATATTGATTTTAAATTCACATACATATCAGCCACAGGCTTGATCTTATCAAGCATTATATTTGCGTTTCAGCTGGATTTAGAAACGCCAACAACAGCCGACATTCCACTCGAAGGCGCTATAACCAGTGATATTTTCACCCCAAGAAGCGAATGCAGCAAAGATTTGGGATCCGAAAAGAAATCGACTGAAAAAGACTACCTGACGTCGGAAGGGTTCAACTTCATAGTAGATGACGTCACAGTCGATACGGAAACGACTGGTGATATCCAAGCAGAATCTAGTCCTGAAAATTCCCCATCAAAAAGTGTCGATGTAGTCGAGTTAAGAAATAAAAGCAAATTATCACTGTTCAATATACTAGACGGAACGTATTCCCTTGAAGAGTTCGATCCTTTCGGCATCAAGGAAATGAAAAGTATCTCCAAAGACTATCTTAACCGAAAAATGGATCTCGACATGTCCAATTCTTGTTACACCCATCCAGCTGTCATAATGGAGGAAGTGAAAAAGCGACCTTACCCTAATATGTTTATGGCACATTTTGACTCTGAAGAGGAAGACGGACACAAAATGACTTGTGATAATATAGCCACTTTGACGGCGTGCTTGCAAAGATCCGTGATGTTACCACTCACTTATCAACTGGAAGTGGTCAATAATTCCATTCTCACCTATTTTCTAGTAAACTTAGACATGTATGAGCATTTGAGGAGTTTGAAAGACTATTTCTTCCTCATGGACGGGGAGTTCTCCAGAAGTATTTGTCACAATTTGTTTGCAAAACTGACAAGGACCTTGAATCCCCAGGAGTTGTTGAATTTTTCTACGCTTCACAATATACTGGATAAGGCGCTTGGTTCTTCTATATCACGTAAGTTAATGCTGCTGTTTCTGGATTCAGATTTTTAGCTCAGTCGGTTAGTAACTCTGTTTTCTGGGCTGTGGGTTTGGTTCCCATCCAGGACAAACATCTATGTTCGTCACAGAAATGTTTGGCCTGGGTGGGAATTGAGCATACGAGCTATAGCGCAGAGACTTATTACCAACTAAGCTGTGAGGTCATTCAGTCAATTCGACGCCTATTTATCTCCGATTGTCTGTGACTTTGTAACTGTAGTAGTCCTAACGCCGAGTTTCAATCCGGAGGTAGCCGGTTCAATAAACCCGACGTGCACCTACGAGTTATTCAATTGATTTATGTGCGCAATACCACGTACTCGGAACCGTGAAGGAAAACATCGTGAGGAAACCGACATGTCCTAGAACTAATTATGTGTCAAGTGCACGAAAGGAGCCTCTTTGAGGCGCACTTAAAATCCCTTCACCACCCTGGTTCGAGAGAACCAGTTACTCGAATAGAATAGAGAGATTAGTGCGTTTCGTTTGTAGTAGTGTTTGGCTTTTATCTTTCAGATGTGCACAAATTTTCGGAAAATCTGTCTTTCACGATAGCGGACACCCCCCTAAGCTTCCAACACAGCTCCCCCGACGTGCTGCACTGTCTCTCTCTAACGTACACGGTCAGTTGGCCTCTGAACATCATACTGTCTCAAGAAGCGTTGTCGCGGTACGTTAAAGTGTTCCAGTTTCTGATCAAAATGAGGAGAATATTCTGGGTGCTTGGACAGGATTTTGAGGTGAGAATTTATTTTGTTTCTTATGATATTCTATGTTTGGACTTTGGTTTTAATGTGTCTGAAGTGATAGAACGGGCTTTTTTTATGTGATTAGAGTGACGGAACGAGCTGACGGCCCACCTGATGTCAAGTGGTAACCGCCGCCCATAGACAACAACGATACGACTCAAGTCCTCTCCACCAAAGTACGAGATGACTCAAGTCGCATTGCGTTGCGTCCATCACCCCGAGACGGGGATGTTACGTCTCATGCGCCTGCAATTTCATATGATGCCAAGTGGAATTATATAGAATAGGACTCAGGTTCTCCTACTTAGGTACGCATGGGAATCCACACAGTTTATATCCTAGAAAGCAAATAGACACAAAATGTATTTTTAGATCACAGAAAAATACGTATTAAAATGAGGAAAAAAATAGCCTAAGCCTACCCAGGACAAACAGTTGTGTGATGAACATAGGTGTTTGTTCTGTGTCTGGGTGTTAATATGTATGAATTTTCAAAAAAGTATATGTTAAAGTATTAAATTTATTTATTATATTTATATTATACAAAGAGGTAGCTATCAATTTTAATAGCTTCTTCTTTATTTTAAAATTAGAACCCACTACCTACAGACCTAAGCCGATATCACCAGCAGCTGAGCCGTCATGACTTCAAAGTTTTGCACTTCACTTACACTTTGACCCTGAATGTATTACTGTTTATAAGAGAACGAAAAAAAAACGCTTGTTTTGGGAACCAATATATTTTTCAATATTATTTGTTAGGATATCTGGCGTTATAATGCATATTCCCTGATATTTCAGCCTACCAACCAACTGTTGTTCAATATATTGTATATTTAAATTCGGTCGGACATGTAATAGCGCAGGTTTAGTAATAGGGTCCTAAGTTTAATAGGAAAGTGAATGTAATTTCACCGGCAACCACGTTTCAAACCGGCACAGTAACGCTTGACTCATCAGTAATGGGTATGGTACCAGTGCTTCCCCGGACGAACATGGCATAAGTTCTACTGCTACTAACATTATCATCAGAAAACTTAACCTTTCCAGAATCTCAAACTGTCAGTAAAACTATCAAAGCAACATTCGAGGAAATTGCTGAGATCACCTCAGTACTTATCCATTCAAACGTACCGTCACATGATGGCATGTATGATCCGCGCGTTAGACAACTATATAGTGACTATTTGCATCCTGTCGTCGTGGACGGAGTTCGAGGCGGATCTCAAGAAAGCGCGCACGTTAGACGATTTGTACGAATGTCACGTGATTTACATCAAGAAAGTGCTGTTCAGATGTCTCCTGAACAACAGATCTACGCCCGTGATGAAACTGCTCAATGATATGTTCACCGTTGTGCTGAAGTTTAGCAGGGTTTTGAAGGCTGGGTGAGTAGGTTTTTAGTTTGTTTAGTTTGCATGTATTTACACAAGTAACTTTATCCCTTTTTGGGACATGATGTAGTTGTGAACACTGAGATGACTGGACTCACTGCTAACTTGGTTGTAACCTTGCCTTCTGCGCTTAAGTCGTGGGTGCGGTTTCCACCCAGGACAAATATTTGTGTGATCAACATAGATGTTCGTTTTATGTCTGGGTGTTGGTATGTATTAACAAAAAAAAAAGTCAATTGTCTGGTTCCCATAGTACAAGCAGCAACAAGCTACGCTTAGTTTGGGGCTAGATGGCGCTGTATGAAATGTCCACCTATATTGATTTATTTAGTGAACTGTTTTCGCTTGGGGTCGTACTACCACAGTACTCTGTCCCAAAACGGTATTGCACACCCAGTGTTGCAGTGATGTGTTCCGGTTTGAAGAATGAAATCACAGGCACGAATGTATGCAAATGCAACAGATCCACGACAGATCTACTTTTCATGAGGCCACCGCCATTTCCTTTTAAAAATATCATTCTGAATGTCATAGCGGGCTAATTCGATGATCTTATTTTGCATTAATGCAACATTTTTGCTTCACAAATTACACAATGTAATATATTAGAATTAGAAAAGTAAAAAAACTAATAAAAAATAGAATACAATGTGTAATATATGAAACAAAAATTTGGAAACATTACGACATCAAAAACATCTTTTGATGTCGCAAAGTCCAAGTTACGTAAAATATACTATAAAAGGCCATTTTGGCGTTACTCTCAATTACTAAAAGATAACGGTCGTTACAGAGAATGGCAACAGAAAGAGGCAAGCGGCTTCTTCACGCACACAAACTTCTCGCAACTACAGGATCTGTTCCACCTTTTCGAGAAACTGGCGAAGTATCTCCACAAAGTGGTCACTAAACTGATGGAGTGCGGTTACCAGAGGCACTTAGTGGAACTACTCACTATGGTCAATTTGAACGGATATTATGACCCCGAGAGGTCTAAGGAGGAAAATAACACAAGTGCTCAGTGAAATTCTGTCGAACGCAACGAAGTGCACGAAAGGAGCCTGTTTGTGGCGCATTTTAATCCTTACACCACGCCGGGTCGAGAGACATTGACACGAAGAGTAGTAAGAGTAGTGATGTTGATGATTAATCCGGAGGTCGCTCGTTCAAATCCCGGAGTAGACATTGAGTTTTTCGCTCCATAAATTGAAGTGCGCAATAGCACTTTCTAAAAACGATGAAGGAAAACATCGTGAGGAAAACCTGTTCCAAAAACTCCAAGACGTGTCAAGTGCAGAAAGTAGCCTCTGAGGCACATTTATTATAGCCCCACAGTAAGCTAAGCATAGCTTGTATCATGGGAATCAGACAACTGATATAATACTTGTATACTTTTTTGTAAATATTTCGTTTTTTGTTATGGTTGGTTAACATCTGGTGGGCCATCGCTTCGTAACTTACGTCAAAAAACATATCCTGTAAGTAAATGGAAACTGAGTTTAATTTTTTTTGTAGATTCATAATTTGGCCATGTAAGATAATTTGTAAGTTGCTTGTTATTTTCCTTAGTTGGATTAAAACTAACTTGTTTAAAATTGATTTGGTAACTTACAATATATACATACTTTTATTAACCTTAAGTAACTTAGATATGTTAAATGTTAAATTTATGATAACTTATTTTTATTGAATTATATTGCAACGCTTTCGAAAATTGCCTTAATTGTTTTAAACTGAAGCAATTAGTAAAATAACATGACATTAGTTAGCTAAATATATATTTTTTAGATTAGTGTTGCCCACCTATCATCATAATTGTGATATTTTAGGTAAAAGTCTTTTGACGTGACAACGTCTTATAATTCGATAGAGCCGGCTGCACGCACGAAAAAACATGACTCATGCGGCGTTACCTCGCTCTGAGGCGTTCCATGTAAGGCTTGTGCAAGTGCAAGCGAGAACGCGGAACGAGCGACAAAGAAGCACAATCGGCCTTTGCGTTCGGCAGCGTTCGACATCCGTCTCTCTCCTACTTGAGTGAGCGATGCGTCTGCGTGGACAGCTGCTAATACTTACATTTACATGTTTTGATCGAGTATCAAGTGCAGTGTAAAACTATTAAATTGTAAAAAAAAAATTGACATAATTGTATTTATGCGTACAAATAAATCTAACTTGATCAATTTCATTGTGATTTCCAATTACCTCCTTCTCTATATACATACAAATCTATTAAACAAATGAAATTAAAATTTTCTTTTGAAAAATGCTACCATTCCATCAGTATTTTCTTAAGACGTTGTCACGTTCAACTGTCGTCAGTAAACCGACTTTACAGACAACCATTTTTTTAATAGTTTCCTAAATGTCGGTGAACTTACATAAAAAAATTCCTAGAACCTGTTCTTTTTTTAAGTCGGGTAAAAAGAGGTTGTTTTGTTGAAATGGTGTAAAGTAATGGAAAAATCAATTCCAAAAATAAATTATTTGATAGAGAATTCTTAATATGGCACTATCTGGAGGTAGCTGGTTCTTTTTTGTCTTTGCCATAATAAACTTGTTTTACTTTTAACTTTGTTTCATTCGTAGAATAATCATGATATCAAGACATAATTTAGGTAACAAATCGCTTTCAATCAAACCTTATTTTACCTTCCGCCTGATGCTTCCTACATCAAATGTTGGTAAGTACTGGATATAGGGATGCGTCTACCTAGGCTACGTTTCCAACGAGCTGTGCTAAGTGGTGTGTAAGGGTATCCACTTATAGGGTTACTTTATGTAGCGCAGCTATGGAAAAGAGCTTAGCGGATAGGACAAGCAAGAGGATTTTTGTGAGGTGCATAACACAGCCAGAACAATATTATTTGTGCCTAAAGCTATAGTGTTGTTAAAGGTTGACATTTATACTGAAAAGAGACCTGACAATGCCTGCTCTTAGCACACCCGAGTGGCCGAGCTAAACCGCTTACAGCGCCATCTCTCAGGGCAGCTATTTATTACACATAGGTCGTGAGTTCCATGAACCTTATTGTGCGATAAACAGCAGCGCAGAGGGCGCTGTAAACGGTTTAGCTCCGCCATCTACCGCCGAGTAGCGGTACTACGTTTCATGCTGAAATATCGGCTGTCAAACAATAGAACACGGTTTACGTTTTACCTCGTGACTCACATAAGTCTCATCTAATCACAATTTTATCTTTTTACCTATCATTACGTTATACTATAAAGATATAGATCGATAAAAACGTGACGCTGCCTCGTAAAACGACGCAAATTGTCCGCTGATTAACCATTTAGTGGACAAATGGAGCTTTCGATTTCAGCCGCAACGACGGTGGCGCCACTGTTTTCCTTATAATCAGGGTGTGTTTTCACAATACCTCATTCCACCGCAATTCGTCCTAGGGTGAACATCCTATCTTAATCGGTTCAGTGGGTAACATTGGAGTGAAAGCTGACATTTCCCCTATTGTACGACTGTTCACATCCGGAAAAGTCAATATTGACCTTATATGAATCAACAAAAGACTCAAAATAACGTGAAATCTTAACATCAGTGAGAATCTATCTGAGCGCAATCAGAATCGATCGGAAAGTTATTTTCCGCGATCGGCCGCGTTTTTCGTCAGATACCTGACGTTATCGCAACAAAAACGTTAAAGTTAAGGAGGCACCGTTACCGAGGGCGAGATGGCGTTCATGATGCCGGTGGTGAAGAACGACTGGGACATCTACAACTCGCGGCGGACGTCCGACTCCACAGACAAGGCCGGCGTCGGCCACCGCGCGAGGAAAGTGTCCGAGTCGCGGTCGGAGGGTCCCGCGTTCACGTCCCGCGCGAGCACGCTCAGCCCGCACCGCAGCGCGCCCGCGATGCGCTCGCTGTCGTACTGTCGCGCGCCGCCGTCGCGGCCCAGCCTCCGCGTCGACACCCCCAGCAAGGGCTCGGGTAGCCCGCGGGACTCGCACGCCCCGCGCCAGGACAAGTTCCACACCAGGTTGGTGGAGAAGTTGAAGCGGGCGCTCGGTCGCTCCGAGTCGCGTCGGGAGGAGCGCATCTCGTGAGTTCACCGGTGCTTGTGTGCAGGGCGCGCGCGGACTCCCCCGAGCGGGCCGGCCGCTGCGGCGCCTGCATGCCCTACCTGTGACGACGCTGCGGTGACGCCCGGCCCTCACGCGAGCGCCGACGCACCATCTGTGATCGCCACACATGAGTAGGTGTGACTGTGACTGTGATGTGACTAACCGTCCGCCGGGTGTGATCAGCCCGCGGCTCAGATTAACGTACCGTTCGCTTGTTGCATGATTGTAGTTGGTCAGTATTAGGTTGTGCTGGGCACGTTGTATGTATTTCAAGACTGTGTTTAGTTTAAGCACTGACTCCGGGCGTCCGGCGGCGTCCCGGTGGTCCGCTCTAGGTTAGTTAATGGCAGTTTGAAGGGTATCTGTGATTTGTTACTGTAAGTCATGTGCTGTAATTTATTTTAGCTGAGATCGATGTTTGTGGGAAGTATAAATATTTAAATTTTGTTCTGTTTGTCGAATTTGATGGTGGTCGAGATATAATGCATAAAGTGACTTGATTCCAGACAGGAATGATTGTATACCAAAAGTTTCTATTCATAGCTTTTAAACCAGAAATTGTTTATAATCGAGATACTGTTACTCTTACCCTTTTAGGCATAATTTATATTGTACCTTTTACGATTAAGCAAAAAATTAACGCTATGCGAACTGTTGATTATGTTTTTATGCAGTTTCGCTGACATTTAGCGTGTTCTGTATTGACACAAGACATTTTGTTACAAAATTGATTTATTATACGTAATATTAAGGACGTGATCGGAAATTTTGTGAAAAACAGTATTTTATCAGTATAACTGAAATTATAGTACTGACTAGTGTTATATATGTCGTTGTAAATGAAATTCTAAATTAGGCATATATCATCATGTTCACGGTGGGGAGATTTTAGATTCGCTTACAGATTGCCTCTGCCGGTTGGCAGATCTGCCGGAAATCATACAGTGCATGTAATTGTAGTTTTGTATGTCTACCACTATGTTTGAAATTATTTGCAGACTGAAATCCATGTTAAGAACCAATACCGTGTTCTCTGATCTGATGTTTTGAATAAAATATGAAGCTTAATATATGACCACATTATTTCCTCTTATTTAACCCCTCACACATACTCATTACCATTCACAATTAACTGTATTTGTGTCCATACTAAAATAACAAAATAATAGAAAAAACAACCCTGACATAATGTTTGGACTATGTATTACTAATATATATATCAAGCAAACCAGTCGTTTTTTAGTAAATAAAATGTGACAATTTTATTTCTTAAGTGACTAAAAAAACGCCTACAGGTTCTTTGTATGTAAATATTATTTCGCTCAGAGATATATCACAAGCTGTATACGACCTCGGAAAACGAGGTCTGGATATTCAGAACTGCATACATAAAGTATGTTAGTATAAGTATATACACCTAAGTATATGTACAAACGCCTTGAAGTATTCAGTAGTGGCAGTGCCCAAACGCGTATTCTGCGCGTAACATTTGGCACGATACGAGATTCGTCTGTAGTTATTGCAGAAATGCAACCGACACATGATGATCGTCTATTCAAGTCACTGGTTCTGATTTTCAAGTGCGCCTCAAAGAGGCTCTTTTCGTACACTTGACATGTCTTCGAAATTTTAGTTCTAGGACATGATTTCCTCGCGATGTTTTCCATAGTTTTGAGAAGGTTGTATTGGGCACAATCTTCCAATCGAAAAACTCGCGTTGGGACAGACACAGAACAAACAATGTTACAAATGTCACATAAATGTTTGTCCTGGGTGGGAATCGAACCCACGACCAGCGCAGAAGGCAGGGTTACTACCAACTGAGAGGCCAGTCTAAATATAGCACAATACCCGTAGGTGTGCAACTTTGTTGTATAGTTGGTACTACGTAATAGTATCCATTGACGTCACGGGCGCCCAGATCAATAACAAGGAATGCAGCCGCGCCGCGCCCCCGCTCCAGAACGTTCCTTTCACCCGCCGCCATGCCAACACAGGCATAATTCACCTTCGGGAGGGCGGCGGCACATTGTGGCGTGTGCCGTCGTAAGCACTGCGAGGGTGCTGGGGGCGCTTCCAGGGGGCGCCCCGGGGACGTGCAAAGGGCGATATGCGAGAGGGGCATCAGTGTTAGTTCCTTCGGAGAACCTGGTGCTACTTGACATGCATCGAGGCCGGCCACCGGGGGGGTTTTAGTGGGTCCACGAGTCCGTGAAACCCCACATAACCCTGTCGCACCCTCAATGTGCCAGGGTATCTGTCGAGCAGATGTCCCAAAAAAAAGGCATAATTCACCTAACCATCTGGCCCGATACAATGTTTCTTGTCATTCAAGGAGCGCGGTTATACAATGTAATAACAGAGAAGCTTCTTTCGTAGATTCCAAGTGGGAATCAAATTTTTGATAAACTTGAGAGTTTAACTTAAAGAGTTTTGCATAAAAAATACAAGGTTAAGTTATTTGTATTAATATTTCTTTCTAGTTTCTAATTCTATCTAGTCTAGTTAAAATAATCTTAATATGATAGATACTACTACTAATCGTCACTAGTTCTAAACAGTGTGGTGAAAGGATCAAAGTGTGTCTCAAAGTGGCTCCTTTCATTTTTTTTTTTTATGTAATACATTTACGAAACGAGCCGACGGCCCACCTGGTGTTAAGTGGTAACCTCGGCCCATAACAGCCGATGCGACTTGGGTCCTCCCAAAGTAGGTATGACAAGACCCAAGTCGCATCGTATGCGCCCGTAAATGTGAGACGTGAAGGTGGAATGTCTCATGTGCCCGTAATTTCACCGGCAACCACACCTTTCAAACAGGAACACAGTAACGCGAATGCGTCACTGCTTGGCGGCAGAAAAGGGCATGGTGGCAGTACTTCCCCGGACGAACTTGGCGAGAGTTCTTCTGCTCTTAAAAGAATCTTCATGCAGTGAAGATGGTAGAGAAATGAAGTGCTTTAAGAGGAAATTATTTCCAATGGAAAATAGAAATGAAAAATAGATAGACTGATGGATAGATAAACTCTTTATTGCACACCAAAAAGTTATAATAACAAGATATTACCACTATATTAAAAATGGACACAATAGGCGGCATTATCACTAAGAGTGATCTCTTCCATGCAACCTTTGGATGGATAGGACAGTTTACAAACATTAGACAGCAGCGAATATTTTACACCTACTGAAACTATGATGAGATGTATATAATTGATACATAGATTATTTAAGTTAAATGCTTTTACAGGAAATTAACTTATTCCTTACTAAATCACTTTGATGTTGCCACATAAAAAGTAACTTTGATTCTCAAAATCTTGAGTAGGTTGGCAGATTGAATGATTGTTTTGACCTCTGTCACACTCTACGTATATCAGCGGGCATATTCTCCTCAAAGCCGTCTCAAGTGTTCTCGTGATCAATTTACAATGGAGAGTCCCATTCGCAATACCCGTGCACGAGGGGCCTATAATCAACATTTCTAGATAATTCTAAAGGGCGAATGGGGTAGAACTTGCCAGAAGCCGGTAGGGTTAGTTGAACTACCGTGACTTGGGGTGTATGATGAAATATTTGATTTTATGTGAATTGTGAAAAGCATTTAATGTGAACAAATCTACTATTACCTGTCCAGCTTTTACTGGTATACGAATTTGTGTAGCTGTTTAGTTTTCTTTTACAACAAATAAAGCTATATAAATCTACTAAATTTATTACAATTATTTTATTGAACATGAATATGGTTTTGTGATTTACGTACTCTTGTTTCTAGGAGTACCTACTAAGTTTATATGTTTTGTGAAAATAATGTGCAAAATGCAGAACTTTATTTACTTAAGTATTCAATTTAATTCCTGGATAGTTTATATTTCTATCCTAATATTAATGCTGAAGAAAAACGTTACTGAATCTACTGTTTTTTTAATCGACTTCTGAACAAGAAGATTCTCAATTCGGTTATTTTATTTTTTTGTTACCTAAGTTCCCCGTCATTTATAAACCGATTTAGAATATTCTGTTTTTATTTAAACGGATATACTTTCAAATTGGTCCCATAGAGATTTTATCAAAATCGGTTCAGTAGATTGGTTTCAAAATTACTGGAATAAATATGTCATTCATGATAGCGAGGAATCTCGTTCACTGGCGACGAATTGGGTTTCTGGTTTTGCTGTGCAAAGTAATTAATATGTTAATTAGGCTGCGACCATATCTGTGATCGAAGTGAACATAAATTATAAACTTATTCATATTTTCCTTCAATGTAAAATCTTATCAAAAATATGATAAGTCCCTCACATTCTGAAACTAACACTCGGCTCACATACGCACAGACATTTAATTAGCATTTGCATTTCGTTATTATGCACTTTCGGCAATTTTATCGTCCATTAATCGTAATCGCGTGATCTGTGAATGGTACGTAAATTAAAACTGCACTGATAAAGTACGAGTGGAAACTTTTCATGACTAAGTGTCAGTTTTACGAAACATTACCTAGCAAAAAATGGCCGACGAACGGAAAATTTTAAACATTGCTTTAGGAAAGTTTTGTTATAAATTAGCGGAAGGGTTCCAAGGTATCTGCCTAGGGGATATTAAGTTGTAACCTCTGCCATAACAAGCAATACGACTTGGGTCTCCCCTACTTAGGTTTTGGGGTCCCATGTTGTACGCGTCCGTATGTGATAACCCTTTGAATCCACGTGTCCCCCGGGTGGTGCGAAAGGAGCAACCCAAAGTAGCAGTAGAACTTGTGCTAAGTTCGCCCGGAGTACTGCCACCACACCTGGTAATCTGCCGCCGAGCAGTGATGTACTCGTGTTGCTGTGTTCCGGTGGAAGGGAGTGGGTGCCGGTGAAATTCCAAGTGCATGAGACGTACAGACAAACATTTATGTGACGAACATTGTTGGTTCTGAGTCTGGGTGTTAATATTTATATGTATGTATTTCCAAAAAGTGTATACCAGTTGTCTGGTTCCCATGATACAAGCTATGCTTAGCTTACTTTGGGGCTAGATGATCCTGTGACATGTCCACCAATATTTATTTATTATTTATTTTATTGACTACAAGTAGAACTGAAACGGAAATATTACTTATTGTTTATACTAAAAAAACATATTGTAGGTACATGGTTTATTAATTGGGCTAAATAATATAGGTAGCACGGATGTATTCCTTCTTGTCTGACATACGAAAATGCCATGGTAATCTTTCTAATAACGAATAGAATCAACCTTTCCGATATTATTGAAACAGCATAACTCGATCACTAAAGATCTGTTACCTTATAAGGTTTCAATGTCCATGTGTCACATCGTAATTGAATTAAGGTGGGTAATTTTATGAATACTCATGACAATCTTTTTTTTCTGTATCTCGTTGCAAGCATGTGTATTATATCTATTACACAGGCCTGCTCTTGACAAGCGATAGTGAATAGGCTTTAATCTAACACGGGAGTCCAATCCGAATCCAATTAGAACTTGTGCTAAGTTCGCCCGGAGTACTGCCACCACACCTGGTAATCTGCCGCCAAGCAGTGATGCACTCGTGTTGCTGTGTTCCGGTGGAAGGGAGTGAGTGCCGGTGAAACTGCAGCCGCATGAGACGTAACATCCCCGTCTCGAGGTGATGGACGCAACGCAGTGCGACTTGAGTCATCTCATTTTTGCCATAATACAAGCTGTGCTTAGTTTGGGGCTAGATGGCGCTATGTGAATTGTCCACTAATATTACAATCTGAGGAAAATAAAAAGCGGCCGGTTTCTCACCGCCCGCTTCTGCGTAGCTGTCAGCCCTGTTTGTTCTGAGCCTTACCTAATTACACTTTACAGTCCAAGTTTATATAGGAGTACTTATCAATGACGTAAAGTACATTTGTCACGATCTAAAGTGGTCCTCAATTATTAGCACTCGGTGACGTCAGCTATCAGCAATGTATACACGCTCACACGCGCTTATCACCTTTGGCAAATGCATGTTTCTCAAATAAAATTACCTACATACTCAGGAGTACTTGCTAATTTTAAAGGACGGCTTTGACCTCGCTTGTACTATAAATTATTCTCTGCCTTGGCGTAGTGTATCTTGCAAGATTGAAATGGAAAAGTTTGATTGTTATGTTTAGAACAAAGTAACGGTATTTTGGCACATGAGACATATCACCTTCACGTCTTACGGCTACGGGCGCATAAGATGTGACTTGGGTCTTGTCTTACCTATGTGGGGGAAGACGAAATTCGTATTGCTTTTGTGGGCACATACATTTCACCATACGCAAGCACGAGCGAGCATAATAGCTACGGCCCGCGCGGTACTGCGGCTGGCACGCCGTAATGAGTAGAGGTTACCACTTAACACCAGGAGGCCGGGCCATCTGCTCGTACCGTAACTTAATCACAAATAAGTGGGTGATGGGACTGGAAGAAAACGACACTTATTTTAGGAAAATGCTTTTTTATTAAATTGCTTATCTTGTAAAACCGATTCAGTCGTACAAACAAAACTGGATATAACCGATGCGTGTTATCGAAACAACTCTATTACTTCTCTGAATTGCATTCAACAATGGAATTGGTCTTAGACGAAGAAAACATGTTTGAAAAACTAAACTATATACAATACCAAACTAATTATAATACTTTTTTTCTATTTGATACAGTTACGGAACGAGCCGACGGCCCACCTGGTGTTAAGTGGTAACCTCGGCCCGTAACAACCGATGCGACTTGGGTCCTCCCATACTAGGTGTGACAAGACCCAAGTCGCATCGTATGCGCCCGTAACTGTGAGACGTGAAGGTGGAATGTCTCATGTGCATGTAATTTCACCTGCAACCACACCCTTCAACCGGAACACAGTAACGCGAATGCGGTACTGCTTGGCGGCAGAAATGGGCATGGTGGCAGTACTTCCCCGGACGAACTTGGCGAGAGTTCTACCAAAATAAGGTATCATTCATATATACGTTGCAGCTACCTACTTAGGTACGTATAGACAGGTTTTCCTGTGTGATATAGCACCTCCCTGTTTACATAGTGATCAGGTTACTAACATATTTCTGCTGCGGTTCAGATGATTCCTCCGCATGATGCACACACGACATCTAAATGCGTTTACTTATACTGTCACGGATAAAGATACAGTACACGGGACAGTAAGTGGATTAGTTATTTACTGGTTTGTAGTCAGTAAAATGCATGACAGTCGCTTGCGCACAATACTGATATTGCGAATATCTTGTGTCCCAATATCCAACATGTCTGTAGTTGCTGTAAATGTGTTTTATTTCAAATTTTCCTTTTGTTTTTTACTGAATTATGTATATAGTATTTTGTAATATCGGGTTGAGTGATAATAATATTCAGTCTATTGAAATTTGCTTGAGTTGTATCATAATTCTACAATACTATACATACTTCTTTTGTATTTGGCTGCTTGCATTGCGTTCGCGTCACAGGCTCAAGTGCGCATTGTAAAGCTGTATGCTATAACACCCGTCAACGCAGGCCCCCTACTTAGGTATGAGAAGATCCAAGCGTAATTTAACCGGAGACACAAAGGTGGAATATCTCATAGCTTATCTATAAAGGTCTAGTAGTAATGATGGATAGCGACTTAGCTAGATGTTTTGAGTTTTAAGCTAAACCTAGCCAAAACAATTTACTAGCCTTTGAAATGATCACATTCCAACTGGCATGCTTCAACACTGGCTTCGTGTAACATAGCCTTACCACAGACAACCGCATTCATCCTTGACGGCTCAGATGCTCAGCAATGAACCAGTGATCTATTTATACGCATTTGTGATATCAACGTGATTGTTATATTTATACCGGATATGTGTATCATAAAGACAGGTATTATTTGTAGGAAACAATTCTTGTATCTGCATATTTACTACATAAGAACGTCTCACGCAAAAGTAAATATACATAAATAGATAATAATCGTGTGAACTATTCATAATAATATCCATATTCATATCCTTTATTAGTTACAGCCCTTTCAAAAAGGTTGAACTTTATAAGAAACATCTAATTGATTATTTGATTAAATAAATATATTATATTGGTGGTCATTTCAGACTTCCATCCATCCATTCATCCAACTAGCCCAAAACTAAGCAGAGCTTGTACCCATTAGTAAGCTCTGCTTACTACTTTAACAAGACAACTGATCACGTATATATTATTTGTCAGTAGGTACATAAGCATAATATAGTATATCTTAATACCCGGTGCAACATCAAACCATTTCAATTTTTGATTTTCCAAATGTGACTTCTCACTGCGAAGTATTTTTTTTATTTAAATAATACGTTTGAAGGGATTCTCTCCGGTCACAAGGTGACGATGCGGTCTAAGACGTTTGTATTCAACTTTTTTCCCAGAACTTCGTACAATATGATAATGAAAAAAAAATTACATGTTAGCAATATTAGAGTGCTTTTCCTATAAAAATGTTGGTGAGCAGTGGAAAACTACGTGATCTGACTGATGTTTTTTGTTTGTTTGTTTTCACGTCATGTTTATCACCATAGAAAGAGATATATCATTTCAGGACTATGTTTATCACAAACTCATGCGAGTTTTATGAAATAAACGGAATAACTAAGCCATTGAAAACATACACATACATGAAATCTGAAAACATTACATTCTTTTGGGCAGTCGTGTAAGTGTCCTATAATGATTACTATTTGATGATTATACAATTATTAATCTATGCTAAACAAACAAAATAAAATTGAATCGAAGTTAACAGTTAACCAGCATTGTTAATGTAATTAAATAGATAAGATTTTAATTAAGTTTTCCCCATGGCTAATATCTTACAACAAGGATAGGTGGAGCAACCATTAGATACTTAAGCTACCACGACGCGTGGATATCTGTCCCAATATATTCTTACCTAGCAGTTAAACTTAAGGTTTTTCAGTAACTGATTTAACCATTTGATGATTAGGTACCTACTTATTACCTATATACTTATTATCTTTTGATAGAAATTACAGGCACATGAGACATTCCACCTTCACGTCTCAGAGTTACGGGCGATTACGATGCGACTTGGGTCTTGTCGTACCTACTAGGCGAGGACCAAAGTTGCAACGGTTGTTATGGGCCGAGGTTACCACTTAACACCAGGTGGGCCTTTGGCTCGTACCTACAACAAACTTTACAGTCTTCTTTTCTTCTTCTTCTTTCTTACAGTATTTATCTCTGTGACAAGTATAATGAGCCAGGTATAACAAGGAAATATCTATACAAATTTGTTCAGGCAATTGTATTATTTTATCATACTAAATTACAAAAGTAGTGACGTCAATAGCCAATATAAATTATTGTTCATAATTCAGTTATTACTGGAAAATATTATTTTTATCAGAACCACTAATGATTATCTTTCAGAATTTATAATTTATTATTTGGTAGATTAAGTAGATTATCAACTATTGTCGAGTAGGTGCGTGTAGCTTAGTGGTAACTGTGTCGACTTTCTAAAGTCTGAAGTTATGATCAAGGTGGATTTAAACCAACCAATGAAGACACAACACAGCCTACTATACGCTCAGAGCATGTCTATCGTCGATTCTTTGATGCTGATTACTGAAGATTCGTTCTAAATTGTCAATACTGTTATTATTGGAAGCTCAGTTTACACTTTTACCATAAAATTCTATTAATCTTAGCCCTTTAATTTGGATTTTTTGCTATTATAGCATGGTTATAAACTTTAATAACGTTACCCTTACAATTTGTTGTAGTTTTTATTTCATACCTTTTTTTATAAATTTCATTAAAAGAAATTTTACAGTCAGGCAGACGGTTCTATTGTGAATGATTTATTGAGTGAAAGCGCTAGCCATATGTTATGGCTACTGTGACCACTTATATTTGTCATTTTTTTATAAGTATTAGTAATATTATAATTGAATTTAAAAAAATCTACTTATGTCTGGCCTTGTAACAACATCCACTATATAAGACATCTAAAAATTGAAAACTAACGCCTATTTATAACGCTAGAGCTACCCATTGTCTATGTTTGCATATTTACCGCTAGCCTTAATCCTTTCCATAATAATAAGTTACAGGAGTCACTATTAATATGACAGCCTAAATAGATTACCATTATCTTATCTTTGGATTACTTAGAATACGTGGAGTTCGTGGCTGTATCTGAATATAACTAATCTACCATTAATTTGAAAGAACATTCTAGAAGAATTTGGTTCTAATCAATTTTACGATAATAATATACATCAATTTGCATGAAATTCTTCAGATATATTTGCTGATACCGTACACGGGAACCGCATATCTTTCCGGGATAAAAAGCCTATGTGCTATTCAATACTATAGTCTATTTCTATGCCAAATTTCATCCAAATTCGTTCAGCCTTCTGGCGTGATTGAGTAAAATACATCCATCCATCCAAACTTTCGCATTTATAATAGAATTATGGCGGATCGTGCTCGCGAAAAGAAAGGAATCCCTCCATTAGGGGTTTCTTGTCTGTTCTTCCCCATGGAGGGTCGGATAGGGTTTGAACAGGCGTCAAACTTATCGATAAGTACGCGTGACCTTATGTTTTGAATATTGACGTTTCCAAGCCATTTCTTTATGAATTCTATGGAAATAAAGTTTTTGACTTTAACTTTGACTTTGACTTTGGATATACTAAGAAATTATAATTAAAAAAATAAGCTCTTACCCAAGAACCGTGTTTTATTCAAGGTTATTTTTATCTATCGTACTTTTTTTTGATTTTGTGTACTTTATGTTACTAGTGTATTACTTGATTTCAGTAAAGTGCCGTTTACAGGTTTATTAAACTTAACGGAAGAAAACGAGAACAAGACATAAGGGAATTCCAAATTCATCAAGCCGTAGGTAAAAAAAATAAAACTTTTGTTTATTAGTAATTAGTGAGTGAATGGATAATTTAAGTATTTTAAAGCAGCGCAATATTTTTGGTAAAATTTCTTGATTTTTTTAATAAATATTTATCTTCCTGAAACAATTTTATTATTATAAGTGACATTAATAATATAACATTTACCAATCCGCAAATAAGATCCAATGGAATAAAGTCAATTCACTCCCGCTTGTCAGTAGCAGAAATAAACTTCGAAGCATCATCAATTTCAGTCCTCCTACGACTTTTAAAACAACCCTATTCCTACCCTACCTTTTATCATAAAAATCGATAAGCCCCAGAGATTCGCACGGCGAATCCACTAAACCAGTTTAAAAGGTCGGGTTCCGCCCTCCCTGCCCTGTCCTAGGGCAACAATGACGTCACACGAGGCCAGCGACCTCCGATGCTTGGAAAATTATAGACACCGGATCGATGGAAAAGTAGGGCCGCTCCTTGCGAACAATGTTTTATGTTGATGGATAAACGAGAATTAACTGATATAGTTATATTACTGATATGTATATAATGATATGTATATATTAGTGATAGCTTATCAGTAAAATATGTGCGTAGAGTGTTTGGTGGAGACCGACTTTTTTGTGTTTAAGATTGACATACGAAGTCACAAAATTCAGCAGCAATAGTTACTGCATTACATTTTGCATTTATAATACTTATAAACCAAATTAAATTCTTTTATATATATAACACACAAATGACGTCACATAAAATTCGACTTCTATAGTGACTTTATTAGGAGGAATCAACCACATTTTTATTCCATGAAAATGTTTACTGTTTCGGAATTAAACAATCTATATGGGATATTACAAATAAAACTATTTCACTGTGTATTCACAACTTTATAAAGCCAACCAAGGATTTATACTAAAAAATATTGAAACGTATTCGTGACATTCGTATGAAAAGAATCGTTAAATCCTGACCATAGATAAAAAATAATCATCACGAAAATTGTCCCACTAATGTTAATCGCAAGTCATGTTATTTAAGAGACAAAGTCAAATAGACAAAGGTTTTGCCAGACATATAATAAGTTAACATGTTCAAATCTTTTTCAAAACTTAGAGTTTAATTGACTGGCCTCATAGCTCAGTTGGTTAGTATAGTAACCCTACCTTCTGCGCTGTAGGTCGTGGGTTCGATCCCCACTCAGGACAAACATTTATGTGACATTTCTAACATTGATGTTTGTTCTGTGTCTGGGTGTTAATATGTATTATATGTATGTATTTACAAAAGAAAAGTATTTAAGTATTATATCAGTTGTCTGGTTCCCATGATACAAGCTATGCTTAGCTTATTTTGGGGCTAGATGGCGCTGTGTGAAATGTCAAAAAAAAAAAATGAAAACTTTTTATTTTTACACCCGTACATCTGCTTAATTACTCGACAAATGTATTTTAGACATCCAACTCTGACCACATGAATATTCAAATATTTATTTATTTATATTGTGTATATTTGGATTAATAACAAACATTCCAAAAAACTTACCTAAATGATACTTAATAGAAACGTGCTGTAAATTATTGATAATTCTTATCATATCTGTGGTCTCTTCCCGATTATGAGTTAGCCAGTAGCGTTATCATGTACGAAGGCAATGTATGAGTTACCTCGAGGTTACATCCAAGGACTAATGGAATCAGGTCAGGTTAAATAATTCACGCGGGAGGTCACATGAAAATAACAAATAGGGAAAGAATATAATTGGGTAATTACGACCCTTGCTATGCCTTCTCACTCTAACAGTTGAGGACATCGATTTTGTCTCACTTTATACAAAATAGCGGGCCTTTTTCCAGTGACCTTTAAGTCGAGGTCGTATCAGAGGGCCTCCGATATAGGTCAGAGGTTTGGGATGGATAAACGTGAGAGGTCGCATGTTGACAAAAATGACTTCGGAAGTTAGCGTGGCTTGTAGTTCAGGCAACGAATGTTAGCAAATATACAGTTTTTGTCTGATATCATGACATGGAAAGTTTCATGACAAAAGTATATCAGGATCACCGTCAGAAAGCCGCCTTCCATTGCCCAACGAATATCCCAAACGAAACAATGGAATATTTGGTGTATATTCTGTGATCTAACAGAAAATACACTTTATTCCAGCAGTCACGCCAAGTTCACCCGGGGAAGTACTGCCACCATGCCCATTTCTGCCACCGAGCAGTAACACATTCACGTTACTGTGTTCCGGTTTGAAAGATGTGGTTGCCGGTGAAATTACAGGCACATGAGACATTCCACCTACACGCCTAAGAGTTACGGGCGCATACGATGAGACTTGGGTCTTGTCGTACCTAGTAGAGGAGGAGCCAAGTCGCATCGGTTGTGATGGGCAGAGGTTACCACTTAACATCAGTTGCTCCTTCGTATCACATTCAAGGACCTGCGAATGTAGGTCACAGGGCTGGAATGGTTACGTGGAAGGTCGCACGTAGACAAATATTGGGGTAGCTATTGCTGTCAGTAAACTGTATTAAGTAATTTTTCAAAAATAAGGCGGGAAATTGCGTCAATTGTGAATTTTCTACATAAATAAAAATCTATGTTTTTATGTTTGTTTCCTATGCGTTCCGAAACCATAGACTACTGTGATGAAACTTTGATAGAGTGTTCTGGGACGCCCTCGACGGTTCCTGGCCCAAAAATCTATATAAATGACTTGAAATTTAGAAAAAATAATTAATGTTTCTTTCGTTTTTAATGAATCTTTTATACTTGGCATTGCAACGCATGCCGGGTACAGCTAGTACGTCTTATAAACAGTGTCAAAGGGCCTAATTCCTGCATATCTACCACATTATTTCGTCATAAAACATCCGATGAATCGATTCAAACGTACGTAAATAATTAATCAAGGATTGATTAATCAGGCCACCGTGTGTCAAATGATAGTAAAGAAAGCAGGCCAAGGCTGATGATGTGTTGTGTAAAACTATATCGATATTGATCGATATATCTCAAATAAGATATAATGTTTCAATGTCCTTCAGACTAAGTGTAAACCACTGTAATAAGTAGTATATTATTAAATCTAGCTGCACCCCGCGGATTTACCCGCGGTGATAAAGTCATCCCACGGGAACAATGCACAAAGGAATACAAACTTAATAAAAACATTCCTCTGACTTTAACGAATATTTGATATAACTATCCGAAATGATCCAACCGTTCTCGAGTTTTGCGTTCAGTAATTTAGCCATTCATTTTTATTTATTTAGATGTAGGTATGTAGGCTTAAATATATCCATTTTTATACAGGTATATTTGTTTCTTATTGATAGTCTTCTTTATCTTAAAGTTGTCTGCAAGAAATGGCTATACGCAATAATATCGCTGATTGTAGATACGTTTTGATTCCGTATCTGTATTGGTGTTATGTAGAATAAAGAGGTTATTAATTTATCTATGATGGGGGCTACAAGTCAAAAATTAACAAGAAAAATTACGTTTGTCCTTAAAAACAATTTTAATTATGTGATTTTGCTTAATATAGATTTGTAGTTCAGACCCTGAATTTTCAAAAGGTTGTGAAGTCCGAGACTTTGAAAATGGAGTAAACATTATATTAATGGGAGATGAATTTGGAAAGCCCACGCGGTCAAAGCGCCGGCGCCGCTGGCGTTAGCTATTTGCATATATTTCGAAGTAGGAAATGTAAAATACATTCAAAACGTGTAGTAAATTTTGCAAAGTTATTTGCGTGTTTTCAGGGGCAAAGTATGCGCCCAATTTTATTTGATCTTTCATTTGTGGCAGCACCAGCCTCTTGTTTGATTATGTAAAGTTCAGATAATGCTGGCCTGGCATTATAAAGTAGGTGCTTTTACAATTTGGCACATGTACAAAATTAGCTAATGGCGATTCTATCTTTACACCAAACTACTTCCTAAATACAGAGTGTGCCGAGCTGAAGGCAAATCCGTGATGGATGATACATTATAGATGGTTGACCTGGTTTTTATGAGTCATTTTGAGGTATAAGCAGATTTCCAGTACAAAGACGCTCCAAATAAGTAGTAAATTCAATAAATATCAAGATTACACACCTCATTACCAATAAAATCGGTCGGTCGAAAAATCTTTAGTATCTATAAATAAGGGTAGGATCGATGACCTGAGCATCATCATTGCAATACCTACTCGCGTCAAAGCCCAAAGCCTCTCGAACCAGTGTGGTGAAAGGATTAAAGTGCGCCTCAAAGAGGCTCCTTTCATGAAGTTATACATCTGTTTTGAGAACGTATATTGCGCAGATGAATTTTCAACTGGAAAAGTTTTGGGACACGTCGGGACTTCAGTTGGCTACCTTCGGATTGAGATTCGTGGTCTGTACCACTGGGCCACCACGCTCTGAAACCATGCTAAGGACGGTTATAGGAGTGTTTAAGAGTAACCCTCAAGCCAAAGTCAAAACCAAACATTATTTAACTACAAATATTTACGAAACAAACCAGAGTTGTTTATCGCCAACCCATCTCAAACAAACGACCATTATGTAGTGTCGTCGGTGTAATGAGAAATTTTACCCCTAAATTTGTTTGGTTTCATACCAATGAGATCAGATACTAAGCTTAATGAAGACGAGATTAGAAACAAAGAAAAAAACATCAATTAAATTGGCAAGCAATTTACTACATCTTTTTAAATAGCCTAGCCTAGAGCCTAGCCTGTAAAAATGACGTCCTATAGGATACAAACAATTCATTTAACTCCATCACTAGGTATTAATTAAAACTGGATTTCTCCCGCGAGATCCGAACGAACAAAACAAGACGTCATGTCACAGCATCAAGGTCCAGCGTGTTAGGATCCCCAACATTTTATGAAAACTTTCAACCGCTAACAATTGAGCCGACAAAAAAGCTCTAAATCTGGTGAATCTTTGCGGGCCATTTCATCTCAAATAATATCGCTATTCATAGATTTTGCACGAGGTTTTCACCCAATGTAGTGATTCACGTGTTTTCACACGTTGTTTTGCTATAAATACACTCAGACATGTTTAAAAATATCAATGTTTAATTTAGTTTCGGTAGATACTTTCTCTGTATACCTTCTCTCTTACTCTATTCTATTTACTCTTTATACCTCAATATGAATGAATGAAAATTATTTATTGTACACCAGTAAAATACAAACGTTAAAACTAATTGCGATACACGTACAATGGGCGGTCTTATCGCTAAGAAGGGATCTCTTTCAGACAACTTTTGGATGGAAAGGATTTACAAATTGTGGAACGTTGGACAACATAAAAGTGAAATAGTGCAAAGGAAGAAATAATAATACTCTAATACATACAAAAAAAACTACTAGTACATATCTATACAAATAAATAGGAGTGTCTGTTTGTAATATTAAAATAACCGCTTTTTACTAAGTGCATATGAATGCATACACGGTAGGTACATATACCAAAACAATTATTTTTAAAAAAAATTGTCTGGCTGTCTGTTTGTTCCGGCTAATCTCTGAAATGGCTGGACCGATTTTGACGGGACTTTCACTGGCAGATAGGTGATGTAACAAGGAGTAACTTAGGCTACTTTTACGAGGGGTAAAATAGGGGTGCGTGATAAAACCGAATTCCACGCGGACGAAGTCGCGGGCAGCAGCTAGTACTCAATATACTCGTTAGTCAATTATAGTCAAACGATCCAAGTTTTAAAAGACGTCATATCACTTATCCCGACAACTGATACACGTCGGAATTACGTCAGAACAAGTTTAATAGTGCAAATTGTGCACAATTGATTGAGTGCTCGATATAATTTACTAGCTGCGCCCCGCTCTGGTAATCCCACGGGAACACTGCACTTTTCCGGGATCAAAGTAGCCTATGTGTTAATCCAGGATATAAGCTATCTTGGTACCAAATTTCATCCAATTCCATTCAGCCGTTGCAGCGTGAAAGAGTAACAAACATCCATACAATTTTTCACGTTTATAATAGTAGGATCAACCAAGTGCAAAGTGCCTGCATCATTTGAATCATATGCATTTTGTACTGAGATTCACTTTGGTATATTGTTCTGAGAAATACTAACTTAAAAAAGTATAAATAATAGATTCGCAGACTATTTGTGCCGGTAGTTGTGAGCAGTTAATGCATTAGTACTTTTAATTTAAATAATTTTATTTTGAATTTAAATTTAATAACTAATAAAATAAAAAATTACCTTGTCAGGTAATTCTTAATTTTTTTATTTTTTTTCATTATTATTTGATAATTAATTTAATTTTTATTATATACCTATATTTTTTGTGTACAATAAAGAATAAAGAAATAAATAAATATTAGTTCTTGGTTCGTTATTATAAATGGGTTTCTATAATTACAATTAGGTAAAATAAAATAATACTAGAAACCTAGAATATGACGAAAACTGTTTTTTTATTGAATATCCAGTCAGGCTGTATTTTTCATAAATAGAGATATGGGGCCTTTGTGATCTAATTTTATTCTCCAGCGTTATTTGGTCACAAATCGACTGAGTCATGGACATCCAATTGAATTCTGTTACCTCCTTCCGCGTAGAAAACTCTGCCTTACCTTAAAAGGAATCATTTAGAGTTCTTTTTATACAAACCAATGAACAAATATTGAACTAATACAGAACCTCAGTCAATTTCCATAACGACCCGTCGTAACTTGTTTCAAAACGGCAATATCTAACGCGAAGAAGTGTTGATGCAATTCAAAACTTATAGCACAGTCATAAGGTTGAATTTTGGTCAAAACTAGTATCGCAGGTGGGTTAAGTGAGGCAAAGTCGTTCGACCTTGCTTACCACGTGCTGACTTCGTGTCGGCTACCTCGTTTCGTACGGAATTGTATTTAGCGATGCGGTTTTCAGGTGTACTTTTGAAGCGACGAATGCTCGGTGGCTTTTGGTTTTCCTTACGATCAGGTCGTGGGTTCGACTGCTGCTGTGAGCGAAAGCTTCTGGTGCAGGAAAACAACGCCATCGAAACAACCCCTTTTTGACGCAGTAAATTTATATTTTTGGTAGTTTGGGGATATGTAGAAAATTACTTATATTTGGGCTTGTTTGATTTTGTAAAAATTTCAATATCTCACGAGTCCATTGTCGTAAATATTGTGTCTGTGTCAAAAAATTGTTTTTCTTTCTTGTCGTTAGGAAACCATAGCGTGGCAAATGCCCGGCTAGCTACCATCCACAAGTTGAAAGTCTGCCATCAAGCAACTAACGGTGCCCTACATAGGTGTCACCCCGAGACGGGGATGTTACGTCTCATGCGCCTGCAATTTCACCGGCACCCACTCCCTTTCACCGGAACACAGCAACACGAGTGCATCACTGCTTGGCGGCAGATTACCAGGTGTGGTGGCAGTACTCCGGGCGAACTTAGCACAAGTTCTACTGCTACTTTGGGTTGCTCTTTTCGCACTACCATTTTATAGTTTCGTCTCCACACCGCGAGACATCTAACCCTTATATGGGTGTGTAATAACACCAACGCAGCTCGTGAGGTTACCCTCTAACCCTCAGGCTACTGAAGCGGACGTTAGAAAGCAGCTATTTGCGAGTTACTGGGTCGATGAACTGCGCGACCGTTTCGCGGAGTCGCTATCTGCGGAATTTGCCGAACAACCGTCTTGAAATATTAAAGCTGAAGTTTGAAGTATCCAAGTTTCTTTAATTTTTCGTTTCTGTTTATTGTTTTATTTATATATATATATTATGTTTATTGTTTATATAAATAAACTTATATCTACTGTAATGTAATTCGAAATTAATTTTGACAACATTTAAATAAATGATTTGGTATATGGCAAGTATACATAGGTACACATTTTTCCAGTTATTTTTTTTTATATTATTTTTTATTTATTTTTATTTGCATTCCTACATTGTGTCATAATTCTAAAGCCAATATGAATGTAACTAAATAATTATCTCAGAGTTACGGGCGTATTCGATGCGACTTGGCTCTTGTCGTACCTAGTAGGGGAGGACCCAAGTCGCATCGGTTGTTATGGTTCGAGGTTAGGACACACCAGGTAGACTGTCGGTTTGCCTCGGTCTGTTATCAGCACTGCTCTCCGATCCAGTCAGTACACAAATATGTGAAGAGACTTGACGAAAAAGGTAAAGTCAAAAACTTTATTTCCATAGAATTCAAAAAGAAATGGTCATGCGTACTTATCGTTAAGTTTGCCGCCTGTTCAAACCCCTCTATGGAAAGAACAGTCAAGAAACCCCTAATGCATTAGTTATCCACAAAGAATATATCGATGAGTGTATCTGATATTTAATGGTAATTCTTCATTATTCATAGGAATGTAAAATGTATTGTGAATAATGACGGAAGTATCTACCTGACCTATCTTACTTACGATATGTAAATGCTATTTATAGTCTTGCAGTAGAACTGTGGCAAATACACTCATTACATTGAAATTTTCCTTGTTCAGAATAACTTTATGAATACGCTTAAATAACTACACTGAGATCGCGGCCCCGTGGTCACTGGTTCAAATCCCGACGTGCATCATTAAGTTTTTTCACATTGATTTGAGCAATACCACATTCAATTGGTAAATGTAAGGAAACCGACATGTCCTAGAACCCAAATTTCGAAGCCATGTGTCGAGTGCGCGAAAGGAGCCTCTTTTAGGCGCACTTATAAATCCTTTCACCAGTTAGATAGAACTCGACTAGATTAATATTTACATGACAAAGGTCATTTGCCAAAATTCAAAGATCATACATTGGTATTGATGGCATAGTGGTCCAAATGACCGGTTGAGACGAAAAGGTCGAAGATTCGACTTAGTTATTCGTGGCATAACTTAGTTACTTACTTATTAGTTGTTATTACAAAGTGATTGTAGAGATCATGCAAAAAAAATCGGCCTAAATTTATTTTTTACGATCATTTCATGCATGTAGATAAATGATTCTTAGTAGTAGAACTTAAGCCAAGTTCGTCCGGGGGAGTGCTGCCACCATGCCACAGTTCTGCCGGCAAGCACGAGTTACGGGCGCATACAATTCGACTTGGATCTTCTCTTACTTGAGTAGGGGAGGATCCAATTCGTATTGCTTCTTATGGGTAGGGGTTGCCACTTAACATCAGGTGGGTCATATGCTAGTTCCAATACTTTATTACATAAATATATCTTAATAATCATAGATTTTAACCTTAAACTGTTTACCACTGTTTACTGGTTAAGGAGGCGGGCGCTGACTCTGCTACACAGTTAAATCTAACTTTTGCACTATAATTGTTCTTTATCGTTAATGTATCATTCTTTCGTTCCAAATAAACTACCTAATTTATTTGTATATATAAAAAAATGCATAGTTCTGTCCATTGCAACATGAAATGCATATCATTTTATCGATAAACAGAGGAATTTCTATCGATAGTTTCGAATCATTCGAATAGACATGTTTTATGTGTAATGATGCAAGCGCGTCGCAAGACGACAGCCGACGACGACCGCACCGCGGCCGCGGCCGAGGGGGCTCCGCCGCCGCGCCCCTAGAGCTGCGCTTCTTCGAGGTCACGCACAATCGATATCGATTATTTATTGCACACAATTGCTGTCGGTTCGTATAATAATCTGTCTTCATAAACCTATAGGCCGCCGTAAGCAAATTTGATGGAGGACAAAATTTAGAAAATTAACTGTTAAGGTTTGACAAACTTTTTTTTTATATTAATACAAAAGACGAGCTAATGGGACATGTGATGAAAATAAGTCACCGTCGGCCATCGACATCTGCAATACCAGATGTAAAGTTCTAGTTGCCGCCGCTCAAAATGCGCGGGTATCTTATGCTGATCGCATTTCTAAAGTTATTCTCCAAATTTAGTTTTACACTTATTACTAACTATCCCTTATTAACTTATGCTGTATTTTTTATATTGACGCTACGCTGGTCATACCAGTGAGTACTGGTACTATAACGATATCGGACACTAAGCAGTAAGGCTTTCTGGTTAATATTACAGACGTAATAGTAGGTACTAATAAATTTTATTTTTTTTACTTATCGTATGTCAAGACGCATACAGTAATAAGCTGTTTTTTTTTTTTGTTTTTTGTTGCTCGTTTGTCTTTTGCTCAGACACTTCAATTTTATTTATTTGTTATGAGTAGATAAAGTTAATATTAAAATTTTTCAGTCCTAGAAATACTTTAAAAACTATTTAAAAACTATGTAATTATTTTCTATAAAAATTACTGCAAAATAGTGATAATATTTTTCATCGACATCAATCTATTCACATCACTTTAAATCCTACACGTTCAAGTTTCAATTGTCTGCAGTGGAAATTTCCACGATAAAACATGCAACCTTCGAACGCTCTGCTCACACGTACCACTTAACGTATCTGCCTCTCACTTGCACGAAATTATCGCAGCCGCCCCGACCCAACCGGTTCGGCCTGCTCTAACCAATGTGCTTACCCATACCTCCGTCTCGTTCGCTTCACGCAACTTATCGTTCTATTTTACGGATAGCTCAGCGCTGTGTATACTTCTCGGTCGGCGGCCAAATGAATTTCGTTACCTGTCTTCCTCTAGAGCTTGAATGAAGCAAAATTTGTTATCTTGGTGCAGAGCTACAGCTTCAAACTTACAAGATACGATACTACAGCCACGTGCTGGGAGAGGTTAACGACTGATATCGTCCACAGATAACATTGAAAATAAATAAACAGTCGTTTAATGTCGTGATTAAAATGTTAAAAAATGGTATTGCCAGTAACTACTACTAAACATTAAATACTCCTTAGTGTTTTATGAAGTAGGAAAGAGGTGTTCCAATTACAAATTTCTACCGTGATGCTCCATCTTCGCGTCTCGTGGTGACGAGTGCTCGTATCACGTGACTTAGTTAACAGAATGTTCTCGACTGCTGAAGCCAGTAAGCTGCTTACTCCCGCCTACCTAAGTCACTGTTATAAATATTAACCTCGAAACTGATGAGTTACTGATAAGTAACCAGTTATTTTGTAAGCAAATAAACTTTTGACAACAGCCAAAGAATAGAACCATTCTGAATTTAGCTGCTTATTACTTAGGACTTTGACATCATTACTTCAGTAAAATTTGATATAATTGTAATAAGGGAAACAAACACACGTGCATTGAAGTCTATAAATAGGGCATTATTGATTAATTAAACTTTATCAGAAACGACAATTTAAGTCTAAAAATAGGGGAACAATTTCACTTTATATTATTATGTAGATGCAGTGTTAATTTTTGGCTATCTGTTAGAGACAACCTTGTGAACGCTTAGGCCCAACGCCTTATATTTATTGTACTTATTTATTTTCGTCCCGTTTGTCGCGAAATATTGGCCAAAATACTCGTGACATTGGTAGCGTCACAGGCGTCGACGAGACGAGCTGTTTTAAAATTGTTTGCTCCGGAATTCAACGTCGGAATGGTTACGTGTCCACACTTCCGAACGATACGATGGATTACCTACTTGTCTTCTGAAATGGTATCACCGGGATTTTTGCGTCTTACTAATCACGGAGATTTCGTGAGCTCTTTATAAAACTGTTTACTTTCGAAAGATTAGTACACACGTTCGGGATGTTATACTTATTAGTACTTAAATAATGGACATGTATTAAAGTTAAATTGAAACAATTGTACATGTAGGTACCATAACTTTATCAGCCTTAAAAAACAAGTTTCGTGTGTGACTGGTGACGGACTAGGATAGGGAATTTTTAAACAGTTTTTAACAGTAATCATCGTCATTGTCAGTTTTTACCATAAATTGAATTTATAATGAATTTATCAATAAATGTACCTATAAAAGATAAATGTAACCAGAATTACCTAATGGAAAAGTTTAACGTTATCTAGTTACTTTTTTGTAAGTGTGATATATTTTCGATGAAAATGTCCAATAGTTATTTTATATCGAATAAGACAATATATTACCGTTGTTCAATGGACAAGTCTGAATAATTCACGTCATGACGCCAATATTCGGTAACTTGGCAGCTCGCTGTGTTTACTAGCCCGCCCGTGAATCTTCAGAGTTCATTGCTAGATATCCGGACCTTTTTTCTATAATAGACTTGTAAACAAACTTGTTGAATAACGGTTTGAAATTACTTGAAAACATTACACCCCTTCCTTGGGTTAATCGATGAGAACCACGGAATCTAGTTCCTATCTCCTTATTGAACCCTAAAATTAATTGCAAAAGTCTAGAGAAAATATCGGAAAAATTCAAATCGATGTAGAATTTACAGGTGTGAAATGAATTGATGGAAGCTAGTAAATACATAATTGAAAACAAAATATCATTAATAAAATAATAGGAGAAATAATGATATATAATGCTAAGTAATATTATTTTTGTATGAAGCAGTCGTCTCATAACTACTTGAGAAATCAGCGAGGCGTGAAGTTTTCATGTTATATTCTAGCAGCGTCTTTGTGTAGATGGGCATTGTGTAAAAGTCACATCGAAATTGACTGTATAGGTAATTTAGTTGGAAGGTAATCTGGTGTTTTAACGTTTTTTCTTATCAGATACGAAGTATAAAAAAATGTTAAGGTAGGTACCTACTCACGTCTCTATATTAACGACGCCATAATCTATATCAGCACTGCCAAGAATTTTGTACTACATTTGACAAACCGAGTTATTATGCCATGAATGTTCGTTCGTACAAACATTGCTAACGCCAACGTATTTTTAGCATTATTCATAATACTGACATCTAATGCCATCTCTTGTTGCGTGGCGAGAACTCGTACCATGTGCCCTGGTAGTATTGTTCAGCTACACGACGCTAGATGGCAGCTGATTATTGCATTAGCCCTCTGTACTAAACTTACAGAAACTTTTTTTGTAAAATATTTGCTCTGGAGCTTTTTACTGCCATGTTTTAAAGACTAACATCAGATGGCGCTTTTTAATATTTAATCATCACTTGTCACCAAATAATGTTTGGTACAAAATTCTTAAAAATTGACCAAAAATACTTTTGCCTTCTGATTAATAATCATTAAAGAATTGTATTACAAACTAGCTGTTGCCCGCGACTTCGTCCGCGTGGAATTCGGTTTTATCACGCACCCCTATTTTACCCTTCGGAAAAGTAGCCTGTTTATTTATTTGAATAGATAAAAATGGAGTGTCTGTTTGTAATATTAAAATAACCGCTTTTTACTATATGGATATGGATATACGGATGTATACACGTATATGGATGTATACACGGTACATATACCAAAACAACATTTTTTATAATTTTTGTCTGTCTGTCTGTCTGTTTGTTCCGGCTAATCTCTGAAATGGTTGGACCGATTTTGACGGGACTTTCACTGGCAGATAGCTGATGTAACAAGGAGTAACTTAGGCTACTTTTCTTTAGGGTAAAATAGGGGTGTGTGATAAAACCGAATTCCACGCGGACGAAGTCCCGGCAACAGCTAGTTAATAAATAAATTTAGGTTGACATTTCACACTGCCATTTAGCCCCAAACAAAACATAGCTTGTACTTATGGGAACTAGATAATCGATGGAATACCTACTCATCTATAAGCAATATTTTACATTCGAATCCATACAATACAATATTAACACCCAGACAAATAACATACATCTATGTACATCACACAAATGCTTGTCCTGGGTGAGAATCCAAACCCACGACCTATAGCGCGGAAGGCAGAGTTACTACCATTTGAGCTGTGAGTCTAACCCAGATAGTGTCAGAAGTCATTACCGGACTGTGGGAATTAGCTGATCACCCCACGCATTCGGTATCAATTACAGCTTCGGCTAGTTAGTGATTTCCCTAGACGACGATTAGGTGCCCATCAATCGCATCAACACGCGACCTGTCGCCGGGAAATAAAGAAACACAAATTTAACCTAAGGTGTTCATTCAAATGTAAATTAAACCCGCTACTTACATATGCGATTGGGACGAAAAAATGTTAGTATCAAATTGCGCATTTGATAATACCTACCTACAATGGCCTCACAAGACTGTTAGTAGACTTAACGTAATGCGGTGCAGGACGCGGGCTCTATTTCCACCCAGGACAAATAATAGAAGTTGAAAAAAAAAAGTATGACATTGTGTACAGTAATAGATACTTTGAATTGACATAAAACCTTCATGGTGTGAGATTTTCGTTTGAAACTTTTTTCACATGAGGTTACCACCTATGAGGTTCTTCTTTTAAAAAATGTGCAACATTCTATTTTCGACTATCAATTTCTTTTTTATTCAGCTTAGACGTCAAGATGGATACTTCGAAAGTCATTTCTGAATACGAGTTCCGAGGCGGAACTAACGCGGCAGAAACGGCTCGCAATATCAAGCTGAGTTTGGAGGCGTTTATTTAAATAATAAATAAACAACATCAAAAATCTAAGTTTTATTTATACTAAATAAAATTCTAAGTAAAGTTTTAATTTAGGACTGTGTCAATGATTATAAAATAGTAAATAGATTATGCAATAAATAGTTCACTCAATAGAATTTTTATCGAATCAGCCTAATAAGCAACCTTGGATTAAGAGTATTCTCAAGCAAAACTTATTCTGTTTTTGTCTTCGGCGTTAAAGAAATATGGTGCCGACGGACTTGTCATTTTAAGACCATTTTAATGATGTGGTCTGTCTCATAAACAAATATATTTAGTAATTTAGAGTAACTATTATTATGTATTCTATTATACTGTATTTAAACAAAGATTACTTAAATCGCCAATTTCCAATAAAGTTAGGTTTTAGCGAATTCGCACTTTTCACTTACTTTCTCTACGACTATTCACTTTCGAGAAAACAAAAGTCTTATCATGTTAAAATATGTGCCTATTTATATCTAAGTTAACGAAATACACATAATCTACATTAATACTCACGATTAAGAAGGAAATTGAACACCTGAGTTGGCGTCATCGTAATATCGCTTATCTGAAACACTCAGAGAATTATTAAGTACCTACCTAATAACATTTATTTGGTAGTTTTGTATTTTGTAACAACTAGCGACGCGTCCCGGCATGACACGGGTGCAAACTACTAATAAAGAAAATGAGGAGCTTAGCAAGTAAGTATAAAGTAAAAGTTTTTTGAAAAACAATACACCGTAGAAGAACAGCCATTCTATAAAAAAATAATTGCAAATTATATACAGTGCAGTATCATTTTGTGTTGTTGTACAACGTGCAGTTTTAATTTTGTTTTGTTTGTCTGTTGGATTGTAATATAATATTATAATATTTGTTTCGAATTAATAATAATAATATACTTTCCTAGTTTATCGCTCTTTCTGTCAGTGAAAGCCGTATCAAAATCCGTTGCTTGGTTTAGAATAAGTAAGCAGAGAAACATACGGGGGCAGATAGCGACTTCGTTTTAAGAGATGAGATATGACAGAAGCGGGCAAAACACTAAATTTACTTAAGATGTTCTAAAATAAGCCTGTGGTCTGTCAGTCTTTCTTCATTCACTAGGGACACACTAGGGACTAGGGACTCGAACCCACCACGATCAGAGCAAAAGTCAGAGTTGGTACAAACTGAGCTGTGACGCATTGTGATGTTGACGTTCCTTTGTTTGCATTACAAGCATAGCTGCCGTGAATATAATCAATACGAGAAATCGTAGCATTTCCTGATAATTTTTATTCCTACATCCTAAAACACGTTTTGCACCCGCAGATTATTGGCTTATAATAAATGTATGGAGGGCGGGCGGCAGCTGCGCCCGGGCCGCGGTCCCGGGGGAGTCCAGCGTTGAGGAGCGTGTTTGGAGGCGGATCGTGGATATAAAGAAATGTGTTTAAACGACACATTTTTATACTTTCTTAACCTTCTTTATGACCTGAAGGATTCTTTGGCAAATATATTACTACTAATTACTTAATTCTGTGACTGCAAATAGAAAAAGGAATAAAAAATTGTCAGCACTAAGGGATGATAATATTATAAAATGATTGGCCTACCAGCTCAGTTGGTAGTAACTCAACCCTCTGCGCATCGTGGGTTGCACGGTCGTGGGTTCGACTCCGACAAAGAAACATTCAAACATTTGTGTGACCAACATAGAAGTTTGTTCTGTATCTAGATGTTAATATGTATTTATATGGATGTATTTACAAAAAAGTTACGCTAGGCTAGATGGCGTTGTGTGAAATGTCAAAAAATGTAGCTTCCTATTGGTGTAAGAATTTTCAAAATTTGATCAGTAGTTTCGGAGAACAACTCCTATATCCAAACTTAAAGACTGGAAATTCTTGGGGCCCCCACCACCCAGCCGCCTTGGAATTCACCCATTAATGACAACTTGCAAAAATCAGAAACCAACAGCTATAAACTTGTACCGCTTACGAAGCCCTTAAAGACCCTTAAAAAAACCCCTGAGTCGACCTTTGTAGAAGTTTAGCCCGTGACCCCTTCATTATTTGGTTGCCCAAACGACAACACCATTGCATCCTATCGCAGAGTATATCACAACCACCAAGTTCATTGTGTTTTATTACATTTTACAATCAACAATATATAATTATCTCACACCTGCGTTAATTTCCGATAGCTTATCGAATTGACTATGTAGATTAAGTTGGTCGCTTATCCAATACTGTCACTTGCGCAGCACAGCCTTGCGCGTAACGTAGCTTCGTGCTTTTTTAAATAATGCTGTGAAAGTATAAGGTGAAGTGAGTCATGATGCAGTTTACCGTGGCCCTTGTTTTCTTCAACCTGGTGTTCAGTGTTCAGGCGAGGTGCAAAATGCGCTCCGATTGTGCTGTGGTCGCGGGATTCGAGAAACCCTGCCCCGTAGACATTGAAGCCGTACCCGTCTCAAACGGCCTGTCACCGGAAGACGCCAAGGTATTCGTTGACACCCTAGCTCTAAGATGCCCGAACCTCGTCTTGGACGACGACGGCAACCTGAAGCCGTACGATCAAATTGTGACCTGCTGTGACTCCGAACTAATCAAAAGATTGGCCGAAAGCTTATTGTTGGCCGAGTCGGTCCTAGGACGCTGCCCGAGCTGCTACAGAAATTTCGTGAGACAAATCTGTGAAATGAACTGCTCTCCGGAACAATCAAGATTTATCGACGTCTACACGGAAACAACAGCGGATGGTACAGAGTACGTAAACGAGATAGACTACAGACTCAGTTTGGACTTTATGTTAGGCGCCTTTGAATCCTGCTCTGGTGTTCTAGTCCCTCAAACCGGTCTGCCTGCCGTCAACATGATGTGTGGTAATGCCGCAGAGTGTGACGCGTTCGCTTGGTTCGCATTCACCGGAGACACTTCGCAGAATCCATTGGTTCCCGTGCAAGTTAACTTCTTGCCGTGGACTACGGCCGATGACTCCATGAGTGTACGAGCAGTACCGTGTAATGAGACCATAGAAGGCGAACTACCTTGCAGTTGTGTGGACTGCTTAGCAGTGTGTCCTGTGGGCAGCGAACCTCACGTGCCGCCCTTGTGCACTGTTCTCGGCGTTAACTGTGTAGCTTTCTCAGTAGCTATAGTATTCTTTGTAATAACTGTCACGATATTCTGTATATTAACGTTGTTTGACTATAGAAAAATTCGTGGTATGAAAAATAATTTAGACAGTAAACCGCCCGCCTCTACACCTCGAAATCTAAATAAACTACTGTTAATTTTACAAATTTTTTTTGCTAAAATCGGGGTGTTTTCTGCGAGACATCCAACAATTGTAATAATGCTGACATCGTGGATTTCTTTATTTATGCTTTACGGTGCTTTACAAATTAACTTAACATCGAGTCCGATTGAACTTTGGTCGTCGCCGGAGGCTAAAGGTCGCCAAGAGTTGAATTATTTCAACTCACGGTTTGGGCCGTTTTATCGTGCTGCTCAAATCTTTCTCACTATCGAATTAGAACCATTTGAAGTAAATAATGTCAATTATGGTCCGGCTTATAGAGTCGAAGCTCTCAGAGAGCTTGTAAAACTAGAAGATGCTGTCATTGATATTGGTAGGTCCAACGGAGGTGTTGTTTTAGAAGATATCTGCTATGCACCGACTACTCTTCCTGGTGTTGCTCCGGATTTCAATGACTGTGTGCTTATGTCAGCTTCGGTTTACCTCGGCGTTCAAAGAAATAATATAAACAACGACACATACCTCAACACGATCCAAAATTGCCTAAACAATCACTATGGTTTCGATTGTCTAGCATCGTGGGGAGGTGGTTCAGAGCCTGAGATAACATTCGGTGGCTATGATGACGACATTTTGACCGCCAGTACATTGTTGATAAATTTCCCTATTTCAAATCATCTTCGAGAAGAAGATCTCAAGCCGGTGTTGGAATGGGAAGCTGCGTTTCTCGATTTAATGGCTGATTACAGAGAAAATTGGAAATCCGATTTTGTAACAGTTGCTTACGGAGCGGAAAGATCGATTGAAGATGAAGTTAAGCGAATTTCAGTTGCAGAAGCTGGAACCATAGCCATTAGCTACGCTCTTATGTTCATTTACGTAGCTGTCGCTTTAGGCAACATAAGAAGTTGGAAAACTTGGCTAATCGACAGTAAAGTTATGGTAGCAATTGGCAGCATTATAATCGTTATAGATGCAATAGTCTGCGCTCTTGGTGTCATGAGTTACTTAGGAACCACAGTTACATTATTTGCTATAAACGTTCTTCCTTTTTTTGCCCTATCGGTCGGTATCGACAACGTTTTCTTGATGGTGAATACTATGCAAGATATTCAAAGAAATCTTAAAAAATTCGACGATTACAATGAAAATTTCAGTTATAGCAAGAAGCGAGATTTCGTTTTTGAAAAGATGATGGTAAAAGTAGGTCCCTCTATGTTTGTAGCATCGGTTACGCAAATCACTTGTTTTGCTCTCGGTGGCTTAACAAAGTTCCCTGCTGTGGTTACTTTCGCTGTCAGCGCAGCCATCGCCTTAACATTTCTTTTTATTTTCCAGATAACTACTGTAGTTGCTTTACTATCTATTGATTATAACCGTGCGTCCCAAAATAGGCTTGATATACTGTGTTGTATCCAAAAGAAAGTGCTAAATGATGATAATCCTTTGAATTCAGAGTCCCCTTACAAAAGTGTCTCTCAGAGATTATTGGAGCCTTATTCGAAGTTCATCGTAGATTGGCGAGTCAAAATATGCGTGGCCATTATCTTTATGGCCATGGCGACCGCAAGTGTTATTATGATCCCAAGTTTAGAAATAGGTTTGGACCAAGAAATGGCTATGGCACCTGATTCGTACGTATATAGCTATCTCCAGGCAGTGGGTAATTACATGAAATTGGGTCCTCCAGTCTACTTTGTTCTCAAAAGTGGTTTGAATTTCAGTGACGTCGATCATCAAAACGCAATATGTGGAGGGCAGTTGTGCCACAGTGACTCCTTGACCACACAAATTTTCTTAGCTTCTCTCCATAGCGACGTGACGTATATCGCGAGGAGTTCTAATTCTTGGTTGGATGATTATATCGACTGGACAAGTTTAGAGAACGTTTGTTGCAAATACAACACCACTGATAATGGGTTTTGTCAGAGTATGGATAACTCTCCCGAGTGCAGCTTCTGCTCGATTGAAAGGAGCGAGTGGTCCAATGGTCTCCGGCCTCATCCTGAAGCTTTCGAACAGTACATTCCTTTCTTCGTCCGCGATGCACCTACCCAGCTTTGCAGTAAAGGAGGGCTGGCTAGTTACAGCGGCGCTGTGAACTACAACCTCGACTCCGAGGGGAGAGCCATAGTTAAAGACACCAACTTCATGGCTTATCATACCTCTTTGTCAACTTCTTACGATTATATAGAGGCTGTAAGATACGGTTACGAGATCAGTGAAAATATCACAAGAGCAATTAAGAAAAACACCGGACTCGACGTAGAAGTATTCCCTTATTCTGTATTTTACGTATTTTATGAACAATATTTGACCATGTGGGGTGATACATTCTTGACTATCCTCTACTGCGTGACAGGGGCGATATTCTTCAATCTGATAGCTTCAGGCTTCAGTTTCACAACGACTTTCACAGTAATGTTTACGGCTGTATTAGTTGTTGTTGATATGATGGGTGTCATGTATATGTGGAGTATACCTCTCAACGCCGTTTCTAATATGAATTTAATCGTGTCAATCGGTATAGCCGTGGAATTCTGTAGTCATATCGCGTACGCTTTTAATGTAAGCAATAGTCCTCCGAGGGAACGGGTAGAAGATGCTTTGCAATCTGTAGGATCGACTATCATTACTGGCATTACTTTTACGAACATTCCAATTATAGTTCTGGCGTTTTCTTACACTGAAGTCATTGAAGTGTTCTACTTTAGAATGTTCTTCAGTTTGGTTATTTTAAGTTTCTTACACGGAATGATATTCTTTCCAGTATTGTTAAGCTATGTGAGTAATTTGAGGTCAAAATGAACTGTCATTGATTATGTAACTACCATTTTGATTTATGTACCAAGTCACGGAAAATAAACTAGTATAGAGGCAAGTAAATTAATTTATTTGTACAATTATTAAGGTAACAACATATTATAAGACTAGAGAAATAAGTTGTAAATACTGCTTGATAATAAAGAAATTTATCTTACGTTTGTCTCATTTTTAATAACATATTTACACAGAGATAAATTAAAGGAAGACATTAAATGACTAGCATGCAAGTTAAACAATACATGGTTGAAATAATATTTAGCCAATCAAATATTATTTTAATGTAAATTCCATTTGAAGTACTTGATTTTTTTTATCAATGATTTCGACATGCCACCTCTATCCTTTAAACCATATCTTATCTTACAACTTGGTTGTGTGATTAATTTGATATTGGGCAATATATCACAGGAACTAGAAAGAAAGCAAAGATGTGAATAAAAAAAATAAAAACTTGAGAGGTGTCAAGGGACACCCGGATGGAACGAAGTTCCTTTCGATTCATTAGTGAAGGAATTATAATAAAATTTTATTTTTTTCAAGTTATAATATTTTTTTTTTTATTATTAACAAATATAATGTAATATAAACTTAATCAGTAGGCTCAATTTTCGTAATAATTGGCTTGTGGTAACTGAAGTAGGAAACAAGGAAAAAAGTGTCGTGACAACTTTTCGTAAGAATTTTTTCCGTCTAGCTCCCTTTCACAACGCGCGATAAGGAACTTCGTTCCAAAAAAAATTAAGCTGAAGTTGTGTTGCTTAGCAGAGGATTTGTACATATATTAAAAAGGTGAAAGATGTATGAATGTATAGTTTTGTAATTTCTACTACGCATGAACAAAAGAATCACTGAAACTAATTGTCTGACCTCACAGCTCAGTTGATAGTAACACTGCCCTCTGCACTGTAGGTCGTGGGTTCGATTCCTACCCAGGACAAGCGTTAGTGTGCCGAAAAAAGTATATAAGTATTATATCAGTTGTCTGGTTCCTATGATACAAGCTATGCTTAGCTTACTTTGGGGCTAGATGGCGCTGTGTTTGAAATGTCCACCAGTATTTATTTAATTAGGGGAGCCGGATTTGAGTATTGCTCTCTCTACTTTATGTCCTACTCTCATGCAAGGGACGTGGAAAGAGACAAAAATGAATTTCGGTTTTCTGCAAATTCTCAAATCACCGAGTGAACCAAGATCCACTGCTAAAACTTAAGTATAGGTATATCATGTGGATGAGTAGGTACTGGTAAATATCCTAAGTAATACGGCTAGATACTGCCGATAAACTACAAATTTTCCGTGTAGTCAATACACAAAGCGGCCAACATTCAATCAAGCCTCCAACACATGATTCAAATAAGCTATGTAACAGATCGCAAGGCGAAGTATCTCGATTTTCGAGAGTTTCTTGTCCGGCGGCAGAGTAGGGAGCAGTCTCCTCAGTGCTCCAAATGCTGCGTTGAAGGCTTCGACGCGAATTCTTTCTCTAGTCGCATGGGCCGTTCTGTACTTGAGGGTGGCTCTACGGCGTCGCCTGCGTTCCTCTCTGGAGAGGCCGGCGCACGGAGACCCCGTGCCGCTTGAGAGGTACGCCTCTTCCGATAGAGAGCACGGCTCTAGAGTTCGGTCTCTGAAACTAATAACACTTCATGGAATACTGTCTTTGAAATCCACATTTTTATAATGCTGTTGGCCGCAGATGGCCTTGACAGCGTTTACACGGGCTTTTGGTGAGAGCAGACGGCTCTCAAAGCAGACGGCTCTCAAGTAGACGGCTGTCAAGTTTAGAAATCCACCATTATAGTTTATTTTTGTAACGTTTGTAAGACATGGTCTTGTGGCTAGAGTGGTTTCGGCAGAATAACAGCGTCCACTGCTAAAACAGTGGGCACAATGCTGAGTCGAAGCCCATTTGGTGCTGTAGCACACATCATGTACTTGGGTCTTGTTTTATATTAAACTAGCTGTTGCCCGCGACTTTGTCCACGTGGAATTCCCTTTTATCACGCACCCTTATTTTACCCCTCGGAAAAGTAGCCTTAGTTACTCCTTGTTACATCAGCTATCTGCCAGTGAAAGTCCCGTCAAAATTAGTCCAGCCATTTCAGAGATTAGCTGGAACAAACAGACAGACAGACAAAAATTGTAAAAAATGTTGTTTTGGTGTATGTACCGCATATACATCCATATGCACTTAGTAAAAAGCGGTTATTTTAATATTACAAACAGACACTACAATTTTATTTATTTGTATAGATTTCGATATACATATTTCGATTAATGTCAAAACTGATTTTATTATATTTTATATTATTTTTATCTATTGTGTTACAAAGTGTTATAATTTAACGTGAGCTACTTGAGTAAATAAATAAAAGTCTATGTTCAAATTTGTATGTGAAGAGTCCCTTTAACCGTTGTATTGAATGACCAGATACAATTTAAGTCACGCTCTGAGACTTAAGCCAAAACCTTTTCTTTTCAGTATTTCTGTACCTATCTTTCGATAGCTGCCAACTTTAGGGTCACGTGTCTATCAATTAATTTATGAATGGTATCTGTTTCAAATATAATGCTGTGTAAATACGGAACGGTGGCAACGCCCAAATTTATTGCCCGACTGCTTATCATACTGAGGTTTATAATGTGTATAATCTTAGTAGATAATGATTACTCAGTCTGCCACGGTATCTGAGTATGATTACCACGTGATGGGGGGTGAATCATCAGACCTATTTTTAGACTGGCATTTTCTTCATCATTGAGAGTTTACATGAGTTATGTTTATTTCTTGTCACTTTTTATTACCTATATATTAAAATGTAAAGACCGTAACGGATTAAACTATACCTAAAGTATATAAACTAAGGAATTATTTTATAATATTTACGCCCCGCGGTGAATAAGTCTTCCCCCGGGAACACTGCGCTGTTCCGGGATAAAAATAGCCTGTGCGTTAACCCAGGATATAAGCTATCCTGGTACCAAATTTCATCCAAATCCTTTCTGCCGTTTGAGCGTGAAGGAGTAACAAACCTACATACAAACTTTCGTCTTTATAAATATTAGTTTGAGTAACCAAACACGAAGCTATAAACACTTGTAAGTATACAGAATGTTTGGAAATTCGAATGCAAAGAAATTGGGTAATTTAATAAAATTTTCAGAGTGCTTGAATTAATAATAATAATATTGGTGGATATTACACACAGCGCCATCTAGCCCCAAAGTAAGCTAAGCGTAGCTTGTATCATGGGAACCAGACAATTGATATAATACTTATATACTTTTTTTTAATACTGTAATACATATTAACACCCAGACACAGAAAAAACACTATTTACCTCACACAAATATCTGTCCTGGGTGAGAATCGAACCCACGACTACAGCATAGAAGGCAGGGTTACTACCAAATGAGATTTGAGGCCAGTATATGCGCATGGCACCAGCGACATAGTGAAAATACATGAAAAAATTAAGGAGTCATTAATTTCAAGTAACCTTCTCCTCGGTGCGAGGTTTTCCCGGCCAGTAATAGGTAGCAGTGCCTCTCGCGGTTCTCCGAGCATGCACGGAAGGGACCCCTCATCCATGCTAGAAGTTGACTCAAGCCAACTCTTCATGATGCTTACCTACAACAATATTATTATTTCTTATTATTTTTTTACTAGCTGTACCCGGCATGCGTTGCAATGCCACGTTAAGGTAAAGTTTCATTAAAAACAAAACATTTTTGGTTAGATTGTGGTCAAATGCTTGCCTATCGCAAATCTAATATATAAAATTCTCGTTTCAGTGTTTGTAACAAAACTCCTCCGAAACGGCTTGACTGATTTTTATGAAATGTTTTGTGTATATTCGGTAGGTCTGAGATTAGCTCGTAAACTATTTTTCATGCCCGTAAGGGTGGTCCAACCCAATTTTTTTTAAATCTTTTGACAAAAAAAAATATTATATTTTTTTTATGATGCAGCACAAAAAATACATATAACCATATGTATTTTTTAAATGTAAAATTTTCTTACTTCTACCACCAACCCCTATTTTTTAATGGTGATATTAGTACTTTAATAATTTTCAACCCTCTGTGGTCGATTACTGATAAAAAGTTTTTTTTTTTCGTTTTTAATGACACTTTTACCTTAACGTGACGTTGCAACGCATGCTGGGTACAGCTAGTATTATTGTAAAAATAAATTTTTACGGATATGTTTTTTTTTTTTTTTTTTTTTTTTTTTTTTTTTAATGTAATATAGTTACGGAACGAGCCGACGGCCCACCTGGTGTTAAGTGGTAACCTCGGCCCATAACAACTGATGCAACTTCGGTCCTCCCCTACTAGGTACGACAAGACCCAAGTCGCATCGTATGCGTCCGCAACTCTGAGACGTGAAGGCGGAATGTCTCGTGTGCCTGTAATTTCACCGGCAACCACACCTTTCAAACCGGAACACAGTAATGCGAATGCGTTACTGCTTGGCGGCAGAAATGGGCATGTTTATGGGCGTATAAAGGTTCGTTATATATATATCCCCGGTTCACGCCTTTATACGCCGCTACTTGATTGTTGTACTTTGGTGACGCGTCCCGTATCTAGTAACCGACAGAAATGAATAAAAATGAGTAACTTATTACAAAATTCTTTCGTAGGTAGGGGTGTCTTATAAATACAAGAACTGCAGGCAATACAAGCGAGTGTCTCAAAGAAATTTACCAAGCTCCTTGGAGGATACCCCCAGTGCGACACGTATGTTTTGATTCCCGATAAAATCAAATTTACTAGCCTCAAGTGCAAGGGGATGTGTAAATAATACATCACATGTTCGCACCTCGCACTAAGCGGGCTCTTTAGGGGATAATAAATCCATATTTATTCTTTTATCGACAACCCTTCTTTTAATCGAATTGCGCGGGCACCGTGCCAAATCGAGTTTGGAGTTTCATGGAGGTTTATTGATAGCACATTAGCTTAGGGCTCCTCTAGTGCGATTGACAGGCTTCACAGCTCAGTTGGTAGTAACTCTGCTTTCTGCGCTGTAGGTCGCGGGTTCGATTCCCACCCAAGATAATTTATGTGACGAATATAGATGATTAATCTGTGTCTGGGTGTTAATAAGTATGTATTTACATAAAAGAAAGTATATATGTATTCTACCAGTTGTCTGGTTCCCATGATACAAGCTATGCTTAGCTAAGTTTGGGGCTAGATGGCGTTGTGTGAAATGTCCACCAATATTTATTTATTTATTAATTGATATGACGCACAGAGCAGGGCTCTGTTCCCGGCCGGCCCCATATTTAATTCATTTTCCACCAGTCAACGAACCACTTTTGTGTAAACAAGGACATTAAAAAATTCGATAATCGTTATTGTTTAACAGAATATCTAATTATATTTCTCACACCGAGCCGAGAATATCGCCCTAGATCACTATATAGATATGGGTCTTTATACAGGGTGTCCGGTAATGAATGGATAACCTTGAAATGGGTCTTAGTAGAACTATTGGGCATTCGGAAAAAAATATCAAATAAAAAAAAACCAAGTAGTATCAAAGATATGTATTTTTAAAATAATATCGATGTTTTGTTTTATTTGTTATGTTTTGTTTTTTTTATTTTTGTTTTGATATGTAACATCTTTTGAATATTGGTTATTATGGAGCTGTGATAATAAAGTATTGGAGAGACTAGTACAGATACTACTTGGTTTTTATTATTTGATATTTTTTTCCGAATGCCCAATAGTTCTACTAAGACCCATTTCAAGGTTATCCATTCATTACCGGACACCCTGTATATCTAAACGAGTCAGAAATAAATATGCCTAGAAAGACTTGTGTTTCCAAACTTTTACCCAAGTGTAGCGCAAATTGGAACCGTACATTTTTCTTATAATTATAAACATTTATTTTAGACTAAAATGTCCATAGTAGATTAGTAATAATGTAAAAAAACTTACACTTCTAAAAACAATTTGGTTAAAGTACAAACAATAAAAAACAGACGAAATACAATAAAACTTATGTCACTCTCTGTACCATAAACAATATCTATGCAAAATCAATTCGTTCCGTTGTTCAGAGCGTGAAAGAAGGACAAACCAACAAACACATTATCGTATTCATAATAATTATACTTAGTAGGGATGTGTTGACTTGTTTACTGAGGAATGTTATCCTGGCAGTAAGTGTTGACTGAGTTATTCGTGGAAAACACGACGGCAAGGAACTCACCATTATGACCTTTTATTTCCTACGGTAATGGTTCTGGACCAGATGAAAATCATCTCATTCTTAGATACATATCATTAGCGATAGATTACCCAATTTGTTTTTGTAAGCTCCATTTATGGTACTTATCTATTGAAAGTAATATTCGTTAACTATCGTTAATATCAGTTTAACGAACAATGCTTATTATTACTGTAGGTACTAGTGGTAATAATTATATTAACTTAATTAATTCCTCAATATTTATAAAATAGTTATATTAGTTATTTCATTAATTAACTATTAAAATAATACCTATCAAGAATAACCAAAAAAAATCGAGGATATGTACCAGATGCACGTAAGGAGACTTTTTGAGGCACACTTTAATAGATTCATCACACTGTTTCGAGGTTTTTTCCTTATTAGGTACTATTAGTACTTTTAAAATCGATTTATACTTCTAGTTACAGCCTTTCCCTGTCGTGCCTGTTATCACAACAGTGGGTAATGCTACATCAAGGTTAATTTTATTTATTTAAAATTAAATAAACTTACAAAAGAGACTTGTTTTTATTCACTAACTCCACACTAACAAATCCAAATGTCACTCGCAAACCACTAAACACTTCCTCTCACTAGAACACACTGCTCACAAATCCAGCATCCCTTAAAATCTTCCCTTTATACCGTCCGGTGGACCATCCCTCCGAAAGAGGGCGTAGACGAATGTATCGAGTAGGAACCCTAGTGTTGTCAAAGTCGGTATGGTCGATGTTTTTAATTACATTCCTCACAATGTTCTTCTTCTATTCTATTCGTGTATTCGTGGTGAACGGATTTTAAGTGCGCCTCAAAGAGGCTCCTTTTGTGCATTAACACATATCTTCGAACTTTTGGGTCTAGGACATGTAAGTTTCCTCACGATGTTTTCCTTCACCGTTTTGAGAACGTGGTATTGGGCACATAAATTTATCAAGCGAAAACTCTCGTATGATGTACAAAAGTTAAAATATGAAATCTGAATTCATCAACCTAATCGTTGTTTTCTTTAGTGGTGTAAAAATGTAAACGTATTATACGATAACTGATTTTAATAACTAATAGTCTCGAAACATGTATTGCACTCTCTAAAAAAAAAAAAACAAATAAATTTTTTTTTTTTATTACATTATTACCTAAAATACAAACATTTACATATAAAAAAAGTTTTTTTTGTGACAAATTTAAGTAACTAGCAGACGGTCCACCTAATCTTAAGTGATAACCTTTGCCCATCAAGCAATACGACTTGGGCCCTCCCCTACTATGATATGACAAGACCCACGTCGCAACTTATGCGCCCGTTACTCTGAGACGTGGAATGACTCCTGTGCCTGTAATTTCACCGGCGACCAGTACCCAAACCGGGAAACAGTAACGCGAATGCATAACTGCTTGCAACGGCAGAAATAGATATGGTGGCAGTAATTCCCCGGACAAACTTGGAATAAGTTCTACTGCTACTGAAATTATTATACATTCAGGGGTAGTATGTTATTTTCATATAGAGGAATATCCCAGAAGATGTAGGAATACTTGGAAAATTAATTAATTCTGTAGATACTGAACCCTCACTGAATATTAATTTAAAAACAAATTCTTAATTTAAAAACAAATTCTTAATTTTCTGTAAGCCTCAGGATCTCATGTGCCGAGATCCTCACATCTCCGCAGCATCACTATCCCGGCTAGCCCCGCCCACGCGGTCCCACCAATAGCGATGTACCCCGCCTATCGATCCCGAGCGCAGGTGTTTTTCAGTAATTGCAACAACTTCGGATAGCTTTCCATCCTTTAACATCTGTTCTCGTCCTGAATCGTACCTTCGGTGACTAATAAAATGGTATATTTGGGTTCGTATTCTGAAAACAAACTCGAGGATCGAGGGTCAATTACTCTAAAGCAAATATATGTTGATAGTCTTAAATCAAGAGTAAAGTTTTTTTTGTACTTTTGTGTACTTTTTTTTGTGTTTTGTTTGTGTACTTTTGTACCTTGTACTTTTTATTCACGCAGTTTGGGCTTCTATCTTACCGTTTCCTTATTTTGGGTTCGAAATTACAGAAGGTTATGAATTTTATTTTGCTTGAAACCCAAATCTGATAATCCTTTTACTTCAGTGGAATATGTATTCTGTTAACTTATCGTAGCAAACGCTACGCCGCAGCGTAGCGATCCAATCTGAAACTATTAATCTCCTAACTTTATTCGTGGATTTGATGGCAGGCTTGTCTAACTGATTTATTATGCCAAAAAGGCACAAAACTGTCACATAGCATAGGTTGAGATAGAATAGAGGTCGAATATACAAACCTGCTTAGACATTTGACCTTCATAAGTGATAGGTTACTTACAAAACAGTGAAACTTATGTAATTTTGACTACGTTAGCCATATATTTTTTCTAGAAAAATCTTCCATGTCATTTTTTGAGTTAAAAATTAGTTTTACATCTTCAGAACATACCAAAGTACGTAATTCTTTATTTTTATATAGAGGTATGATGTACGCATTAGACGATTGAGCTAAACGACCGCGAGGTATTGCATTCAGGCATCTTAGGCATGTCCTTACCTTTTCTATTATTGATACCAGATTGTACGGTTGCATTATGAAAAAGCAAATACGCGTAAGCGTTTTAATTGTATAGCTTAAAATAGAGTAATAATCTAACTTTGGAGCCTACTTATGTTTTGGTGAGAAAGAGGAAACGAAATGCCCAGTAAATTATATATAATAAGGTCAGCGGCTATGGGCAATATTTTCACTTCTTATATAAAAAGAGTTAACAAATATACTGATTGGGAAAGTTTATCAGTACATTTTTCTACCTAATTAAGCAGCTGTGTGATTAGCCTTAGCTAATCTAATCGCGGGGTTAACGCACGTGCAAGGTAAGGCAGGTGTATCCAAGAGGATTTCACCAACGCCCAATCCTTCAGCGGAGCAACTTACGAGAAAGGATATACAACATGCTTATCATTATTAGGGGTTTCTTGACTGTTCTTCCCCATGGAGGGTCCGATAGGGTTTGAACAGGCATCAAACTTATCAATAAGTACGCGCGACCTTATGTTTTGAATAATATTGACGTTTCCAAGCCATTACTTTATGAATTCTATGGAAATAAGAGTTTTGACTTTGACTTTGATTAAGTCATATTGAACTTATAACTGTATATTTGCAACTTGTTTTATATTTTTGAAACTTAAGCTACGTCTTTTGTTTCATAGAAGATTGTCTTCTTTTTAACGTTTTTACAACAGAACTTGCAAAAATATTTTTTGATCCAATGTTGCAATCCTAAGCGCAATCCGATATTAAATCGTCCGCAACCACGCTAAGTCGAGCGAAATCTGAAATTGATTTACTTCAAAAAATATGATAATTTATGCAAAGAACTGTACCACCCGGAGACATCTGCGGTTAATGTTTGTCATTCAATATTAATCTTTTCATCTATAGTAATAATGTTTTATGGGTCGAAAGTCAACGATAGATACGGTTTGAGTCTGCTATTTTCATCGTCTTTGAGAGGAGGAAATTCGGTCATTTTCCAGTATTACGTTCTTTACTTAGGTTTTTCTCCAAATTAATACGAGTCATAAACCCCTCAAGGGCCTGGGACACTGAAAAGGGGAGTTTCCAAAGCAGTTTATCTACTAAACCTTAACACTTTTTAAATTGGGAAAAAAAATAGTTTGAAGATATTGGCGGAACCCAAAACGTAATTGGGAATACTTTGCTGCAATAAATAACTCTTTAAATATAACGCTTAAAGTGTCCTTATTAAACGCATAATCGTACGCAATGGTTTCACATATAAAAGATAGATATCAGACTAAGTAGGGTGACAGGGAGAATCCAAAAGTCACATAAATTTTTTTTAGGTAAGCCTGGTGTGTAGAGAACTTCTTTCCGGAAAACATTCCATCACAAGACATCCAAACGTACAGCAATCGCGTCACCCTTTCATGGTTGAATTACTCAACTCACATCTGTACGAAGAGTTTTGCTTCCTCTTTCTTGAATAGGTTCAGTAGATTAGCTTACTCTAGGCAAGCATGCTACATCGTAGACTACATCGTCACTTAAACCTCAGATGAGATTGCGGGCAAGCGTTAAGGTATCGTAAATAAAAAAATATTACCAAATCAGCTTGTATAATTCAGTTAAGAGCAGTAGAACTCTCGCCAAGTTCGTCCGGCGAAGTACTGCCACCATGCCCATTTCTGCCGCCAAGCAGTAACGCTTTCGCGTTACTGTGTTTGAAAGGTGTGGTTGCCGGTGAAATTACAGGCACACGAGACATTCCACCTACACGTCTCAGAGTTACGGGCGCATACGTTGCGACTTAGGTCTTGTCGTACCTAGTAGGGGAGGACCCAAGCCACATCGCTTGTTATGGGCTGAGGTTACCACTTAACACCAGGTGGGCCGTCAGCTCGTTCTGTAACTGAATTACATAAAAAAAAATTAAGTACCTTTCGTAAAGATACTTGCATAGAGTACAGGCAGTGACACAATATAACTACATAATACACAAACATTATGGCAACTTCGAAGGTCGGCGCAACGCTAATTTTCGTTATTGCGATTTTCGTTACACGCGATGTATATAAAGCTATATTTTTCATGATTATTAACTAATATTTCTTGTTTCAGTGTCACGCATCAAACTGGTAGATTACGTTAGCGAGCAAAATTATAGCAGGAAATCAAAGGTAAAACCACAGTTTTCGTTGGCAGCCGTAACTGCCTCATTTGACGTTGAAACGGTAAAATTACAGTCATTCGTAAAGTTTTACGCGTTTCAGACAATCAGTAATGATAAGCAGATAGAGCTAATCCATTGCTATCATTTCATTTGTTATCTATCTAGTTAGCGTAGGTAATTACATTCTTTTTCTGAATTGTTTCTAAGCCATCTATCAGGTATTTAGATAGAAGGGAGGTTATGTTTTGAATATTGACGTTTCCAAGCCATTTCTTTATGAATTCTATGGAAATAAAGTTTTTGACTTTGACTTTGACTTTGGTGATTTAAAACGGTTCTAATGCGACCCGCAACTGTATGCAATTAATTTAGAAATTTACCTATACACAGACGAGGAAGGTTTATCTTTCATTCTGTTAGTGAAAACCGTATCAAAATCTGTTGCGTGGTTTATAATAAGTAAGCGGTGAACCAGACAGAGGCGATTCTGATACTATTTAAAAGAATACATCAGTCATTATGTCATTTCAGTGCACGAAAGGAGCCTCATTGAGGCGCACTTTAATCCTTTCACCGCACTGGTTCGAGAGAACCAGTGACTCGAATAGAACGGGTTCAATATTCCAGAGAAAATGTGCCGTGTCGCTGGAAAGACGGAAGTCTAAGTATTCCTGTTAGAAAGAAAGAAAGAAAAAATATTTATTTTGACCACAGACACAATATTATTTATCACAATGGACATGTACGTTAATGATTTTTTGCAAAAATAAGCAATCAACATAAGTAACTTCCTACGTATCCTAAACTACCCAAATTATAAAATTTATAAAAAGGCACCAGCTCAGTATGTCAGGTTGGAAGTACCTTCCTAACACTGGTATTCTGCTTTTGCGACTAGCATTCGAGTCCATAAATGTAAAGACACGAATCCCTTATCTAATTAAGTTCTCCAAATCGATTATTCGATGGAGAAGTCTCGCAACTTTATTACAGGCGGCCGGGTAACATTCACAAAGGCGCTATCCAGAACAATTTTCTTTGTGAAATTCAAAAAGCGCAGTTACCATGGCGACTACACAGTTGGGCCGATAGGCTTTCCCATTTTCCCGCAGGAAGATGTGCCATGTAAACTTTTTCGAATTTTGACAAAATGTAGATTTTTGACATCTTTTGTCTGACAGTGCTCAAAAACCTGTGATAATTTTCTATTTACCTTTACAATTGGCGTAATATCTCGAATAGTTAGTGTTTCGTGAACATGGCTTTCAATTTTGATAGCGGTCAGGTATGTAGAATTTTTGATAAAACAAATATTTATGGTGATTTGGAGGTTACAAAAGTGATATAGGTAATTAACAATTACTAATGCCTCTGCAGTAGCATTCCTTGTGTGGATGATGGAATGGACACACAGCAACTTAATGCCTATCACACAAATGCTAGATAGAACCCAGGAGCTTCTCGCCTTGCAGACAGGGTGACTTGTTAGCAACTTAGCTACGACGCCGTACATTAGCCGACTAATCATTTACGTAGGCACATCTCTGCCTCATTCAGTTGGGTTCTCTGTTATCTACAACTACGCTATGTAAAGTATAATTTATGTGAAATGATTTTAATACATACGAGTGTTTTTACATTTAATATCTACAAGGATAGATCGGTGTATAGTTCTTTAAAACGTTTACCTTTGTACCTTTCCTCCGCTTTCCTGACTATATATGATTTGGTTTACATGGGGTCAAATGTTTAACGCTACCAACACCGAATAATCTACCAGTAAGATATTCATGGTGTGTCTAAATAACACAGATTTAATTGCTAGTGAAGTATTTAGTCTTTGATATTATTATCATCTAAATCCCAGTAGACCAACATCTGATACATCTATCTTGTATTTAAATAAGAATCAATGTTTGTATGTTTGCGTTCCGAAACCATGGACCAGATTGTGGTGAAACTTTGATAGTGTTCTGGGGTCGCTCGAGAACGCCGTTTTTTTTTTTTAGTTTTTGTTTAATCTTTTTTGTTTTAGTGAAAATAATAGTTTTGTTTTTATTGTTATTTTGCACTTATAAAAAAGCACTTCAATGAACAGAATATCATTATTATTTATTTGTTATACTCGTGATGTCTTGATACTTAACGTGGCATTGTAACGCATGCCGAGTACAGCTAGTCTGATATATATTTCCTTAATCCCATCTATTTTTTAACACTCTAACACCTGCACATCCACTGCCCCCTACGGATTGGGACAGTTTTATACTTGCTTACAAATTGTAATTCCTTTAATCCAAGTTACATTCATCCAATTACATCGTAAATTTTCCCCGACTCCCTTTCCAACACAATTTTAACCTTACGCTGAACGCTATACGGTTTCAATTACTATGTTGAGTATATCGAAGCACAAGTGCGAGGGGACATTTTTTATTTGCGAGACAACGTCTATTTTTTACGCCATTGTATGCATTGTTAATATATGACATATCTAGCTGGTGGTCTTTAGTTAATAGCCCTTGTGTATCTGTGCCAAATAGTTTACTCTATTGTTGTTTTGATACTAACTGAGCTGAGAGATCATATAATGAAATATTGTTGATGACTGACGATGAAACATGACCAAAGCCCTTTTGACGTTTCGTCGTATTTTTTCGAAGTAAATTTGTATTTCTTGTCATGATCATGGGTATTTTTCACTAGTTATTTTTACATATATCACATTGTTAGGAGGCTAAATAATTACCATGCCAAAAAATATCTCGATTTTGCAAGGAATACAAAGATATATAAAAGGCAAACAATTAAGTATTAAATGATTAAGTGCGTGTACGACGTCAAAACCGAGGAGGCCAAGGAGTCAAATATCGTGACTGAAGAAGGTAGTAGGTATCTTAGTTCTAACCGTAGCCATTTTACAGTCGACCTTACATTTGACAACTTGAAATTCACTAAAGAACAAACTAAACGAGGAACTAAAATCGTCGAATATCAATCGGAAGCCATAAAGATCGAGGCATAGTTTGAGTACCTTTGTACCTACCAGTAACCTAAGATATTAAATTATGTAAAACGGTCTCTGAAACAAAAAAATACCTAAAACTAGTGTTTCCAGCACTGGTTGGCTGATAGTAGGTGTCGCAACATAAGTAATTTATTGTTCGTATTAATCACAGGATAGGCTCAACCTACTATTAACATTATCTTTGATTACAATTATATAAAAACCCAGCTATTTTCTAGTCCATGTGACGTTAAAAACATTAGATTTATGAAATGACTCATTTGTATTGAAAAAAAATTATAGCCTGTGGATATTCTTAAGATTAATGCAGAGGCTATCCATAGGCGGATTTTGTGTTAACTCAGAGCTTCGCAACCTTTTTATAGTTATAAAAATGAAACTATATAACAACTAAATAATGGTTAGCCAAGTTTTCAGCTAAAAGACAATAAATTATTGTGCATAATTTTTGTTTGGAATGAAACTTTACATATAATTAAAAACCAGGAATAACATTTAACCCAAAAATCAGGTCCCATGGAATGACAGCGTTCATCAGAAATGACATATTTGCAATTATTTTTGACATTAATGAGGTACCTGTAAAAATATCCTCAGGTAAAAAAGCAGTTTTACGGAAGTATGTGCTACTTGGGTAAAACTGTGGTATTTATTATTTTAATAGATTCCGTCCTGTGGATTAAAAGCCATTTCACTCTCGCCTGTCTAGAGTAGAAAATTAAGACATCCAACAATTGTCTACCTACTTGGATAAAAAAAGGAGATACTTTACAAAACTTTATACTTAGGTTATCATTTTGATCTTGGGCGCCATTTCAACGATATATTATTATTACCTCCGAGAAGGCCATGAATCGTGTTATATAATGTTCACACAATCTAAAAATGCCATTTAAGGCCTTTTATATCCTATAACAAAATAAACTAGTTATTACCACCTGGATCCTGGCTAAGTCTATATTATTAATGGCTTAATGAGCCAAGCTATATCCATTACGGGACACGCAACATTTAGCCTGAATAAGGCTAATGGATACCTTGAACGCAGATTGGATTTCAGCGATTCCTTCTTCTTCTTCTTCTTCTTAATTGATGGCTACAGAGGCTATATGAGCCCACCAGTCTGCCAATGACCGCTAGTGATAGTGTCATATACAACATAGGAGTTCATGTTAAAATTTTGATAGTAATTATTCCGAAACAGTAAGAATATAGAAATTAATTAAAAAAGACCAAGGTGAATCTCTGTACCGAGGAATAACATATATGTATGCTATGTTAAGAATTTATTACTACTACTGATATTATGATAGGAATTATAAAAAAGGAAAAGAAAGAAATTACAATTTAATTTTATTGAAATTAAGAAATTTACAGAGGATATAATTGATAGAGCGAGAAGGAATGGCATAGAGGAGGCATTTCACGGACGTAGGAAGAGGGCAATCAGAAGGTAGAAAGTCATACAGCGAACGTAGCAGTCTAGGACAGCTAAAACAAATGTGGTCCACGTCTCCTTCGTCCAGACCACATTCACATCTAGAATGGTCCCTAATCCTTAATTTAGCTAAATGGACTGGTGTACACAAATGACCCAATCGAAGGCGGCAAATAGTGGACGTGATGGTTTTGTTGTATTTGCGGAACATAAAAAACCAAGGAATATTTGGAATTTGAGGTTGGATTTCACCATAATATTTGCCCTTAAATTTTTTGGATGATTCCCAGTGTTTTGACCAAGCTTCGTGAAGGTGTTTCTTAGGTAGGAGACAAAGATCATGTGAAAAAATATTAAAATGCTCGAGTGAACCTATCTGAGAAGCGTTTTTAGCATAGGAATCAGCTGTTTCATTACCCAGAATTCCAGAATGGCCAGGAATCCAAGCCAGAATGATATTTATACCAAGGTTATGACATTCTAAGAGGGATTGTTTAATTTTGAGAATTAATGGGAAGCGAGATGAATATCTGAAAGGGTTTGAGATAATAGATTGAAGACAGCTTTTTGAATCAGAGAAGATAATAGAATTTTTAAGATTATGAGACTTGACGAATAGGATAGCCTCCCAGAGAGCAAGGGCTTCTCCTGTGAATACTGAAGTTTCAGGGGGACATTTAAAGCTTAAGCAAATTTTAGTGAAGGGAATCCATACAGCTGAACCGACAGCGCTATCATTAGATAATTTAGATGCGTCAGTAAATATAATATACCAACCATTATATTTAGAATGTATTTGATTGTTAAATATACCACGAGGATCATGAGAGTCTTTGTCTATGCCGAAATGTAACATCACGTTAGGCTGGAAAATTAAGGCTTCATAAGATGTCGTATACAAAGGGTTCATTGAAAACTGATTTACAGGGTAAGGGAGTCTCGTGAATTTAATTAGACTGAAAAGTAGACACGGCATATTCTCGGTGTCTTGTGAATCATAATGATCTAAAAGAAGATTTAACTTTGGGATTAGAGGGTGATTTGCATTTTGAATTAATTTAAAGAGAAATCTGTCAGAAAGAAATTGTCTGCGGAAAATGAGAGGCGGTTCACCGCATTCCACCTGCATAGCGTTAATGGGGGTAGATTTCATAGCTCCTATGATAATTCGTAAGCATTTTGCTTGTATTTTATCGAGTTTGACTTGACCAGATTTATTACAAAGATTTAACAAAAAGTACCCATAATCAAAGTGACTTCGAATAATTGCATTGTATAACAACTTTTGAGAGTATGGGTGAGAACCCCACCACACTCCTGATAGAGAGCGGAGAATATTTATATTCTTTTCGCATTTCTGCGAAATATAATCAAAATGGGCTGAACCTGATAATCTAGAGTCTAATTTAATACCTAAAAATTTTGTGTTGTCCGATTGAGGGATGGTTTCTCGGCCAATGAGCAATTCGATTCGAGGTATAGATCTTTTTTTGGTGAAAATAACAACTGAGCTCTTCGATGCGGACAGGGAAAGACCATGATCAAGTAGCCAGTCTCCGAGGTATGACAGAGCTGAGTTTAATCTTTGGGAGGCCTCGTCTATAGATTGCACCTGTAAATAAAGAGCAAGATCATCAGCGTATTGGAGAACGTTGCAAAATGAATTTACCGAGTTCTCCAAGTCAATCGTGTAGAGGCTGTAGAGGAGAGGGCTAAGAACGGACCCTTGAGGTAATCCTTTCCAGACAGTTTTAGGAGAGAGAAATTGAGAGTGTGATTTTACTAATACCGATCGTTCCATTAGCATATTACAAATGAACCGCACGAGCTTTTCCGGAATACTCAGCTGGGTGAGCTTTCTCCTGAGCACTGGAAGCAAGACGTTGTCATATGCAGATGATATATCTAGAAATACACCGACAAGAGTTTTCTTCTCCTTAAATGCGATGAGTATGTCAGTTATTAAGAGACTTAAACTGTCAATCGTACCGAAACCTTTTCGAAAACCAAATTGAGTCTTAGCTAATATTAATTTGTTTTCTACGAACCATTCAAGGCGCTGTTTTATTAAGAGTTCGGTTATTTTAGCCAGGACAGAAGACAGTGCAATGGGTCTTCTACTGGATGGATCTAATGGATCTTTACCAGGTTTTAGAATTGGAATAATTATTTGAGTTTTCCACTGAATGGGTACAATGCCATAGTCAAAAAAAATATTTATTATATCTAGGTAAACTTTTTTAGCTTTATCTGAAGCGTTAGTTATGAAAGAATATGGTATGTTATCTATGCCAGGGGAAGAATCTGTCAGACCGTCAAGTGCTACAGTCAACTCGCTGAGCGAAAAGGGTTGGTCTAAGCAATTTTGAAAAAAAAGACGGGAGGGAGGACAAGGCAAGGACTCCGCGGTAGGAACTGAAGGAGGGGCTAGTGTGTCCGTAAAGGCCTCTAGCCATGATGAAGAGTCATTGGCTGTAATGTTTTCATTGGCGTAAGATCCTCTGAATCTCCTGATTTGTTTCCAAACTAACGAAGAGGGAGTATTAGGCGATAAATTTTCACAAAATCCTATCCAACCATTTCTTTTCTTTTTAGATGTTAGTCTTTTGAACTTTGCTGCTGAACGCTTATAATTTATAAAGTTCTCATCTGTCATTGCATTATTGTAATTAAGTTCTGCGTTCTTTCGTTCCTTGAAAGCTGCTGTGCACTCCGAATCCCACCATGGGGTAGACACTCTAAAGTCTTTAGAAGTTTTCTTAAGAGGAATATGGGAGTCAGCTGAAGATGTTATAATTTCCAGAAAAATATTGTATGACGAGAGAGGGTCTATGTCCAGGGGATAAATGGAAGAAGCGTCTAACTTCGCATCAAGCTTAGCTGAATAGGATGGCCAATCAGCAGCAGAAAGCTTATACTTTAGAGAAGGATTAGGATTGCTGAAAGGAGAGACTCTATTAGGTACAGAAATAATAATGGGGAAATGGTCACTTCCATATGTCAAAGGAAGAATTTTCCATATAAGAAGTGGACATAGAGATGCAGAGCAAAGTGTGAGGTCCACAGCACTTTTAGGATTTTGAGAAGGAAGGGTTCTACGGGTGGGCGATCCATTATTAAGTACACAGAAATCAACTTCATTAAAAATGTCTAGAAGAGAAAGGCCGAAAAGATCAGAGTGACTAGAACCCCACATGATATGATGGGCATTGAAATCACCCATGAGTATAACAGGAGGAGGGATAGATGAGAATAGAAGTAGCAAGTCAGCGATTAGGGTCGAAGTAGGATGAGGAATATATAATGAAATAAAAGAGATATTTAAAGTCCTGATACCAATGACATTGATACCAGTAGGGAGGGAAGGTAATGATATAGAGGTAAAAGCTAGCGAGCGCTTTACAAGTAAAGCACTACCAGCGTAACCATCAGCCCTGTCATCCCGGAGGCAGGAGTATCCTGATACCCGAAAACGGGATCCAGGAGACAACCATGTCTCCGAAATGGCAATAACTGACGGGCAGAATTTAGAAATTAAATGAACCAGCTCATGCTTTTTTCGGCGCATGCTCTGGGTGTTCCACTGCAGAATGTTGATCTGATTCATTATGACAAGACAATGATATAATTTGAGTAAGTTTTGAGGCAACGTTGGACGGTAACGAGACATTGTTAACTTGGATGATATTAATAATTAGAGAGATGAGAGTTTCTAACATACTCATATTTTGAGATGTTTCACCAAATTGATTGTTGACAAGAGCACAACCATTTGGCAATGATGGCACCGGGTCCGCAATCAATTCTAGATGGGCTGACTTATCGTAAGATTTCTCTCGTGGATTTTTCGTACGTGGGGTTGCATAAACTGTTTTGGCGTAAGAGCCTCGTTTAGAAGGATGTGAGAAATTAGAAGGCGCAACAGCCTGAGGAGGAGAAGGATATGTCGGAAAAACATCTTGCGAGACCTCAGAATATGATCGAGTAGCTGGGGGGAGTTGAGCGGCAGCTTCCTCGTAAGAAATACTGCTTTGGGCCATGACCGCTTTAATCGACTTTTGCCTAATTTGCTCTGGACAGCTTTTGCTAGTAGCAAAGTGCCGTCCTGAACAACTGAGGCAGAAAGAATCTTTCTCGGGAATCTCGCAGATGTCACCAGAGTGATCTTTGGCGCAGCGGAAACATCTCGGTTTGGAGCGACATTGCAATTTGGTATGGCCAAATCTACAGCATGAGTGACACTGGATGGTTGGGTATTGGTAAAGTTCCACGGGAAGAGAGTTATAGTATGAGAATACTCTAGTTGGTAGGACTTGGCCCTGGAATGTTAATACTACTGTCTGGGAAGGAGTCCAACTTGCTTTTCCGTCTTCTATAATTTTCCTATTTAAACGTCTGGCTTTCAGAACCATTCCGCAACCTGAAGGGAGTTCTAATGACTCGACAAGCTCAGTCATTGACATGTCTGTAGGTATTTGACGAATTAGGCCCATTCGGGTGACATTATACGTTGGAATTGACGCGTTATATTTGTTTATAGGTAGAAAGGGCAAAGTGATAAATTTATTTGCATCATCAGCAGATGTGAATTGAACCGAGATCTTATTTCTGCCTACTTTTTTAACCCCATCAGGGCAGATATTGGAGACTTTATTAAGTTTTAAAAGTTGTCCGAATTTAATCGGACGGATTGTAGTTCCAGCAGACAAGTCAGGTTCAGTACGAGAGACGTGGACGACAAACGGACCTTTATCCAGTGCGGTGTATGACAATCCACCGACGACGACAGTAGAATTTACGTAAGATAGCTCGATCGAAGCTGACGCTTGTTCTGGAGAAGTAATTGTTTTTTTTGCATCTGACTGAGGAGGTTGGTCGTCGGAACGCCTTTTAGTGGCACTACTGGATGCTTTAGGAGCATCTGGGGGGTCCGGTGGACGGTCGAGGTCCATCATAACCTTAAACAAGAAATGAAAAACAAAAAACTACCAACTACACAAAGCGTTACCCTCTCTGGATTGGTACACTATGACAAACCGAAGAAACACAATGGTATTTTTATATATATATCGAAAAACACTAAAAACACTCCGGATGTATATTCGCTAATCACTCACTTCTTTTCGTTCTTCGTTCTCTCAGCGATTCCTATATTTAGCATTAGCACGGTGACAAAGGGAGCTCATGTATGGTGACGTAGATTGGCAGATGACATTGAAGTTAGCTACAAATGTCAAGTTCAGCAGTTCAGGGACTCCTTCGAGGTTGAACCTGAAGTTAATTGAAAAACCTTATTTTATAGATACAACAATAAGCTTGTAAGATATTATCAAGTCTTTCGGTGGGAGATAGGTTAATGAACTCGAAACAACTTCCAACTTTAAACAATTTCGATTTTAGAACGAGATTTTTGTACAAATACTTTCAGTTCAAGATCCATTCCATTCCTCTTAAGAAGACAGCTGTCAGAATGTCTTCAGAGAAACGAAATTTTGTTTTTTTTATTTAAGTGTCGGCGTTCAAAAACTTAAGCATAAAACCAAAAGAATCAAATAATTTTGACGAGTTGATTCTAAATTATTGCGGGCTTTTATAATTTAAACAAATACGCGTGTGATGTATGGGGTAAATAACAATTTAAAACCCTTTGTCGCAAGGGGATGATTATTATGACACCCTCACGCCAGAGGGTTGGTTGGCACCTGATCAATGGGAACGCGTGCTTGATTTTATTGTAAAAAAAATAATCCCTTTTATAATGAAGGATACGTTTTGAGACGAACATGAATTTATGGGTTAGGTCAATTATTCTATTTTTTTTAATTATCAAACAAAAATAATTAATTGGGCAGCGCGGCAGTACAGTATAGCTTAGGTGCTAGGCACATAACTCATTTGGATAAAAATCCTCAATGCTATTGAACCCCTGTTCCCTAATTTGAATGTTATAGTACCTACCACGTGATTTAATGATGACGTTAAATGAACACATTAGAGATATTATAATTTAGTGAACGTTATTATTTGCAATTTACTAAAATACTAATTTGCAGCAACTACCTATAAATACGTAAAAAGCTACGACGTAATCATTCGCCAAGATCACGGATTACTTAGAAAAGAAATACTATAAGAATAGGTCATAGCCCTCTTTTCATGGAGAGCAGCCAGCGACAAGCATTATTTTATTGAAACGGCATAGTAACTTGGCCGTAGATGGCCTTGTAATCGTTTGCGGACTCTAGCAGCGCTTTTGACGGCGTGTCTTTTCCACACACTATAGGGGGATAATATCTACATCTCTCTCTCCAGTGGCAGAATCCTACCTAGTATTGTACTGCTCCATCGCAAGCCAGGATGCGGTGTTCTCTCCACTCGCGCCAAAACTTACTAAATTGTTGTAAATCTTTCGCGAAAAAGATGTGTATATAATTTTTCCTTTTTTATTGTATTTATCGTGTGGTGCTGCGATAAGCCGCTGTGATTTATTATGACCGTGGCGGCCATATTGAGTATTTAATAATGAAAGATAAACTGATAATAATAGTGATAGTGATATTGCGCCGCGACGCTGAGGTATTTGCGCTTGCGCAGTTTCGTTTGCATGCCGTCAAAGGATCGGGAGGCGCGCGAGCACACGCGTTGAGTGTTGCCAGCGCGCAAAGTGATAGTGTTACCATGCCAGTCCTCGTAAAACAACAGCTAGATAAGACGATGAATTAATCTAAGCACAGAATTATACCAATTTGCTTACTTACATTTTTAGTTAGTTAGTTTGAAAATTTTATTCTTCACTTTACGAATGTTATTATTTTATTTTTCATACAGAATTTACAGCTCTTATAATAAATGATGTCTTAAAATTACTCATACAGCCAATAACAGTTTTTTTTAATCTATTATTACGACGTACACTCGACTTATATAATTAAGGACAATATGTCAAAACACTATAGCTTACTGGTTTAGCTTTATGATTGCTGACTAACCTTCGTGTTTAAATTAATGATATCACCTTATTAATATAATTAACGGCCTCGCTGTGAATGTATGAACGACTGACTGATTGATTCACTCGCCTATTTAATTCATATTATCTGTTGTTTTATTTATACTATTGACATTGCCACCCTCGGTATGCGAGTCCTAGTAGCGGTTTATGGCACGTGGCGGGACTAATGCCACGCGCCACCCGTCGTCGCGTAATCAACCGAGAAACATTAGAAATAGTACACCCCAACGCACCGCAATGATAGTTATCAATTTTAACATTTCAATGCTATATTCAGATAGTAGAATGAATGAGGAACTAATTGCCAGAAGAAAGTTTTCGCAAGAGTTATTTGCGAGAAAACAATGGCGGCGATGAGCTCTCCTCTCGTCATGTCTACGTTCCCACGATAGTGTAACCCGCGGGGTGAAAAGAGGCTCACTGAAGCTATTCCTACCCCTTAAGGATAAAGGCGTGAATATATGTATGTATGCGCGAATATACGACTTCACTTTTTGGTAATTCTCGATTTTGCTCCCCATCTAATATGCTAACGTTATAGCCATATGAAAGTTGATTCTTAAGGAGTAAACTCCAAAAACTACATACTTACAGTTCTACAAGGAATCCACGCCAAAGCGCCTCGGCAACTGGGAGGTCCCACGTTGGGCGCCAACCAGAGCTCGCCCGGTGGAAATGCGCCCGGACCCTAAGCCTATTTGCGATTTGAACGGGCACTTCCTACCTGGTGCCCCCAGAGGTACGTCCAGATGCTTTGGACACTATACTGGGACGTGGGATCTACCAAGGAAAATTACTCGTAAAGTTGGTAAGTTAGCCACTGATTTTATTTTTACGTGAAAAAGTTACAGCAGATAGCCTGGTGTTACGTCCTCTGCCAAAGCAAACCAATTCTATCATAAACGCCCGTAAATCTAAGACGTGAAGGTAGAACGTCTCATGTGCCTGTAATTTCGCCGGAAACCATACCTTTCAAATGGGTATACAGTAATGCGAATGCATTACTACTTGTCTGCGGAAATGGGTGTGGAAAAAAGATGAGGCACTGTACTAACTACAAAGTTCGACTTCTTCGATACTGAGTAACTTTACATTCGAGCGAGATAACCATTTATTGTTAAACTTAATATATTGTGTGTTTGGTATCTACCAAAAATCTGCCAAAGTGGAAAGGAGAATCAACAGAGTTTTAGGCTCCAAGTTGGGGCGCAAAACCAAGTTATTTCCGCAGAAATGAAGCCGAAACCGTATTTTTTGACAGAAACGCTTTTATGAATGTCGAATAGATTTTTTTTGCGAAATACTACGACTTCACCAAATTGTAACATTACCGTTTGTCCTTGGCGGAAACTATAAAACCCCGTCTTTTATTTGTCAACATACCTACACGCGAAACACTTCCTACTTAGCCAAATATCGTGTTACGAAGTACTTCCATCGTTGTCTACGTATTTCGCATTGGATTTGTTGAATAAAGATAAGCCCTTAAAAATCGATGACCTAATAATGAAACGCACGCAAAGTTTTAGAAATTGCGACGATCGCGATGCGCTTGCTTTTAGTTCATATTATGTTAAGACCAGGTTTTAAATTCAAAGAAATTCTCGTTCTTCATAATCTGTGTACTTATTTCTATAAATTAAAGCAGCAATATCTTTGTAAACTTAAAGACTTAAATAAAATAAAATAAAAAATTGTCGAATAATGAACTACTGAGAAAAGGATTATTTTCAGCTGAAGACTTGGCAAAAGAACCACCGGAGGGAAGATTTCCAGATTGGCTGAACCTGCGTGTACAGAGACCCAAGGCTGCTGCAGCCTCTGGGCGCATGCGCGGCGGTAAGCGCGCCAAGGGGAAAAAGGAGGACAAGACCGAATCGCAGGACATTCAGACGTTTCATGTGAGTCAAAGAGGTTACACGCAACTTCAAACTCAGGCTTGCGCGCGAAACCTTGTTTCATTGTTTGTAGAAGTTTATTTTTGGAACGATATTAAATTTAGAACTAGTGTAAGTTTCCAAGGTCGTGCCCAAGAAGCGTCAGTTGACTAAGTAGGTGACTTTAATTAACTATACGTAACTAGTTATAACCTCTTCGGATGTTTTGAACTGTACGCGTAGACATTTGTTTTCCGTGTTGACAACAGCGTAAGGCTTTTTTATTGAATTAGTTAAAGTGGAAGTACTTGTAGGTACTGGTTAGAATACACGCGCAATGGATTCAAGTTTTAATATTGGACATTCGGAGAAATCACCAGAAATATTCGTACTTTAATTTATTAACTTTCTCTAACCTCTAAAACAATTTCCTGAATATTTGTCCCAGTTCAAATTAAACACCTGTTAATGATATAAACTACAGAACACTAAGTTATTTGAATTCTTCATTGCCGTGCAATGTTGTGAGCGCTTGGTGATCACTTCACTGAATCGGTCGGTTCAACTTCAAACAGTCAAATGGCGAATCGTCCCTTTCGTTTCTGAACCTTACTGCTATAGACTAGATTCATCACTAGTAAAGATGTCTTAAGCACGCCGATATATCCACTATTTTAAGACTAAACAAGCCCAAATATAAGATACGGTGAGGTGTGTGGTACCCAGAGCGAAACTACCCAGCGTGAAGATAGAATGTAATCGCACGCTTCCAAGATGTTTATCCTTTTCGTGTGATAAAGTTACGGAACGAGCAGATAGCCCGCCTTGTGCTAAGTGGTAACCTTCGCCAATGACTTGCGTCCTCCCCTATCTATGACAAGACCCAAGTTGCATCGTATGCGACTGTAACTCGTAAACGTAAAGGTGGAATGACTCATGTGCCTGTAATTTCACCGGCACATGTCATATCGGAACACAGTAACACAAATGCATTACTTGTTGACGGCATAAATGGGTACGGTGGCAGAACTTCCCCGGAAGAACCTAGTATTCATTTTACTGCTGCTAAAAAAGTCCTGCTTGTGATGGCTATATTCTTCAATTATGTAAACTTTGACTACCAGCACATTTTCTTCGGTAACAGTCGAGCACGCCTACTTTTTTCGTCCCGAAGATTCGATTCAAAAACTAACACAACATACTTGCAATTTTAAGTTTATCAAACGATTTCTTTGATAGATATAAGTGACATACGTCATAAAATACTTACCAAAATACTACCCATACTAAATATTACCTAAGCTAATCCATTTCATGATTATGAGATCTAGATAGGTTGTAAAAATGATTGAAATTATAGTTTTAATTAATAGTTTTTTGTAAGTTAATTTAGTACCAGACAATGTCTCATATAGTCATTTATAATTTTCCCGTAACTTTCCGAGCGAACTGGTACATTGCACAATGCATCATTTAGTTGCTAAATTTAATTTTATTCTAATAATTTATAGCAGCTAACTTAGCTTTTTATTTCTTTCAGCCGCACCAATGTCCATATCACGCGCACAAACGCAAAAAGGATAAAAAGTAGAAGTTCAGAACACCTTTAATCCGGACATCGCAGTACTTAACCAATTTTATTTACTTTTTAGTTTTAACAATTTGTTTTTAATAGTCTTTGAAATTTTTTCATGTCTGTACCTATAAAAGGAATCTGATAAAGAAGATAACTTGGATAAAAATATCGAACAAAATCAGGTAGAGGAACATAAAGAAGATCCGTTGGATCTCTACGCCAAGAAGGAACCGGTAGATGACACCGGGGCTAGACCGTATATTCCAGGGGATCTCACGGACGAAGACAAACGCCACGAAACACACGACATCCTAGTCAAGGACGCCGTTGAGAAAATTCACGGACCGCAAGAAGACGAAGCGGACAAGTTCTGGAGAAAAGTCGCCGAGAACGCAAAGGACAATGAACAATGTGAAGATATGAAAGAGAAAAAAAGCAAAACCCCCAAACTGCCGTACGTGAACGTCTCGCAAAACTTCAACTTCGCCAAAAAAATGCACGTCGGAAATCTGGAGCATCAGCCGTTACCTGATACTTTAGGATACCGTAACATGACTAAAATCGGCGAGAAGAGAGACTCGGATATCGTCGTGAAGCCGTACGCTATCGGGTGGAAGGGCTTCGGCGCGTCAGGGCCGACGTGTTGCACAAAAATGCGCGTTCACAGACCCAAAACTTGCGACCCCAAGAAAACCGAAAGCGACAAAAACGACAATCAAAGACCTACAACTTCTGCACCAGAACTGGGAGGTCAGTACAAGAAAGAGATGTCACTTATGGACTTAGCGATATGCTGGGACTTCAGACCGGATAAGCCGAGCCAAGAGCCGAGACGTCCCAAGCACATCGACGGGTCGAACGGTTCGAAAGCTCCGGCCGTTTTCACGATGGTGCACACACCTAAAGAAACGCCCGAGGAGCCTATCGCCCACGCGAATCCAATCTTCAATCAGAACCGCATCATGGAAGATGTCGGACATCACCCCGTGCCGTATTTCGAAAAAGACATGACCAAGGATAGGCTTAAAGATTCATGCGACGTCCAGTACTGCCCCATGCACGCCAGCGCTAACGACAGGAACTCAAGGTCTGCCTCTTCCAGTCGAAAGAGCTCAGCGAACGGAAACGGTAAGAAGCCTCCGTGCGACGGTATCCACGGATGCGGAACTCCCGAAGGAATGAGTCGTAGATCTAGTGACGTAAGAAGAGACGCACCACAACCGTTAAAAGACGCGTGGAGCGCTCCAAAAGGCAAGAAAAGCGCGTCTGATGTGAACGGAAACCGTCACAGCTTGGATTCGTACGAGAAAACGCCGCTGGCTCAGGGGAAGCTACACCACAGTTCGCCGAACGATTCCTTCGGGCGTTCGACTAAAGACACCGACTCGAACGGTCACGTGAAGCATAAGAATTGTCTGCCTTGCAACAGAGCCAAGTCACCGCTAGAAACGAAACAGAAGGAAGACTACAAATTCGCTTTCAAAGCTGGCAACCCGAACTCAGTTCAGAGCGTAAGTTCTACCGACTCCAAAGGCGTAAGGATGCCTAAGATGCGTCATCCGTATACGAAGAAGTCCTATACGATTCCTACGCTGGCGCCACCGTTTACTATATGGCGCGATGCGAACGCAACCGGCTACCCTGAGCACTGGAGACTGGCCAGTGTATACCAACACGCGTATAAACCTCCCGAGCAACGTCGCAGACCACTCATAGAGAGTGTGTACCAATGAAACCGCTTTGCTAATTCAAACCACGTTTATTGGGTCCATTATATTTCAATAAATTATTCCATGTAATCTTTGTTTCAATGACTTGTTTACTAGCGTTAACAGTGACTTATTCACAAATATCTCGAACGCCTTTTTTTAGTCCTATCCGGCAAATTGAAGAGTTTATAGCAGATGTGTAATTTTTATAATATCACTCATACATTTTTATGGGAAATTTTCACTGAGTGGTTTCTATTCTTGTTCTAAAACTGGCAAGTCTCGTATATAAGGAATAAGGTACCTTTTTTTGTTCCCGTAATGGAATGAACCCTCTCTAGATATATCCAAATATAATCTGATTTCTGTTTATTCACTGGATGTCATTAAGTTTTTCTGCATTAGTTAATACCTTTCAAGCGTTTAATTCCTGGCAAGATGATCAGAAATCGTTCAAAGATACGACTTGTTATATTGCAAGTGATTTTCTTCTATTTTCTGCAAACATAAGTCCAATTACATCACGGTAAGTTTCAGGGTAGGAATCTTTCGTATTCAAGGAAGAATGTGCATTTGTTGATGGTCTCCCACGCCTTGTTGCAGTACTGGAACCAGCCCTTTTCCGACAGATTTGCTACGTTCGTGATCTGATGCCGATTCACTCCTAGGATCATCCATCTGAGGCGGTTAGCTAGCTGCTCAAACGGTGGATGTCCGCGGTATATTTCACGATTGTCTGTAAAAATAAACTGAATTTATACCTGAAAAATAAATAAATTAAAAATATGGGGGACATTTCACACAGCGCCATCTAGCCCTAAAGCTAAGCATAGCTTGTATCATGGGAAACAGACAACTAATATAATACTTATACTTTTCTTTTGTAAATACATACATATAATACATATTAACACCCAGACACAGAACAAACATCAATGTTAAAAATGCCACATAAATGTTTGTCCTGAGTGGGGATCGAACCCACGACCTACAGCGCAGAAGGTAGGGTTACTAACCAACTGACCTATGAGGCCAGTCTAGGTTGTTCGCAGAATGTTGTTATAAGTTGTTCGCAGAACTAGTGTTTTTTTAAACGCAGATAGTGACCATTTTTTTTTTGGTTAGTTCTTTTTCTAGAATACAACTCACCAAAATCGCTATAGATCTCAGGCAGTAGGAATAGGTTGACAGGAGAGCCGCAAGCACTGACGCTGTACCCTTTGCAAACGTTGTCCACGCTCAGTCCGTTTTTGTTCGCATCCCCATACATATACATGCCCGACTTCAGTTGGAGATCTGATTTCTGGAACGCTTTCCTGAAAAAAAATGGTTTCTTTAAAGGTACAATTATACATAAATTGAGCAGTCAACTGAGTCACATAATATAATTGCTTACGATAAAGTTTCACTAGTCCCCACACTAGGATTCCCTTGGGTTGTGGAAAGTATATATTAGAATAAAGTATTTTATTTATAATCTATACTGATAAATAAAATTTAAGTTTTCTGTTTGTAATGTCAAAATAACAGCTCTGTATTACATTCATTTGACTGGCCTCACAGCACAGTTGGTGGTAACCCTGCCTTCAGCGCTGTAGGTCGTGGGTTCGATCCCCACTCAGGACAAACATTTGTGTGACGAACATACATTTTGGATCTGTGTCTGGGTGTTAATATGTATTTATAAAAAATAAAAGTATGTATATCAGTTGTCTGGTTCCCATGACACAAGCTATGCTTAGCTTACTTTGGGGCTAGATGGCGCTGTGTGACATGTCCATCAATATTTATTATAACAACCTGTAAAGGTCCTGCATGACCCTCAATGACCCCGGTGTGAAGTCTTCGAGCTGACAGCGGTTGTGCAACAACAGTAGGTGCGGGTGGCTCTCACCCCCCGGAGTGGACTCAGGGTTGTCCGAGGGAGCGCTCGACGCTGACAGAGACGGCTTCAGCATTTCCGCTGCTTGGATGTATCTGTGGAATTCAAAACCATAGCTCGGTGTATTTTTTTTATTGATAAAGTTACGGAATGATAAGTGTGTAATTGACTAAGTGCGTGTAACGTGGCCTTCGGAACCTGACATTCTACATAATTATGTAAAATAAAATAATATATATTATATTATAATTTGTTTTCAAAATAATTTACACTGAATTTTAATCTCAAAACGGTGAAGGAAAAATGAGGAAACCGACATGCCCTAGACTATGAATTCGAAGACATGTGTCAAGTGCACGAAAGGAGCCTCATTGAGGCGCACTTAAAATCCTTTCATCACACCGGTTCGAAAGAACCAGTGACTCGAATAGAATAGACTGACTAAAATAGTTTGATATTATCGTAGATACCATACCTAATGAAGTTGTAATCAGTGAACCAGTCTTGCACAGCGATCAGCACGTGACATATTGCCATGAGGAAGGAAGCAATCTGGAGACAGTCGACGGTGACTATATTCGCACTGCGAACTGTTATAGGGTTGGAGCTGCTCTCTTCAATGAGCGAAGGCGACCACAGAGCCTGGCAGTCCAGGAGTATTACCCGGTCATTGGTTATATACATGTCGACACCTGAATATAGAACAGACACTGACTTTCAATCGATACGTGGCTGATTAAAATCCAGACACAAATGTTTTAGGAGGCCACGTTGCTCGTGTCCATAAGTGATAAACCTTTGAATCCCCATGAGTCCCCCGGGTGGTGCAAAAGGAACAACCCAAAGTAGCAGTAGAACTTGTGCTAAGTTCGCCCGGAGTGCTGCCACCACACCTGGTAGTCTGCTGCCAAGCAGTGATGCACTCGTGTTGCTGTGTTCCGGTGGAAGGGAGTGGGTGACGGTGAAATTGCAGCCGCATGAGACGTAACATCCCCGTCTTGAGGTGATGGACGCAACGCAATGTGATTGAGTCATCTCATACTTTGGTGGAGAGGGCTTGAGTCGTATTGTTACTGTCCATGGGTGGCGGTTACCACTTTACATCAGGTGGGCCGTCAGCTCGTTCTATCACCTTCACATTAACATAAAAAAAAATTTTTGCTTGAAAAAATATTTTACCATATAAAATATGATATTCTCAATATTATGTAAGAAATATTGTGAATAAACCGACATGTTCTAGAACCAACAATTCCTAGACGTTTAATTAGTGCAGAATACGAGTCTTTTGAGGTGACTGTAGTCGTTCACCACACTGGTTCGAGAGACCCAGTTACACGTCTTAGTGGTAATCAAAGCTATTATGTTGTGCCATGCAACATACCATGAATTGGGTATTGCCTCGAAAATCACTGCAACATATCTACGTACTTCGGAATTAGCATAACCTCAAATTGCATGTTGCTGCTCTACTACAAACCAAATGCAGCCAGTATGATATTAAACACTAAAGAAAGTCTGGTTAACGTATGGTGTATATACCTTTAGTGCAATGAACACCCCTTTCAATATGTTCAATATTCTGCATCTTAAATTTAAAATCATTTTTGTTCTTTGATTTCCCATCTGTATTGACAAAGCTGAGAGCTTCCATCTGGTTTTCGATGATACCAAAATTTGCATCGTCAGTTTGCCCTTCATGTGAATTCAGAATTTGTCTGCAGAGTTCTTGATCGTGCACACTCCTATCTATTAAGTTCATTATCATGGACTTTCCGACTCCACTGGTTCCTGTAAATTAGCAATTAAATCATAAAATTTTTGTGTGAAAATTAATTATGATGTATGGTAATCTGTGGTCTTAGCTTATTTTTATATGATACAGGATAAAATTAATACAATACGAATATGATAGTCAAGTGCACGAAAGGAGCCTCGTTGAGGGGCATTTAAAATCCTTTCACCACACTGGTTCATGAAGTTGTAATCAGTGAACCAATCTTGCACAGGGATCAGCACGAAATTTAAGTTTTTAAGAAGTTTCAATTCTATCATGTGTATAGTGCTGGTGTGCTGTATATTACCTAATATTCCAATAACTAGATAATTGGTACTGGAATCATGTAGAAACTCCAAAGCAGCATTGTTGAACTCCAAATTCTCATCTAATAGTTTCACAGGTTCTGTCATATATTTTAGAGGTGGCTGTGGTTTTTGTTCTAGAAAATAAAATAAAATATATATATATGTCAATAAATGTAGTGAAAAATTATAATGGTGACCATTTCAACCAGAGCCATTTAGCCCCATACTAAGCACAAATGCACTATAACCAGATATGTGATAATATTTGTAAGTACACACACATTCTTCTTGTAAATAAATGAAGATGATGATTATCATCATTTACTTCAATAAAAATATACTAATATATTATAACACTCCACAAAATACACTTTTATATTTATCACACAAATGATAGTCCTAGCTGGGAACAAACCCCACATCCTATAGCGTAGAAGGCAAAACTATAACCAACTGAGCTGTAGGGCCAACGGATGGATGATTGTAGACATTTTTTAGTTAGATTAACATCTTTTACGATGGACGAAGAATTCGCAGACAGTAAAGTGTGTACCATACCTACGCTTCGTTTTTCTTTATTTTCATTTTGCGCTATCTTAGAAGGTACAGGGCCGTCATCGCCTGCCTTTGAAGACTTGGGACTAGAAGGGCGATCTTCCTTAGGATTGCTTTGCTCACGAGTCTTGAGTATTATTGTAGGTTGCTTTTCCTTTTCCTGTTTCTCCTTAGGCTGTTCTTTAGCGTCACGATCTGATTTTAAAATCACTGGCCTCCGTGGTGTGGTGTCCTGTAAGTAATTTGGTTTGGTAAGTAGAACATTTCGATATCTGCCTCACAGGTAATTTCAGTTTTGAAATTTAAAAGGGCTTGCCTTATTAGGATATATTTTTTTCTTTTTATCGGCCATAATAATCTAACACCGAACTTTATTTTGAAACATCAAGAGATGACTATTTCAAAAACTAATATAAAACAACCGGTTGTAGATAGGGATGCACGATAATGATAACACTATAAATCATCGATACTTATTTGTCGATTTAAAAACATCGATGAATGAACTTGTGACGGAATGATGTTTTATCTTAATTTGCCTTTGATAATAGCGTCAACTAATATTTGTGAAAATCAGAGTAACAAATAATTACAGGCACGTGAAATATTCAACCTTCACGCCTCAGAGTTAGAGGCATATACGTTGCGAGTAGGGTCTTAGTCTAACCAGATAAAGAACTACTGTCTTTGACAATGTAGTTAATGTAGTTATTGTCAAAGATAGTACAATTTAGTATTGCTGAAAAGTTTTAATTCGCTGCGTTTATCTTGTTTTTATGTGGTCAACGTATTATAATTAAATGAAAACATCTCAAATATAATGTCACTGTGGTTTATCATAATTAATTCTTCAATGCCCTTAGTTTAGTTTAATTTTATTTTTCAAACAAAATCTACAGCTCTCTTAATAAATAACTGAACTCTATAAAAAAAAAAGACGTGTGACACTCGGAGACTGCCGCGGTAAAGCTATTGCGCGTGATATTTCAAAAAGTCATTAAAAGTTCTGGTATTTATCGATAGATGGAAAAACTAAAAAGTATCACCGCTGTGCCTGTCGGTGTTAGGTTTTTTTCGTTACGGAATTTCTGGATTCGGTCTCCACTCTCCACGCTCAAGGCCCGCGATAGAAGCTATGCCATAGCTTAAAAAAATTATTATTTTTACCTATATATGTATATATCATAGTGCTCTTTGCATAAAATACAATAAATGGGTAATTTGCGTAGCATTAAAGCTGTCAATTCAAAACCAAATAGTATTCCTAATAGTACTAATATAACATTGCATATAAATACTTTCTTAGATGGAAAATACATCGATGTTTTGTTTTTTACACATGAAAGTGTTAAAGGTTGCCTTTGACATTGATTGACAGCTTCTGACTGGCAAAATTGCAATTGACAGTTGACATGACATGGACGGCCTGTGTTCGATTCGATCTATATTGTACTGGTGATTTTGTGCCGAATAAGAAATTGGAAAATGGATTATCTTTCTAAATTGGGAACTGTATTTCTTTTTGTGGCTTACTTAATATCAAATATTCATGGTCAAGATGTATGTGCTAAGAAGGGCCCGTGTTCATGTGTGTTTCCTAATGGCACCGGAATCGATTTGTCGCCCACGGATAAAACCAAGTTTTTCATAGCGACAAATTTCGCAGTAAACAAGGAAGGCAAGCAGTATGAGCTGTCCACTTATTACTACCATCCTTGCTATGATATGAAGCCTCCTCTGAACAAAACTAACGTAAACGACACCTGTGACAGACCTCTGGCGGTAAGTCAATAAATAATGCGTTCTTTACGTCTTTGTTTGTGTAGCTGCTAAAAGAATCTTTATCATCTTATCACAGGTAAACTAAAGATTTGATCAAATGTGTGGAAAATAACCTAATAAATTCATTAGTGATAAGTACCAATCCATCCAAAAAAACCTGTTTGACCAGTTTCTACAAACTTTTTACCATAAATTTTTAGTTGTATAATTTTATGCTTCCTACATACAAAAGTAGAACCATACCGTCCAAATTTGAATTTGGAACCTTGAAACACTGCAAGTACTGTTGCTTATTTACTGTTAGCAATAAATAAGTATTAGGCTACCAAAAAAAAGTTGATCCTGCCTTCTACACACTAGTTGATCTGAGTAACATAATTGTAGCCCCAAATGTGTTCCTTTCTTCTTTCATGTTGGTGTTTCAAATAAATTTTGAGATAGTAAACAGTAGCTACTTCTATTGCATTATCATTAGCTTCATAAAGATGTATAAAGTGACATTAAGGGCCTTAAAAAATATAAAGATTTTATTCCTCTTTGCAGATTTGCCGCCATGTCGATACACTGGATTTTGATAATACCACAAGTATGTACAAATCTGATGGTGGAGTTTCGAATTATCTAGGAAGTGAGACTGAATCTATATTCAGTGCCCCGGGGAACTCAATCATATATAATAACACACCTTCGTAAGTTCCTTGTATTTCTAGTATTAAATATTTAGTAAAATTTCCTTTGTTGAAACATCTGAGCTGAGAATAAGCCCCTGAACAGGTTTGAGTATTTTTATGTCTTAATATTTTGAAAAGAGCAAATGCCCACCTGGTTAAGACGACGTATTGGAAATATTGACTGTACAGATCTCGATTTTCCTCAGCAATTTAAAAATATTTTGTACTGTATATCTATATATATATATCGTATATATATCCTTGGCAACATTTTGGTTGTTGCTTACACGACTGGTAAATTTTCATAGCAGAGAAAAAAATATCAAATACAGCTCCATGAAAACAGATATTTTCATTCTACAGATTGTACAGTGTATTGTGTAGATACAGCTTGATTCCTGTTTTTTTGCAAGTGCAATGTCATATCTTAAAATTTCTGATTACATACATGTTGCTTCCCTCAAATGCATTATTCTTTACTATTTTATGAATGTTTAAATGTTATCTTTTTTTCTTTATTTACAGCTCAACCATAGTCCTGCTGGTTTGTGCTGAAACTGAAGATGAACTGCACATAGATTCACTAGCAGATCCAGCTAAACTCGTAAGCAAATGTTAAAGTATATCAACCAATTCATTAAATCAAGTATTTTTTTATTTTAGAATGCATGGAAGGAGATGATGGCCCCCTTGGTGTTAAGTGGTAACCACTGTCCATAACAAGTATTACGACTTGAGTCCTCTCCTTACTTAGTTACTACAATACCCAAGTTGCCTCACATGTGCCCACATCTCTGAGACATGAAGAAGGAATGCCTCATGTGTCTCCAATTTCAATGTCAACCACACCTTTCAAACAGGAACACAGTAATGTGAATGCATGATCAAAAGTAGCATTTGTGTTAAACCAGGATATATAAAAGCTTTCCTTTTGCCAAATTTCATCCAAATGCATTCAGCCGTTTGAGCATGAAGGAGTAATAAATGTACACATGAACACACACACACGCACATACATACATAGAAATACATACATACAAACTTACACCTTTATAATACTGGTTTGATATTAATTCCCTCTATTTTGTTCCAGGTGTTAAAATTTTATTCTAAATCTGCATGCCTCAAAACAATTGAGAGTGATGAAGGTAGATCATTGGGCTCCACACTCTTAATCATATTCTTTTCTATTGTTATCTTTTACTTGGTGCTTGGAATATGCACAAGGAAGTTCTTAATGGGTGCTTCTGGCATCGAGGTGATACCCAATCTTGGATTCTGGACTGATCTGCCCAACTTAGTGAAGGTAAGGCCAGTGTTTACTTCTTCTTCTTCGAGTCACCGGTCCTGTCGAACCAGTGTGGTGAAAGGATTGTAAGTGCGCCTCAAAGAGGCTCATTTCGTGCACTCGACACATGTCTTCGAATTTACTGTTCTAGGACATGTCGGTTTCCTCACGATGTTTTCCTTCACCGTTTTGAGAACGTGGTATATAGTGTTTACTGAATAAATATATATAAATATATTTTGTGTGATATTACGGAATCAGCAGTTGGTCCAACAGGTCTTTAGTGGTGACCTCTACCTATAACAAGCAATATAACTCAGGTCCTCCCTACTTAGGTATGACAAAAAGTAACATTGTATGCGCCCGTGACTCTGAGACGGAAACATGGAATGTCCGATGTGCCTGTAATTTCATTGGTAACACATGTTTTAAACCAGAGACATGACAGAGCCACCTCTTAACTCTGTCTTGTTATTACTACTTAATTCATTTTTAATATGTTGTTTATAGGCTGATAAGCTGTGTGCTGGTAACTTTAATTTGAATCATTATTATTTATGACTGGCTGGACAGCTCATGGCTTAGTTGGTAGCAATTCTGCCTTCTGCGCTTTGGGTTTTGGGTTCGATTCCCACCCAGGGCTAAAATTTGTGTGACTAACTCAGATGTTTTTTCTGTGTTTGATGTCTGATATGTATTATATGTATTTATTTAAAAAAGTATATCAGTTTTCTGGTTCCCATGATACTATGCTTAGCTTAATTTTAAGGCATTTCATTTTTAGTAAAAAAAAACAGATATATAAGTAGTAATCGGTGTTGTGTACAGTTTTGGGAAGTTGAATAATTTTATTTCTTTCTTTCTTTGGGGTTTGATGGCGCTGTGTCAAATGTTAATTGTTCATTCAGTGTTCACCAGTATATATTATTGTTTTAAATGGAATTGAACCTTTTTTCCAGGACGGATGGGCGTTTGCCATCAATGGGTTCAAGCTGCCGGCGCGCGGCCCCGGCCCCGTAACCTCCCCCGACCCCAACAGCTACGACAGCATATAACATCAGGACCCGCCGACCCCCTCGGAAGGCCAGCTCGTTTTCATCGAGTAAATACCAAGTGTTGACACTTTCCCAAGACTTACCCGTGTTAATTTCCTTTGAAGTCAAAGTCAAAGTCAAAAACTTTATTTCCATAGAATTCATAGAGAAATGGCTTGGAAACGTCAATCAAGAAACGTCAAGGAAACGTCAAAAAAGAAGTGTTTAAGGTGTGGATTCAGCCGTTTCTATTTAGTACCTTCTGAGTTTTTGAGGCTATCATTCAGCTAGGGCCGGTTCAGATGGTCGCGCGGATTGATTTGTTTATTCTTTGTCGTTTTCATATTACTCGTTTGATAGCTCGCGTGACAATCTGAGCTTAGCCTTATTGTGCATTATCGTTGGCAATTCTGAAGTCAATTGCAGGTTTTCTGTCTCACCTTGCATGAGACATGAGGTATCTACAGGGTAGGCAAAGCATTGGCATCCCCGGGGACGCAAATGTCTATAGGCGACGGTAACCACTTAACATCAGGTGGGCCGTCTGCTTGTTTGCGTACAATTACATAAAAAAAAAAAAAAAGACATGGAAGGAGACAGCAAGCTTTAGTATTGCCATGATACACCGCTAGTACTGTATGAAAGGGCTATATGCGTTTACTCGGTCATTTAATAGATGGAAGCGATTCTATCTATTTAAATGCAACTCAGCTCTCGAGCTTTGTTCCACAAATAAAATTTTTTTCTTTCTTTCTTTCAAGCGAAATAACTACACATCGCCTGTCTAGCTGCTTCAATACAGTTTGACAAACATAAGTCTAGGCTGATATTCAAAACGTATTGTCGTCCCTTACTTTGTCTCATACGGTGAGAGGGACAACTATACTTTCGTCCTTTAACTAAAAGGCCGTTAAGCCCAAATTGTTGTTAGAGATATGTTCAGAGAACTCTTTTTAATTCCTTTTAAATCCGTCACTTAACGGCCTACAAATTTTTTATATCTCCGGAACTAATTATAATTTAAAAACGTTTCTTAGACAGAAAGATAGAGAATTTTGGACTGTATCAAACCTATTAAAAAGAAAAAAAATGACATTTTGAGGGTTAACGGCTTTCTAGTTAAAGGATTGCAGTATATTTTTCATGTGACTTTAGGACCGCGAAATATATTGTGACACTGTTATACAGTGAACCCAATTTTTTCACAGATATGATGGGAATTAATTGATAGTATGAAAATAATACAATTCTATTGGTGGAAGGAAAGCGATCTGCAGTGGCCTTTTTTATAAGTGAGAACTTTATATTTATATGTGAGTGTGACAGAACCACATATGTCCCACCTGATGTTAAGCTGCATCCACTGCTCGTAACCATGGTAAGTTAGTGAGAAAATACCGAAATTGCATCGTATTACTGGCGTCATCCTCAGACATTATGGAACGTCTCTTGTGCCTGTAATTTCACCCCATTCGCTTCAAACTGAAACAAAAATGTACAGCTTTGGTGCTCGGCGGCAGATATGGGTATGGTGGCATTACTTCCCCTGGAAATCATATAACTTCGTTGAATGAACTATATTTTAATAAGTATATTAATTTGGTTGTGTATAAGTCGTATTATATCATGCTTATTATTATATTATATTTTTTTGAAATCTCAGTCGTACAATTTATCTACAAAATATCTCGATCACTTATTGATAGGTACCGATTTCATTGATTATGATATGATTTCCTGTCATGGAGAATGGCTTGTCGATTTGTCGTTTAGCATTATTCGTATAGTTACATCAGCTGTATAAGTATCTATATATAAGAAAATATGTGTACTAAAATAATATATTGTTATTTAGTTTTCGGTATTTCTCTCAAAGTTAGGAAGTTTTTCGTTCGCCACACTTATATGGTATACTAGATGCGCCCCGCGGTGAATAAGTAATCCCACGGGAACACTGCACTTTTCCGGGATCAAAGTAGCCTATGTGTTAATCCAGGATATAAGCTATCTTGTTACCAAATTTCATTCAAATCCATTCAGCCGTTTGAGCGTGAAAGAATAACAAACATCCATACAAACTTTCACGTTTATAATATTAGTAGGATTATGGGACTATAATTTTTTACTTTAGATTTTGTAGTATAGTTATGTTAATTATCTGTGATCCTGAGTAATTTATGTTATTTTTAATGACTTTTTGTCGTAATATTTGTTTTTTAGGTAATTCCGTAAACTTTTTCTTTTAATTATCTAGAACCCGGATTCACAGATAATATATGTATTCCCATCAAATATATGTATATTTTTGTACCAAATATATATCATAATAGGTTAACTGATATAATTAAACGTAAGTGCATAGTTGTGTAGAGTTTTATATGCAGTTTTTTCAATTTATTAGAAGAGCGATAGAACATCCCGGCTGTCTTCAACGATAAAATGCTGCACAGAACGCGTGTGTAGCATTTTATCCTTGTCATAGTTTTATATACAGTTGCGGAAGCAGATGGCCCAGTAACCGAACAGTAACGCAAACGCGTTACTGCTTGACGGCAGAAATGGGCATGGTTCCCCGACCGGGCAAGTACTGCCACCATGCCCATTTCTGCCGCCGAGCAGCAACGCATTCGCGTTACTGTGAAAGGTCCGGTTCCGGTTTGAAAGGTGTGGTTGTCGGTGAAATTACAGGCATGCCCATTTCTGCCGCCGACCAGCAACGCATTCGCGTACTGTGTTCCGGTTTGAAAGATGTTGTTACCGGTGAAATTACACGTACGTGAGACATGACACCTACACGTCTCAAGAGTTACGGGCGCATACGATGCGACTTGGGTCTTGTCGTGCCTAGTAGGGGAGGGAGGGAGTAGTCAAGTCGCATCGGTTGTTATGGGCAGAGGTTGCCACTTAACACCAGGTGGGCCGTCGGCTCGTTCCGTAACTGTATCACATAAAAAAAGAGATCGAACATGGCGTAGTTTCTACTGCTCTTCATATGTTATCATTTATATTTACAATACACTTATAATAAGTTTGCCTAAATAAGTTGTGTGCCAATTTCTATTGTAGTAATAGAATGCGATTTTCTCATAGTTTGCTATTTTCTATACTATTGTAAAGTATATATGCATATCTTAAATAAACCCTACTTATTAAATTCATAAATATTTTTTAAGAGTAGAATTTGGAACAAAAGATAATGTATCTAATCAGTGTTTCATTTCCCCCAAAGTATTATGAACCTAGTTACGATGTATGAATATTGAAAAAACGTATAAAAATCGATGCTAACAATATATAATTACTGGCCTCATAGCTGTTGGTAGCTTTGCCTTCTGCTGCAGATCGGGAGTTCGATTCCCACCCAGGGCAAACGTTTGTGTGACGAGCATGTTTGTTCTGTGTCTGGATATTATAATGCATTTTATATATTTTTTAAAGTATTTAAGTATTCCATCAACTATCTGTTTCTTATCAAGCTTTGCTTAGTTTGGGGCTAGATGGCACTGTGTGAAATGTCCACCAATCACTATTATTATTCGTTTACCTAGCCTAAATCATGTTTTGCTCAAGATAAAATTGTGTCTTTGAAGCTAAAAAAACATAAATAAGCAATATAAAAATAAATAGGAAACTTTTTCGGATATTCTGTTACTTTTTTTAAGTTTAACTCACATTTAAGATAAAGTTTCAGTTACACAAATTTTACTTGCACAAGTTAAAAGACAGTAGTTAATTGATTACATAGTGGATTTCGTAAATGTTTGATTGCGTGTGCAAATATTTTAGGTCACTGGTTAGGTCGCTACGAAAGTTTTGACCCTAGTAACGCTTTGAGATACCTGTATGAAAAGCCTAAAAAGAAACCCTTTGTTGCTTTCAGCCAAAAATAAGATGGTCCTGTACTACTTCTACTAAAAATAATCTAAAAATATTTTAAATAATCCCGTTATTCAGTCTTTTTATTGTTTAATTATTAGTATTATTTCAGACAATTATATTTAACTAAGATTTGATTGCAATCTATTAAGTATATACATATGTGTATTATAAATAGTTTAAATTAAATGATTATTTCTTTCTTTGTTTATATGTGGGATCTCTTCAATGAAGTTGTACGTATTTATTAGTTCTAAATGCAATGTTTTCACTTCACATTAATTGCTGTTTTATTTAATATATAATACCATAATATTTAGTTAAGCGTTGGTAGAAGTTTTTATCGTAAAAACATATTTAAAATTGTATTAACCATTATTATTAATATTCATAGAATTATGTGCAGGCGACACTCGCCTTTGTATTTTTGTTTGTTTTTACATTGCATGAGTTTGGTTTTGTAAGTCGGTAGTTTGTTGATTGCGACCCGTGGCACTGGTTGCATACATAATCCATAGTAATATCATAAATACTAAAGTAACTCGGTCTGTCTGTTATATTTTCTTGCGTAAATCACTGAACCAATTTTGATGAATTTTGGTATAGAGATAGATTAGACCTTGCAGAAGGACACAGGCTTCTTTTGGCGAGAAGTTGAATAATTAATTTTATTTGGTTCCAACTTCCATACCCCCTGGATGGAAGTTTGTTCAATCATTTCTCAAGTAGGGGATATAAAACTCATTATAATTATACTTTTGGTAAAAAATCAAGAATGTTTCTGCGTATTTACCTAACAAATTAACTATTAGGGGTGATTTTTAAAGTACGTAGGGTTACTACCGAGGGCTACACCTATATATTAATGGAGAATGACGAAAGCTTGGAGATAAAATAGGTCACTCGAAGTAGGTACTATTTCTACGCAGACGAAGTTGTGGGAGCTAGTTAGTTTTACCATAACAATCACAACAGGTTATCGTCTATCAGCTGATCGAAGGTTTTCGTCCCTATTATGGATAACGGTTTGATCCAATTTGCATTTGCTTGAAACGAAAATTATCAATCCATTGGTAATGTTTCTTGCATTCCCTTATATATTACTATACTATATTTCATTACATTAATTTAATGCAATTTAGACTGCTTTCTGTAAGCTACGGTGACTTAAGTTTTGTCATAACCTGTGACTTTAGAATAATAACTCGAATAAACTATCAAATGCACTGCGTAGTTACTAAACTATCATTGCATTCTACTGAAAATATTGTTGGTTAAATCTTGTAAAAAATCTTTTTTTTAAACTAGTATTTTTTATGAATTAAACAAGTTTTGCTTACATTGATTTATTAATCGGTCCTTTTAAAAAGTAAACTTACATCCGAGCAAAGAATAATTTTCCTGCAACTATAATTTCTATTTTTTATTTCGTTAATTATAATGAAGGAATGATTCAAACATAGCGTGGAGCATTACAGCCTTATAATTAGTTTTTCTTAATTATCTTTGCATTACGAACCCCATCTGTAAATAATAGTTTCGGATTATTTAAACAAATATTACAAGGAAATAATATACACTTAAAGCAAAAATAAACATACCTTTGCTGAGTTTTCTGCAAGGCATTTGCTCAAATGGAATGCCCTTTCACATCCTTTTTCCCCATCGCTTACTGTCTCTTCATTGACTGAAATCATATGTAAGTCTCATTATTCGCCCGCACAATATAAGATTTACCCTGGCTGTTAGATTAATTTAGCAATGGATTATTTATAATCCTGGATGTCCTTATAATCCTGATTTGTGCTAAAATAAATGCAGTGAGCTAGCTTGAGGTCTGAGGAGATTTACCCAATTCATTTAGGTGGACCACTACAAAGAAAATCTCGTGTATCCCTTAAATGATTGGATTTCTAAAGACTTTCGGAATTTGTCAGGTAGAAATTAAATCATAGTGTACAAATAAGTAATCACTACGGGATGTCCCATACCTAAGTAGTACCCTTATACTACTTAGGTATGGTATAACCGTAGCGCAAGAAAAGATGCCGGTATAACATTTCACTAATAGTAACTAACATTAATACTATGTATTTGAATGATAAAATAGCTTTGCATATAAATAGACAATCACGAATGAGAATCGAGTCTCTTCTCTTCTCTTCTCTCACAAGTGCATCAAGAAAAAAAATCCTATTGATGCACTTAGCAGACGGGTAGGCAGGGCTTCAGTGGGCCACCGGCTTGTAAATTTCACTATCATTAGAACGATGTGAGTGGTAACGCGGTAACTCTTGGTATGTCTAACCTTTTACGCAGAAATGATAAAGATTCTTGGCGTTTTCCAAACGTTTAGGGTCATCTTCAAATTCTTTACCCGCCCAAGCAACCGCTTTGTCTACGTCAAAGTTCCCTTTATTGTCAATCTGAAACAAACGATTAAGTAGGCATTTAATCATTAATCATCAAGTAAAATCAGCACTTGGTAATCTATTAAACCTTCACCTACTACTTATCGTATTTACTTTGAGAATATACCTATTTACTTTGCGAAGATAACTTTTTCAGTAAGTTTTTTCTTTAATCACTCTTGACTTTTTTCCCACAAAGTTATAAATAACGTTTGCGAGAAAAATTTAAGGATTTTTTTAATGGAAATCAGGCTTTCCTCCGGACTTCCAAATTTTCCATCTGGTAACCCTATGTACGGAGGTACGCACTAAGTAATCTATCCATTTTAGGTCCTGAACTAAATCGCAATAAAACGTTGTGGTAGCCCTGTTGGTGGGCAATCTGGCTCGTATCGTATACTTGTTCACATGAAAAAAGTGATAAGAAGTTCAATGCAACCTTGTTAATGATAATAAAACGCAATCATGTTAATAGTAATAGAAAACTGCGTAATAAATTAACTAGAATTGAACTTACAAAGTTGGGCTTTCTCAGAACGCAAGCCATCAGACACTTGGCATTCTCACTTTCCGGCATTTTGTGATTCTTCATCATCATCATCTCGTCGGCGGTGATGGGATATTCCTTGCTGCACTCCACCGCGTGCGCAAAGAACCACGCCTTGATCTCTCCATTGGTTTTTGATTGCTATTTGAACAAAATCATTTATTTTTTATGTATAGGTATCTATTCTTCTTTCAGACTGACATACCAACCTTACTTTCTGTTTAAATGTATACAATATCAAAGTCAAGTCAAAGTCAAAACTTTTATTTCCATAGAATTCATAAAGAAATGGCTTGGAAACGTCAATATTATTCAAAACATAAGGTCACGCGTACTTATTGATAAGTTTGATGCCTATTCAAACCCTATCCGACCCTCCATGGGGAGAACAGACAAGAAACCCCTAATGAGGGATTGAAGTTGAACACCAAAACCAGTTGACTGATTGGCATACCTAAGTGTTAAGTTATATAAGTAAGGCAATTACCTGGATTCAAATTGTGGTAAAAGGTGGCTTTTATCCTAAAAACTTGATAGCGCTTAGAGTAGACCTCGTAATCTTATACAAAAGAAACGTGAAAAAAGCAAACTGTGTTTATCAACATTGTTGTAAGCGATGTTGATATGTATTCCTTTATACTAAATTTAAACCTATATGTTTCTTAGAAACAGTAGCTGTTACCTAGTGAGTAAAATGCCATTCCGTATAAGTTATTGGCTTATTTGGTTTTAAGTTTTAAGTTAAATTGTGTCATATAAATTGCAGAGAAAGCTAGAGCTAATAAGCTATAATTTTTATTTAATAAATAAATAATAATAAATAATGGTGGACATTTCACACAGCGCCATCTAGCCCCAAAGTAAGCATAGCTTGTATCATGGGAACCAGACAACTGATATAAAACTTATATACTTTTTCTTTTGTAAATACATACATATAATACATATTAACACCCAGACACAGAACAAACATCAATGTTACAAAAGTCACATAAATGTTTGTCCTGAGTGGGGATCGAACCCACGACCTACAGCGCAGAAGGTAGGCTTACTAACCAACTGAGCTATGAGGCCAGTTTAATCTTAGCCTATCTCAGACAATAGACACGTTGTATCTAAGACATTAAATAAAATAGAAAACTCACTTGGGAAGCACCCACTAGCACCAAACCAAAGATGACTTGTAAAATCATTTTCACGAACCCAAAATAAATTTACTCTTTTATATCCAACATCGAACAATGGTCACATAATAAATACCCAAATCATTAGGTGGGTATATCCGTGATTTCTTGATTATCAGCCAGATAATCCAAGCATCACTATTATGTTCTGCTTAATTAAATTCTCATCATGGAAAATATCACAGCAGTTTCTTATTAGCGTTTTCGGAGGTACTTCACAGTGGCTACCAAAATTTGATACTTCCACCCCTTCCCGTTACTTAGATTAGCACTATCACAGAGTAGAGAAAGAACTATAGCAATATAAATATGGGTGTTAATATGTATTAAATGTATATAGTTATAAAAAAGTATATATGTATTCTATCAGTTGCCTGGTTCCCATAGACTGAGCCCCATAGCTTGCTTAGTTTGGGGCTAGATGGCGCTGTTAGCAAACTGACTGACATATTGTCTCGTTCATTATGCCGATATTAGATTGAAAGAGCAGTAGAACTCGCCAAGTTCGTCCGGGGAAGTACTGCCACCATGCCCATTTCTGCCGCTAAGAATTAGCTAATAACTCTCAAAGTGTGTTCTTTATCTCGGTTAACCATTCAGTGAAAACTCTGAAGTGAAATGAGAATTTGCTCAAGAATATGGTCTGAAAGAAATGGGAACGAACAGTAAAACATACAAAATAATAATTGTGTAAGTGTAAGTGACGCTTGCACCAGAACAAAAACACTGGCTTATTACCAACAGGTAGGAAATAAAAAACATTACGTGTCAGATGAGTGCTGGAAAAATTGCAGGCTAATGGATTGTTATCTTAAAAATGGCCTGTGATTACCGCTCGGACAGAAATTGATAGTTACCCATGTAGCACCAGGCGTTGGAAACGTGATTTGTATTATTCAGTTTTCGCTCCATGCTGATAAAACAAGGTTTCTGGTCACTATTTACCATATAAATAAGTATCTTTAGGGGTTCCTTGTCTGTTCTTCCCCATGGAGGGTCGGATAGGGTTTGATCAGGCATCAAACTTATCAATAAGTACGCGTGACCTTATGTTTTGAATAATATTGACGTTTCCAAGCCATTTCTTTATGAATTCTATGGAAATAAAAGTTTTGACTTTGACTTTGACTTATCAATTTATGTATGTAATCATGATTTCAGTAAAGTAGTTCAGTAAATGTAACATAAAATTTACCCTTGAAACAATACCCGTAATATTACAAACATGATAAAATATTTCAAGGGTATCATGATCTTTTTTTAATAAAGGATGTAGGTGATTACCCTTTGAATCCCTACACGTGTCCCCCGAGTGGTGTGAATGGAGCGAACCAAAACATGTAAATAATTAGCTATAGAAGCTGTTCTTCGGTTCTTCCTCTAGAAAGAACAAATTAAATAACCTTAGTCTCTTGCGACTTGAAGTTGATAAGTCTCACGTGACTGTAATTTCGTAAAGTCCCATATCTTTTATGGAACACTACAATACGTACAAACCAGTATGCCCTATAATTCTACCTCTAGAAGCCATAGAAGATAAATTATCTAAATCCATCAATCTGTTCAATCAAGTAGTAGGTAATATTAAAAAGAGTAGGGGCCATCCACTTGTGTTAATTTTTTCGTGCTTATGCCGTTTATAAATCTATACAGAAACGTAAAGTATAAAATTAAATAACTAAATCCACTACTTGTTACGAAAACCCATTCGCGACGCAAGACTTTAATACCGCTATTCTTTTTGCTGTCGCAAACGCATTGACGTTAGATTCTCAGTGATTTTAGATTCTGTAGGAGAGAGCGTGAGTAGATTGCCCACTGATGGCCCTCTCTATTGGAAATGGAAGGTGGTCCTCCTGCTTAAAGAGCTAGAAGTGTCTGGAATTTTACAGGTGGTATAAAGAACAAAATCTACAACTTTCCTTATACAACTATTCCTTATAGAGTAAGGGAATAATTTATTATTGTAATATCTTATTTGAGTTATGGACTAATAATTATTTAGTTAGGGGAAGTAAAATATTCCAGGGTTGTGATTGTAGAGACACTGCGTAACATAGAAGGACGCGTCGCATACGTCCTTGTGTGCGTCCGCTGAAAATGAGGACGAATGTTAGAGACATATTGTTTGAAATAAATGTTTGATATATCTACTTTTTAAACGGTTAACCTACACAAAATTTACAGTAGATTGTGTAGCTGAAGGTACTGGAACGAAGCGGTGTGTGCGTATGAATAATATATCATTAAAGCGCAGTACTCACGCCAATTCGTCCGTTGAAGTACTGCTACCATGCCCATTTCTGCTGCCAAGCAGAAACGCATTCGCGTTACTGTGTTACAGTTTGAAAGGTGTGTTTGCCGGTGAAATTGCAGGCACATGAGACATTCCACCTACCCACCTACACGTCTCAGAGTTACGGGCGCATACGGTGTGACTTGGGTCTCGTCGTAGGGAGGATCCAAGTGACATCGGTTGTTATAGGCAGAGGTTACCACTTCACACCAGATGGACAGTCGGCTCGTTCTGTAACTGTATCACATAAAAATATATCAACCTTTACCGTCAAACATGGTCTACCTATGTTTGACGCTATTTTAGGTACCTGCTTTAATAATTTGACAAACATGTTTTTGACTAACCAGCCTATCATGTAAGCCATAAATGTAAAACATTATTGATGTGTTTTTTTACGATATTAATAAATACTTACCAACTTTTCTGCACGCTGTAATCGCTTCCTTTGCAGGCTCTTTGATCTCGTCAGGTAGCAACAAGTCTGCTTGTTTGAGAGCAGCTTCGTAGTTAAACTTTCCATTTTTGAACTGTTGAACAGTGACACTTTTTTGGAGAAATAGTAATATACCTATGTTATTTTTTGTTCGCGTACAACCTAAGCTACATATTTTCTTTGTACGGAGTCTTGATACGGATAATGGAAGATTTTAAATGTCCCAATACCCCTACCTATTCATTTAGTCAGGGCTGTGCTAGCACAGAAAGGGGGTTCAGCCTTGAATCTCCTCAAAGCCTGAAACGGGTCTGGAGACTTTCATTCGCACCAGTATATCAGGCAATTAGATATTGATAATTAAGCTTTTTAAATTTAAATTTTTAAAAAAATGGACTTTGACACCCAATATTCTCCACGAGAAACAGTAAATATGCTGCATCTATTGCAGAAACCCATTCAAATGTCACGTTTTGACCATTTTCGGTTCCAGAACATGCCAGTTTTCTCACAATGTTTCTTTCTATGTTTTGAGTCATAGGAAAGAAAGAAAGAAAGAAAATATATTTATTTGTCTACATTAGAGCATGGAACAGGCACATGAACCATTTCAAGGGAATACTCTATTTAAATAACTTGTATATAATTTACCGTATTGGCCATTTTCATGATGCAAGCTATATAACATTTCACGTCCTTGTCGTCTATAAAGGTACCTTGGCCGATGGGGTCAATTTTTTCTGAAACAATAATTGAATAATTAGTAGATAGTGTATTATTTGTACTTGGCCATCACAGTATTTGGATGTTCAGAATTATCAAGACAATTAGTGAACCATGAAATTAAAAAATATTTATTGACGCAAAACAGTAGGCAATATAAGAATAGTTTACGGATCCTAATAAGGATACAGCAAAGGTTTGCATACATACATAGATTCTCGATTTATCCCTAAAAAGATAGACAGAGCCTCAGTAGGACACTTTTCGCCTCGTACACTGTCATGAGAAACCCAAAATTATAATAGTAAATTAAAATTACGAGTTTCTGTGAACACTTACTTTACGTTCATGATCTTGATTATTTAGTACACTACTTCACAATTAACATCAAATGTTTGAATATTAACATGATAATATTTTATAATAATAACAATATAATAATAAATTTAAGAGCAGTAGAACTCTCGCCAAGTTCGTCCGGGGAAGTACTGCCACCATGCCTTTTTCTGCCGCCAAGCAGTAACGCATTCGCGTTACTGTGTTCCGGTTTGAAAGGTGTGGTTGCCGGTGAAATTACAGGCACATGAGACATTCCACCTTCACGTCTCACATTTACGGGCGCATACGATGTGACTTGGGTCTTGTCATACCTAGTATGGGAGGACCCAAGTCGCATCGGCTGTTATGGGCCGAGGTTACCACTTAACACCAGGTGGGCCATCGGCTCGTTCCGTAAATGTATTACATAAAAAAAAATGCAATGTTATCATTTTCAGTTCGGAATTTGTGTAAGCATGTATAAAATGGCAGTATACAACGCACATAATTGCACGTGAATACGTTTCAACCTCGTGTTATATACGGTTATGTAAACATGATAGAGGCACGGGACCATATCCATATATTGTGAAGGAAAAGTCATCTGATTGCCTAATAGCCGATGGAAAATGAACTGACTTATCCCTTGATGGATAAGTCACCATCACCCGTGGGGGATTTACAAGATGAAAGGCAATCTTCACCCTTTTGAATGTACGTACATTAACCTCGCGTTTTGAACGATCCGGTTTAAACGCTCTTGAGCTCGGTAAAACTGCAGTTAAGTTACTAACAAATAATTTCAGTCAATATGCAGATAAAAATAAGATAATTTCGCACAGCCTTTTTGTACCTTGTAACTAATATAATAAGGTAAATTATTTTTTTACTACCTCACGGTAGAAACTTCACTGGTTTCTGTGTTATTTATTAGTGTTAATCTAACATTATTTATGTACTGTGTGTTTCCCAAATAAAGGAAAATAAAAAATAAAAATAATTAAATCAAAATACCATCTTCGACGTTATTTTGTTTGGGTTGACACGTTTTTCTCATCATTTTCCCTGTGTTTCTAATTTGTTTCATTGTCATCTGAAAAAATAAACATTTATATGTGAAATTTTCAACGGATCACTTCAGTTTTTTTAGTTAAATATTCATCAATTCAACTGATTTTAATTGACAATATTAACTGATCGATTACCGCTTCACAGAACGTCACTAAAACTAAAAGCTTGACTATCGTTATCCAATTCATGTTAGTCATTTGGAAGACCTTCACTATTCCCATGGTCTTCTATTCTGGGAACCTTGATCTTGGCATTGGCTTTATAATGTGTTGGCATCGCCACTAATTGATTAATCACTCCGGCATTAGTAACACCTTATCTAGTCTCAGTAATGTGACAATATCTTTTGTATGGTTATTAATGATTTTCAGAAAATGTAGCATAATGATAAATAATAGTCTCTCCCTTCATACTATGAGCAACTCCCAAAAATCCCAAAATAGTTACCCTTTAAGGCTATTCCAATATTTTCGGGAAAAATATCCTAAGTATATATATATGTCTAGAGCCAGCTTCTTGATTATCAGCAATTGCGTAACGTATTGTTCTTTCTTTATTTTCTTACAGGGAAACAAATTATAGTTACAGATCGTAATTCACTTACTACTGATAATTGCTAAATCCACACCAATAAATTTTACATATTTATTTTTAAAAAATCTTAATACTTTTATAGCAAACATTAATTAAGGATCATTAATTTTAATATTGTAACATAAAGGTCGCGTGCACAAGTTCTTCTACTGAGGATCTTAAAATATGTTCCATGGATTTCTGAATGTTGTCGCACTCACAAATCAAGGGACTTGTCCACCAACTTGATTCTTGATGGTCACCCTATTGTCACATACGAATTAACCACTGAATATAGATGCTTAATAATTACAAGATGCTCCGGGGCACACGAGGACAGTCACGTTTTTGTGCATACACGGCCCGAACGGAGGTTATTTATTTTATAGGTGTCTTCTAGACAGGCTAGATTTAGGTCAAACTATTTGTTTTCCTACATATGAGAACATGTTAATTAATTATATAGGAATAAGTATTTTCTTTTTATTTATATATTTGTACGTTAATGTAATCTTTCCTTTATGGCAAATATTTTTCAGTTTATATATATAAAATATACACAAACATATAAATTAATAAAAATATTAATCTAAATACAGACACTTTCTTCTATTATTTTAATATTCTCTTTCTCTTTAAAAGTACACATATAAATATATTTTCAGAGAAAGGCTAATCTCAGAGTCTACTGTTGGGACTTTGATTCAGTTTTCAGTAATAGACCGATATGTGAAGTAGTGTATGTTTATCTTCTACAAGTACCTTACTGTGGGTTAATTATTTAAATGCATGGTACTAAATTTTACAGGTATCAGTAGCTTATCAGTAGCTTATTAATAGACATCGGAAACTAAACATTGCTGACACCAATATTCTACCTATTCTATTCGAGTCACAAGTTCTCTCGAATCAATGGTGTGAAAGGACTTTAAGTGCGCCTCAAACAGGCTCCTTTCGTGCACTTGACACATGTCTTCAAATTTTTAGTTCTATGACATGTCAGAGTCCTCACGATGTTTTCCTTTACCGTTTTGAGAAATGGTATTGCACACATTAGTTTTTCAAATTCTACCAATTACAAATGATATAATTGACCGTATTTAGTCCAAAATATAAAATATGACAGCAACGCTCAACCTCGTAATTGAATAATAATAATAAAAATGCTTTATTGTACACCAGAGAACAAATAAAAATTAATAAAACATAGAACTTAGAGGTACAATGGACGGTTATCGCTATGAAGCGATCTCTTCCAGACAACCTTGGGATGGAAAGCGTATTTAATAGTTGAGTGGTGTGGGGTGTACTAAAAAGTAACAAGGGATTTTGGGGGAGGATTGAAAGGCAGCAGCGCATCAATATCGCCCCTGGCGTTGGAAATGTCGACTGAGGACAACCATTTCCTATCGGTTTCAGATATGGTCAGCAAGAGATTATGTATCACATGGCTATCAAAACGTACACTGTAAATGTCTAGCTAGGGTAAGTTGTGATGACGAGAGGCGCGGAGGAATGAAACACACGGATGCTGGTTACATACTACTGTTTATTAAATTATAAAATCCCTTTTTATAGTATTTCTTATGAATACCTGGGTGACGTAAGTAGGTAGGTTTCGGATATGTATTGTTTATAAACACGGTCGTGTTTCAGGATCCTCTTACAATAAATACCTTTCCTAATATGGATGTGTCTCAAGTTCTAAACTTTATACCTCCTGTTACGTACCTACTACAAGTATATGTAAGTACATTTATAATGAGTCTCATTATGCATACAGCCGGTATAAAAATGAGATGATGTTGGACACAAAAATTGTGATCTAGAGACGTTTCAAATATGTAATCAATCACTCATATATCTTAAGTAGGTAAACGCCTCTATATAAAGAGTTATATCCCACTATTAGCACGTATTATTTGTGACACAGACCTTGTTTCATCATGTGGTGGAATAAAATAACTTGTGTGTGCTTTTTGTTTTTCATATATTTTGATATATGCAAAGCGGTAAGTTTTGTATCTGTAAAATGATATCATAATAATAAGCCTGATTGAATCCAGAGTTAGTGAATAATTCTCATGGAATAATTTGTAAAGTGAAGGTTTTTGGAAACATTTGTTCGGTGTACACCGTTCAAGAATTGGGAATTCATTAAATGGAAATAATTTTCCCCGAAGCTCGCTCACACACTTTCCACTTTTCATGTTTCTTATATCAGTGGTTTGCTTTGCTAAACAATAGATAGTTTTTCAGGTAGGCATTTATTCATTTCCTCTTTTTAGAGGTACTTTATTACTTTTTAACTTATTAAATATGAATTTAAATAATATTGGAATGCTCAGTGTCTATTTATTTCAGTTACAAAACTTACAGCTATTTACAGTCAAAACGTTTTAAGAGCTAGGTTAAGTTTTAAATTTTATTTTTGTGTTCGTGTCTTTCGTATAACAGTATTTAATATACGAAACCTATCTTTAAATCTATGTAAATTTGGTGGATAACAAAACTTCTTTCAGATGACGAGGCAGCAGCTGAAAAATTCAGGAAAGCTGATGAAAAAGTCCTGTATGCCTAAAAATGATGTAACTGAAGGTAAATTCTAAATTCAGTTTTCAGTTTTTAGTAGTTTCATCCTCCATCTAAACAAAGGACAGACAGGAACAGGACAGAACAGGACCTAAAAAGGAAATTTCGAATTTTAAGAGCAGTGCTCCGGAATTAAACAGTGTTCCGGTTTGAAAGGTGGTTGCCGGTGAAATTACATGCACATGAGACATTTCACCTGCACGCTCAGAGTTGCGGGCGCATACGATGCGTCTTGGGTCTTGTCATGCCTAGTAGGGCCTAGAGGGGAGGGACCAAAGTCACATCGGTTGTAATGGGCAGAGGTTACCACTTAACACCAGGTGGGCCACCGGCTTGCCCCGTAACTGTATCACATAAAAAAATTGAATATTAAAAACATAACCCTATTAAGCTTAATTACAAACAAACTCTTGAATAAACACACCAGATGCATACGTGTAGAAAGGCACAAAAACGTATGCACGTTTCAATAAGTTGTAGAGGTAATTATGGAGTTGTATGAAAAAGCAAACCGCTTGTGTGAAATGCGCTCAAGTAAACGGATGTGACACTTGTAAAAACAAAAAAAAACCGGTTTAAGCATTCAGAGAGTCTCAATGTGACCTTTTTTCAGAGGAAATCGGAGAGATAGAGCAAGGGAAATTCATAGAGGATCGCAGAGTAATGTGTTACATCGCATGTGTTTACAGCATGACCCAAGTTGTAAGTCAGCATTACTCTTTATACCTCTACAATATACATTTCCAAGATTCGGCAGTAATAAAAAACTTATTATTTAATAATCCCCTATAGATTGCTGCATTAATAGTAGGATACATTAAAAGTTTAACATGTCTGTCTAAATGTCGAACAACAGTTTATTTCAATGAAATAGGTAATAGATGTCGCTAGTGTATTACTATTAGTTATTTTATGGACATGCGGTACTCAGTTTGTCACGGAAACAATAGACACGGAAACCTAAATAAATATAGTAAATAAGATTGAAATAATTCTCTGTAAATAATAAGGATGAAAATACATTTAAATTGATTAGGTGTTTTGAGTTTACGTATTATAGAGACATGCAGTTTTGTATTTGATCGTAAACTGAGGATCGTTACATTAACTTTTTAGTGACAGAATAATTAAAAAAATATATTTTAACAATTAATTAACTGTGCAGGTGAAAAATAACAAACTTAGCTACGATGCTGTGATAAAGCAGGTCGACATGATGTTCCCACCAGACATGAGAACCGCCGTCAAAGCTGCTGCTGACAACTGCAAAGATATTGGTGTGTATATCTAGATATTATCTTAATGTGTCCTAAATATAAAAAGAAATCAACTACTAATTTAAAGTCAAACAATAATATTTTTTGGTGGACATTGTCACACAGCGCCATCTAGCCCCAAAGTAAGCTAAGCATAGCTTGTATCATGGGAACCAGACAACTGATATAATACTTAAATACTTTTTTTTGTAAATACATACATATCACACCCAGACACAGAACAAACACCTATGTTCGTCACACAAATGTTTGTCACACACATGTTTGTCCTGGGTGGTAATCGAACCCACGACCTACAGCGCAGAAGGCAGGGTTACTACCAACTGAGCTATGAGGCCAGTCAAACAATATTCCTTTGAAAATTTCTTCTTACATCATACATATTATGTAGGTGTTCTTTTCTTATTTACGCTACGGGTTTGTTGATTGTTCTGTGCTACGAGGCAGAAGAGCAACTTAATCACGTTACATGACCATAGTTATGTTATCAGTAACAAAAAATTACAAATATTCATTGATTAGATAAATTAAATATTATATACTTTTTTGATTACAGCTAAGAAGTACAAAGACGTTTGTGAAGCTTCATATTGGACTGCTAAGTGTATGTATGAATTCGACCCGAAAAACTTCGTGTTTCCTTGAGAGTGTATTAAAAGCTCATTATATCTTATTTATTTTATTCATCATTAACTCAGCTATTATATAATTATTTTTTGTGTCAATTATATAGTGTCATATTTTGTTAATTTCAATTTTCATTATTATTTCTTTTCCATATTTTATTTTGAATGGGTGCCTATTTATTATTCGTTTATTAAATACTAGCTGGTATCTGGTGCGTTGCTGCCTGTAAATTAATTGTACTATGCCTTCGCGCGAATGTAAGTAACAAGTTGAGAGACAATAAACAGACAAACATTTATATTTATATATTAGACCACTATTGTCCGTTATAAAACTAAGTGTCCTAAGAACATCTGAACAATAATTTAGCGATTAAATATTATAAAACAAGCAACAAGTACAAATATATATTTCTGTATACCTATTTACAATTACTAAGTTTGTAATTATATATAGGTAAGCATGCGAGCGTAAATGCTGGGTTGAAAAAACTTAACATCCGAACCGCCCTATGCTTGGTTGCATAGGTTGCTGACTTAGTAATTTCGAAGCAAAGTACTTAGTTTAGAAGGTAGGTTTTGTGGAAGCATAAAATTCTTGTCGCATGCTTTATAAATCCCCATTTAGTTTTACTTACGAGAAACTGCTTTCTATATCGATTTAAATTATTGTTTGATTTTAAATTAACTATTTCTTCTATAAATTCTTCTTCTATAAATATTATTATTTTTAATATTAATAAATAAACTATTGATAAAAAAATAAGTATTAAGTATATATAGTGCTAATAAAGTTATAGATTTTTTTGATAGCGTATATAAGCATGCATTTAGCGTAAGCATTTAAGAGTTTCTAAAATGCTTCTAAAAGTTTAAAATTAGTTATTTTGTGCTATATGCAACTGTAATTATGATTCAATTTCAAATCAAAAGATAAAACCTAAGTCCTTAAACTTTTCAGTCATATTGTCAAGTATGCGGGCAACAAATTTTAAAAACACATTAAGTACTTTAAGTAAAACCAAATCATTGCTAAACGTTCTTAAACGATGGACAAACATGTGATTACATTTCATAAAATTATAGATCACGTCTTAAAATTCAAGGTGAGTTAGGAGACAAAATTTTAAATTTGCGATTGGTTCTACAAAGACTGTAGTCCACGACGAAAAGTGCTCTTAGGAAGTTAGTTGAAGATATTTTACAATTAATTCAAAACTTTCATGATGAGGTTTTACATTATTGTATTGGTTTTGACTGCGTGTTTTGGATTCATTTTGGGGGTAAGTTGTCTTTTGAATATAACATTTTAAAATAAACTAAGTTTTCTAAAGTTGTCCAGGGCTTGTTGTTAAGATCTTTGGATCGACTTATTGAAATATAACACTTCTAAGCCCACATTAAGAAACTGTAATTGTTGATCTCAAAAAGAAAAAATGGTTTTAATATTACGTTTTAATTATCCCGAAGGCAGAGGATAAAACCTACTAAAAACTCATACTGGTCGTCTGATATTAATGCCATAAAAGAGTAAAGTCAATTTTAAGACAAAACTGAACTGAATTAATAAGTAAAATGGTTTAAATAATTATTTTATACTATTATACTTATTTTATATTATGTTACGCTTAGATGTCACGACCGCAACTGAAAAAGACGATGACTATTATGAAAACACAATGCATGCCCAAAATAGGAGTATCTGAAGGTAAGCAATTTCCTCATTAAATTAATAATAATAATAGTTTATTGTCATATTAGAAACAGTACACAAACAGAAGATTCATGTTTGTAAAATTGAAATTAATGGATTTTGTCCTGACAGTCATATTACTTAGAAAATATCAACATATATATGGATCAATACTTGTAAAGTTAGCTTATCAAAAGTAATAGAAATAAATTTTAGTAGAATAGATAAATTTATCGACCGTTTTTTCCCAATTTTCCTATGAAATGTCGTAGCAGAAACCTTAATTTAATATATGTATTATTTTCTTTCATACAAACATAGATATAGCCTATCACCACGAAGGGGTGGGCAGAACCTCAGTGGGCCACTTTTCACCCAAATTAAAAAAATATTAGTTAATTAATAACTGATTACTTCATTTTTTCCAGATAAGGTAGGGAAAATAGAACAAGGCGAGTTTAAAGAAGATCGGGATGTTATGTGTTACATCGCCTGCGTATACAAAAATCTAAATGTGGTAACTATATTTAATATATGTTTATACTTAATGTTTATAAATAAGATCAATATTCATAAATTATATTAAGAATAAACATCCAGCTATATAGAAAAAAAATCATGACCAAACAACAGACGGTTGAATACCCGAAACATAGTTATAAATATGTATGTAATAATATTTCTTTTATTAAATAGATATCAATTTAAGCTTATCTGTTATGTCAGTTTCATAAATCGGTTTTTACTTCAATAACTTTACATTTTCCATGCGTTTTTATTAAGTGTAATTATTATTCACTCATTGTGGAATAATTAAAAGCCAAAATCGATTATATGACTTAATTTAATGACAGCAAAAATATATTTGATTATTTGTCTCAAACTAATTTATTTGAACTTAATATAAGGTAAAGAACAATAAACTCGATGCTGGTCTGATTTCAAAGCAGATTGACATACTCTACCCTCAAGAATTAAAAGGAATCGTCAAAAAAGGAGTGGTCGCCTGTATGCCATTACGTAAGTACCTTGAGTTCTGCCTGAGATTTAAGTGCCTAGTGTACCCAATAGGGGAGTTCCCAAAGCAGTTTATCTACTAAACCGTAATGTTTTTAAATTGGAGAAAATATATATAAAAATAATATATAGTGTTCGCCAGCAAAGTATTGATGAGCGCCCGGGAACTTCCATGGCGTCAACGCAATTCGCTCCACCATGTTTTGGATTGAGACTGGCCTATTTTATATTATAAAAAACCTAGCTGGTTGATTATTAAGTATTTGAATGACAAAACTGTCGATGTTTTTTTTTCATCAGTCATTACAAAGATTTCCCCAGAATAACGTCTTTTGTATCTTTTTTCAGAGGAGAAATACAACGATATGTGTGAAGGCATCTTCTTCGCCACCAAATGTTTGTATGAATACGACCCGCCAAGTTTTATATTCCCCTGATTTAAATTTATAAGAATTAACGATCTTTCTGAACATAATAACCATTTTGTTTTATTATAAAGTCTAGCGAATACAATACGTTATTAATTTATATTTGTGATTTGTTTTAAAGATAAATATGAAATGTATAACATATTATTTTTCGCTCCCATATAAGTCGGCCTATGAACTACTTCAGACGTCACGTCTTGGAATAGGAGATTAAGTATAATTAAGACAGCAAGAAGTAATTCAAATTACTTCAAAAATCACCGAAAGAAAGAGTTAGCTGAGTTTCCTATTGTACCCACAAAGTGCAAATTGGTACATGAGGATCTGCTAACCCTTTCGGGGTCAAAGGCATGAATTTATATATTTTCAATCACATAATAAACGAATCATAGATATAGTTGATTAAAATACTATTTTAAGCTGTGGAATTGTTTATTTTATTTGTTGATAGAAAGTAGATAGTGAAATACTTTATTGCACATCAAATAAGAAATAATTGGCCATTTATTATCACAATTTTAATTCGCACAATTGGCGGCATTATCACTAAGAGTGATCTCTTCCATGCAACCTAATGTTATTGGTAACAATCCCACGGTTACATCTAGACTGGTTAGTGTATACTTTTCAGGATAATTGCTATGTTGTCACTTTTAAATGAACATCTCACACCTAAGGTGTCACTTCTGTCAGTAATTACCACTTTATATCTTCTATAAAACACCTTTATACGCAGAAAAGAATTTATTCTGTTTGATATATTGAAATCGTCAACCAATAATGAAATTCAGAATGTTTTTTATTTTCTTTGTGTTTATTGCAAATTATTTTGTGTCATCAGTAAGTAGACCAGATCATTTATATTACACCATTATATTATTAAGTATAATGTTGCATCTATTTAATATTGTGCTTTTGTATATAAAAGTAATAATCCATCTATTGATATTGATGTGAACTATAGGGGCTATCTACCCACACCGCAGATTTTAACCTAAGATGGCGAGTTAAAAATGTACTTAAGATTGAAGAAAAATGTACTAAAGATTATAAATTTAACAGTATCAGGTAGTAAAATTAGTTAAGAATAATCAAGAATTGTGAATAAGAATTATATGAGGAAAAGAAGTAAGTAAAATGTACCTATAATAAAAGGTTTATGATAATACCTTTTTATGATATAAATAAATATATATATTTTCTTTCAGATGACTAGAAAACAGATGAAATCCTCAGGAAAACTACTGAAAATGAAATGTATGCCGAAAAACGATGTCACAGAAGGTCAGTGTAAATACACAATACAGATGATTTACATTTTCGAAGCTACCATCCCAAATCACAAGAGCTATTTTTTAAGAGCAGTAGAACTCTCGCCAAATTCGTCCGTGGACGTACTGTCACCATGCCCATTTCTGCCGCCAAGCAGTAACGCGTTCGCGTTACTGTGTTCCGACTTGAAAGGTGTGGTTGCCGGTGAAATTACAGGCGCATGAGACATTCCACCTACACGTCTCAGAGTTACGGACGCATAATTTGCGACTTGGGTCTTGTCGTACCTAGTAGGGGAGGACCAAAGCCGCATCGGTTGTTATGGGCCGAGGTTACCACTTACCACCAGGTTGGCCGTCGGCTCGTTCCGTTACTGTATCACATAAAAAAAAACTATGTCATTTTTTGCAGTAAAATTTATTGATTGAACGAACCATATAAAATAATTTTGTATGACACAAACGTAGATTGTCTTAAACAAAATATCTTATAATATCTTATTCTTAATATCTTAAATAATATAAATAGAGCATGAGTATGAGTCAAATCATTCCTCATTTCACAGAAGAAGTTGGTGAGATAGAACAAGGAAAGTTCATAGAAAATAGGAATGTTATGTGCTACATAGCATGTGTCTACAGCTTGAGTCAAGCAGTAAGTAATTTTATTTATTTTATTTTATTTTTCAACAGAATCTACAGCTCTTAAAATTACTTACTTACTTAAAATTACACTTACAGCCAATAACAGATTGTAAATTATTTATTGTAATGTTGTTTTGTTTATTTAGTAAGCTAATCGCTAACGATAAGTATCTAAGTACATTTATAAACCATCAATTAAGTATCATTTAAGTAATTACTCGTAAAACAATTAATCATATTTTTGTGGTTTGATGTTCATGACGCGCGAGAAGGGAAATGGTACATTCATGGTCATATTTAGAGGTTCGCTGCAAAAAAAGGGAAAAATAGTTAAGAATTAGTTGTATTTGAGTTTATTGAGCTTTTAATAAGGTTTGATCAATAAAATTGTCATTCAACTTGTCGAACCAAACAAGGGCCATGGTAAATGTAATTGAAAAGTGTGGTCCCTGGACTTTCCAGACATGTCCAGACTAGACTAAAAGGCTAGCATTATTTCTTTCCAAAGAAATCATAAAGACCTTTTATTTGTTATTACAATTAACTTTAGTTTGATATACTTAATTAAGTAAAATTAATAAAATATTGACTGCATATTTAGAAATGCTGCCACATGCTAGATGTAAGTTATGTGGTTTAACTTTTATTGTATGAAATAAATGTAAGTAACCTGTTATTTGATATGCTAATACATTTAATCTATTTGCAAAATTTGTAAAAATATTTTCAGGTGAAAGGGAACAAAATAAATCATGACTCAATGATGAAACAAGTTGATTTGATGTTCCCTCCTGACATGAAGGATGCAGTGAAAGCCTCTATCGAGAGTTGCAAAGGAGTTGGTAAATACTTTGTTATAAAACACATTGCTTTGCACGAAAGAAATTAAATATTACTTATACTGAGACTCATTATTTTATTCTCATTTACTAGTAATTCTAAGGGACTGTAAGATCACTGTCATTTCACTTTTTTACAACTTCCCTTGTGTTAAACCATATTTTACTACTGCTGTTGGAAATCGTGGGCGCGCACCCAGCACAAACATTTGTGTGACGAATATAGTGCTTTGGTTCAAAAAGTACCAACATTACTTAGTTTTATGCTAATTGCCTTTTGAAGATTTTTGTTGTATTTTTTTCAGCAAAGGACCACAAAGACATTTGCGAGGCATCGTTTTGGACGGCGAAGTGCATTTATGAATATGACCCTGCAAACTTTATGTTTGCATAAGCTTATTTTTTCAAAAACATTCATATATTTAGTAACAAAGATAATTTATAAATCTTAATCTTTGTTAAATAAGACATTCAATGTATGCATCTCAATTAATTAAAAAAACAAAGAAATTATGAGTGAACGTGACGATGAGTAGGACTTTTTTCTTTTATTCGAATTTGGTTTTTGCACATTTCATATTTTTTTGTGGCACAAGAGTTTCACTGCAAAACGATCTATACAAACGGACTTTTACCCTGAGTTTAGAAAGTAAAGCACCTGTATTGTACGACTATGAATAGTCTAGCTGCTAATTAATTAATCACCGAATTTTGCTTATGTATTAAACAGTTTATAAATATCTAGATTGTTTATAAATGAAATAAAGGCACCTTTTGAAATCTTAATATTTGTGATACAGTCTCTAATATAAAAACCAGAAAATCATCAGGAAAAACAAACTTCTTTTTTATGTGATGTTAGTGACGGAACGGGCTGACGGCCCACCTGATGTTAAATGGTAACCGCGGCCCATAGACAACAGCAATACGCCTCAAGTCCTCTGAACCAAAATATGAGATGACTCAAGTTGCATTGCGTTGCGTCGATCACCTCGAGACGTGGATTTTACGTCTCATGCGCCTGCAGTTTCGCCGGCACCCACTCCCTTCCACCAGAACACAGCAACACGAGTGCATCAATGCTCGGCGGCAGATTACCAGGTGTGGTGGCAGTACTTCTCCGGGCGAACTTAGCACAAGTTCTACTGATACTTTGGGTTTCTCCTTTCGCACCACCCGGGGGACACGTGTAGGGAATTAGAGGGTAATAAACTACGGACGCGAGTAACGTGGGCCCCCAAAGAAAGAAGAAACAGGAGATAACACCAATAAATCTGTATTATGCTGTATACCGTTTCAATGTCTTTATAATTTACCTTCATTATCTAATTAGAACAACCCTTCATTACACGTCAACTGTACTTACTTAGCTGTAACAAAGTCTTCATCTATTGAGGAAAAAAATTGCCAGTAAGTCTATTATATAATTACCACAGTGTTCGTATTTGAATTGATGATTTGATTTGTGTGTTTTATCCGTAATTTGTGTGTAATTATGTCAATATAATGTTCCTTTATAACGTTTTGAGAGCATAGAGCGTTGGTTAAACTGATAAGTCTGCGGAGACGAATGGATCAGAAGGATTTCTTTTTGTTTGTGCTGGCTCTGATACTGGCAGGTAGTGATGCTGTGAGTATTTTTCTACTATATATAATCCATTTGCGTTACTGTGTTCCGGTTTGAAAGGTGCGGTTGCCGGTGAAATTAAACGCACATGATAATTTCCATTTTCACGTCTCAAAATTATGGGGGCAAACGGAGGCAAAATCCAAGTTACATACTTGGATCTTGTCGTGGGGGAGGACCCCAAGTCGTGAGCTTCTTATGGGTTGTTACTGTTTAACACCAGGTGGGCCATCTGCTCGTCCTGTAACTTTATAACGTAAAATAAATTTGCATAAACATTAAAAGATAAAACATTTTTGCAGATGACTAAACAACAATTGAAAAACACTGGGAAAATGCTGAAAAAACAATGCATTGCAAAGACTGGAGCAACGGAAGGTATATTTGACTGAAAGAAAAATTATGCCTTAAATAAATTTTGTAATAAAAGTTATAATATAATTTCAGACAAAGTCAAAGATATTGATAAAGGGAAGTTTTTTGAGGAGAGAGACGTCATGTGCTACATCGCTTGCATTTATCAAATGTCACAAATTGTAAGTAATCTTTATTTATATAAACTTATAGAGTTTTTAAATGGTGGACATTTCACACAGCGCCATCTAGCCCCAAAGTAAGCTAAGCAAAGCTTGTATCATGGGAACCAGACAACTGATATAATACTTAAATACTTCTTTGTAAATACACATATATCTATCAACATCTATGTTCGTCACGCAAATGTTTGCCCTGGGTGGGAATCGAACCCGCGACCTACAGCACAGAAGGCAGAGTTACTACCAACTGAACTGTGAAGCCAGTCATGAAGGAATGAATCTCAGTCGGAATGCACACGTGACGAGGAGTCATCATGATATGAAAAATCGTTTTATGAATGAAATCACGTGCAACTTCCGAGATTTTTGCTTGTAATGAAAACAGCGAAAACACGTGCAGTTCTGAATAAAACTTATGGTGTTCCCGTGCCGAAGTCAAAAGAAAGAAAGAAAGATATCTTTATTTGTAGCTATTAAGATACACAACACTGTAGATACTTAAATTAATAACTTATAACGTTAGTACATTGATGGAACCTAAAGCTACAAAATGGCGTCCGACTCAGCATTTTGTAATAGCCGTAGGCTGGTCTTCTGTCGAAACCATTCGCCAAGAGGTATCCGAATGGTCTGGACTGAAAGAGCGATACTGATTCCGAGTTTCAAAACGGATCGCTAGTTCTTTTTTTTATGTGATAGTTAACGAGCTGACGGCCTACCTAGTGTTAAGTGGTAACCTCTGCCCATAACAACCGATGCGACTTGGATCATCCCCTACTAGGTGCGACAAGACCCGAGTCGTAACTATGAGACGTGTAGGTGGAATGTCTCTGTGCATATTATTTCACCGGTAACCACACTTTTCAAACCGGAACACAGTAACGCGAATGCGTTACTGCTCGGCGGCGAAATGGGAATGGTGGTAGTACTTCCCCGGACGAACTTGGCGTGAGTTCTACTAGCTCTTCGTTCTAATCTAAATGTGTACTAGTGAGTCGCTGGAAAATCTACTGCAGAATTTAATTCTTAGTTAATTTATTGTAGCCACAATGCATATAGAGAGTATCCAGTATTTTTCGAATTCCATTTTGGTTTACTCTGTTTTAGTTATTTTGGATTATTTACAGATAAAAAACAACAAATTGAACTATGATGCATCAATGAAACAAATAGATTTGATGTACCCACAGGAACTGAAAGAATCTGCGAAAGCCTCGATAGAAAAATGCAAAGATGTCCGTAAGTATTTCAAAACAATATGAAGGACAATAATCTACATAACAGATAGAATACAATTCTTTTTCTTATTACAATTATATATAAACTTATAATAACACACAGACACAGAACATATAATTATCTATCTTCGTCTCAGAATGGTTTGTCGTGGGTAGGAACCGATCCTACGATTTTCAGCACAGTTGGAGGTAATTTCACTGAGCTATGAGGCCAGTCACGGCTTTAGGCTTTAGAGCTATCACGCTATAGACTAGATATGCTCTTTTCCTCCTGTTCTTTTTCTCTCGGCAGTTCTTTCCAAATTATACAAGCCTCACAGTTCAGTTGGTAATAACCCTGCCTTCTGCTCTGTAGGTCGTGGGTTCAATTCCCACCCAGCACAAATATTTGTATGACGAATATAGATATTTGTTCTGTCTGGATGTTCATTATGTATTTTGTGTATGTATTTACAAAAAGTATATAAGTATTATGTCAGTTGTCTGGTTCCCATGATACAAGCTATGCTTAGCTTACTTTGGGGCTAGATGGCGCTGTGTGAAATGTCCACCAATATTTATTTATTTATTGTTTATTTGTTTATTTTCAGAAAAGAAATACAAAGATATGTGCGAGGCTTCGTACTGGACGGCAAAATGCATGTACGATGATAATCCAAAAGATTTTATTTTTGCCTAATAAAAACCTGACCAAGTTCATTGTGCCTTTCAGTTTCCTTGCTTCTACTACACTTACACAATATATTTAAATACTGCATCAACTCGTTGCCAAGTGACAGTCAGATTAAACAAGCAGATGGCCCACCCGAGGTTAAATGGTATTCCCTACTATAACAACAACAGTAGGACTTACTTTCCCCGCTGTCTCAGTATTAAGGAATTAATTTCTGAAACAATTATTTGTGGGAAGACAAATGCGGCGATGAATTCACCACAAATCATGTCTACATTCCAACGGTCGTATAGCCAAAAAGGTTTCACTCACATAGTGTATTGTTTCATACTAGTATGGAGGTTCACATTTTAGTATTTTATTTGTGATTTACTTTTATGTAGTTTTATATCATTTAAGTATTCAGCTACACATGAAAAAATATAATGAACAGAGTTCAAAGTTTTCATGTCAAAGTAGTGCAGTAAAACGAAGCATTATTTTATTGGCACAATTTCTTACAACTATTATTAAGATTTTAACAAATGCAAAATACAACTTTTAAATTACAATTTCTTTTTGAATTTTAGTGGTAAAATTGTTTCGGTTGCTATATAAATCTGCACGGGCAAAATACTCACATGTAACGCGCACACTAGGGGGTTACAACATATCTATATTACCCAGAATTGTAATAAAACTACAGAGTCACGCTTCCTAGTGCAACCTTATCACATCTATGGATCTGACGTGCGGGTAATTATTTGTTAATAACCCTCATTGTGCTCGGCTGGCTGCGATTATTCTTTAAATATAATTTTTTACATTACTGCACAAATGTAAAATGCATTGCTTATTATAAATATAACATACATAATCCTTACTAATAGCTACAAATATAAAAGTTTGTTTGTTATTTTGCCCTTTACGCGAAACAGTGTAACATATTAATGTGAATTATAAGTCATTTTATAAAGATGACTGGAGATTGGCATAGGCTTTTACTATGCGTCTCAAATAAATACGCCATTTTTGTAAGTAAATACAAATATTTATTTGTTTATCTAGACAAATAAATAAAATTGGAGTATCTGTTTGTAATATTAAAATAACCGCACTCCAGATTTAATGTTGTGGGTTAGTGCCTCACCGTATCCTGTGTCCAAAATTTGCAAACATAATAGAATAAATTTTATTTGACACACACAGTTTAAATATAACATAAGAAAGACAATAACACAATATGATAATCGTAGTTGAGTAGATGTTTTACATTAAATAGGCCTCGGGTTATGGTCGAAATTACCACTGGTACGGTATTATTTTATTAGTTAGACATATTTTAATATTGTAACATGTATTTTGATATAAAAAAATAATTCAATGACAATTTTGAACATTAAGTGTAATTTCAGTTTTAATACAAAATATTGTATATTCTACGTTTACTTCAAATTTTGTGACGATGTTTAACGAATACCCTTCTTAATTTCTGCAGTGGGGACGTTTATTTTGTCCTGAAAACCCCTACTACGAGTGTGGCCTTACAAATTACTATAATGGCCCCAAGATACCTATGTAAAGAGGGTTTATTCTATTTATTTAATTATTATGCAGTTTAAGATATCTCTATAAATGTGCCAAAACAATTACAAAGAAATTTCTTAAAAAAATAATTGAGTCATGACCTAATATTTTTTTCTATATTGCCGTTGCAAATGCGTGTCCTCCGCAGGGTTAAACTCATTTCTCATTTAATCGTTCCTTATTTAATGTGTCATCTTTTACATCAGTGGTCAACGCAATCGCACCATTAAATAGAAACACTGTAGTTATTATAATATGTTATTAAATAGCGTAACAATAGTATATAGTGTGTTGGTACAGTGGAGTCTGGCAAATGTGCGTTGATTCTGGAGTAAGGCACACACCTACTTTGAAATAAGTAAAACATTTGGATTTGTTCAAATGTTTCGCTACGCTCTTATTTGTTTCGGTGTTTTGGCCTGTGTTTGCGTAAGTAGAGTTTTGTCTAAATTACATCTATACAAATAAATTGGAGTGTCTGTTTGTAATATTAAAATAACCGCAATTTACTAAGTGAATATGGATGTATACTCGGTACATATACCAAAACAACAATTTTTACAATTTTTGTCTGTCTGTCTGTTTGTTCCGGCTAATCTCCGAAACGGCTGGACCGATTTTAACGAGACTTTCACTGGCAGATAGCTGATGTAACAAGGAGTAACTTAGGCTACTTTTCCAAGGGATAAAATAGGGGTGCGCGATAAAACCGAATCCCACGCGGACGAAGTCGCGGGCAACAGCTAGTTATCAATAATATCGAATATCGTAATATCACACATCACCCAGGTTTTTATGTCGTAGAGTTAGAGAAGTAAGCAGATTGCTCACCTTGTGTTAATGATAACAAGCAATGTGACTTGGGTCCACCCCTCCTTAGGTACGACGAGAACCAAGTCGAATCGTATTCGCCCGTAACTCTTGAGACGTGTAGGTGGCATGTCTCGTGAGCCTGTAATTTCACTATCAACCACACCTTTCAAATCGGAACACAGTGACACAAATGTATTACTACTCGGCGGCAGAAATAGATATGGCGGCGGTACTTCCCCGGACGACTTAGGCGTAAGTTCTACTGCTACATTGTGAACAGCGGTGGACACTAAGTGTCTTTTGTTCAATCATCCTATTTGGTGGGCTTTGCTTTCATTGATTTTTGGTGCATATTTACACCACACAATAAACTGCGAATAACCAACAAAATATTGCAATACCAAACGGAAATAAGTCTAAAAATAAGAATGATATGATCAATTATTGAGATTGCTAATTGTGCTGTTAGGCCGGCGTTGCGATTGCTTTACACTGTGTTCAGCAGAAATAAATATGGCGGTAATACTTCATAGAAGAACTGCACAATAAGTTATTTTATTAAATATTTATTATATATAGTCGTATGTAAAAAAAAACTATCTTGGTTTCACTTGGTCAATGAACACACAATATGTAAGAGTGGTTGAGAGAGACAAAATTAGTAAACATTTTCTATTGTGCACTATATTTATACAGACCGAAGATTTAGCCTTTGAGTACGGAACCTTTAAAATAAAACCCGATATTCATGTAACAATGTACTCCAGTGTAATTAATTATGTACTTACCAATGTACCAATGTTCTTATTATTATTATATTTCTATTCTATTCTATTCTATTCTATTCTACTCTTACAATGTATTCCAGGCTGAGCTAACCAAAGAGCAGAAAGAGGAGATTCACCAGATGTTTCAACCAGTAGCCATGAAGTGTGTGGAGGAGCTCAGCATACCTGAGGAGGATCTTGAAGCTGTGAAGGCATCTAAGGACCCAAAACTTATCGACAGTTGCTTCTTCAGTTGCATGTTCAAAGCTCACGGACTGGTAAACATATTTTTAGATAAAATAGTTTGTAAACTTATTATATGGTATAGACACCCATGGTTAAAAAAATTGGAGCAAGGCCAACACTTTCCACTTTTAATATGTATGTACCAAAGAAAGTAGTGTAGCAAGTCGAAGGTTTACAATTATTACCAGTCCTTACCGCAAAACTGCTAGAAACTAGATGTTCTTAAACTATCCAACACTGTTGCAGTTATATGTATTTTCCTGTGCTAGTCCATAATATATATTTATATTTTATTATATTATACATATATATTTATTTATTTGTGTATGTATATTTATGTATTTATAGTTGTGTTAAGTAACTAATTATTCATTTATAATTTTTTAACGTGTTTTCAATCTGTTAACTTAAAATTATATAATTCCTACGTATGTACACCGCCGATGTGACTTCTTTGTTTCCAGTCCATCCAAAGGTTGCATGGAAGAGATCACTTTTAGTGATAATGCCGCCCATTGTGTGCCTAATATTTTAATGCATTTTTTATTTATTTTTTGTAAAATGTTTTTGTGGTGTATACAATAAAGAGTTAATCTATCTATCTATCTATCTACCAAAGAACGCAACACGAAGGAAAAACATCACGAAGAGACTTTTAAAAAAAATGTGACATCAACCTATTTAAATTGGGCTACTGCCTAATATTCTGCATTATTCACTACCATCTGGTCAGAATCCAGAACATGGTAGGTATTCTTCTAGTGAGAACATAAGAAAAGCCTGGCATTTTACGTTTGGGTACGGTATGAATGACAAAATTTGAGTAAAACCAGTATTATATATATTAAGTATGTACAATAGTAGCCTCATTTCCTGTTTATAGTATGTATTAGAAACTACAAGCTTTAAATGCAAAAAGATAAACCCCGAAATCCAGTACATATTTTCAGTTTATGCAAATATTTCGTGTTGCCAACGTGTAATGCTAAATAATTAATAAAATTAACTTATTTTTCAGTTAGATGACAAAGGAATATTTGACAAGGAGAAGGGCTCTCAAATCGCTGCAATGTATGTGAAAGAAGATGACAAATTGGATAAAATAAAAAAAGTTGGCGATATTTGTTCCGCTGGTAAATATTTAACAATTAATTTTACTACGTAGTTAAATAAGAAACTTTTGTTCAATCATCCCATTTGGTGGGCTTTGCTTTCATTGATCTGGTGCATATTTACACCACACAATAAGCTGCGAATAGCCAGCAAAATATTGCATAATACAAGGGACACTATACTGAATCGTATAGCGTTTCAATCCGGAGGACGCCGGTTCAAATCCCGGCGTGCATCTATGAGTTCTTCTATTGAAAGATTTATGTGCGCAATACCACGTTCTCAAAACGGCGAATGATTACATCGTGTAACACCCAGATACAGAACAAACATCTAGGTTTGTCACACAAATGTTTGTTCTGGGTGGAAATCGAACCCATGACCTACAGCGCAGCGTATTACCAACTGAGCTATAAGGCCAGCCAAAGCTATAAGGCCAGTTTGGGTCGCCTCGTACTAAATTATGGGAATGAATAAAATATTGAACTAATTTGCATCATATTACGCTCTTCGCTGAAACTTGAAGATGGAAAGGTGTAGATGAAAGAAATTTCTCAGGAACCCTTCAAACCAGAAGACAGTAATGCGAATGTAAAACTGCTTGTTTCGGATGTTTTTGGGGGACAACTTTCAGTAAAAGTTAATTATGATAGTTTAATATTTTATTAGTGTTTATTAAAAGCCTTAATGCTATCTTGAATTACAGTAAACGATGAAAAAGTGAGTGACGGAGACAAAGGCTGTGATCGAGCCATACTTCTATTGGAATGTTTCAGAGAAAACAAAATCGATGTAAGTACTTTCTTATGAATAACTTGACTTGTTCTAAACAGTAGTTAAAGTAAATTACTCCTAGCAAGGTCTAATTGATAAGGCGTTACATCCTTTGGTTGAAAAATGAGATATATTTGAAATTTTAAGGTATAGAAATGTTTACAAAAATGTACAACATTAATTTGATTATACCCCAAAGTACCTAAGAGTTTCAATTTAGTCGATTCGTGGAAAGCTAATTGAAAGTTTTCTTTTCAGTTTTCAGATGCCTGATATTGAAATGGAAGTTCAGCGGTTGACTGTCTTTTCCTAGATTTGACATTCATGTATTTATATACTCTCTATGCACGAATTAATTGTTTTATTTAACTTATTATAGACCATTTTTATATATTGTTTTACCACGAAATCCCTATTCATAATATATATGTTTGTTGGTTTGTCAATTTCACTGAGCAACGCAATGTAAAACTGGAGTGAAATTATTTTTACATAATTAAGGTTACATTTACATTTGATTACATCTAAAAAACAGAAATGTGTGTAATAATTTAATAACTATTTATTATATGTTTATTAATATTTGACTCAAAAGACGATTGTTTTATACGTGTATAAGTTACGGCACGAGCAACTTGGGCCACCTGATGTTAAGCGATAACCTGTGCCCATAACGTCACGAAGTCTTGGGGTTCTCCCCTACTAAAGTAGGAGGGACCACATACCATTGTATTGCGCCCGTAACTTTGACCCGTGAAGTAGTTAAACATAGTTACTGCCAGGCGGTAGAAAATTTATGGTGGCATTATAATAATAATAATAATAACAATAACTTTGGTTGACAATTCGCACAGCGCCATCTAGCTCCAAACTAAGCATAGCTTGTACTATGTGAACCACACATCTGAACCAATACATTCATATAATACATATTAACACCCAGACACAGAACAAACATTCGTCACACAAATGTTTGTCCTGGGTGGGAAACGATCCCACGACCTACAGCGCAGAGTTACTACCAACTGAGCAGTGAGGCCTGTCATTATGTCCCAGTATGAAATTCACACAATTTCTCTTGTCACTCTGGCGCATGAAATAGTCTTCTTACAGACAGAACCAACTGTATGTGCAGAACACTGCTTATAGGCAGAGACCGGGGAAGTGCTGCCAGCAAAACTTTCTGCCCCAGAGCAGTAGTACACCTTTGCTGTATACCGTTTTGAAGAATGTGGGCGTCTTATGCCTTGTCATTGTCATCATTGCTGTTTTGCAGCAGAAATAGATATTTACCAAAAGATATCGGTAATTACGTTACATTACGTTTCAGTAAATAAATCTCTTAGTCGAGAGCATGGTGGTCTAGCGGTACTGACCCCCGAATTTCAATCCGGAGGTCGCCGGTTCAAATCACGACGTGCACCTTAGAGTTTTTCGATTGAAAGGTTTATGTGCGCAATACCACGTTCTCAAAACGGTGAAGGAAAACATCGTGAGGAAACCGACATGTCCTAGAACTAAAAATTCGAAGCCATGTGTCGAGTGCACGAAAGGAGCCTCTTTGAGGCGCACTTACAATACTTTCACCACACTGGTTCGACAGAACCGGTGACTCGAAGAAGAAGAAGTCTCTTAGTACGTAAAGCACTGCCAACATATCAAGAGACGTATTTACTGAGAGAAACGTCATGTCTAAGATATTTACCGTAATTTTTTTGGTATTTTGATGGATGGTTCTATAATTGTAATTGACGTCAAAAACTGGAAATACTTTGTAGGAAAAACTATAGTAATCGAAACAATTCTTCACGGTTTAAGCGAACCTCCGGTTTAATCGAAGGTCAGGTTTACCCAAATTGTGTGTTAATGCATAACTTCGACATCTATTATTTTTCTGTTTTGTATATATACTGTGGAATCGGAATAATCTTCTACAGTTTAAATATTCAGTCAAGTAGGCGAATCATAGCCCAGTTACTTAAATTTTGATATGTCGAAGTTAATATCGACGTGTATAGTGATATTGGCGGGCTGTGTATTGAAACATGATGCTGTAAGTATTTGGCTAATATTCCATTATAGTTAAATTAATAGTATTTTACAATCAATTGTCATAATAGTTTCAAACAGAGTTGTTAAGAGTCCGAGAAGAGAATTGATTGATTGATTAGGTCAGCTAAATATAAATAACAAATATTGGTGGACATTTCACACAGCGCTATCTAGCCCCATAGCAAGCTAAGTAGGCCAGTCTAATTTATTAGTCTATTAGGTTATACTCACTTATAAAGGTATAAATCTTTTTTTAGGCCGTCACAGAGGCTCAGAAATCGAAGATCTACACAAAGCTATTGAAGAGTGGACTTGTATGTATAGAGGACCACCCCCTGTCATTTGAACATCTTAAAATGTTTAGGGATGGAAAAGTACCGGACAATGAAGATGCCAAATGCTTTGTTAAATGCATTTTCATGAATTTGGGAATTGTAAGTACTTATAACCTGTAGAAAGATGCACATTGTGCCTGTTTTTTCTGTTAGACCGATTCGTAACTTTTACTACAATAATTAATAGTACTTTGTCTTCTCCAGTGAAGCCACGCCTTGGCCACATCTAAAGTGAAAGCGTAAATGTGCGTTTAATATACACTTTGATTCATAGGAAATTGAACTTTTTGTAATTTATATCCAATTTAAAAAAAAGGAGGAGGTTATCAATTCGGTTTTTTTAATATTTGTTATCTCATATCTCCGTCAATAGTAAACCGATTTGTTATTTTTTATTTGAAAAGATGTATTTTCAATTTGGTTTTTAAATCAAAATAACTGAAAAAGATGTATCACCCAAGTAAGAGATCGAGGAATCATTGTCGTTCATTGACAAAGAAGTCGGTTTTATCGTTTGGCTATGCAAAGTAATGATTTCTTAACTCTTGTCATTTTTCGGGTTTGAGTTCAACAATAAATTTTCAAATTGATTGCATCAAACCTAAGAATATTTGATGCACCCAATCGCGATATGCTAGAACAATATTCTTGACATCAATAATCTTAGGTATTCACGGTTTTATGGTACCGTTACTAAGGCATTACTTAAAGGCATGATCGTACCGAGATAAAATATAACCAGTTATTAATTCTTAATTAGTTTTTACTATCGGTCGATTAGGTTGCGTCATGCCCGAAAAAACAGCCAGACAGTAATTATATAACAGATATGAATATGATTTCAGATGGACGATAATGGTAAATTAATAGAAAAAAAGACCAGAGATACTGCAAGTAAAATATTCAAGGACGGTGATGAAATTTTAACGAAAATTGGTGAAATGATCACGGACTGTATGAAAAGTGAGGCTTTTGACTCTCTCTAAATAAATTAATGTAACCATTGGTGGCCATTTACCATACAGCTGCATCTAGCCCCAACTTAGCAAAGCTTGTACTATGCACTAAGGTACAAAACAACAATCATCCAAATTCGCCACACAAATGTTTATCAAGGTTGTGAATCGAACTCACGACCTGTAGCGCAGAAAGCAAAGCTTTTGCCAGCTGAGTTAGAATGTAAGACTAGCATCAAGGTGATTCTCGATCAACGAGAGCGATAGAAACTAATACTCAGCGGTAGAAATAGGTATTGTGTCAGTACTTTCTTGGACAAACACTGCACGTACAGTTGGCACTACTAAAAACTTACCGTTTGTTTCAGTAAATGATGAGGAAACTAGTAATGATGAGAAAGGGTGTGATCGGGCTACGCTTGTGTTCCAATGCTTTGTGAAGCACTCACCTAAAGTAAGTTTTGAACCACACTTTGCATTTACCCTCGATGGCCTTAAAACCAGGGTCGCTGGATCGACTCCTACTGGACTCCTAATCCTATCCACCTCGACTATTACTGGATATTATTTGGTATTATATTTCCCGAGCCGGGATAAAAACTCCGAGTGAGGAAAAAATATCAAGCTTATGAATATTTTTTTATATGTAAGTTTAATGACACTGTTGTTGAAAAAAGGAGGGATCTAAGGCCATTTTATAACTTTATCCAAACTTAGAATATAAGGCAGAGCTCACTTTGGGTCACTTTGGTGAAATTGAGTCCGAATAAATTAGATTAGCTCGAAAATTTGCCTATTGGGCATTAAATAATGGACGTAAAATGCATTTAATGCGCCCTTATCTACAAGATATAAAGCTATTAGCTATAGCTACAAGAACCGTGCGATACAAATTCGTCTAAAGTGCGCTAGACTTTCGTTTTAAGAGAGATTTTGATGTTGCATTGCAGTGAACGAAGAAATGTATATTTTATTCTACTTTTTTGGGACTTTTACTATTATTCAGAACGTGTATGTAATACAAATGTATGTAAAACATTAATCTATAATAACTTAAATTTGTTAAAACATTAGTTGAAAAGAAATCTCGGGTGTATAATTATTTATAAAAGCCAACATACCGCTTCGGACTTTTGTTCCGCTAGGATGGGTCTATATAAGTTAAGTTTACGCATCAGCGATTCTCTCTCCTCCGTATATTTGGTAAAATCCATCAAGATACTGAACTGCATTCACTGTCTTCAAGTTTTTTTTATGCTTTGTTTCAGTTGGGTCTTGACGTCAATTTTTAAATGAAACACAATTGTACGGGAACTATCGAAACAGAATTTGAAAGCATTATGAAACTTGGTGGAGTGTTTCAAATTGGTGATAAGGAGCTAAATTAAAAAGGTTATTGTCGAAAATAAAAAGAATTTATTAAGTTTCATGTTTTGTACTGTTTTATTATTTGTCGAAGACTACATACCTCCAATTACAAAATATACATCAAAATTTCGTATGGTAAAATTTTACGAAACACTTATCTACTAATAAAATATTATACATTTTAAATATATTATTCAGACAACAATAACTTACTAAAACTGCAAAAATGTAAGCATTTTATTCGAGTGGTCTGCGAGTGGTTAATGAGTGGTTAATCTGATTTCAAACGTGGCTTCCTAAACAACTTTAAGTTTTTGTTTATAATATATGAGAATCACTGCTTTGATTACGAGTATAATAACATAAAAAAAAGTTAACAATAATTCTAGATACTATAAATTCTAGATTAATAATCTTAATTACTAAGTCAGTTCAAAAATTGTATCCATGAAAAGAACTTTGGATTCACGACTAGCTCATAATCCAAGAATAGTGGAATGATAATCAGGCTATGTGGTAAATTTTTCCATAAATGATAGTCCAACAATTGACAGTTTCGAGCCTAAAATTTATTAACATACGTTTTGAATACAAAACTTACCTGCATGAATTAAATTATACAAATTGACAGCATACATATAATAAATTTATATAAAAAGAACAATCAATTTATACTATTTAGAAGAAATGTAATATAAATACATATTTATTTACAAGACAAGGAACCAATTAATAAACTGTCTTAAGATCGTTTGGAGAAAACATTTTATAAATGTATATTATTAAAATTCCAAGATGGCACCAAAAACCCGACTGTTCACTAAAAATGTTAAGAGGATATGATCATTTTAGGATTGGAAAATTATGATCCATTCGACAAAAATCATAACAAGTTTCCGAAAATTGTTTTAAACAGCGCTCTACCGTGTTAAACGAGTAGGTACAATGCCTTTGACCATGGTTAGTATTTTCCAGGGATAAGTCTACTAAAAAAGGTAATTTGTTTATCACATATCTATTCTCATGGCCTTTTTTCGTTTTTCACTGTTTAAAAGGTATGATAATCCGACATTATGATATATTTTTTTTTAAGTATTATTATTTTATTTTGGATACTATTCCTGATATTTTTAGGTAATGTAAAGGTTCTATTCTTCCCCATGGAGGGTCGGATAGGGTTTGAACAGGCATCAAACTTATCGATAAGTACGCGTGACCTTATGTTTTGAATATTGACGTTTCCAAGCCATTTCTTTATGAATTCTATGGAAATAAAGTTTTTGACTTTGACTATGACTTATTGATTTTGTTTTGTTTCAATACATATGTGAATTATTCGACCTAATAAAAGTTACAAGCGCTAAATGTAAGAAATTTTTTGATGTGACAAGCTTTACTTACTTCAAATTTTGCTTTAAATTAATTTTAGATATAATTTCTTTAACTGATGCTTCAATAAACATGGAGAGATTACCCAAATTTTGGGGATAATTTAACAGCATAAATTAGATAATGATATAGTTAGTAGTGGGTTTTCATGACGCGCGATGAGATTTTTGATATCCTTTACTATCCCTAATTCACTAACCTAGCTAACTGTTGTTTTTTTTTTATGGAATATATTTACGGAACGAGCCAACGGCCCACCTGGTGTTAAGTGGTAACCTCTGCCCATAACAACCGATGCGACTTAGGTCCTCCCATACTAGGTGTGACAATACCCAAGTCGCATCGTATGCGTCCGTAAATGTGAGACGTGAAGGTAGAATGTCTCATGTGCCTGTAATTTCACCGGCAACCACACCTTTCAAACCGGAACACAGTAACGCGAATGCGTTACTGCTTGGCAGCAGAAAAGGGCATGGTGGCAGTTGTTACTGTATTACTGTTGTACTGTACTATACTGTTCTATAAACCTATGATACACATTACAAATGAACCCAGCTTAAAACCATCTATAATTTAATAAATTTGTTAGAGAACCCCAAAATCTACAAAAGCCACACGAATGCACTTTTAGGCTATAAAAACAATAAAGATCATTTAGTTTTTCGTATCAAGCTGAACCTTGTACTCTTGAAACAGTAGGATAATTAACTTTATCTCCACATTAGATCTGTGCTAGCAAGATTTTCCGTATATAAATAGGAAGCAGGGTGTTTAGACGCCAGATTCCAACTGCATCAGGAAGTGAAATCAACTCGAGAACAAAAAGTTCTAAAATGTCGAAAGCCAGTGTGTTCTTAGCTTTGATTGCCGCTATTTTGGCCGTCACTTCTGTAAGTTCAACTTCCATAATTTAATGATTTATATGCATTCATTTATTAGTATCAAGTAACAAGAGACTATTCATCAATCTAGGGTTAACTCCCTAGCGAACTACCTAGAACAGTGAAGTAAAACAAAGTCAGGAAGCAGACATGTAGAATCAAAAAATTAAGGACAATAAGGAGCCTTTTTTGATGCGCTTTTTGCGCACTGGTTCACGAGAACCAGTAACATGTTTAGTATTATTAGTAGTCCAAAGCAAATACAATTATGGATCAGCGAGTTATGATGAAAGAAAAATTTATTTACACAAACTGTACAAGTGTTAAATATAAGTTTTTAAAGATGTCTTTGCTTATAAATGGATGTTGTCATGAAAGCGGTTAAAAATAAAAAATAATGTAAATGAAACCAGGCCATATTGAGTCTTTTTTGAAAAAAAAATGTTTAATCTTTTCAGGCTGTTTCGGATGCTGAAAGAGAAGCTATTAGGGCAGATAGTATCTCCCTGCTGGCTTCTTGCAGTGAGGAGTTGGTCATCTCTAAAGAGGAGGTTTTAGCCGCTAAGGAAGCGAAGAATATTGATGGGGTCGACTCGTGCTTATTTGCTTGCTTATTGAAGAAACTTGGAGTGGTAAGTATATTTTGTTGTACCGGTGTATGCGCCCACGTATATACATTCATCACTCGACTCACATTCAAAGGGGCCAATGATATTGGCCCATAAATTATTACGATACAAAAAAACCTTTGATCTGTTTTTGTCCGTTTCTGGAAGTAAGATATTATTAAAATTACCCGAAATCATCCAAGAAGCAAAATTTCGCGTAATTTGCTATAATATGTAGTAGAGACTGCGAGTCAAGAAGATGTATTCCAAACGGCACCAATATCCGCCCCATGGTAAGACTGTTGGTCATTTAAATCCTCTTTGACCACACTTTGCAAATGAGCTCACTTTTGCATTTATGATGAATTTAATTCCAAAAGTCAAAGTCAAAAACTTTATTTTCTTAGAATTCATAAAGAATTGCTTGGAAACGTCAATAATATTCAAAACATAAGGTCACGCGTACTTATCGCTAAGTTTGACGTCTGTTCAAACCCTATCCGACCCTCCACGGGAAGAAGAGACAAGAAAAAATGGAGGGCTTCCTTTTCGCGAGCACGATCCTTGTAGCAATCTGAGTACTTTGATCTATGTAACATTTGAGACTAATTTCCTACAGACCCACTCAGTCTGAATAAATGCATACAAATTATAACGTAAAATGAATTACAGATCAACGACAGCGGCGTGTTCGACATCGAAAGCGCCAAGAAAAAGAACAGCAAATACTTCAGTAGCGAAGAAGACAGAAAGATGGCCAATGATGCAGCAACCACCTGTTTATCCGGTAAACCACGTACCAATTATACGTTGCGTAACGAGCCGACGGCCCACCTGGCGTTAAGTGGTAACCTCTGCCCATAACAACCGATGCGGCTTGGGTCAACAACAAGACCCAAGTAGCATCGTATGCGCCCGTGAGACGTGAAGGTGGAATGTCGCATGTGCCTGTAATTTGACCACAACCAGACCTTTCAAACCGGAACACAGTAATGTGAATGCGTTACTGCTTGGCGGCAGAAATGGGCATGGTGGCAGTACTTCCCCGGACGAATTTGGCGTGAGTTCTACTGCTATTACAATTTTACGTTTATTATTATTATATTGCTATTTCATGTAATTGTTGTTCCTATATTTGTGCTGAAATAAATGTTTTTATCTATCTATCTATTTATGAATACAACGAAAAATTTATTACTTGGAAATTTACAAAACAGATAGAAGCGAACTTAAGGCTCGCATCACTACTGTGGCCTACCAGGCGCTAGGCCCTCTGAAGTCCCATCTCTATGTATAATTGTTACAATTATGTCATATCAATTGTCGTTTTATTATTAATCTAGCTGTTGCCGTCGACTTCGTCCGCGTGGAATTCGGTTTTATCACGCACCCCTATTTTACCCCTCGGAAAAGTAGCCTAAGTTACTCCTTGTTACATCAGCTATCTGCCAGTGAAAGTCCCGTCAAAATCGGTCCAGCCATTTCAGAGATTAGCCGGAACAAACAGACAGACAGACAGAAATTGAAAAAAAAAGATTGTTTTGGTATATGTACCGTGTATCCGTATGCACTTAGTAAAAAGCGGTTATTTTAATGTTACAAACAGACACTCCAATTTTATTTACTTGTTTAGATTATGCAATTATATTTTATCATAATTTATTGTATTTTATTTGATTTGCAGTGAACGAAGCCACCGTTACAGACGGTGACAAAGGCTGTGAAAGGGCAAAGCTCCTTATCTCCTGCTTTGTCAAGGAAGCCCCAGTAAGTAGCTAATTGTCTTTTAACTTAGTAGGCCTTTCGTAACCAAGACTAATTCTATGACGCCCCGACTTTAATGATTACTATTAATAATGAAGACTGTTAAAAAATATGATTAGATTCTTCAGATCTACCCCTGTTTCGATAATATATCAACGAGAAACTAATTATTTTACAAAAATTTTTTTTTTCAGGACGTGCTCTTCTAATAGTCGACAGCCATCTTTTTGATCCTGTCTGGAAAATTTAAATTCTACGAAAGCAGTTTTTCTATTTGTGTATATAATATATTATTTTGTATGATACAGTTTTCTTATTAAAATGCTCTCAAGACAAATTATTTTGTTTTATTTAAGACTATTATATTTAGATTTTAAGTGGCCACACAAAAAGTATTTTTATATTCGGAAATTTTACAAAATTAGTGCTTACGCAGGTAGAAGAAACTTTGAGAAGAATATCCTTTAACGTAGATGCAATTGCATTTTTGTCTATGCCCAATTCTTATTTCATAATAAAATAAATAAACATTTTATTTTAATTACTTTTTTATTTTATTTTTGACGTGACAACGTCTTATAATTCGATAGAGCCGGCTGCACGCACGAAAAAACATGACTCATGCGGCGTTACCTCGCTCTGAGGCGTTCCATGTAAGGCTTGTGCAAGTGCAAGCGAGAGCGCGGAACGAGCGACAAAGAAGCACAATCGGCCTTTGCGTTCGGCAGCGTTCGACATCCGTCTCTCTCCTACTTGAGTGAGCGATGCGTCTGCGTGGACAGCTGCTAATACTTACATTTACATGTTTTGATCGAGTACCATTCCATCAGTATTTTCTTAAGACGTTGTCACGTTCAACTATCGTCAGTAAACCGACTTTACAGACAACCATTTTTTTATTGTAATACGAGTTGATACTACTACGATTACTGCTTAGGTATAGTGTAACTAGGTCTCTCGAATCAGAGTGGTGAGGATTAAGGCTCTGACTACGTCGATACACTCAACTTTTACGTCATTATCAAGAATAAAATATACATTATTATTCATCATACTATCTGGAAATTGGTTATTTCCAAAATAGTAACTTTACAATATATACTTGTTAAAATAAATCTGAACTTACCCCTCATACTAAGATTTAAAAGCAAAAATCTTACCAATCAATATTCATAAAAACTAGAAGTATAACTGAATATTAAATAATTTCAATTATTTAATATTCAGTTATACTTCTAGTTATAGTGCTAATGTTAGTTTTGGTAATTATCTAACAAATTTTAGATATGAAAACCGTTTGGGCTCTTTCACGTTTGTGCGGAAACGCGGGCAAGCTATCGATCATTCACTGAAAGTCATCGGCACTTGTCAACGTCATAAGTGAGAGCGTGGTGGTCTAGCAGTACTGACCCCGAGTTTCAATCCGCAGGTCACCGGTTCAAATCCCGATGTGCACCTATGAGTTTTTCGATTAAAAGATTTATGTGCGCAATACCACGTTCTCAGAACGGTGAAGGAAAACATCGTGAGGAAACCGACATGTCCTAGAACTAAAAATACTAAGACATGTGTCAAGTGCACAAAGGAGCCTATTAGAGGCGCACTTACAATCCTTTCACCACACTGGTTCGACAGAACCGGTGACTCGAAGAAGAAGAAGAAGAAAGTCATAAGTGCTCCTTAGAGGTTCCTACGTGCACTGGATACATGTCTGCGAATTGTTAGACAATTAAATTAATTAATTGTCACACAACAAAATAAATATATCTGAATTAACAAGTCTCTGTGTAACAGAATGAGTTTGAGGCTAAATATTTCCGCGCAATAATAACTACTAAAAACACATAATGAATGCCGCGAGGTGACAAATAGGTCATCAAGTTAATAATTTCATGTTTTTTTTGTACGGTACTATTAAGTATTTAGGAATTTAATGACGCCCGAATGATTTAAAAGTGACCGAATTTTGCTGAAAATGTCAGACACAATTTGAAATACGGACAACGAGTGCATCATTTGAAATGGCTCTTCTCATGTGGAGGTTTTTGGCTGGTCTAGCCTTTGTTTTGGGAGTTACTTTGGTGAGTTGAACATATTACTAATTTTATATTACTGAAGTGGGTATAGTCTACCCTTTACAGTGCTCGAGAAAAAAAAATGAAGCCCTCTTTTAGGGGTTTCTGCTGTTCTTCCCCATGGAGGATCGGATAGGGTTAGAACAGGCGTCAAACTTAGCGACAAGTACGCGTGACCTTATGTTTTGAATATTATTGACGTTTCCAAGCAATTTATGAATTCTATGGAAATAATTTTTTTGACTTTGACTATGATTTTATACCCCGATGTCAGGGTTGACTTCAGGGTATAATTTTAAGAGAAATTCTACACGGACGGTTCTGCCACTACCAAAAATGAATGTGGTGCATTAATCATAGAAATACATAACACTTAATGGTTGTTTTTTTTTGAGTAAATTCAATCTTCAGCTAGACTAATTCGGCATTTATATTTCAGGCAGCTACTGACGAGGAAAAGGAAAATATGAAAAAAGCTCTAGACTCGATAATGAAAGACTGTCGTAAAGAATTCCAAGTTACAATGGAAGACATGAGAGCTGTTAAGATGTCTGGTGATCTTGGCAAAACAGATCCATGCTTCATTGATTGCACGTTCAAAAAGATGGGAGTGGTGAGTATATATTTCATTATATTATATATTCTTATATTTGCAATTAGGGATAAAATTCCCTAAAACTCTGTCTGAAAGGAACCTATTTCGTAAATTCAGTCTCGCGGGCCTGGTTTGCATATGTAGGGATGAGAAGCTGTGGATTAACACCTAAAGGTTTCTCTTCTTTTCTTTTCCTTCACAAGTGACGATCTAACATCACTTTATATACACCATACCAGATAATTACAGACAGATACATAATAAGTACTCCGATAGTTACAAGGATCGTGCTCGCGAAATAAAAGGAATCCTTCCATTAGGGGTTTCTTGACTGTTATTTTCCATGGAGGGTCGGATAGGGTTTGAACAGGCGTCAAACTTAGCGATAAGTACGCGTGACCTTATGTTTTGAATATTATTGACGTTTCCAAGCCATTTCTTTATGAATTCTATAGAAATAAAGTTTTCGACTTTAACTTTGACTTTGAATTTTTACCGTGGCGCTTCCAAGTAGTTAATAAAATAAGCCAAAATCCTGTTGATTTTTCAGCTGAATGAAGCTGGGGTTTTCGACGTCGAAGCCGCTAAGAAGGCATCCAGGAGTTTCTTCAAGGGAGAAGAGGATGCGCAAAAATCAGACCAGGTTGTAGATAAATGTTCTTCAGGTAAATATTGTACTTTTCATTTGTAATTTAAGGGACCTAGTAGCCTACATACATTTTCACATCTCGATCTCGATTGCCGCTATATGCTGATCAGAAGTTACTCCGTAAGATCAGGTAGGCGATTTGTATACTATCACACAACAAAATAATAATAAATATCATATGCTCGTAGTAATTTATTAGTTACTCACTATCATGTATTCTAAAAATTCACCATTATAATTTTTTACCAAAAATATTGGGCCATTCCATATTAGCACATTTTTCACGTCAGCTGACGGCCCACCTGATGTTAAGTGGTAACCGCCGCCCGTAGACAATAGCAATAGGACTCAAGTCCTCTCCGTAGTACGAGATGACTCAAGTCGCATTGCGTTGCGTCCATCAACCCTAGACGGGGATGTTACGTCTCATGCGCCTGCAATTTCGCCGTCACAATATATATATTTGGTTGTATTTCTGATTCTAGCTAGTTTGATGGGATATTCCGTAATTATCGATTATAAATCCCCATTGTAAATTATAAATATCCGTCACTTCGTTAGGTATCATTTAAAATACTTGCATATATAATGGCCGTTATACGAATATCTTTAAGCCTGTCTTTGTGCGTTTGAAAACAGCCCAGATATGAAAAAGTAAACTTGTCAAATGTTGGTTTTAAATGACATAGTTTTTGAGTACTTATGTATATCTTATGATATCCGCCGACTCTCTATTTTGGTTAGTACAATATCTCACAAGACCTGTGCATTTTTCCAAAATCCACGTCACTTTCCGACCCATAAACTTTTTTTTATGTTATATAGTTGCGGAACGATCCGACGGCCCACCTGGTGGTAAGTGGTAACCTCTGCTCATAACAACCGATGCGGCTTGGGTCCTCCCCTACTAGGTACAAGACCCAAGTCACATCGTATGCGCCCGTAACTGTGAGACGTGAAGGTGGAATGTCTCATGTGCCTGTAATTTCACCTGAATTTCACTACCAACATAAACTATTTAAAAAAATCTAAAAATCTATCTATCAACATCGGCTAATTTCTATTATCTTATACAATTACTTAAACCTTTTTTTTTATAACAGTTGTTTAGATGCGGTGTAAAAGACAAAACAACAAACACTTTCGTTTCTCATTTATAACGTATAACCTGAAAAGTACATCTTCTTTATTGAATTTAAACACCTTTTTAACATTTTCAGTGAATACGGAAATGGTTGACGGTGGAGCTAAGGCTTGTGAGAGGGCAAGGCTGCTTATGTCTTGCTTCATGAAAGAACACTCTATTGTAAGTCTGTTATAATAGCATTTATTCTGAATATTCGGTACACCAATGATTACGCTGCAGGATGGGTGGGATTCGCTTTAGCTTCGTGGAAATCTTACCTGTGGTAATCTCATCCTAGTGTTGCCAGCGGAAATGATTCTTTTATTCTCTGGTAGTTAAGGTAGGACTTGGACTAAGGATGTGTTTCTGAATTAAGGATATGCACCAATATTCACCTGACGATAATAATGCATTGCCTGAATTAGGAACTGCCTTTCAAGTCTAAGTTGGGTTGCATGGCGACCTATTATCTACTTGAGTGTGGTCATACCTTACCAGTCAGGCCCTATATTTTCTTTAGATGTTTTCTTCCACTGAATGCTGAAGCTTATTGAAATTGAACCCACGACCTGTAGAGTAGGATCTGTAGCCGACATGACTGCCAGCTGTAATTGCTTCGAAGTATCATATGGTTTTTTGTAAATAAATATAATTTACATTATATAGTTTTTATTCGATTTATGTTTAAGCATTATTAGGTTTACATCACTCAATAAAAACAAACAAAAAGAATTAGACGACAGTCAGTTCTATCGTTGTGCTGTTTTTCTTAAACATTTAGATAATTCCACCACAGAAAGCCCAGAAAGATATTGATTCCTGTTTCATATTTGGACCGGTGACCTTAAGATAAATTTTGGGTATATTAAATCTTATAATATACTAGTTACCCCATCTTTTAAAACTTTATTTTTATTATCTTACAGTTTACCCCGATATAGGCGTCGTCGGTACAACCCCGTGGATTTTGTGACCCCTGCTTAATAAGATAAGGAAAATGTAATTATGATAACTTTGACGGAGCATACGAATAAATGAGAACAAGATATATGTTTTCTCTTTTTAGGATAAGATATTTTGATTTATTTTTAGGTAAAATATTTAAAAATGAATAAGTATTGAAAAACACATATTTTGCAACTGAACAAAGTTTACTAATTAATTATTATAATTTTAACTTAATAGGTAACTAAGGAAATATTGTGTCTCCATTCAGGTCTATTAACATTTCTTGTTGTTCATATATCGAAGCCAAACTGAAAAAAAAAACAGATGGTATCATCATACGTACTTCTGCGGGCAAGAAGTAATGCATACGTTACTGGGTCCCAGTTTGAAGGTGTGGTTGCTATTGAACTTACAGGCACTCGAGACAATTAACCTACACTTCTCAATGTTAAGGGCGTAATACAACGACTTGGGTCTTCCCATACCTAAGTAGGGGAGCACCCAAGGCATTTTGTTGTAATGGATCAGAGGAGCAGAGGCAATATTAGATGCGCTGTGTGACTCGTTCCGTAACTATTCAACTCAAAATTATGTTAACTATTTTAGCTAGGCATATAAAGAAAAATCTACTTGGAAATGTTAGTAATTATATTATCCTGATTAATGTGTAGGCCATTTAGGATCACAAGTTCTCTTTCACATGTGCTGGTAATTTCACTGGCATCGGACGTGTTCTATCGCCATGGCTGACAATGCTGTGCGACATGGCACTCATTACGAGCTACTTTTATTCATGTTAATATCAGCAGGGTACTTCAGCCGAAGTATTTTGAAGCCTGCTTAACACCAGTCTGTCTTATACTAGTAACATGAAGTTATGAAGATTAAATCTTTTTAAATGTTACAAAACTTTATTATCTATTGATTTACCTGAGAAGCGTTTTTCGTCATGCATTTGTAAGCGATCATTGCTCTCTCACAACCCTTCTCTCCGTCACTCACTGCCTCAGCGTTAACTACAATATGGATTTAATAATATATTAATTTAATGTATAATTTATTTATCTAATATATTATATAAGACAGCACAGCTCAGTTGGTTAATAACTCTGCCTTCTGAGCTGTAGGTCGTGGGTTCGATTCCCATCCATGACAATTTATGTGACGAGTATTGATGGTTTGTTCTGTGTCTGGGTGTTATATGTATATATTTACAAAAAGGTATATAGGTTTTATATCAGTTGTCTGGTTCCCATGATACAAGCTATGCTTAGCTTACTTTGGGACTAGATGGCGCTGTGTGAAATGTCCACCAATATTTATTCCACCATTATTTATAATTGTATTCGTTACCGTGTGAGCAAGAGTGAAGGAAATTTTCCATCGCCTTCAGTTCCTCTTCATCGTCGAACACAGATTTGGCCAACTCCAGTGCTGTTTCTTTTTGCATCATGCCTGCCTCATCCATCTGGAAGGAGGAATCAGTTTGCACAGCTGGTTATTTTAATCCTAAATGCATTTTCATAACATTTCTTTTAATAGTTTTCGTGTAAAACCTTGACGCTATTTTTCAATTCAGTAGGTACTAAGGAATTTTTTTTACTTTTTCATTCTACGGCAAAATTACACTTTTCCGGGATAATAGAGTCCTATGTGTTATTCCACGATATAATTTTTTTTTGGGTGGACCACGCTTATCACTTAGGGGTATGAAAAATACTTTACGTCCTATTTTCAGACCTACCAAATATACGTAAAAAAAATTCATAAAAATCGGTCTAGCCGTTTCGGAGGACTTTGGTTACAAACACTGTGATACGAGAATTTTATATATTAGATATCCTTTTATGTCTAGCTGTAAGTTCTCCTAAAAGGTTGAAAATAACATAACTAAACATAAAATAAATCAGGTGCCTCGCAGTTGATGTCAGGGTCACTTTAGAAGCGGATGGACTTAACTTACAATTCCAATCTGCTTCAGGATGCAAGCTATGAAACATGCGCTGTTAGCGCCTGTGGGAACTTGTTTCGCCCTCAGAGCGGCGATGTCCTCAACACTGATTATGTTATCCTTGATGCACGTCTTTCCAATAGTTTCGAAATGCTCGTGAATTTGTGCTTTCTGTTCGGGTGTCATTGCCTGAAAAGTTTTTAACGTTTTAAATAATCAAGTTTATTGTAAATATATACAGCCGATATCTCTATTATGTTTAATTTGATTGCACTTACACTGGATAAGTCCGGCGTCATGGCCATATACATACAACAAAATAGAAAGACAGAATAATACATTTTTTTTTTGTAAAAATATTTTTTTTTGTCTTCTGCCTTGGTATCGTCAGAAGCTCGCAGCTTATTGACAAAATACCGAGCTACCTAACATTTATATACCAAAACCATCCAACAAGGTATAGTTTACAGAATTCATAAAAATTTGGGAAATGTCATTGTGTGTAATGAGCAGTAAGTTGTCGAGGTAATGAGTAACTGAGGATCAATGTCATCGTGAGCCGACATTTTCGTCAAATGCACTTCGTGAGAATCATTTGTCTTTATTTTGGAGCTAAAACCTAAGAGTTTTAGTAAAGTTAAACCAAAGTTTTACAAACTCTGGTTAAATTTTGACTTCCTAAATTGTAAATTTGTAATTGTAAATTGTAGCCTTTAGAGACAAAATTTTTATGAACTGAATTGTTTTTTGTCATTTAATTATAATTAACTCATTTCTGCGAACAAAAATCATTTTTTGTTCAATTAAGGACATGATATAAAATAAGATCACTCCTAGTATTCTATAGTGTTTTTAGTTTAACGTATATTGTTCTGCATTGACAGAAAGTAAATTACATGTAGAGATGTTGCCAAATGCTGATCAATTTAATATATGTACATTATGATTAAAGAATTATGTATAGCAATTATTATACATAACCGCTAATGCAATCTTATTAGAAATTAGAAATCAATCAATGAAGAATTTCTCCAAAGTAAATATGTAAATTCCGAGAGATTACATGTTTGAGTTGAGTTGACTTGAGTTTTAACCCTAGGTCCCTAGGTCAACGGGAGCCCTTTTCAACATTATTTCAGAGCGCCTGGAGGAAGCGACTAAGTGTATATGGCACAGTAAATTGGAGCAGTTGAGCTATCTATATCTAGTTGGAAACGACCGTTAGATAGCTCAGTTGGAGTCTATTGATCTCTGAATATTATTGTAATCTAAACTAATATTCATTATACGAGTGAACAGTTGAAAATGTTGGCTTAATGATAATTTATGAGAATGACTGAGTAATTATAATGTTTAGAATTGTTTATTTATTGATATTTATAGATACATTTTTGTATAACCATTTCTTTGTTTAACATTAATCTAATTTATATCACCAAAAAATTACTATTATGTTACATTTCACATCAGGCAAATAAGCCTTCAGTAGCACCAAAAAATGTTCAGACTGAAAATAGACACATTAAATATTAATGGTATTAAAAAAAGTAAAAGTCTTCTAAATTATCACGACTCGGTAAAACTCATTTGGATAATCGAAAAATAATTTAGACGATGTGCATTCACTATCATATTCACACGCTAAAATGTAACAAAAGCTTTGGATTATTAGTTATTTGGTAACGCTTCACACCGGATGCGTTGTGTATATGGTTATTTTCATAACTTATAAATAATATGCGGTATGTGATAATTCACACATTTGCCGACCTGGTTTTAGACAGTTAAGTGTAAAAATTGCTGCAATGCATTGCACGTCAGTGTTCAATATTTTCTTTTCTGTATTGTTTTGCCGTGTAATGGTATGTATTAGACTACTTTGTATAAAAGGAGGGTATTATTACAATATTTAGAAGATATACTGTGTATTAATAAAAAAAAAACTGATTAGAAATGACAGCACTCAACCCTTTGATTAATAACAGAACTTAATGGTTGTTTATTATTGTGTTGCATTGAGTTAATTAACTTAGATTCAAGTTGTGTGCTAGAACGCTGGTTTAGATATATGCTGCTCTACTTAATCATAAATTTAAACCAAATTTTTCTAACCTTTGTTATTTAACTAAACGTAGTATATAGTATGTTTATGGGCTGTGTCGGTGACCTCACCTGTGGGCCCTGCCTGAAAACCAGCGCTGCGCTCTCTCTTTGTGTGCAGCACTATTTTGAGACAGGGACCCTTTTTGCCCACTCAACACATTCGTTTTACTGTGTCAGTTGTGTCAAACAATATTCTGTTTTTAGTTTTTAATATGTGTTTTAGTATATACATTTGTATCGTATTGTGTATGGGCAAAATAAAGACTCTTTCTTCTTTCTTTCTTCATTTGTATTTTTGAAAATCGGTTAGTAGTGACGTCACGAGGAAATCAGTGGATCGTGTCCAATGTTACAATAGTAAAGCAGTGGTGAAAGAAAACATCTTAGCATTGTGGTAGTACATGGAGACTCACGTTGTCAAGTTTGAAGTTTGTCATTTTCCTTAAATCAGCAAAAAAGAAGTTAACACGTGAAAATCTAGAACTTACAGTTATATGCAAACTTGTCAGGAATCAAGAGTATTAAAGACCTTCGTCTAGTATCCATCTACTGAAATCAATTAGTTACTTTATACTCCAGGCAACAATAGACCAACTTAATGAAGATTTCACCGGTGTTCTATTGGAATGTGTGGCTGAAAATCCTATAACTCCATTCGAATTGGAATACATGATGAACAAGAAAATGCCTGATAGCACCGCAGCCAAGTGTCTATTCGCTTGTGCATATAAGAAAACGGGAATGGTACGTAGATATTATTTAATTAAGTTTTTTCAATATTGTTAAATAAATAAATATTGATGGATATTTCACACAGCGCCATCCAGCCCCAAAGTAAGCTAGGCGTAGCTTGTATCATGGGATCCTGACAACTGATACTTATATACTTTTTTGTAAATACGTACATGTAATAAATATTAACACCCAGACACAGAACAAACATTTATATTCGTCTTAAAAATATTTGTCCTGGGTGGGTATCGAACCCACGACCTACAGCGTACAAAAACATAAGTATTAAGTATTATATCAGTTGGTTAGTTCCCATGATACAAGCTATGCTTAGCTTTTTGGGGCTAGATGGCGTTGGGTGAATTATCCACCAATATTTATTTATCTTTGGGATAAAAATAGCTCATATCTTTTCTATGCTCTCACTGGCACCTCAGTCCTGTAAATACAATTATAGTCGAGGTTGGTTACCACTTGTAATTACACGGTCCACCCTACACGAAAATGGCTGATCACCATGATGCTCTTTATTCGCCGGATGTTGTTTTTGTCGGCAGCCATTACTCTGTGTAATCATGAATTTTTGACTGCCGATGTAAATTTGTAGGTGTTGAAATAGAAATAAAATTTTGGATATTATTATAAAAATTTAGGATTTTGGATTTCGAAATTTTTCTTTTTTCTATTATCTATTTTATAAGGATGGAATTAGTTGATGGCACATTAGATGTTAATCCTACCTATACAGTATTGTAGGCAGTATAACTTGAAACAACATAATATTAGAATTAATAATAGGAAAAATACAATTTGCACGGCATTACAGCTCTGAGACTTCAGGATGGAAAATCATTTTCATTTGATTTCAGATATTGCACCGGAATTACATCCATATGTCACTTATATTTATTAGGGCTTCGAACTCGCCACCGCCACGAGAATCGCATAAAAAAATCTTCAAAAATATAATAAATAGTGGATTAATATTATTATACATAATATTGATTACACGTTGAAACTGATTAAAAATAACTAATAAAAGTAATCATAAATCAAATCTGTTGAAAAAATAAAATAAAATAAATTATAAAATATAACAGATAATAATTACACGAAATTTATGAAACCGGTACAGCAAACTACTGCGAGACATGTTGCACTGGTGGACTGGTGTACTCTTACCCAGTGGATGGAATTACAGCCCTTAATATTATTTCCAGATGGACGCAGAAGGGAAGCTTTCAGTGGAAGGTCTGACTGAACTCTCCAAGAAGTATTTTTCAGACGACCCTAAGAAACTCAAAGCCAGCGATGATTTCAACAAGCTGTGTCTCAGTGGTAAGTTAGTTAGACCTCGATTTTCTTGCATAAAGAAAACAGAATTTTAATCCTTAAATATCACGAGCAAAAGTATGTTTTTTTGATTTGGATAATTTAAGAGCCCCTGAATGAGTGACATAGGACGTATCTTATCCCGGATAAATGCACGGATCTTGAGGGATAGCTCTGGCGTGGACAATGGATACCGAGGCCATTAGCTATAATTATATTACGTATATTTTTACGGGAAATATTATACTTAAATGCAAACCCCCTACCATTGTTGAACATTTGAAACGTAATTAATTAAAGCAAAAATAAGATTCATTGATTCACCCTCCCTCATGTCACCCCCGCGCGGGCAATGAGATAGAATCAAGAAAAACAGGATAATACCTATTTTATTAATTAGGTTTTTTTTCTTGTGCTTGCTACTGCGAACAATTCATAACAAAGAATTTTATTCGTAATAGATAATTATTTCGCGCAGCAGAACGAAAAACCGACTTTATCACAAATGCACGAGAAAAAATGATACTCAGACTATATATTATTCCACTTATTTTGATTTTAAAACCAAAGTACTAAACCAATTTGGATGAAATTTTTATGGGACCAATCTGAGATTATATTCCAATCGAGAATTTTCCAGTCCAGTCGTCTTTGAGTAATCGGGGAACATGAATAAAAAAAAACCGACGAATTGAGAACCTCCTGCTTTTTTGAAGTCGGTTAAAAACACGTTCCACCCGACGATGTTTTTGTTACAAGGAACATGCTCGCGAAAAAAAGGAAGCCCCTCCTTCAGGGGTTTCTTGCCTGTTCTTCCTCTACTTAATTGGTTTCAGTTAACGACGAACCAGTAGGCGACGGCAGCAAGGGATGCGACAGGGCCGCATTAATTTTCAGTTGCAGCGTGGAAAATGTCCCAGCTGTAAGTTTTTGTCATTGTTTGACTGGCCTCATACCTCAGTAGTAATCCTGCCTTCTGCGCTGTAGGTCGTGGGTTCGATTCTCACCCAGGAAAAATATTTGTGTGACGAATATAGATATACCTATAGTTTGTTCTGTGTCGGGGTGTTTAATAATATGTATTTATTTACAAAAAAAGTATAAAGTATATATATCAGTTGTCTGGATCATGATACAAGCTATGCTTAGCTTAATTTGGGGCTAGATGGCGCTGTGTGAAATGTCCACCATTATTATTATTATTATTGTCATCTAGACTGCGACTGTGTCCGACGTATTGAGTCTTATAATAACTGTGGTCTATTTTTTCAGTTTGACTTCATGACTTCTTAGAACACTTCATCTTAAAATATGTAAGTATTTATTTTATATATTTATTATTTATTCGCACCAAACACATAACAATTCTAATAATAATACATAACAAAACAATCGAATATCTGTATTGCATATGTGCGTATAACAAAAAAAATAAAAAAAAATGTAAGCCGTCACGGGACGCCTGGCAGATGTGAAACATCGACATTATTTTGTAAAAGTAATATGCAACGCATGCCGTGGCGACGCGTCGCCACGCCAGAAATCGGTTTTACGTGCGGCTATAGATGTTTCACATCAACAAAAATATATATACATGTGTCAGGCACTTACAACGAGCGAATTAAGTTGAGACACATTAATTAGCTAATCAATCGCTAACTTACTTAGGTAACGATTCATGTAACGCCGTTAGTGTTTCGTCTTCTTCAACTACCTGCCACTAAAAATTATAAAACATTCTCTTATTTACAGGAAACGTGACTCATCCGGAAATAGCAGCAATTTTCTGAATGGAACCTGCGTATATTATGTTTATTCCAGCAAATTGCTTAGTTTTTCTATTTTTTATAATATTTTCGTGTGCTATTTGAGTAAATAAATGACTTTGCATCTCATACATATACTGACTCTTTTTTGACACGAGGGATTGTGTACAGGGTAGATACAACTGCCAAAACAGAGAAAATTTCCAAAATCCCACGGGAACACTAAATTTTTCCGGGATCAAAGTAGCCTATGTGTTACTCCAGGATATAAGCTATCTTGGTACCAAATTTCATCCAAATCCATTCAGCCGTTTGAGCGTGAAAGAGTAACAAACGTCCATACAAACTTTCACGTTTATAATATTAGTAGGATGGTTGGCGGTGTTGGTAACTCATACGTGGATACTCTAGTTGTTATCTTACTCGTGATTGGTTATAGTTAGTCAGGTGAAAAGGTTTCACCAATTAGAACCAGTTGCAGTCGACTGCAAAGTAAAAACAAAATATTTTTTTGTACGTAATCTAGATATACCTCGACAAAGTCACAGACTTTTCCTGTGATGTTCAGAGAGAGATAGAGCATGTGCCAAATCGTCCGGGCAAGTACTGCCACCATACCCATTTCTTCAATCAAACAGAGTAGTAATACGCGTTATTCTGTTCCGGTTTGAACGTTGTGGCTGCCGGTGTAATTACAGGCACTTGAGACATTCCTCATTCACGTCTTAGAGTTACGGGAGCATACGATGCAACTTGGGTCTTGTTGTACCTTAGTAAGGGATGATCGTATTGCTGTTAAGGGCAGAGGTTATTCCCAAAAGTAGGTGGGCCATCTGCTCGAACCGTAACCTTGTTTTTACCGTATCAATTTGCATACATTTATTTTACATAGATGTGTAAATTTATAGTAAAGTTATCGAGGCAACGAGCTAAGCTACCGCCACATATCATATTAAGGCTTTTCCAGCACGCCCTTATATTTTGGGCGGTGCGTTGAAGAATTTCATCTTAAATGGCCTAGATTTGATCCCTTGGCGTGTATAAAAAATTTAAAGGTAGGATCACATATTCAGAAAATACCAAACTGAGAGTTGTGTACTGATTGCTCAGGAAGTAATCATTCGATTCAATCTTTAATTTTGTATGCGCAATTTCGCTTCATATACAATTATTTTGAAATAATCATTTTATTAAATTATTTGATAGTTTGCTATGATAACTGACTGGCGATTTTATCTATCATTATACGGTACATATAAAATGAAAATGAATTTGAACTTTTGCATTTGTGAATAGTTTTGGTAAAATGTGGATTGTGAATGGGATTTTCCTGGCTGTTTATGCCTGTACCGTGGTTCATGTAAGTTAAAGTTGTCTTTTTTTGATCTAGAATTGTTTTCATGTTCTCTTTGTATTGATTTTTGATAGGCCTCACATCCCCGTTGATATCAACTCTGCCTTCTGCGCTGTAGGTTGTCAGTTCGATTCTCAAGTATTTACAAAAAAAGTATTATATTATGTCCAGTTTTCCTGGTACAAGCTTTGCTTAGCTACTTTGAGGCTAGATGGCGCTGTATATTAAACAATACCTATTTATTTATTATTTAGATAAGTGTGTGCAAACAATTATTATGCACTCAATTTCATATAATGTCGCTGTAGGACTATTATCATTTTTTTTTTAATTCTTTATTTTTGCTGGGAGTTTTAGCCAGACATTGACCATGACACCCCGTAAATTATTTATCTTAGCTAGAAGTTGAAACTACAAATATCGTCGCAACTATTTCATTTTTTTATAGGCTCTCACAGATGAAGAAATAAAAGTAGAATTCACTAAATTGGTGATGAAATGCACCAAAACAAACCCGGTGGAGATGTCGGATCTGATGCAGTTGCAGCAGCTGATTGTGCCCAAGAAAACTGAGGTGAAGTGTCTTCTGGCCTGTGCTTACAAATCCGATGGACTCGTGAGTATTTTGCTAACATATATAATTTAAAAAAAAACCCTACCATCATTTATAGACCGTATCAACCCACTTCTGATATTCACCTTCTGCTGCTTCTACAGTCCAGCAACCTTACTGTTTCTTTACTGTACACAGATAATAAAATACAAATGGCGACACAGGAATACATGTGAAAATAACCTTTCCCTAGAATACTCTAAATAATTCCTGAATAACCGAAAGCGGCCAATCTTATAATGAAAAAAAGCATTAAATTTTCTTGTTGCCTAAACAGTATATGATCAAGTCAGTTGGGCTTGTGTTCAGCGGATTCCAAGGAGATTAACATGATTAGTATTAATTTTCAGATGACAACAAAGGGACTGTACGACATTAAACATGCTTACAAAATAGCAGAGTTATCTAAAAATGGCGACGAAAAAAGACTTACCAATGCAAGAAAGTTGGCTGATATCTGCGTCAAAGGTAACTAAACACTAGCCTTTATTTGCTTACACTTAGGGTTGAACACGAAACTTACTACTACCGTTCTGTGGGTTTCGCATACAACTGTCTGTAAATTAATAATTAATTGTGTTTTTTTTAAGCAAACGATGTGGCTGTATCAGACGGGGAAAAAGGTTGCGAACGGGCGGGACTGATTTTAAAATGTGTATTAGATAATGCTCCCAAGGTAAGAAAACTCACAGTTTTCTGCAATGTAGTACAATTCTCTAAGTACGTACTAAACAGTCCACAATAATATTAGCAGCATACTAAATTTAGTTTGACATTTCTAAAATGCTGTCAGTGGTCTGTTAAGGTAACTTAAAATGAGTTCCTAATGAGTTCCTAAAAGTATTACTACTACTGTCGTAGTTATGTTGTCTTCGACATTATCCACCTTTTTTGAGAAAATATCCGGACAGTGACATCTGTCTAGTGAGGTGGAACTATTTTTGGTACTCAAAAATTAAATGTTCTTATTTTCTCATCAAAACACACAAGCAGAAAATATCCAGACAGTGACATCTGTCGAGCGAGGTGGAACTATTTTTGGTACTCAAAAATGAAATGTTCTTATTTTCCCATCAAAACACACAAACCCTCATTAACATAATGTTATTTTTTTTCAGCTTGGATTCAAGGTTTGATTTTGATTTCCATAACAGAAAATTTGGTCAGTGCAAAGGAAAAGAATAAATGCTCCACATTTGCATTATTTAAATTAAGTAGTGTTTTATGAAATAAAATAAATATGGTCGTAACACTGGCATCTCGTTAAAACTTACTGAACTGCAACGCTTGCGACCTACGAAGCGGTTTCTAGTTAGTTATTCACAGCAGGCAGGCAATTTATGACGTAGTTCTATCAAGAAATACTAGATGGCGTTGTACAATCTAATTGATGTTTTAGCTTATTTAATTCAATGGTTATCATTTTAGGCCATCAGAATGATGTTAAAATTATGGCGCTCCATGAGATAAATGATAGATAAACATTTCATCACATCTAATAAGTAAGAAGATAAGTTCTCGAATAATTAATTGAAGCTTATAGGTAGTTTTATTTCTATCTATTAAGTAGTAGGTGTAATTGATTCATTTTTTATTCAAGAAATATGAAGGTATAAATAATCGATAACTGTTTCGTGTTCCCCCAAATTATTCAACGCACTCACACATGCATAAGGAGCAAGTTTTTCTACCCCTGCGCGTGAGCAAGGTTTGTCGCATCGAACACACGTACACTGTACAGTCCACCTAACATGTTTCTTATCTCAGCCGTTTGGTAATGAACCTTGATATAACGGTGCAAGGCATATTTCAGGCTGCAATCTGATCGATGTTATATTGCCGATGAGTGTAGCCGGCAGCAACTTCATTGCGTCGGTTCAAACTTCACTCGTTACTCGTTCGCTAAACACCGTATGATCGGTTCTTTGACAACGTTTGAACAATTTGTTTGTTATGTCAATATGTTGTGCATTATTTGTGTCAGTGCTTGCGTGGTGTTCTATTAGTTTTGATACAATTGTTTTTATGAATGTTGTGTTGTGTTTTCATTTGTTATGTGATCGTTCCAGTATAGTTTAGTTCATTTAGGTAAGCACTTATCTACACATAATTATGGAGTCTAAATGGTATTATCGATATCTTATGATTATTTAAATCGTATCTTTGCTAACGTCAAAATTTACTCACATCGTTTATTGAATTATCTTAAACTTAAAATGGATATGCTACTACATTTATGGCTTCTTTATTTGAAGCGGTACAGGAATCATTCCATCTGGATCCATATCTGAATTCCTCAGGTCTGTAAGAATCTTGAAGCTTGGATCCAAATCGAAAACATCCTTAGTTGCTACAGTAGGATTTAGTTTTTGATCATCATTGTGTTGAAACCTCCTCTTTACAATGTACGCTGGAATACTTTGTTTAGACAATATTTTCTTGTGTATCTTGTTTTTTGAACTTGGGGACCACTTCTGGATAGATTCTTTTACTAAGTTGATATTGGCAGTGTGTCGTTTCTTTCTTCCTGAGACAACTCCGAGTTGCAGTAGCACGGGATTGCTGACCAGAGCCGCGGCGGCCCCTAGAAGTGCTAATCCCGCTATAGGCCACAAAATTGTTTTGGCTGCCAGTGCCTAAAGGGAAGAACGATATTATTTATAGATTAACTTCTGAAAGTATCATGGTAATGAACACTAGATTATTTAGTTTGAATTAAGAGAGGAAATGTTTTTATGTGATCCCGGCGCGGACGCAAGCAGCGTGGATATAAAATTAGATCTAAAAACAAAAACTAATTTAAAAAAAAAATATGTTAACTCAATGCTTTTTCACATAAACGATAAATTGTGTTAATTAGTTCATATACGACAATATTTTTTCCAATGTACCTACCTTATTAAAATTTGCGCGGAAGTTTAAAACCATACAAACGCTACTAAAAAATTTTGGTAGACTTTACATACCTATATATACTATTATTAGGAATTCTACTAAACTTAGGATATACCTACCTATAAGTATCATTTATTTACCACGCTTTAAATTATTGCGAAAATTTTGATTCACCTACGCTGAAAAAGTACATCTACAAGCTTAGGTCCAAAAACATCGACAGTGTGGTTGCCGGTGAAATTACAGGCACATGAGACATTCCACCTATACATGATACGTCTCAGAGTTACGGGCGCATGCGATGCGACTTGGGTCTTGTCGTACCTATGTAGAGGACCCAAGTCGCATCGCTTGCGGCAGAGGTTACTACTTAACACCAGGTGAGCCATCATCTCATTCCGTAACTGTATAACATAAAAAACCAAGATATATTTAAAATCTCAACCTAAATCTTTAGTCATTTTTAATCGTTTCTTATTATATCCCAAACTATATCAAAAACTCACATGATGATCATAATGCTTATGATGATGTCCATAACCCAATATCGGCCCGGCAGCGGCGTAATGATGATCATGGAGGCCATAATGTGGGTAATCATGCGAATCATGGTGATCATCATGTGGTACCACGTATCCATACTGGTGTGGGTCTTCGTAGCCGAATAGACCATAACCTGTAAAATATAAGCGAAAAGACCGGCCTCACAGCTCAGTTAGTAGTAACCCTGCCTTCTGCGCTCTAGGTCGTGGGTTCGATTCCCACCCAAAACAAACATTTGTGTAACGAACATTGATGTTTGTTCGTGTCTGGGTATTAATATGTCATATACGTCATATCAATATGTATTTACAAAAAAATGTATATTAGTATTATATCAGGATTTGAGCTAGAAGGCGTTGTTGAAATGTCCACCAATATTTTATATTTTATATAAAGTCACTTTCAAAAATTATCGCGGCTCAATTATGTTGTGGAATTACCATATTACGGGTTCCTTAGCAATTGCCCTCAATCTTTATAAACGCGAACATAGCTGAAACTTCGTCGTTGAGGCAAGACATTGGGGACAATTGTCATAATTTCCGTTTATTCTCTTAAATTTAGGCGTATCTCCACCTACTGTATTTTAAGTTTTTAATTGTACCACAAATAAAATAGGTTTTTTAAAAGCACGCGTATTAAATTAACTAATACATATTCATATATAATCAATGTTAAATGTAATAACAAAATAAAAGACACGACGAATGAAAGAAACAAGTAAAAATGTGTTAACAAGATGACATTTAGAAATATTTGAAGTAGTATACGAAAAACATCTGATTATACAGAAGTCAATCAGAATAGATAAAAAATTATATTGATGGATTCACACAGCGTCATCTAGACAAAAATTAAGCATAACTTTACTATGGGAACCATACAACTGATAGTAAACTTATATACTTTTTGTAAATACTTACGAAACACACAGAACAAACGTCTATATTCGTCACATGAATTTGTCTGGGGTGGGAATCAAAGCCACACAGAACACCAGAGCGTAGAAGTAGAGCTCAGTTGGTAGTAACAACTGAGCTGTGAGGCCATTCATATTTATTTTACCATACACTTTCAGCTATCCTTGGCTACTTTGAGTGTGAGAAACTAATTCATTGGGCCGGTTCCAGGAGGATGTAACTCGTGTGGTCTTAGACATCCAAGGAAGATTTGCACACACACTCATTTGCATGTGATTTTTTCATTTTGTTTGGTCAAGTTAAAACACTAAAAACCTTAATCCTTTCTCTATTGTTTAAGAGAGATGATAATAACTTAACTTTAGTGAATACAGATGCCGTGCTTATTTGAAATATTTTTTTTTTATATATTATATTATATTATGGACTTAAAATAGCTTCAACAGTTTTTTTAAATCATATGTAGTTACAGTGACTACTGCATTTGAAGATTTATTTATTAGTAATCATTCCATTGGCGTGAGAATAGTAGCTCTCTATTACCCTCCAAGTCATATTTTTCTTCTCCCTCATGTAACGAATAGTCCCGAAACGTGACGCCTTTAAATACTCTCAATTCTCGTTCACTTATCGGTATTGAAACACCGCCTAAGAAGTTTCGCTTTACAACTATTTGCATGTATGCCTCGTAAATTACTGGTATATATCTCACCAGAGTGGTCGTGATGCAAGCCTCGGCCGTGGCTCGATCCTGATAACAAGCTGTCGGGAACTTCCTGCGATAATCAAATGAATCATCATTTACATTTTATATCCACAAGCAAAAAATATCAAGATCCAATGATGAGTATAACCATTGTAATTTTTTATATAATATTTTTTGTTTATGTGATACAGTTACGGAACGAGCCGACGGCCCACCTGGTGTTAAGTGGTAACCTCTGCCCATAACAACCGATGCGACTTCGGTCCTCCCTTACTAGGTACGACAAGACCCAAGTCGCATCGTATGCGCCCGTAACTCGGACACGTGTAGGTGACATAAGAATATTTCAATGGTGTTTTTCTTTTAAACTATAATATGACGGTTATATTTTTTTAAGAGCAGTAGAACTCACGCCAAGTTCGTCCGGAGAAGTACTGCCACCATGCCCATTTCTGCCGCCAAGCAGTAATGCGTTCGCGTAACTGTGTTCCGGTTTGAAAGGTGTGGTTGACGGAGAAATTACAGGCACATGATACATTCCACCTACACGTCTCAGAGTTACGGGCGCATACGATGCGATTTAAGTCTTGTCGTATCTAGTAGGGGAGGACAGAAGTCGCATCGGTTGTTATGAGGTTACCACTTAACACCAGGTGGGCCGTCAGCTCGTTCCGTAACAGTATCAAATAAAAATTAAAATGACCAATAGTTCAAGCTTGATTCTTAGATAAAGTTAAGTTTGTCGTACTTAATATTTCAAATGGAAGACAGCCTTCTTTGCGTCTTCTCAGTATAATTAGAGGTTGTCCTTTCGTTCACGCTTCGTTACCTTGATACCATCATAAGTAAACCCCTTAGTCATACGGCCTATGACCCTATAGTCATATGGAGGTGTTTTCACAACGCCATTTTGAGATGTACATATGAACATATCGTTGCCAGGCGCCCGGATAAACCCGGACACAGTCAGGCTTTTTGGTCGCGTGTCCGGCCAAATTAATTGGTTTTTGGCTTTTAGACTTTTTAAATTTGGCTAGTTTCTTTACATTTCTCATATGTTGGTATAAAGAAGACTTATTCATTCAATTGTATTGCTGTTTTATTAGAATTTAAGATGATAAAGTAAAATGATTATGGTTTGATATAATGATGAAAGAGTCGAGTTTTAATTAAAAAAAAACTGTCGTATACTAAGACAAAAAAATTAATGTCCGACATTTTTACGAAAATGTCCGGCTAAACTAGCCCGTCTGTCGGGCTTTTCGGTTTTACGAGCTGGCAACCCTATATGAACAAATGCTTGTGACTATGTAATTAAATCATCTATACGTATAATAAAATTGTAGAAAAGTGGTGTCTGTACAATGGAAATATATAAAAAAAAAGTAGCAGGGGTTGTTATTATATCGATGCCGAACCCGAAATTGTAATTAATTTTTTTTTTGTCTTTTTGTCTGTTTGTCTGTGTGTTTGTGCACGCTAATATCAGAAACGGCTTATTCGATTTAGATACGGTTTTCACTAATATATTGTAGTAAGCTTCACTTAACATTTAGTGTTTATTTCATGTCAATCGGTCCATAAATAAAAAAGTTATGTCAATGTAAAGAATCACGGCGAACATTTTTAATTCAAAATATGCTGCCCGAAAAGTCACTATTCCACGCGAACGAAGTCGCGGGCACAGCTAGTTTATTAATATGACTAGTTTTTGATACACAAAAGTACTTTACAAATCGAACTTATTATGAACAAATACCATATCACTCATGAGCGTGACTCAGCTCCAACTCTCATCTTTATTTTGCTGATTCAGTGACGTATTTTGTACCGAGAATCGATTAACTCGATCTTTTATCCGGCCGAAGTTTCCCGGGAACAAACCCTTAACAGGAGAGATCAGATTCAAAGAAATGGGTATTCGATCGTTTTCCTTATTTCGTAGATAATTTTGTATCCGTATAAAAACATGCCGTTTGAAACATTTCGAAGAAGTTTGCTATTATTTTTCGTTTCTGAGATATTTCATACTAATAAATTACTCTCAGAAAGAAACATAGCAACTGAAATTATATCCTACGTTTGACTGGCCTCACAGCTCAGTTGGTAGTACCTTGTCTTCTGTGCTTCGTTCGTGGGTTCGATTTCCACCCAGGACAACCATTTGTATGACGAATATAAATGTTTTTTTTGTGTCCCTTTTGTGTACCCGTATGTATTATATGTATGAATTTACAAAAAAGTATGTATTATATCAGTTGTCTAGTTCTCATGATACAAGCTAAGCGCCATCTAGCCCCAAAAGCTAACTTTGGGGCTAGATGGCGCTGTGTAAAATGTCCATCAATATTTATTATTTATTTATTTATTATTCATCTGTTTGTTACTCTTTTTATATTTTTAATAAAGTTAGTTTTACGTATGCACTTTCGTGTGTAGACCCCAATAAAATAAAATAATGTAAAGGCTGTAGTACAATTTACCGTATAGAGGTCGAGGCCGTCACGGGAATGACTCTCAGGTATGTGATTCATGTCTGCGACCTGAGATACCATGGCAGGCTGATCTTCTTACAGCCATTATTTTGATAGGCGACCACTTAAACTATTTAACGACCCGGTACTCTGGCATGTTTAGAGTGGTGAATTTTTTGCGGGAATGAGTTTTAAAATGTTTAAAAAATATGTGTTTTATTATATTAAAGTTGTCCTGAAAATCGTGATTTCTTAACCAGAGACGTTTGGTTTGAACCTAGTGGTTAATAGCTGTGAGAAGTCAATAGTGTATTAACGACATAGTTGTCGTTATTATTATATGAACGAAATATCTGTCGTTATACAATATCGACTTCGTAAAGCAATCTTCAGCTTAGTGAGAGTGGACAGTGTTTTTGGAAGCAATTGATTGATTTTTTCCTTTTTTTTTGCGTATCTTCACCTGTGTTAATTGTTAGGTTTATATTTTTCAACCATATTTGTCGCTTGAGCTAAAATTTTAAATGATTTTGGTACGCAAAATACAGCTCCAATAAACTTGATTGTATTTTTTTTGTTGAATATAATATAATTTTTCAATGACGAAAGCTCATTTCCTAACTCAATAGTAAAATTACAATAATATGGATTATGACTGAGTCACATTTCCGCTGAGTATGGTCAGAATGTGGGCAAGTAGGTATTCAACACGTAGGACAGGATGGCTGGACAAGGCAAGATATTAAACACAAATTATGCTCACTTTTATACTCAGACATTTTATAATTATATATATATTTATATATTATATAAAATACTAGGAGACGAGCTTACAGGCCACCTGATGGCAAGTGGTCACCGTCGCCCATGGACATTTGCAACACCAGCAAAACCATGGATAATTCCAAATTGAACTACTTTACTACCTCTTTATAATTTTAATTAGAAAGTTAATTAAGAATTTAGTAATATTACGCAGCAAATAATCAGTTATCAGCAAATGGTCATTTTAATTCGTTAGTATTTCATACATTTTTTTCCTGTTATAAAGAGCGATTGGAAATAGGGTAAATTCACCTTGAGTTCAAAACTATTTTAACTGGTTTACCTAATTGGTAATTGGTAACTTGGTATACATTCTGGCTGTGTGTTCTAGTGCTGCCAGTAGATATTCTAACTAGCTTAGGTTATCAAAGGTATCTTAATTTCATGTAGAAAGAACTGCCTTCCTTATCTGCCAATTGTTTAAAAGAGGAATGAATGAATTACCTTAAATCTTACGACGTTTTGGAGAGGCGCAAACCCTGTATAGCGTCCGCGCCCTAAGTTTTCCTTTTGCAGCGTTTTCACATTCGTTATATTCTGGAAAGTGTCAAAAGTTGTAGTAATGAAGGCTTTAAAGCTTTCAAAACATGACATCAGATGGCACTGGGCTAAGATAGGGTTTAAAAAAATGCCAATGTGAGCAATTTGGAAAGAAAGAAAGAAGACATTTATTCAGACACACATTATTAACAAAACACTACGTTTCCTGATACCGAGGATCGCCTGGTGGGACGATGTTTAAAAAAAGTGGGACGATGTTTAAAAAAATACTTATTGTAATACTGTTTTAATAAAAAAGAACTGCAAAAAAAGGGCAAAAAATCGTTTAATAAACACTATATCCCATACACACAATATAATACAAAGTAGAAGACACTTGACTTCGATATTATACACTCTGTGAAACCCTATCACTAAATGTCTCAATCAACATGAGGAAACCGACATGTCCAACAACCAAGACATATTTAAAGTGTACAAAAGTAACATCTTTGAAACGCATTTCAATCCTTTCCCTATACTGGAGAGAGCCAGCAACGACTAGTATCAAAATGCTACTTACAATATTGTCGTTAACAACGGAATAGTCTCTGATTTGCTCGTTGAAATCCCCGCTGGATATAGCTCCACAACCATTGTATACCAAAACAAAGATCATCACGTCAAACATACGTCTAATGTATTTTAACCACATCCTCACAGATATAGAAGCGTGTTACAACCAACATTGAAGCCGCATCGCTTGAAACAGTATACTTTATAAAAAAACGTAAGAAAGAGGGGGTTGACAATTTGATAGACGGCAAAACAATGGATGTCCGAGATATGGTTACACCCTGTTGACTGTGTTGCGTGGTTTCACTGCATTGTTTGCTGTAATGATGTTAATGATGGTCATGTTTGCTGGGTTGTTACATGGTGGATGAACACTGTGCCTGATACTTCACAAATCATCATTTTCCGTCGTACAGCCTAGTGCCATGCTGCCTTCCAAGCATTCCAACGAATGACTCATAAATTATGCATCATGTCTCATAGCTCAGTTGGTAACCCTGCCTTCTGCGCTGTAGGTCGTGGGTTCGATTCCCACCCAGGACAAACATTTGTGTGACAAACATAGGTGTTTCTTCTGTCTGTGTATGTATTTAGAAAAAAGTATTTAAGTATTATATCACTTGTCTGGTTCCCATGATACAGGCTATTTACTTAGCTCATTTTGGGTCTAGATGGCATCTTCTTTATTAGGAATATACATCTGCTCTGTTTTGTTATGAATGTACCTACGTACATTCATAACAAAACACTAGACATATAGTTAAAAATTGCATTCTAATTTTAGTTATTTAATCAAAATGTAGGAGTTATCAAACAAGTATTTATTTATGAATCTAAATAATATGATTTGAATTTATAATGAAGAGTATTTTGAAAGATATTATTCCTTTAATATTTAATTTAAAAAAAAAACTTATTTTTTTTTCCAAATAATATGAACGATTTTTACGATATTACGATATTACGATATTTATGATATACGACTAACTTTCCTAACAAAAACGTATGTTCTGTACTAAGAAAGCTGCAATTTCCGCGGTGCATTATGCATTCTATATACGTATCGTTAATCAGCAAAATAACATTAAAATTTGTTTCTTATGCCTTTAATGTTTAGATTGAATTTCGTTTGAAGGTGACATAGCAAAGCTAATTCTGTAGTTAGCATTATTTTTTTCTGTCGCGATCTGAACAATGGTGCTGCGCTTACGCAAGCGAGTAGAGGTAACATACATTTTGTGGGCAAGGATATGCAATGGACGTATATTGTGTCTTTTAATAAAAAAAACATGTAACCAGTAATACACAGTGTTCATGAAGTGTGATATAAGGTTCTCAGAGCAATAATAATATAATAATAATGGTGGACATTTCACACAGCGCCATCTAGCCCCAAAGTAAGCTAAGCATAGCTTGTATCATGGAACTCAGACAACTAATATAATACTTGTATAATTTTCTTTTTGTAAATACATACATATTAACACCCAGACACAGAACAAACATCAATGTTACAAATGTCACATAAATGTTTGTCCTGAGTGGGGATCGATCCCACGACCTACAGCGCAGAAGGTAGGGTTACTAACCAACTGAGCTATGAGGCCAGTCTTTGGTCTTTCTTCAGTCTTCATTAAATTTAATATAATTATTTATTCCACACTGAACAAATGACAGATATACAGAAAGAGGGTTCATGCTAAATCATTTTCTGCCAGTCAGCCTTACAGATAGAAAACTAATTTGGCACAAATACCTACCAATACCTACCCAAACAAAAGAAATATAAGGAGACATTCGTCAATCAATTAAAAAATAGCGTTGGAAAACTTATGTTTCAAAGAAGCTTAACGTCCTAAATAATTAAAATATTTTTTGTTTTAGTATACTTATAATAATAATAATAATTTATTTATTTCAGGCTACTTATTATTAAATACATTGGCCCATATAAATATATACCTTAGTGACTAATATACATATAATAACTTAAGACTACAACAAATGAAAGGGATTTTACTTCTTAGCCGCTTCCCTAAAGCGTCGTTAAACGATCCCAGCACGCCAAAATCCTGGATCAAGGATCACATTATACATATATCAACTTATAATAAGGGAGTTGGTTTTGTTGTAAGAATTGCCTAAAGCATTAATTAAGAAATTATAAATATTAATTAAGTATTGAGAAAAACGATGATCTACAATAATTATAAATAAATACTGGTGCACATTTCACACTAGCTCTAGCCCCGAACTAAGCTAAGCATAGCTTGTACTATGGGAACCAGATGACTGATAGAATGCCTAAAATAGTTTTTGTAAATACATAAGAACATCTATAAGATATATATTTCCCTATGTAAACTTCTTATGTGGTTCAGCGCGTGAATACAAGATCCCTTACATTGGGATTGCTGCATTACCCAGTACAGGGGGCTGTTTTATTAGTTTTAAATTATTTATTTCGCCGCAACAGATTTACGATTGGCACTGCGATATATCAGGCGCCCGCCAATAAAATCCTCTCACACAAAGAATATCAAGACTCTGGAATCGACATGTCTTTAACTGCTACTAACTCGAGCTACTGGCTCTCTTTAACTATGTGTAAGGATGCTGTGGCGCATCAAAGAGTCTTCTTATGTTTTCAGTTTTTATAAGACATGCTGATTTGCATGATTGATGCTAGTCTGGCCTGCAACTTGTCACTTCCTGATTAAATCTCGGGGTTTAATCACTAGACCATCAAGTTTTTCATAAGAAAACTTCACTAAATTCAACCATTTATGTATAAACATATCAGTATTTGTTATTATTGTTATTATATTGTTATATTGGTGGAGAATTCACACAGCGCCATCTAGCCCCAAACTAAGCATAGCTTGTACTATGGGAACTAGACAACTGGTAGAATACATATATACTGTTTTGTAAATACATACAATATAATACATATTAACACCCAGATACAGAACTAATATCTATATTCTTCACACTTCAAATGTTTTGTCCTGGGTGGGAATCGAACCCACGACCAACTGAGCTGTCAATTTATATTTCTTAACTAAACTAGCTAGTCCCAGCTAGCACTAAGTAAACCGAACGACTTGTAAATTATATACACCAACCCTAGTAGTTAATCATTATATATATTAGTGAAAAGCGTATCTTAACGCCTGCAGCACTTTTTTAGAATACCGTATACGCATAGATGGAACGACAAAAAAACGGGCTGAGGAATTGAATTTTACATATTTCTATAGTAAAATTTGTAATGGGACGAATTTCGCTACATGGCCTTTATATTGTCCCATATATATCTCATATTAGACATAAAATTATTGATGCCATGTCTGAAAATTTATAATACATGGCTGGTCTCAATGTATGGCCCTTTAAAAATAATTGAATACACATTCTTATTTTAAAGAAATGTGTCGTATTCATGCTCAAACCTTAATGCAAGCTTGATGGCCGCTTCCATAGTTTCTTTATCCTCAGTTTTCCGGCAGTTTCCAGAAATCATCCGGCAGGTAGCTCCCCCTTTTATTTTACGATCTTAAATTCTTCACGAGCTCCATAGGTGAAAAAAGTACCAAATGCTTTTTCAGCGGCGAAGTAAAAAAAGTTAGATGGATAGTCTTAGAAAAGGATATTGCAGGGGTCCGAATGGACGACCGCGATTAATGACTCATGTAATTATTTGTTGTGCTTTTATGTGAGGGAAAGTGGAATAAATCCATTGCGTTAGGAACTCTTCAGAATTGTTTTATTCGTATTTAATTCATTGTTGATAACATTTTGACTAAATTACGGTAGTGAAGCACAAAATAGTGGTAGAAAAATAATAATGGTGACTTAACATTTTCGTCAAAATAAACAGTATAAAGAAAGAAGAACAAAAAAATTTATTGGACACAGAGAGCTAAAAAATAAATAAAAAAGTACAAAAACCATATTATAAAACATAAAGGAAAATAAAGAGAATAATTGACCAAGAGAATACAATACAATTGTCTTTCCTGCTATAATCAATGCGTTCAAACAGGTATCCGTCTCAGCCTAAAGCTTAATAGCAGCGCTGAATTTCAGACGAGGTGTGATAAGTAGTATTACAACTGAGGTAAATCACCATCGAAAACATGAAAACAGTTTTAGCGCTGTTCGAAAGCTGATTGAAGTGTCGCACCAATCTGATATGTTCAGAAATCATCGATCAATGTCTCTGGTTCAAAAAGCTATCGGAGGCAAAGCAGAGGCGTCAAGCGGATCGATGGCAGACGTATCAATAGAGAATTAGGATTACGAGACGGTCTGTAACGATTTGTTATAGAGATTGGAATGATCGAATGATATTCAGTGAAAAAGCTAGTACTATTCTTGAACCAATGAGCTTTTAGTAGCAGTAGAACTTGTGCTAAGTTCGGCCGGAGAAGTACTGCCACCAAACCTGGTAATCTGCCGCCAAGCAGTGATGCACTCGTGTTGCTGTGTTCCGGTGGAAGGGAGTGGGTGCCGGTGAAATTGCAGGCGCATGAGACGTAACATCCCCGTCTCGGAGTGATGGACGCAACGCAATGCGACTTAAGTCATCTCGTACTTTGGTGGAGAGGACTTGAGTCGTATTGCTGTTGTCCATGGGCAGAGGTTACCACTTTTTTTTTAATTATAATATTTTAGAGTGGAATTCATTTATTAGTTTCAAAAAAGAAATTCTACTTCCTATGTTTCAATATACTTATCTTTCTTTATGAATACGACGCGACGGGGAGGATTGTACAAAATTTAAATAAACGAATCATAAATAACATAATATCAACAAAAACACTTTGAATATTCGTAATTTAGCAAAGACGTGGTATTAGGACGCATCTCGAAATGAGAAATGTGTGTGACATCTTATGAAAAATGTGGTAATAACACTTGAGGCGCGAACATTTAGCCATCTGCATACGCGAAGGGTGGAATTTCGACTGAAATAGAAATGTGGGGAAAGTTCAAAGTATTTTTCGCACAAAAGTTTTTAGATATAATAGTTTCTGGAGGGGTAGACTTACCATCTAATAGTTGGAGAGGAATATTTGCATCGACTTTACATCTTGGTGGATGGTTTTATTACTTTTACAATGCATGAGAATAATTTATGGAACGTGCAAGATGGACTGGCCCCCCCTGATGTTAAGCTATATATATGGATCCTCCCCTACTTAGGCATTGGAAGACCCAAGTCGCATTTTATTGCGCTCGTAACGTGGAGACGTGAAGTGGAATATCTCAAGTGTAATTTCACCAGCACCCACACCTTTCAAACCGGAACACAGTTATAGGTACCTATGCGTGACTGGTTGGCTGCAAAGGCAGGTATGGCGGCAGTACTTACCCGAACGAACTTGGAACAAAGGTGCATTTGAAAATTTCCGACTGCGTAGATATTGCTTCAAATACAAGGATGTTGCTTGAAGTTGCGATATAGTTTTGTAAAATGTACAAAATTGTGTTGCAACTTAATATTGTATAACTTTTATTACACACGTCGTAAATACGTGTTTTGTTTAAGATATTTATATTTGAGAAACGATAATACATAATTTGAAGATTTGTAATAATTACAAATGTACATTTTAGAGCAGTAGAACTCTCGCCAAGTTCGTCCGGGGAAGTACTGCCACCATGCCCATTTTTACTGCCAAGCAGTAACGCGTTCGCATTACTGTGTTCCGGTTGGAAAGGTGTGTTTGCCGGCGAAATTACAGGCACAAGAGACATTCCACCTACACGTCTCGGAGTTACGGGCGCATATGATGCGACTTGGGTCTTGTCGTACCTAGTAAGGGAGGACCCAAGTCGCATCGGTTGTTATGGGCAGAGGTTACCACTTAACACCAGGTGGGCCGTCGGCTCGTTCAGTAACTGTATCACATAAAAAAAAAAAAAACCATGTTTGGCGCATACATGCTTAAATTTGGACAGTTTTTAATTAGGCACATTTATAAAAGGTATCAAGGCGCTTTCAGTACTGAAGATCATCTGACGAACACTGCTGCACCGGAGCGGGCAGGGGTGAAATTATATGAAATTAATATAATATTAATATTGGAAGATAAATCACACAGCGCCATCTAGCCCCAAACTAAGCATAGCTTGTACAATAAGAACTAGATAACTGATAGAAAACTTCTATGCATCTTTTTAAATGCATAGGTATGATATGAATGTATATACACCCAGATACACAAAAAAAAATCTATGTTCGTCAAACAAAATGTTTCCTGTCCTGGAATCGAGCCCACGACCTGCAGTGCAATAGGCAGAGTTACTACCAATTGAGCTGTGAGGCCAGTCAAACAACAGGTTGCCATCTTATTTGATTTAATATCAAAAATATTTTATGTAATTAATTTCTTATAACTATATACTTAAAAAACATTTTTATTCTAGTATAATTCAATACCAGTAATTGTACGATTTCAGAATCGTATCGGTAAAGTATCAGAAAAAAAGCCTTAAAAGTGTCAGCACTTTTAAGGCTTTTTTCTGATACTTTTTCCTCTTAGGGTTCAAAGCAGTTTTTACAAAATTGAAATTTGTTTACCATAGTTTATATCCACCAATATTTATTTAATATTATCGTCAAACACAAATCATGTACAAACACATTCACTTTGTGTCATTCATAAAACAGAATATCGCTGTGAGACCGTAGAAACCACATTCGGCCCCAATGTCTCGTAAAAAAACAGTTTGTCGGAGAAAACATCTCGTAACTCGTGAAAAATTATTCTCATTACTGGTCGAGGGATTGGCGTTAATAAAAACGAAACCCAACAAATTCGGAACAAGAGCTGGTTTCACTGCCGGCGATAATGTGACATCAAGTATTTTTATGGGGAACGCAAATATTTTTATAAAAATTCTCTGTCGTTTTATGCAATAATTTAAGCTAAAAAATATTATTCAACCATTAGGGCCACAACTATGATTAAGGAAATGGAGGAGTTTATGGACAACGAATTTAGAAAAATTATATATAATTTATAATAAGAACTTTGGTAGATAATTGAAACAACTACACTCGCGAGCAACTGAATCGACTCAAGCCGTACATTCGCACCAAAATTTGATTTTAAAATTGTTCAAGTCTATGAGGAATCGAATGCAAGCCGTTATAAAGGCTAGGGGAGGCAATACCAAGTATTGTTAAGTAAAGTTTTTTTTGTAATTAAATAAAAAATAATGTTATCACATTATTTTATATTTTTATTTTTCTGAATTTTCATTCAAATTCATTTTGACCAATAACTACTGTACCGATTTTCATTATTAGGATGTTATTTTATAGAGAGGAAATACGGGTTTTAGATAAGGAAGAAATCATGAAAATCACATAAGCCGTTTTCCCATAATCTACTTTTTGTACGGTATACCTAAGTACGGCTTGACTCGATTCAGTTGCTCACGAGTATAGTATATTATGATCACAATAAATATCATGAAGCGAAATATTTACACCATATAAAATTTTGTAATGAGTACGTTATTGACTAAGTTAGAATGACTTAAAATGCTACCATCTAAACTTAGTCTTACTTCCCTTACATTTAGTCGCTGACAGTCGAACTAACCAGATGTTGACAAACGAGCAACTGAGCCTACTAATGAAGCAACGTCCGCAACGTTGCTTCACCTGTTGTTACCTTTGTTTGTGTTTATCAACGCCTGAAAATAAGGCTCGGCTTACGCTCAAGAATTACCTTTTTACAAGCTTTTATGCTTACAATTTGTACGTTTGTTTAGGCCAAAATATGCAACAGAATTTTAAATCATTTCTCTCCCACCGGACATATTGGTAACTGAAATTTGGAACATGTAACTTCAATGACAGTGCTGCAATACAAGATGGAGTCGGTGCGCATAACATCGCTTTTTTGCAGAGAATATAGCAATTGTATTTCGCTATATTCTTCAATAGTGTAAAGAATTATCGTAATTCAAGTTGATATACCCCTAGCTCCGCAATTTATTCGGTAATAACATTGCCTTCAAATTTTCGATCCTCCCGTACAAACGTTCTGTGATAGTTAAATTTTATTCTTGAATCTCACTACTATCATAATTTTTGTGCGTGTCTAGGCCACCACAACACATATAATCTTAGCTGTTATTCTAAATCCTAATGTTAATACTAGCTAAATCTGGTTATTACGTATTTGTGAGTGTACCTTATTGAAGGAACCCTCTAACCAGTATGAACGCAGGCGTATGTGTGACACAAAAATATACATAGATACATGTAAAATTACTGAATTATCCTTCCACAAATGCTATGTGGCATTTCTGATCTACAAACTAGCTCATAAGCATGATTCCTTCATTCAGTAATTCCTCATAAGCAATTGAAATATGACATGTTTAGCTGCAAAGCTGTATCTATTACACAAAAGGAAATGACATTACACATATATCTACCGTGCTCATAGCCTGACATCATTAATTAACGCAAATTCTCGGAATACAGGTGGTGTAATGTGTTTTAGATATTACACGTCGTTGGTCTGTTTCGTACTGCTTGTTAAAGTTACGAGTAAAGCGAAGATTGAAGATATAGCTAAAATATATAAATATTGGTGGAAATTTCACTGAACGCCAAATTAAAGCAAATTAAGCTAAGCTAGATGAAGTTTATGGGAGGACCCAATTCTCGACGCGCCCGGAACTCAGAGACATCAATAAAAGTTGCCTAAGTTACTCCTTATAAAATCAGCTATCTGCCAGTGAAAGTTACGTTAAAATCGATCCAGCCGTTACGGAGATTACAAACATACAGACAAAAATGTATAAATAGTTCTAGGCAAAGTAAAAAAGTTTATAGTTTTTTGCATTTTGTTAAAAGTGATTGAAATTACAAACAAATACTTCAATTTTATTTATTTGTATGTATAGCTGTAAAGAGTTATAAAGGTTTAGACTATCACTATTCCATAAACCGATTCATTTGCGGCACAAACTGGGCCTTATAACGCACTATAATCCCCCTTCACGCTTTCAGTAATCCCTACAAATATCATAGCGGTGTATAATTTCACAGGAACAAATATTGATTGCAAATAAATGGGAAACCGAAATGACGATTATTAATCCTCTATGCTCTTAATCAGGGTGATCTTTCTGCTTGTTTTCTCCCTATCAAATAATAGTAAAAACAATATATTTTGGTAGAAAGTAGAAAACAACCGTCCACGGTCATTTTATTGACTGGCTTCAAAGCTCAGTTGGTAGTAACCCTGTCTGTAGGTCGTGGGTTCGATTCCCACCCAGGACAAAAATTTGTGTGACTAACATAGATGTTTGGTTGATTTCAGTTTTGAAGCTCGTCTTGTTCAAATCATCTTTTAATTTTATTCGATTTATAAATCGAACCAAATTATGGTTACCCCTGATGCCTCTAGCCGCTGTTTACGGAACCCATAGCGGATTCAAAGTAGAATTATCCGGGGGTTGTTTGAATAGTAAATCTCATCGGGATCAACATGTCTATTGTTTCGTATTCGGCACGTATCGGGTGTTCAGCCAGACTGTCGGATCATTATATGATTATTATATATCAACCAGTTATATAAAATATACCATATGTGGCAATAAGGCTTTATTCGACTTATAATATATAATTTTTAATTAATTTTTACGTATTAATTATTGTGTATTTTGTTTTTATGTCCTGTGTAAGCTTAGTGCCACGAATAAAATATTCTTCTTTCTTTCTTTCTTTGTAATATGTGTAATGTATCGCATAAGTAAAATCAGCAGGTAAGTCCAGAAAAGATATAATAACATTTTGCTTGCAGAGCATGAACTTTGGTGGCGAATGGAATCATGTTTTATAGTCTATGGATAATTATTTTTTTCAAAGAAAAACGCAATCTGTCTTGATTAAAATCGTCAAAATTCGTGCAATAACCATTATTTACTTAATATGCCTTAATTTATATAACTTTGGCCGCGATTTCCTCTGTGAAACAAAATTTTTACTAGTATTTTAGTCTTAACAAAAGTTTCATCTAACGGGGTCAGGTCCAAAAGTTTTTATGTGTCAAACAAACATATATATCAATTTCTTTATTATATATATTTATCTTTATAAATGAGTACTATTGATACTAAAATTCTCAAAATATAATTAAAGGATGCAAAAATGTGTAACTACCCTATTTCAAGAAACTTCACTTTACATTCAGTGGTATATAAGTTTGTTTTTAAATGAGAAGTTAACAACACAGTTAAGTAATAAGACTACTCTTAATATTCTTTGATAGTAACACTGCAAAAAAACAGGTAAAATACTGAAAAAACTAGCTCCAATATAATATATGAAAAAAAAATGTTCCCCAAATGGCTTATTTTCCCTTACCACAATTTGCGTAAACACTGAAACGGCTGCACCATCCAATATATAAGTCCAATAAATATTTAGGGTGGGGACACACCTATCATAAACACTCATCTCGTGAAAGCCCCCGTCCGCGTCCCCACATGCAAATTGGCAACGTTTATAGTGAGTGTACGCACGACCAACCTCAGAACACGTACTGTTGTACGCATAAGTAAATAAATAAATAAAATAAATAAATATTGGTGGACTTTTCACACAGCGCCAAAGTAATCTAAGCATAGCTTGTATCATCCAAACAACTGATATAAAACTTTTTTAAATACATACTTATATTATCAACACCTAGACACAGAACAAATATCTATGTTCACCTTGCAAATGTTTGTCCTGGGTGGTAATCGAACCCACGATCTACAGCGCAGAAGGCCGAGTTACTACCAACTGAGCTATGAGGCCAGTCAAATAAATATAAGTAACTTATTTGTGTGACGGGACTATAGTCTTTAGTGTTAAGAATGTATCACCACTCCAATGATCTACAATTTTGTACAGAGCCGCGTCGCTGTCTTGGGTAGGTTTTATATCAGTATACTACGATACTATTTATCAATATTTTGTTCCCCTTAGACAGAATAACACCATACATAATATAAATAAAATTCTTTTTGATATGTAAATCTAAGGGGTGACGATTATCTGTCAGTTAAAACTATTACGAATAAGTAAGCTCCTAGATATATATCCTAGCCTCTCCAAAATTTTTTTTTTTTTGATATACTATAAAGTAAGCGCCTATATCATTCAAGGTTTTAAAATAAAATCATTAATTAATACCTACTACTACCTACCTACTATTAACTACCTAACTACCTACTATTAATATTTACTGCTATTTCTGTAAGTGTACCTAATTATATCCTTCTTACTTTTACTTTCTTCCTACTAATTAAGGAACTCATTAGAATTAGGTAGAACGAATTGTTTTTTAAGCTTCGGCTCTGAGAACAGGATAAATGTGTACTTATTATGGTCCTACTTATACTCTGAATATGGCCTATTAATATTCAGGATATCTATATTGGTATTGGGGATTTTGGTCACGTCTGTACATTTCATAAGTACCCTTTTCGCAAAGTGACACTCATTTTTGGCAGTCAGGAAATTGCTAACAACTTCTAACTGGCGCTCAAAAGGTTAAAATGCATGAATTTAAACTGTGTGGGTGGCAATTTACCAATAATAAATGAGTTTTGTTAAGTATTTGTGTAACTTTATCAATCTGAATATGTAACAGCTAAGGATCAAATAATTTATGTTGAAGGGCCTCATAGCTCAGTTGGTAACTCGGCCATCTGAGCTTGTAGGTCGTGGGTTCGATCCCACCGGACAGACATTTGCGTGACGAATATAGATGTTTGTTTTGTGTCTGGGTGTTAATATGTAATGTATTCTATCAGTCATTTCGTTCTCATAGCTGAGCTATGAGCCAAAATTAAAGAAAAACAATATGTTTATAATGTCAGTATTACTTTGAAAATTTGATGTTCATAAAAACATATTATTTTGAGAAAAGAAATTATGTAAATACATGGTCACCAATAATTAAAATAAATTAAACATTCCACAATTTGGAATACCAAAATTTAACGGGTCTTTTATGGGAAATTTGTATTATTTTAAATAAACTTCCTGAAAAATTAAAAAGGAAGAATGTCATGTTTAACTGAAATCTTTAAAGAAAAAATACTTACAATCCGAATCAAAGGAAGACAAATAAACAAAAAATACCATTTTGGAATTCAAATCCGGCTTTACCCTCACATGGTGTTCTTTTACAGAACTATTTCCATTCAATACTTCCGATACGTATCGCATTTCACGTAAAGGTAGGGACTAGGTAGGTTTCTCAAAATAAAGCGTGCTACACACACACGCGCAGTTTTAACTGTTTCTGTTTTCCAAGACAGTTGAGAGATTGGTAAACGGGCTAAGGTTCGAATTTATATTTACTTTTTTTACAATATTTGTGTATAAAAATGTAATTTACCGACCTGTCACCTCATAGGACATAGCCATAAATGTCATTTATGGCTATAATAGCCATAAATGACATTTATGGCTATGTCCTATGAGGTGACAGGTCGGTAAATTACATTTTTATACACAAATATTGTAAAAAAAGTAAATATAAATTCGAACCTTAGCCCGTTTACCAATCTCTCAACTGTCTTGGAAAACAGAAACAGTTAAAACAAAAAAAAAAAGATATGTGATCTCTTGTTTCAATGATTATTGAAACAAGAGATCACATATCTTACAAATTCGTGTTGCTAAAATTATTGGTTATTAATTAATTATTTATTCTTTTATATTATATTACTTATGATTTTAAAGTCAATTTCTGCTTCTACAACAAAGCCAGATCTTACCTTGTTTAAACAAATATCAACTAACCTTAGCATCAATCTTACTATTTGTCATGGAGGTTACAGTCTGGAATAGCACATCGGCTCCTAACTATCTATATATATATAGGAAAAGTGTGGTAATCCCGTGGGATGACTTATCACCGCGGGGCGCAGCTAGGAATAGCATATAATAATGAATTATCGGACCAGAGTAACAATTCCGAAGCAAACAGAAAAAGACGCAATTCTATTCACAGTGCAAACATATATACTTTACTTTCTAATACTATGGCACAATCGATAGATAGTTACTTTACTAGGTTACTAAGTCAGACTAGATTGTCGAAATTGTAAAAACAGTTATTTTGTCTTTCAGAGTGGAAAATGTCTATCTGTCACCGTTACCGGCGGCACTGCGAAGAGAGAAATGGAGGCTCCTACATGAAGGTTGGTTTTATTTATTACTAGCTGTTGCCCGCGACTTCGTCCGCGTGGAATTCAGTTTTATCACGCACCCCTATTTTAACCCTCGGAAAAGTACCCTAAGTTACTCCTTGTTACATCAGCTATCTACCAGTGACAGTCCCGTCAAAATCGGTCCAGCCATTTCATAGATTAGCCAGAACAAACAGACAGACAGACAAAAATTGTAAAAAATGTTGTTTTGGTATATGTACCGTGTATACAACCATATGCACTTAGTAAAAAGCGGTTATTTTAATATTACAAACAGACATACATATGCTACATCGTAGACCGCATCGTCATTTAACATCAGGTGAGATAGCGGGCAAATGTGAGTCAATCGTAATAAAAAAAAAACTCCAATTTTATTTATTTGTATAGATTTTACTCAACACCCATCGAAAGCATTTTATTTATTTCAAATGTACCTATTTTCTTTTTCAAGAATTGAATTGAAAGTAGACTTAACTGGAGATTTAATAACAGAATTATAAGGGATGCAAACTAAAATGTCATGTTATATATTCACTCTCGAAAGTCATGTTATTTCAAGAAATGTGTATTATAACTGGAAATTATCGCAAACGACTATGTCCTAGAACTAAAAAGCATACAAGATCCATGCCGTAGTAAGAATAAAGAGAATGCTTGATCCAAACCTAACTGAAGGTTAATCTATTATATGGGTGTACACAATATCCCTCATTATTTTTACCATATTTCTACAGTTTTTAAATACATAGAAATCAACAAATAGTCTGTCTTGTTACATTAATTGTTTTGGGAAAACATTCGTAGTTTTTTTTTTCTCTTCTCTTCTACTCACTCGAATCTTTAATAATATAATTCAAACTAACTAAAAAAAACCTATAGTTCTCGAATTGACTAGGACAAAATTTACTATTAAAAGCAGTCGTTTAGTCTTAGTTGTTGGCCAAGATATCAGCCACCGCATCTCCAAATCCGATTATCTCAATCATACACCTCGGTTCATGCGTATTTGGTAATATTGGCCATAGAGTTTTTTAAGTGATACAGTTACAGATACTAGCCAACGGCCCGCCTGGTGTTAAGTGGTAACCTCTGCCCATAACGACTGATGCGATTTGGGTCCTCTTACTAGGTACGACAAGACCCAAGTCTCATCGTATGCGCCCGTAACTCTGAGACATGTAGGTGGAATGCTAATGTGCTATTCACCGTCAACCACTCCTTTCATACCGGACGCGGTAACGCGAATGCATTACTGCTTGACGGTAGGAATGGGTATGGTGGCAGTACTTCCCCGGACGAACTTGGCGTGAGTTCTACCGCTCTTACAGAGATATATAAATATACTAAACCTGTTAATAAAAATTTTTTTTTGATTATTTCTCTAGCCAGACCTTACTTCCAGGAAAAATTATCACATTATTCTTTTAATATTAATTTCAAAGAGTTTTTGAAACCTTTTTTTATTCTTCTCTGTACGCTTAACTAAACTTGAATATACCTACCTACAATATTATTATGTAAATGGCATGGGCAAAGGAGAGAGGCCTTAAAAAGAGTTTTCTTCCTAATAGCCTTCATATCTAATAAATACCTAACGGACTAAGTTAAAAACAATCAAGTACTTATTTGTTCATTTTTTGTAATATTATACATATATATTTCTTTACAAATCTCTATTTGTACCTATAAAACCGCAATTTAAATTAGTTTACGTTCAATTAAGAAAAATCAAAAATACATGTCAGCGTGGAGTTGGTTAGTTCAGTTTCAATTACATAGTGTGTAAAAAGAACCAGACATGTGATTCAAGATAAGTCCTTTTAGAAAATAGCCAAGCGTGTGCGTGCCATAAGATGATATTCGCGTGTTTCAGACCCATAAGTTTATCCACCGAAGTTTCAAGTGATTAAGTGCGCAGTTAGAGACAGAACAATGTTTTTTTATCGCCAAAACTCTACAGCAATACAGCTTGATCGCGTGCGGGCTGTGTGAAACCAGAAGACGATAGTTGGCCATAATAACTGTTTCAGGATTCTAATAAAATATACAGTTAATAATAATAATACTGGTGGACAATGCAAACAGCGCCATCTAGCCCCAAACTAAGCAAAGCTTGTATCATGGGAACCAGACAACTGATATAATACTTTTATACTTTTTTTTGTAATTACATATTAACACCCAAACAGAACAAACACCTATATTCGTCACACAAATTATTGTCCTGGGTGGGAATCGAACCCACGACCTACAGGCAACCACTGGCAAAAGTGCTGGCCTAGTCTATCTAGAGCTCTCATCAATGGCCTCTCGGAACGCCGTCATCGCCGCTTCTGGAATCGTGAAAAGAAATCGCAGGGTGCAACGCTTGGACTGTATGGGGGATGAATCCATTGTATGGCTGTCTGTAATGGCTGAATGTTTTATGGTCTGCAATCAGTAAAATCATATTTTACGAAAGAACATGAAATTGCAGGCGCATGAGACGTAACATCCCCGTCTCGGGGTGATAGACGCAACGCAATGCGACTTGGGTCATCTCGTATCATGGAGACGACTTGAGTCGTATTGCCGTGGGCCGTCAGCTCGTTCTACCCCCTACATTCCATAAAAAAAGAATAATAATGTAAAACTAAAGACATACAGCCAAGTAGACAAAATATCAGTACCCAACTGTTCCAGACGATTCAGAGGAAATGACATACCGCATGTTTGATTAAAGTAGCCTCATGTGGACAAAATGTCCGACTATTTCCAGCCGCACGGTATTCATTCTTCCACCACAAAGGGAGGCTGCATTTGACGTTTTCAATTTCCTACTTCGGTCTCATACTGGACGTAACAATAATGAACATTATTTTCCGAATATTATCGAGAGATTAACGTCTGCGACTACGGCTTTCCCACGTGGGTACCATAAATACATAATGCATCGCGCTTAACATTTCTTAGTATTGCATTTTCAGTAAGTATAAGAAAAAAAAATGGTGGACATTTCACACAGCGCCATTTAGCCCCAAAGTAAGCTAAGCATAGCTTGTATCATGAGAACCAAGTATTAAACCATTACTCTCCTATTTTTTAGTCGTAAATAGTTATAAGTTTAGTTTTGAAAAGTTATGGTTTTGTATTTTATGCTGTGTTCGATATTTACGCCAGCTTTGTTACTAGGAAAAATTACTAACGTTGATAATAAGATGATTATTTATTCACTTCATTATTTTTTTCGTTGGTATAAATTCGCAATGGTAAATGTCTCCCTACTATAAAAGTCTTTCAAGTGAAATGTCATCATTCCCCAGCGACGAAACTTCCAAACAATTAGACGAAGCTCGTTAACTTTAGAACCGACTCCACTGCATTTTATTAGTGTATAAAGGAATATTTTCATAAAAGGCGTTGTTGAATCATAAAAAGAGGAAGATATAAACTTTTAACTACAGTGGAAGAGACTTGGGAAAGGAGAAATAACTTTAAGATTAGTAAATAGTACATGTTTTGTAATTAAGAGTCGGGAGGTCCAACGTTTGTTTGTCGTTAATGTTTTAAATTTTAAGAGCAGTAGAATTCATGCCAATTTCATTCGGGGAAGTTCTGCCACCATGCCTATTTTTGCCGCCAAGCAGTATCGCGTTACTGTGTTCCGGTTTCACAGGTGTAAATTACAAGCATGTGAAATGCATGTGAAACTACCTACTGTTATAAATATCCAAATTACCATGTGACAGCAATAAATGTATTGAATGAATGTAAAAATCTAATATTTTCTGGAATGAATATAATATTTCTTAGTTTGTAATTACAGTCTTTTCAATTTTCTTTCAGTCGATTCATTGACTAATGATAAAAAAATATAGAAACTTAAGTATGTTTGTAAAAATAAGCAATATTTACAAGGAACCAGTTAAAAAATAATAAGAGGCCTATAAACATACAGAATCTTTACTTACTGAGCACCCAGTTAATGGTTTTCTTTCGACCAACTTTCAACTAGAAATCAATATTGACTATAGCCCTAATGATTTCACCTCTTGACCCAATTTTCCGCCCTAAACGACAACGTACTGTGAACTTCCAAACAGAACCTAATTTCGTTGAAAATACAAGTCAGAAGTTCTTCCGCATTTTGTTATTGTTTGTTTCATGTTGCTAAGCAACTGATGTGCTATTGCGAGAAGGTCTTTGACCTCTATGTAAAGCTGCGAATGTATTGGAAAATTTGAATATTCTCACTTCGATTCGTATTTTCATATGAAAATCAGGATGGTAAAGGCAATACAAATTTTAATACCTACTTATTGATGGTTATTCATGGTAATGGCGTATAATTGGCCAATTAGTGACGGTTGTGGCAAAAAGATTCGTACATGCCAAATTTATTATTTGAATTTTACGTCGAGCTTTCATGGTTGCTATGACATTTTTTGTAGGCGCTGACTATTATATATTATATATATTTTCGCAACGATCCTTAATTTTTAAGATTAGGTTTATTACATCAGGCATACTAATGAAACCTCTTTCTTAAATTATAATTCATGCATGAAAAATACCGTACAATGGATTAACTAAATATACGAACTTTAATTGGCACACGTGGCCTTTTTTGATCTCGAATTTCAGTTTAAGTGTACTTACTTAGTATTTTTCTCAAAGATAAACGTGCACCCTTTTTTCCACCGATACCTCACCCGGAATAATATTCAGAGGGTGATATTAGCCTTAGTTCAAAAACAAATGCAATGGTTCAAAACATTTTCAAAATCTCAAAATAGGTTTTTTATTTTCCCTTAATGGTTTCCCTTTGATTTTAAAGCAAAATTAAAGTACAAACTCAGTTGCAAAGAGAATAATTATGTTATCTAGTTAAACAACTGAATGTAATACATCTTTATAACCTTAAGCTATTATGTGTCACTACGCCAATCAGTAATCTAATTTTTTTTATAGTCAACTAAATTCTAAAACAAATAAAAAAATATGCTATAAGTAAGTATTTTGTATTTATAATTAATTTTAGTACCTGCCAACTATTACGTACCAGAGAGTTAACTAATTTTGCAACATGAGCAAGCTGTTTATTTGCAGAAAAATCGTCGCTAGTTTGAATAGTCCTTGAAAACTACTGCGCTTCAACGCAAAACATATTCTACATCATTGTAAAATATTGACGGTAGCACAGAATACTAAACAAGTACATATGTGATTCAGTTTAATCCCCGTATTCTCGTTGATTTGTTCGATTTCCATTGGAACCCCTACATATTGGAAACGTTGTTCGGGAAATGAGTTAAACTCTGTTCACCACAGCCTCAGGTTTAGGTATTTACTTTATTACGAGACACACAAACCTGAAGGAAAGTCAACAGACAATATGTTGGTTTGAATTTTGCTTAATTCTAGATGCCGTATTGGTCAGGGTGACACACGATGTGCAATAACCTAAATCTATTGCTGCCTAAAACGCAGCAAAGGTTTTTCGTGGACAATTTTTAAATGAAGAGCAGAATTTTGTTATTTCATCAAATCATTTCATCAAAATAGAGGTTCTAATGTTCTATATTCTTGAGTACTTCACTGCAAAATCGAAAGATCAAGGTCTATTGAATTTGGAGCGTCTTCTAACTGACACACAAGTTATTCAAAACGAATGGTCTACATAAAAAGTCACATCAGTAGGTCCGCAATACTTCTATGACCAACTCACATATCTCTACAGCATCTCGAGCTCGCTGCGCTCGCCATCTCTGTGTCACAGTGTTAGGTATTTGCTTAGTTTGCAGACAGGGTGGGAGTGAAAAAAGTTTCTCAAATAAAAATCTCTTCGCAAGCCTCTGCTCATCCACGCGGCACACCCCTACGTTTCGCTGACTGCACGTTCTCCGGTTTTTCAAACACCCTGTTTATGAAGGTCGATTTGTGGCAACACCCCATGTAATTGTTATGTGTGTCGAAGGCCCCGTGGTGGAGACTTTATTTATATCATAAATAAATAATGAAATAAATAAATATTGGTGGACATTTCACACAGCGCCATCTACCCTCAAACTAAGCTAAGCATAGCTTGTATCATGGGAACCAGACATGTGATAGAATACTTTTTATTTTGTAAATACATGCCTATATTACATAGGAACACCCAGACAGAACAAAAATTGAGGTTCGTCACACAAATGTTTGTCTTGGGTGGAAATCGAACTCAAGACCTACAGCGCAGAAGGCGGGGGTACTACCAACTGAGCTGTGAAGCCAAGCAATTGAATAGATATCATTTACAACAATTGCGAATATTCAAATTGAAACAGCTTCGCCATTTTGTTGTCTGACTTGCTTCATCATGAAATTAGCAATTAGCTGCAATTAGTACATTGGGTTTCATTTTCATATTAGCAAGCGGCTGAGTCCGTGACCAGGATAGAAACTAGCATAAGTGTTATTCCAAATTAACTTCAGATAAATTGACTAATTAAGCGCGATAGAGTAACAAATATCCAAACATGACTATAATAGCTGGTTACTAAAGCTTTTTACTTTACCAACGCCTTGTAATTTTATTTTTCTTACTTTGTTTTGTGTATTAGGACGATTATGCAGAAAATTATTTTCATTTCAGTTGCTGAACACTTTGTCCACGGATTTGGAAGATATGCTTTCTGAGCTCTACGAGAAACGGAATTTATCCAGGTAAGAGTTAAAAAGGAAATATATAATAGATGTAAAATAAGTTAAGTAAAGACTTTATTATTTTACAAATCTGTGCCATTTTTTTTCAATTTTCATTGTCAACTTCTTCAATAAGAATGTTTACCGAATATTTTTTCTAAAAGTTGTTATATGGTCACTTTACCTTACACGTTACACTTTTACGGTCTTACAAAATGTAACTGGCAATGGATTATCAAAGAAGTTCGACTGGATTCAAAACTGCCCGTCACTTACAATCCTGGCACATCTACCATGAAGCATGTATCTGTCCGGTGCAGTACCTACCACTTCGTCCCTTGGAGACTACAGATATCTTTCTCCATTCCGTCTCTACAGCGGTATCTGGGTCTTATTTCACTGTTTTCTAGAGTAATTTGAAAATAATCTGAGTATTAGCCCACTTGTCATACAAAGGGTTCCGTATCAAAGGCGAATCAAAAGTTGAACTTAAGACCGCGTGTAATCTAATTTACTCGTAGCCACTGCGCCAGTAATGCGATTTACTGTCACTTATCTGGTAAGTCAGTCACTAGTTTTAACGCTCTTATTACTAAGTACTTAAGGACTAAAATTGAATGATCGCTTTCGATAGTAAATGTTGGCAGCTCCCAGACACAAGCTTCCGTTATTAAATTTGCTTTTTAAATAGGTACTCTTTCGTTCAAACACTTAAATACTATATCAACCAGGCTTTTTATCAACTAAGATATGACTATGAAATTTTTCAAAGAGATTCGTAGATTGCAGTCATCCCTAATAAACGAATTGTGTACAAAACTTTTAAAGAATATTTCACAGCTCTGAAATGGTATATCAGCAGTACGATGAAAATCATTATTAAATTGAGTATGAACAATGACAAAGCTGAAACATAAATCAACAAATAAATCATTTTAGTAAATGATGTGCCCGTTATCGAGGGTTGCAAATCATCGGCCCTCGGTTCCTTTGTTTTCATCAGGAAACAAAGCCTGACTGACGGAAAATTTATAAATTCCAGACAAATTTTAACAACAGATAAAAAGAGTAAATGCTTATTAATTTAAACCTAATATAATTTTAATCTGTTGAGTAAACATTAATTAACAATTGCTTTGAATATCTTTAGAATTATATATATTAGTACATGTCCTCCATTTGAGGTTTTCTTGACTGTTCTTTCCCATGGACCTTGTGTTTTGAATATTATTGACGTTTCCAAGCCATTTCTTTATGAATTCTATGGAAATAAAGTTTTTGACTTTGACATGTAGTACAGTGTATGTAATGTATAACATATTCATATAAATTAGTTTATATATAACATGGCCCAATAATTTGAAAATTTCATTCAGATTTTCCCTCCTACATAAAGCTAACTTCACAATACAGCCAGTTTTATAGTCAAATTGTCATAAAATCTGAAATGTACGGTGGATTTTTCCATACAGAATCCTACCTAGTCGTTTAGAACGCTATAACATTATGCACCGGGTATACTATTATCATAAAGGTTTAACACTTGTCTCACTAGACAGGAAAATATTCCTACCTGAATGTATAATGTCTTCACACATTTTGCAAGCATTGCAGAATATTGAAAATTTTAATAATCACACCGCCTCCTCTTTAGACAATTTCTAGATCTTTACTAAATTTCTTCACCCAGACTTGGGTTTAACTTTGGTAAAAGAACCTTTGAAACCTTTTGACCTTTGGATGTGTTAGCTGAGTTATTCGTGGAAAAGTTAGCGGTGGTTAGGTTACATGTTTCGTTCACGTTTTCTGTTCCCCTTCGCCTTTTGCCTATCGCTTCGGGGAGAAAGGCGTGAATCTATATTGATTATTTTGCAAAGTTTTAGTCATGACCATAGAGATCAAAGAGAGCAATTCACGTGAACGGTATATACTCGTATTTCAGATTATGTCTAAGATCTCTCTAATAAACTCGTTTACTGAAACATTAAGAGAGTTATTTGTAGAGTAAAAACTATTTGGTTTCTGACAAATACTTGTAATTTACCATCGGTACCTGTCTCAAACAAAGGTAAGAAAGGTTAAATACTAGAATAATCTAGAAACCTACTGGATATTTAAACATCATCATTATGAATACTTTTAAACTTATTATTATAATATTAAATTTAAATTGAACTTAAACCTTAGTTATATTGGCTCTAAGCAAAGTTTCTATTTAACAATACTATGATGAATACATAATATCCATGAAATGAAACACTGAAGCAGACCTCAGTTCCTGTTAAAATAATTAAAATCAACCGTGTATATTGTTCAGCTTACTTAGGCAACGTAATTTAGTCGTTTACTTAGGACAGCGATTCTTGAAGTCAACTCTAAAGTCAAAAACACAATTATAATGAACCTGGTACACTCTTTAGCAAAATTGAGCCGTCAAAAACAACAAAACATGTACAAAACAGTGCCTGAAGTTTCAAACAAAGCGTTATGAATAATGAAACGCGCGCTCGACCCTCCTATACGGGACGGGACCACAAAATTTCAGTTTTGTGGGGTGTCGCAACTTGGCAAAAAAAAACGAGTGCGCAAAGTGTTTTTTACGGCTTTAATACGAGTTTATTAAAATATTTAAAGCGTAACTTTACCGAGGATTTCCCAGAAGACATCTCAAAGAGTCCCTCGCCCCGATATTGTGGAACTAACAGCTAGCTGGTGGAAAGTGAGGATGATAAATTATAACGTGCGAGCGGCCGACACTGGCGCATGTCAGTTGATGAGGTTTTTTCGGATTATTGCTAAAATTTCTTGTTATTACTAGCTTCTGATTGCGGCTTCGCCCGCGTGGTACCAGTTCATAAAAAGCAGATCTTTAGTTATAAGTCTTTTTACAAAAATCGGTCACATCTGTTTGATATGTTTGACGTGAAAGAGTAACTTATCGTTTGTATTTATAATATTCATCAGGGAAAAAGAGGATGTTGTTTCAAATATATTTGAATTTTTCTTAACACATTTTCATTTTTATTATAATAAAAAAATTGTAAGGCCCAAAATTTCGGCAACATTACCTAATCCAAAAATCTGTCTAACGGCGCAGTAACGATTCGTTTAACTGCAAACCCGTTTCATAATCTCTGAAAATAGCCACTGAGAACAATGAAATTGAATCGCTAGGGGTGTGAAATTGTCTAGTGTTCAAATGGACTATTAGGTACAGGCTCGCGTCTGGTGCCGGCCCTTTCCACAGTGATTTAGGGTGGGTGGGGGCGACAATGGTTCAGACAGCTGACGAAATAATGATCCTGTCGTCAGCTGTAAAGGTTTTTGGCTGAAAATCAGCGCTGAGTATTCTCAGCATATGCTGGGCCATCCCCTTTTTCAGCACAGGGCACATAGGGACTCATTTTTAAATGTGTTTGTTTTTCTTGTATACTGTTTGTTCCTATGTTTGTGCTAAAATAAATGTTTTTATTTATCTATAAATAAAATAAAATAAATAATAATTTATCTATCTAATGACGCACTTTTGACTGCCCTCATAGCTCAGTTAGTAATAACCCTGCCATCTGCGCTGTAGGTCGTGGGTACGATTCCCACTCAGGACAAATATTTGGGTGACGAACACAGATGTTTGTTCTGTGTCTGTGTGTTAATATGTATTATGTGTGTATTTACAAAAAAATTATAAACGTATTATATCAGTTGTCTGGCTCCCATGATGGAAGCTATGTTAGCTTACTTTGGGGCTAGATAGCGCTGTGTGAAATATCCACCAATATTATTATTATTATTACTTTTTCAAAATAAATACTAGCGTGGTGGCTGAGTGGTACAGAGATCGAGCTTAATCTGGAGGTAGCCGGAAAGTATTTTAGTTGAAAAACATTTGACGCACTACCACGATCTTGAAAGAAAACGTCGTGAGTAAATCGGCTTGTCCTTGAAGCAAAAATGAGAAGGCACGTGAAACGCAGGAAAGGAGCCTCCTTGAGGTGCAATATAAACCTTACGACACTGTTTCGAGAGATACAATGAAGTATTAGACTAGTAGTTATAAAATAAACATTTATTTAACTGCCCTATCACTTTATGACGAATTAAATTTGTTGATGTATTTCTTTTACTATGTGCAAAGGTTACCACTTAAAATAAATTAAATATTTTACTTCGACGTAAAATAAAAATACAATTTGCACTTAGGACTTGCATTTTTTTTAACTATCTATTAAGCAAATCGGGTTTAGTTGGTAATAAAAAGTGCAAAGATCCGAGTCCTAATTATTTTCATTTCACTTTCCATCGTAGAAACAGACTATAGACAACTGCAATTTATTACAGGTTATTATTATACAGAATACAATCGTATACCTTTGTTCGTCTAGACATTGTTGCGAGGCCTTTTGTGTTATCGGCCTGTACGCAGCGATATCTACTGCGCTTTTAGTTCTTAATACCGCCTCCGTCCTATGCCTTCATGTTGTGGGCAAATAGAGACGCGACTATACGCATGATACTTGCTGATATCGATTATGATGTTTCATACGTGTTAAAAAAAAAAAAAAAAAACATAACCAGGTATGACATGTACGTACATACGACACGTAACTTTCTATTGGTTATGTACGAAGTTGATAAACTCCAAAACCCTTAAAAAATCATATGCATACGTATACACGGTACATATACCAAAACATATTTTTTTTTAATTTTGGTCTTTCTTTCTGTTTGTTTGTTCCGCCTAATCTCTGAAATGACCGATTTTGACTGGACTTTCACTGGCAGATAGCTGATGTAACAAGGAGTAATTTAGGCTACTTTTCCGAGGGGTAAAATAGGGGTGCGTGATAAAACCGAATTCCACGCGGATGAAGTCGCGGACAACAGCTAGTCAGAAATAAAATTAGGTACAAAATTTACTTTATCGATACCATTACCTCATACCTAAATAGTACAGGCAGTAGTCGGAGTGATTGCGAGCGAAACTACAAACAATGCTTGCCGAGTCAATCTCGCCGCACAGAACATATGGAGAGTTGTATGTTTACATAGCGGCTTTTACTAACAGTGTTTATGCGGAATAGGCCTGCGGTGAATCAATGTATGTTTCACTATTCGGCTGACACGAGATATGAACATGAATCTTTTTTTGGTATAATACAAGGAAATGCGGAATATTTCAATCAAAATACTTTTATCTATGTTATAATAATAATAAATAATAATAATAATAATAATAATGGTGGACATTTCACACAGCGCCATCTAGCCCCAAAGTAAGCTAAGCATAGCTTGTATCATGGGTACCAGACAACTAATATAATACTTATATACTTTTCTTTTGTAAATACATACATATAATACATATTAACACCCTATATACTATGATGTTAGTATGTTAACATTCTACTCTCACTACCAGCATTGTTTCTTGCAGCGTTAGCTTTTGTTATTTGTGAATATAATCTATTCTATTGGAAGGACATGAATATAGATTGATGGACCTACAAGAAACTAGTTGTATTTAATGAGAAACCTAACGAAGGTTTTCATAAAAATAAATCTATTTTTATATGACTAGTGATAGACTGAACAGATACTTTATCTGATATAAACCGATATATTCCACACTAAAAAAATAACAGTAATACGACATATGTCGTTCCCTATTCAGTTAAAAAGTAAACCCAATTGTGCATTGTGTTTCGTGCCTGTCACTCGTCGTGAAATGGTATGTTTCATGAGCATGCAGCGGCCTGCTACTTCAAACCGGAACGATCCATCTAATCAAGAAAACTGACACATAACTGAATCGAAATAATAAATACCTTTTCCTGCTACTTCGTCTTTCATATTTGACTGGCCAAACAGCTCATTTGGTAGTAACTATGCCATCCGATTTCCATCCTAGACAAACATTTTTGTGACGAACATACAGGTATTATATATTATATATGTATTAGATCAGTTGTCTAGTTCCCATTGTACGCGCTAAGCTTAGTGTGGGGCTAGATGGCGCTGTGTGAAATGTCCACCAATATTTGTTATACATATTATTTATTTAAGCACTAAAGTTTACTTGAATATTGTGATTCATTCAAGCCATAATGACTTCCGATTACTACCGATTCGACAAAAACAGACATGAAGATGACTTCGTTTAAAAATAGGCTAAATAATATTCGTAATAATAATCAAACACAAATGTTTAAACAAAGTAAAACCAACAATTTTATAAAATGATCTATTTGTTAAGTCAGACAGATTAATTTCCAATGTAACATTTTTGTGTAAATCAAATAAACTAACATTGCCGTCGACCCGAACATTACCGAAAACGGAAAACTTTTCTTACCCATCTTTTTGTTGCATTAAGGGAGCAATAATTATTTCCGAATTAACCACGAGGGTGGTCGCCGGCTGGGCCAAATTAAATCGAAAGGCCCCCCCGATGGACAACGATCGTTCTACGTAATGGTGCCATCAAAATCTACGGCAAAAATGTGTTGCAAATGTTGCGGTTATCGAAGCTAATGAGCGCGGTTTATAGTGCGTAGGGACCCTTATAACTGCGCCCGGCCGCGTCACATTCCAATGACAGATAAATAATGATCATTAAGTAAGCTGTCGATAGAGCTAAAGATAATATCTTATATATGTGATGTATGTATAAGATACTCTTGTAATATACTAGTCATAGAGTCAGAGAGATGACATAAGAGTCTATGTAAAGATTAGTTAAAAATATGAATCAAAATGGCGGGATTAAATAATCCACCAAATATACAAAAACAAATATATTGTTTTATTTTAAATTATGCATTAATTTATAAATATTTAAACATCAAATTAGTTATCTCTTCTGCAACATTATGAATCACTGAATGCTTCATTTTATCACCGTAGTATTTAATAGTAAAAGCTTAAGATGGGAATCTTTCAAGTTGATCATGAACTAGCTTTGATAGACAGAATTAAGACACAAAATCACTTGCTTCTTTTGTACAGAACATGAAGTCGTCAAAATATGTTTTACATGTAGAGTTCAAATGCTTTTGTCGGATTTTGTCCAAGTACCGCCATAGTTGTTATTATTTGTTACAGTTTGCTTAATTTTTGAGGCTTATAAAGTAACGATTTCATAATTTCATTAAATTATGTTGTGACACTTTGCATCTTCTTATGAAATACAGGTGAAAGTAAAGGCAAATGAGACGTTTCATCTTCAAGACTCATACAGAATGATTGCATTACGCAGCATTACGCTGTGACTTGGGTCTTCCCACACTTTAGTGGTATCGGATGACCGGTGATTGGACAACAAATACTGATCAGGCGGGTTACCATATTCTATCGTTAAATACTTCAGAGTTATGTTTTATAAATGTATCTTTATTTTTTTCCCTAGTTGAGTGTTGGAAAGCTTTACGCTAAATACACGTCAAGTAAATCATCATCGAAAATGGCGACCCTGTCATATCACTTAATGTTGCTCACAAAAAGCTCGCATTATCAATACCGCTTTTCATATAACCGACTAAAGTGTTGCCAACTACTCGAATCAAGTGGCAAGAAACGGCAATGACAATAACCATAACATTTGTCAGACTCGCCACCGTTTCTTTGTTTTGCAGCCAATTTCTTGATGGCCCCGGACAATTTATTTTTTATTTATGTTTTGTAGTATAAAGATTGGAATAAAGTAGAAATAACTGTAGTTTTGGGGTTTGAGATTGTAGAATTGAGATTATTTGTGGTTTTTACAAAACTTTTTAACCTGAGCACGAATTAAGTAACAACATTTAAGAGACCTTTCTTTAATGTAAGGAAAGACAATTTGTAAGTCAATTTCAAACCGTTATACACTAAAAACCATCAAAAATTTGCACAACCATAATTTGCAAGCCATTAGAGTTTCAAACAAGTAAATTATACACGTGAATAATTTGAATCGTCTTTTTCTTCATGCCGCTTCTTCAGAATATTCAAAGATCTTATTTTTATGAGCATTAAAGCAAATCCCTGTGTAATCCACGTCTTCAGCGAACCGTGAGCACCTTACACAGAGATGAAAAATGCGGAGAAATAAAATAAAACACAGCCATTATACCATTATAAACAACCATAACCATTATAAACAGTTTAGGAGTACTTTTAAGCTATTGCATAGCTTCTATCGCGGGCCTTGAGCGTGGAGACCGAATCCAGAAATTCCGTAACGAAAAAAACCTAACACCCCCCACTCCGACCGGCACAGCGGTGATACTTTTTAGTTTTTCCATCTATCGATAAATACCAGAACTTTTAATGACTTTTTGAAATATCACGCGCAATAGCTTTACCGCGGCAGTCTCCGAGTGCCACACGTCTTTTTTTTATATAGTGACGGTACTAGCTGACGGTCCACCTAATGTTAAGTTGTAACCTTCGCCCATAGACAATAGCAATACGAATAAAGTTCTCTCCACCAGAGTACGAGATGACTCAAGTCACATTACGCTGCGTCGATCACCCCGTGACGGGGATGTTACCTCTCATGCGCCTGATTTTCACCAGCACCCACTCTCTTCCACCGGAACACAGCATCAGGAGGGCATAACTGGATGGCGGCAGGTTACCAGGTCTAGTGGTACTTACTTAGTACTTCTCCGGGCGAACTTACTACAAGTTCTACTGCTACTTTGGGTTGCTCCTTTCGCACTACCCGAGGGACACGTTAAGGGATTCAAAGGGATTCTACTCTGATCACTGCTCGCGTTTAAAAGCTGTTTTAATCATGTTTAAGTCAAAGTAAAAGTCAAAAACTTTATTTCCATAGAATTCATAAAGAAATGGCTTGGAAACGTCAATATTCAAAACATAAGGTCACGCGTACTTATCGATAAGTTTGACGCCTGTTCAAACCCTATCTGACCCTCCATGGGGAAGACTTAGAAGTTTTAACTGATTGCTATCATAACTTAAGTACCTGTGATATAATACTCCATGCTTAGTGTTCGTACATCCTTTTTTCGACTTTCTCATGTAAATATTGTTCCTCCAAGGGTAGTCTGAAACAAAAAATCGCACCAATGTGAACGAACAGATGTACTTGAATAATTACTCCGAGTGGATTCAGTGCGTGAAGATAAGAATATACAAATAAATGCGAGAAAAAAAATTAGTTATTTTCTTGTTTATTATAGTAAAGCTCCACTGAAAGCCAGTATAGAAGAACTTAAAACTATTGCAGTTTTTGGGTCACTCTCACTTTTCTCCACACATCCCCAAATGGAGAGTCAGTGGCAAAAAGTTTTTCACTATTCCCCGCCAATGCTCGACGGTACAGATTTTACCTTGAGAACGCTTTTATTTTACGGTTATTTCCACTATCCTCCACATTTTTTTGAGAACACACCATGTGTAAACAGCGGGACTGTACCCAAGGTTATCGTCACTATCACTTATGGTCAAGGAACCATGCACCATGCTAGCTTAACGTACCCATTTAATTCATTAACTCGAGAACTGGCAAAAAAATTTATCTCCTTTCAATTCGTTCATATGTGTATGTAAAGTTAGATTATATCTGTTGATGCATTGCAGATTACAGAGGTACTGTGATGGCTGCTCATTTGATACGAGTATGATGGCCAAACACCTGAGGGCGTGCGGTCAGCGACACGACACATGCATCACGCCCTAAACACGATTAACGACCCAGCTAGGGTCACCATTAATTCAGATTGCATACAAAATACTTAGTAAATGTCATAACCACCAGTTCACTGAAAGAAAGAAAGAAGAAGAAAAAAAGAGTATTAATTTTCTTTCACTCTTTCTTTCATTGAATGTATAAATTTCTTAGCGTGTACGTAGGTACGTCTTTTAAGCAAAACAGCCTTAAAACTTCATCAATCAACGGTTAGGCTTTATTGTATGTCAGACAGCCAGTCATTCAATCAATCAGGAAATCCTCATTTATATATGTTGACTAAACTATTTGAAACTTCTAAAATCAGTAATTTAATGAAATCATTATATCTCTGTATGCCAGCGATTGGCAGCAAAAAAAAACATCATCCACCAGGGCTCCGGATATTTCAGGTTTCAGACCTGGCTTTAGGTTACAATTAATATTTAGAACAAAGTTTGCCCAGTTACAAACACAGACTGTGTGTCGCATTGTAATGGATTACACTGGAGCAAAACAACGCTAGGCGCGTGTGGTCGCATAAAAGTCTCAGCTGGCAAATCTGATGCAATCGTACGTGGTTTGGCGCCGTTTCCCGCTGTTTCGCCTTATGGAGTCATCTGTGAATACATATTGAGGATCTGGGTGCAAGATGCAAGTTTTTCTAAACCTTTCCTTAAATATTAAATAAGTGCATTTATTTTATATTTTTTTGTATTAGAAAACAAAGTTTTTCCGATCCCCGATCGCACAATGCGTGCTTATTGAACCTGGTGCTAATGAACATAAAATAGTAAAATAAAGTGTTCTGAAGTCTTGCATTTTTGTGTTGTGTGTATTTTTACCTGTGCCAGAGAATCCTAGAGCATGTCCTAGTGCGAAAACGTTATTTATTTTTATTACATTTTTAATGATTATTTATCGTTAATGTTTTGGTCACCCTACTTTTACCCTAGCAGTTGAGAGCAACTAATGCGAAAACCTTGTGGCCGTCGGCTAGCAACGGTTTTTAAGTATCATTTAGACGGAGAAAAATTAATTATTTCTTTGTGTATTTCAGCCATTACAAAAAGCAGTAGGCATTCATTTTGGATGATGAATAAAACATTTTAGGTAATGAAAAAATATTTGATTTCAAAACTCAAACTTGATCAATATTTTTGATTTTAACCTTTTAATTCATTTATGAAACCAAACCTCATGCTCTCTTCAACTTTTCATTCTTAGCATATCCATTTCACCACATATCAACACAGATTTCATTCTTATCGTTTCAGCCATATATATTCGCAACGAAACAACTCCAAGGGCAGGCTTTTCGAGACGTGAAAACGAAACAGTTGTATATATTTTAGGTTGAAAATAAATACTCAAAAAAATATTTCTTATATAAGTATCTCATTGTGGAATGAATTTTGAGAAAAACAAAAAGATATCTATGTGCAAAGGACAAAATATTTTGAGGACACAAAATCATCGTCTCGATAAGTTTTACTGCCAGGATATAAATACTGGTGGGCATTTCAAACAGCGCTGCCTAGCCCCCAAATTAGCTAAGCATAGCTTGTATCATGGGAACTAGACAACTGATATAATTCTTATACACTATTTTGTAAACCTAAAACCTATAATACATATTATAGCTCAGACACAGAGCAAACATTTATGTTCGTCACACAAAAGTTTCCTGGGTGGGAATTGAACCGACGACCTCCAGCGCAGAAGGCAGAATTACTACCAACTGAGCTGTAAGGCCAGTCCTCTTATCATAGCTGAATATAATCCTTCGCCATTACTATGAAAGATCATAACAGGTAGGCCAAAGTGAAAGTAAGAAAAGTTCCAAAGTGTATTATTATTTCATACCGCTACGCCATGGCATCGCCATCCAGCCAGCACGCTTTACGTGGCATTAGCATAATAAAGTTCCGATGCAGGTACCTACAATACTTCAGGTACGAACTAAGGACGTTGCAGGGTACTTAAAAATATAGTCGGTTAAAATTAGGAATTACTGACATTAAGAATTTGTTTCTAACTTCACCTAACTGGGGATTTTAGCAATAATTAACTTAAAAGTGAAGTCTTTAATTTTAGTTTATTTATATTTGTTGTGTATTTAAACTCTGCAATTATGACTAAAGTTACTATTTTTTTTGATTACAGGCAGGCATTTTGATTTCTTAGTATTTTTAGACGGGCATGCAATTTTACTTCGTTAGGTTTTAAAATAATATTTTTAAGTATAAGCTATAAGCATAAGTAATGCAAGTAAGTTATAAGCAATTGTTAAAGTTAGTTGAATTGCAAGTGGGAAAGAATTAGATGCGTTAAGAAAAACTACACAGAACGAACTTTTGAACTGATGAGGTTTACAACTGAATAAATATTATAAGGTTAGTGTTTATTCTTTATAGTATATTCATAGTTTTCCCCGGACGCACTTAGCATAAGTTCTATTGCCTATAATTATCATTATTTTATTTCGGAAATGATAAAAGTCATGCCAATCGTATGATAAATAAGAGTATAACGGAAAACTGCACTTGAATACACACCTGATTATCTCACTCTTAAAACTGAAGAGGAAAATTTATTCGGGCATCGGGTAGAGTGGTCGGCGATACGGCTCAAGTTTCCGAGCACTCTTTAACTGTCCTGATAAATTTCATTGGAAATGGATATTAAAAACACGCTCATATTTCCACGTGCAATTGAAGTCAAACCACGAGGGTGTTATTTTTGCCATGAAACTAAATTTAAAACGTAATAATTAATTTAAAAATAAGTTCGTAAGACAAGTCAAAGTAAGTGCAAGTATGTTTGAAAATAAAATTGGTATAAGTCCATTTTTTTATACTTTGGAGTAACCTACCCTTTTTTGTTCTATTCGAGTCACTGGTTCTCTCGAAAGGATTTTAAGTGCACCTCAAAGAGGCTCCTTTCGTGCACTTGACACATGTGTTCAAAATTTTTAGTTCTAGGACATGTCGGTTTCCTCACGATGTTTTTTATAATCTACCCTAGTTACTTGCGAAGTTATTTATTGTTTCAGAACTTTTAGTTAGCCACTGAGTAGACTATTGATTACGATAAAGGATCGTATGAACTTCGGAGAGGATCTATGGCGAAGTAGGCAAACTATGAAATATTTTTTTATGTGATAAAGTTATAGACCGAGCAGATGGCCCATCTGTTAAGTGGTAACCTCTGCCCATAACAAGCAATACGACTAGGGTCCTCAATAAAATACAATTTGTCTAAATATTGAAAATAGAACTTCAATATGGCTTGTCGACTATTACTATATAGGTTGATTCGATAAATCAAAGGATATTTTTTAAAGTGTCTTCCCATATCAACATTAATTTTGGGCCTAGCAAACAGTTTAGTAATTTCTATCCAAATATCACTTACCAACGTTTCAAGTCTAAGTCGGTATTAAATCCGCAGCAAGTTTCGCATTAGATTAGTTTTCGTCCCTCGTGAGTGCATATCCTTGTTTGACACGAGATCGGGTAACTTGCTCGAATGCGGGATGAACTTCGAAGACCCTTTGTCGAAGTAATAGGAAAGTTTTATTTCAATCGCGCGGTCTGTCTAGGGGACCAGGGATTGGGATAATGATGTCAGTTTACTGATAAATCTGATATTTTTAAAATAGGATCGTGAAAAGTATTGAATAAAAGAAGAGATACTGCCCGTTTGCATTAAACCCATATCGTACATAAAGTTAAATATGGATTCTTAAGCTTAAAATTTATCTTCATATATGATAAATTTCCAAAAATATACCATATTTTTTTAAATACCTATTATACACATAAATAATATATAAATATTTTATTACATGTATATAAAATTTCTGAAAAAATCTGTATTCCTTGACCCATCTGAATTTAGGAAAATTGTTTCTATTTAATAATTATTCACATGACATAATTTCTGAGCTGTTTACTTTCGTAGCCATCTTTGGTATTTTTTTACATGATAACTAGAATCACCAGTAAGTCTTGGCTCCATGCTGCTGCTGCTTCTGCTATCGTGTCACTGGCTCTCTTAAACCAGTATGGTGAGAGAATTAAAATGCGCTACAATAAAGCTCCTTTTTACCTTAGAAAAGCTGTTTCAATGGTATGATGATGATGGTTTTGAGACCATGGTTGTCTAGTGATACTGAACCCGAGTCAATCCGGAGGTTGCCGGTTCAAATCCCGACGCGCACCTTTGAGATCTTCGATTAAATTGGTTCTCAGAACGGTGAAGGAAAACATCGTGAGAAAACCGACACGTCCTAGAACTAAACATTCAAAGACATGTGTCAAGTGCACGAAAGGAGCCTCTTTGGGGCGCACTTAAATCCACATCACAACCGGTTCGAGGGAACCAGTGACTCTAATAGAAGAAGAAGAATGGCTTTGTTCACGTCCGAGCTTTACGGTACCAAAGAAACAGGTCCAAGTTGATTCGATGCATAAACGTCGTAACTAAAACCAGAATGTTGCATTCAGATGACATTTTTTTGCAATAAAAACGAAATGCACACTTTTGTGAACTCCAAAGCTTTCTCTGCCGAGATAAAACAAACGTGAACATTGCCCTAGTTTCATTGTTTTCGTGCATTTTGTTCTTCAACGTTTTTGCCAAATGAGACGAGTCTTTTTACTCGTACATTTCCATTTCGCATGGAAATGTAAGTTAAATAAAGCTTTGATAACTTCGGGGATTTAGTTCAAGAGGTTCAAAATTATTGTCGTCCAATTAAGCATTCATTGAAAGCAGGTAACTGTCTTGTCCATCATAACAAGAAAACGCGCCTTGTGATATTACATCTTAAAGTATTCTGAGACATTTCCACCAGCCACACCACTTTAAACCACAGCAATGGAGCCTTACTGCTTGGCGGCAGAAATGTTTTTAGTGGCAGCATTTCTTCGAGGAAATCTGCATATAATTGGTCTGTTACAAAAGTATGTTTATACCCAGTCGAACTAAAAGGTCTGAACAAGAGGTTTTTTTACAAGAAGGATTCGCAGAACTATAACCGCCAGTCGACAAGCCCGTATTGGTAAACGCTCCAAACGCAGGATATACAAAAACCGTTTTACAAAAAGTCAGACCACACTCGATTATATAGTGAACCGTTTGGTTAAAAGTGTTGCTGGTACCTCTAACTGGATTTTGATTGGATATGTCCATGCCGATTGCATTTTTATTCAAAATTCATACCATGTTGCAAAATATCTCAAATAAAATCCATAGTATTTATAATAAAAAAAGCAAGATAATGGACTTCTTTCATTATTCAGACGCTCACTAAGACGGAGTTTTGGGAAATAATAAATAAATAAAATAAAATAAAACGCCATATGGACGATTTAGTTTCAATAGTAAAATTAAAAAACATAGTCTTTAAACTACTTTTCATTCGTATAGGCTTGCAAAACTCCCTGCAAATCCATAGCAAACGGAAGATATCTGTTATGAGCAAATAAACACCGTACATGATTTAAATCTCCTATAAATCTTTGTTCATGTTCGCGGTGCATTTAATGCTGTGCGTATAATTAAATCGATGTCGGAGATTTCCCTTCAAGGAATGCACGTTGAGTACCTTAGTATAAAAAGATCTAGATAAAAACCAGGCAAACTCAGTCAGGTAGGCATGTCTTGATTGAAACGTACATAAACATCTAAAGATTGGTCCTGAGATTTCACAAAAAATTACAGAACGTCGCATGAAAATAAAGGACTGACCCCGAAAGAAATAGGACATAGGGCCAGGAGAAATAAGAAGACTATTCTATTTATATTGGCTCATACTTGTACTATATAATGTGTGTATACACCCTTTTTCAAGATTTTTGTCAATTTAATACTTTCGTTTATAAATATCGAGGTTCTTATCTCAGAAGAAAATGCATTTAATATTAATTAATGCAACTAAATCCTTTATTGTGAAAGTAGATTTCAATTAATTATGTGCAGTCGACGCATATTTTATTCTAGTTTTATAGTTTTGACCGCTGATTATTCTCAAACAATTTATTATTACTTGGCGCGGCTAAATTAAACAAAGACAACTTGAAAAAACATAATATACTTCATCAACTTACCTATTACTTGGACCTACCTAAATAAACCCTCTGAACATAATCTAAGTGGTCGCGAAACCTTACTTAAGGAAAAAATTTGAGACAATAAAAATATTTCAAATGGTAGCGCGCAGATGTGGCTGAAAGCCTTCTGAATAATTACAAAGCCTCGGGCTTGCGTCCCTTACTAACTTAAATGAATTCAATAAATATGTATTCGTAGAACTTGTGTGCAGTGACTGACTGTATACGTACTATTAACATAACCAATTCTGCCTACTCTAAGGTAGATTCTCACCCACTGCTTCGAATCGTACAGTTCAAGCATCCAATAAAGGAAAACACTTGAAGATATCATATCGGGAGTCCTATTTCTATTTGACTGACCTCACATCTCAGTTTGTAGTAACCTGCCTTCTGCGCTATAGGTCGTCAGTTCGATTCCCACCCAGGACATACATTTGTGTGACGACCATAGTTTGTTCGGTGTTTGGGTGCTGATATGTATTATGTACTTACAAAAAGTATTTATGTATTATATCAGGTGTCTGGTTCCCATGATACAAGCTATTTACTTACCTTACTTTGGGGCTAGATGGCGCTGTGTGAAATGTCCACCAATATTATTATTATATCTGGGGCGATATTTCTGTTTGATAGCCCAGGAATAGATTTCCCAACCTTGATCTGGTCCTTTTTTTCACGTTCCAGCGTGTACATCCTACATCTAACTAGTTAGTGCGTTTCCCAGGTAAATTGTAACTGGCTCTTCACTGCTTTACTTGTGCTCCAATGCTCAGTTCTGTCCTAACCGTGAATTTAACTAGATGATCAATGTCATATGTCAGGCGTTCAGTCATTCGTAATTGTGCGTACAATTCGCGCAATCAACGTTCCATCACATTGATTAACGGACAACACTTATTGCTCACTTTGCTTAACTGTGTTTTGAGCATTAAATGTAAATACTGCTAGGTGATTTCACCTGATTGTAGATGAGTCCGATTTTTAAACATTAGAGAATTTAAGTGCTTATTTTATTTTATTCTACGCATATATTAAGCTAGACGATATTCGCTTAGGTCTTCGTTGTACTGAAATAAAACGTACATTATTATAACATGTTTAAAAAATATATTAATAATACACATTATTAATAAGACGTATCAAATGATACTTTATGGCTTAGACTATGCCCACTTTAAAATAATGTAAAAGAGTAGAATTTCAAAGGCCGAATGGATTATTATAATTATTTAAATATACACAACCTTAGGATGGAAGGAAAGAAAGAAAGAAAATACATATATATACATATTTTTCTGTGTGTAGACACAACACGGAACGTTAACTAATATACATTAATGAATAAGGCCCTAAACAAATAAATATGAAATAAACCATGCAATACAAAACAGTAAAAAATGTAGCTACAATAAAAATATTCTGAAACACTGAATATACAGTCTAGTTTAAACAAAAGCCAAGAAAGAGCTCTGGCTAGGAAACCAGGATTAATCAGTCCTCGTGGTAATGAGTAAGGCTTTTCCTACGCAAACTTAAACTTAAATCGTCCCATGCGACAAACATATATATTTCCATATTAAAAATAAATAAAGAAATAAATACTGGTAGACATTTTACACAGCGCTATCTAGCCCTAGTATATAATGTTCACATAGTACAAGCTTTGCTTAGTTTGGGGCTAGATGGCGCTGTGTGAAATGTCCACCAATATTTATTAATTTATTCTATTAACGGTTTAAGGTACGAAGCTAAAATTTCATATTAGAAATTTTATTATAAATTTCTTCTCTTATACTTGTGAACTGTCTTTAAACGGATTATATGAAAAAAGGCCGCCATTTTGTTACCTTAATGTAAAATGTATCACTTCAAAATATATTATGTTATATAAAAAATAATGTTACCTATCTATCTATATTTTCATCTATTTATTTATTATTATTATTCATTTGTAAGCTTGTTAAAGTATATTAGAATATATTTCAGACATGACTGTATATTTTTTTTTAGAATAAAATATGATATAAGATATCTTGTACAAGTGGGTATGTGCCTGTAAATAAGTAGGTATATAACTCGACAATAGTGTTCTGATTGCGCGAGCGTTGCGGCTAGAGGGCGCCACCGCAACAGACAGCTACCCTCTACCCCTGTGAGAATATTTAATAAGGGATGCGTGATTAGTTCAGTATTAATTAGAAAGTCTGCGGAAGCCACAAGTTTCACATGAGGCACTTATGCTATCGTACATACCTGAATTTAGACTAAAATAATTATATAGTGTTTTAAGTAAATGTTTATATTCAGGATATTCCAACAAAAATATCTATTAAAAAAAATGCCACGTTTATTTTTTCTAAGATGTATTACTTACGAATAATCCGTTCAGAAATAAATCAATATGACTTGGCTCCTACCCTACTTACGGGAGACTATAGTTTCATTGTGTTGTCACCATAACATTCAGACGTGAAGATGCAATGTCTTTGTCGTGTAATTTCAAATTACTGATTGATAGCAGAAATAGGTATGTCGGCAGTATTTGCCCGTACAAACTTGGCGCGACGTACCGCACCAGCATTTAATGTTCCCAACGTCCGATTCTCAAGTCCACTCGCGACAAGGTTTTATATTTAACATACGTTTTACCTGAAGTTGCCACAAAGTCACCCAAAAATAAAGCAATAAATAAACGGAAATCCAATAGATCACTGATAAGTAGAAATTCTCTGATTGTTTCTGTTTCATATATATTTAACTTCAAAAGAGAAAGAATTTAATTACTTTTCGAGTAAATAAAATGTCGCGAATCAAAAGAAATGCGCAGACCGAGGAATGTCCGCCCGAGCAATCAATTGAACGTACATCAAAAGAAAAGAACTAAAGATTACCGAACTGAATGGACATTTTACTGCAAATTCAATATTCTGTCACGAGGCGATAGAGCTTTTAAGACCATAGTGACGTAGGAAGAATTTGCTTGTATGATAAAATAATAGTTTTAGATCCAAATTGAAAGTTATTGGATATTTTATGACAATGAAATAGTGCTACCTATCTTTCAAACTGTTTATTGAGATCACAAAGAAAAGCTTGGGAATACCATGAGAACACAGAATTAAAAGTATCAGATCGCTTTCCGTTTCTTCATTATGCATGAAAATGGAATTACTTATATCTGTCTTCCTATCATTGTGCTAGACTTTTTAAATATTAGTAAAAAAATGGGAGTTACTTATTTTTGGGGACAAATAAAAGGTATAATGGTAGTATTCATTCGGACGAATGTAGCGTTTTTCTGCTGCTAATGTACACAAAAATATAACTCGATATAATATATCGAATATCGTTTTTACGGATGACATTCAGGACTGAAATGCGATTCCCATTTAAGAAGGGCAGAGGTTGCGAACCTGTAATTTGATTTGCGTCCATCCCGTCGGGGTCGCAGTGGCGATAATGCAATTTGATTGAGCTACTTATTGCTCTACCTTTTTATGAAATAGAAAAAAAAAAAAAAAAAAATAAAAAAAAAAATAAAAAAAAAAAAATAGAAAAGAATAAAAAAATAGAAAGTTCTTTTCGTCACAAAAAGATTATACGTCCTATACCTAATCGATTACAAATTCACTCCTTCACAATTGAAGGAGTAAATTTTTTAAGGGTCACTGTGACCTTTTTAGTATGCTTTGACAACTGCTTTAGAATATAGAATGTGATATAATATGACCATAACTTTTTAGGACAACTATTTTATTCCATATCTATTTATCAAGTAAATGATATTGAAGAGTAATAGCAGGTTTTCAGGAGGGTAGACGAATAACTTGTGTGACTGTCATATTCTGTTGATTTCATTGGCACTAAATCATGTATTCATCGAAGCCGAAATTGATAGAAATTGGATGACATAAAAGTTGTGATTTACTCCGTTTTTCAAGGGGATGAGACACGGCGTAGCAAAAAAAAAGAAACATTATATATGTTAAATTGTTGTCATTCTTTTTCCTAAACTACATTTCTTTACAGCTTATATTCTTAAAGTTGTTACCTATGTTTATATTTTGCTCAAACTGTTTTATTGCTAAGTTTTATTTAATTGCTAAAAGCTGTTTTATTTTGTACTAGCTGTTGCCCGCGACTTCGTCCGCATGGAATTCAGTTTTATCACGCACCCCTATTTTAACCCTCGGAAAAGTAAAAGTTACTCTTTGTTATATCAGCGATGCCAGTGAAAGTCCCGTCAAAATCGGTCCAGCCATTTCAGAGATTAGCCGGAACAAACAGACAGACAGACAGACAAAAATATTGTTGTTTTACCGTGTATACATCCATATGCACTTAGTAAAAAGCGGTTATTTTAATATTACAAACAGACACTCAAATTTTATTTATTTGTATAGATTTGCGCATCAGTGTGTAACAAAAGTAAGACACAATAGGGCGTAACAATACGAACTTTTTACTGTATCTCTTGACATCGCTGCCATCTCTTTCGTGAGACGGATCGTGACGCAATTTCTCACTTTATTTAAAAAGTTTATTCATATTTTTGCAAGGAGACGCCCCACGGTGAAGCCCTTTCATTTTCAAGGCGATTAAAAAAGTTGTCGCTGCGTAGGGCAACATTTTCCCCGCGGAAAATAGAGGACCAAATATGTTTCGTTAGATATTCATATTTTGCTTGTTTCGGTGGAGTTTGTTGTCGATTTCAATATTATGATCAGTGACTGTGAAGGGGGAGATATAAAATATAATGTTGAATGCGAAGTTTATTGTTTTATATTTACGTTTTGTTTTCATGAAATATTAAACAAAAACAAATAGTTGACACTAAATTATAAATAGTATCAGCATTTGTAACTAACATAATTACCAAAAACAAATTAATATCTACACTACAAAAAATCTATTAGGCAACTTGAACTAACAAATGAAATGTAAATGTGTGAAATGTTAACCACGATTTCAGATAGTTTCAGTCATATTTTTGCAATAGTCTTCTTGCTTCTTTGCAGTAAAATAAAACACTAATATTTTCTAGGCTAGGCTAGATCTTTGAAACTTCGTAATTTAGAAAGATTTAATGTGTCTTTTCAAAGTTGCAAAAGAGGCGAAAAATTCACTTATAGCATAAATGATACCAGATAAAGTTTCTCAGACAAAATAAGGATGTTTTACCACCCTCTCTTTACCATACTCTGCATATAACGTAGTGTCGCTCTCCTAAGCTAGGATCTAGCTCTTAGAAGATATAAAAATTTCTGAAATTCTTTACATTAAAGTTTTATTAAACCTACAGACAAAAGTCACACAGAAGTATAGGAGGAAATATGTACAGATTTATCACGTCTATATTTTCACCTATACATATTATATATACCAGCAAGGTGCCAACAAAATTAATGAAATCTTCTTCCACGCACAGAAGCCAAAACCAAAATGTGAGTCGATTTCCCGACAATCTCGAATTCTCCGTAAAATATCTTCAAGGTGGCTGAAGGCGTAAAGCAGCGGGGCCTCGGTAATTGAGACCATAAATCATATCACCATTGAAATGAGACGTATCATAACTTATAAGTATAGTGGTATAGAAAACGCAGGAAAATTATAGGCTGGCATTTTGCATAATTGGTTCGCAATCACTTATTCCTGATGAGACAGGTTGAATAAAATTATTAGTTTACTTTTATAAGCATTGTATTTTGATATTTAATGTTGTATTCTCGCAATTCAAAAGTAAATTTTGAATCCTGTACATGTGATGGCATATCTTCTAAAAAAGTGGTTATTAAAGTTAATTTACAAAATTTGTTATGTAAATATTTTGAAGGATTCGTTAAATGAGTTTTTTTTTACTTTAAGATTAGATTTCAGATTAGCTTATCCTAATCATAAATTCATCAGCCGGAAAACAATCAAAATGCTTAATTTATGACTTTTATCCCTTCTGGCTTCTCTCGGCGGCATTCGCCATTGTCACATTTTTAGTACTATATACTTAGTAAAGTACCTTTTCGATTTGTTTAGCAGTTTATTGACAGAAATGATTTGTTACTAATACTTTGATTATCTTTTTATTTGTCACAGTGACAGAAGACAGAACAGATTGTGACAGAATTTATACAATTGTGTTTATTTTCCAGAGTTCAGTGTTCAAAGAAGAGTCGGTAATGGCCAATAGCATGGATGGACAATGGCTTTAATATTTTAGTGGTAGCAGAGCCCGGCAGAATTGAATACTAGGCGAGGTGTAGTTGGACAGCTACCTATCGTTTCGCAAACTAATTTTTTAGTTTAGAGTAGGTAGTTACCTAAGTCTGTTAATATTAGACCGGTGGCTAAGTTACGTTCATTCCGAAGGTTGTTGGTTCAAAACCTGAATACTCGAGTACCAATTAATTATTTAGTTTAATGATGAATGTGCCCATATCCATATTCTCAAAAAAGCACAAGACACTGGAAACCAGGAATCTATGAAATGCTATTTTGCGTTTTTTTATAAGTGTGCTGCTAATTCTATGGATTTAAATATATTTTATATGTCCCTTTACTTTGTAAATATTTAGACTTACATTTTGTAAACAAAGCTTGCGCAGTGTAGCGTGACCAAGCGCCATTATTAAAGAACTAATCGAACGATAAAAGGAGGCTGTAGTGGTAGGTGGCAAGGGTCGGTATTGAAACATAAATCCAAAACACTTGCGACCTGTTAATATTTACGGCCACACTGTGGCGGGTGCCGGTGGTTAGGAAATGTTGCCAGCACAGTAGAGTATTGCATAGTAGTTGGGGAGCGCGAGAATATTTCCTTCGAAATTAAAATCTATATTATAAAACTGTCGTCTGTTTGTTTGTTCGAGCATATTTTTGAGTTGGAAAGCTTATGATTAGATTTTAAAATGGTATACATTTTAGAACATTTACTTTCATATTGGTTTGCATTAAAATAGCGCCATCTAGCCCCACATTAAGCTGAGATTTTACAATAGGAACCAGATATAATATAATACAATACTACCCAGACATGGAATAAACATCTTTGTTTGTCCTTGGTGAGACATTGAACCTACGACCTACAATGCAGAAAGCCGAGCAACTGCCAACTAAAGCGATAGAAAAACATGATGGGTAAATTTATATTCAGATATAATTATTTTCAATCCATTTCGTATGTTCATAAAGCTTATGGTAAAATTAACTGCTGGGTTCTGACAAATTGCAAAATGTAAAAAAGATCTCTGGTCTATTCAAGTTTGGCAGCAGTTCAGGACCCCATTAGAAGTAATATATAGAAAATCGCACAATTTCTTTGATTATTTTTTGCTCCAATATAATCAATTTGTCTGCCCAGTAAATAAACAACAGAAGGCCAATTCCAATAATTTATATCCGAACAACGGGAACGTTTAATAAACTAATTGTAATTCTGCACGTGGACCGTAAAGTTGGCGGTCGAGGACACAGTTTACTGAATTTGTTTTGCTGTGTGACTTTTCACACGACGTCGCGAGTAGCGCAGCCTATTTGCAGTTTTTTTATTTTTTTATTTTTATTTTTTTATTAATTTCAACAACTATTATTACAGTTAAAACTCTTGATAGAGTTTGTATTTATAGAATATAAAATGACTCTCTTTTTTAATGATCTTTATACTAAAACTATTCAGCGGCTCCAAAACGTTTGTATCAGGTTCATTTTTCTCCTACGCAAGTTTGATTACATATCTGAATACCTCACTAAGTACGACTGGCCTTATAGCTCAGTTGGTTAGTAACTCTACCTTCTGCGCTGTAGGTCGTGGGTTCAATCCCCACTCAGAACAAACATTTATGTGACATTTGTAACATTGATGTTTGTTCTGTGTCTGGGTGTTAATATGTATTATATGTATGTATTTACAAAAAAAAAAGTATATAAGTATTATATCAGTTGTCTGGTTCCCATGATGCAAGCTATGCTTAGCCTACTTTGGGGCTAGATGGCGCTGTGTGAAATGTCCACCATTATTTATTTTATTTATTTATTTTAATGTTTTAAGTTATATATATAGTATATGATATTTATTAATTATTTTATGTGTGTATTTTGTAAGTATATTAATTTTAAATATATTGTTACATACTCTCTTTTTTTTTGTTTAACGCCACCGTTCTATATCATTCTTTCTAATTCAGTATATCCAAAGGTTGAATGGAAGAGATTGCTTTAAGCAATAAGGCCGCCTATTGTATGTCATAAGTTTTTATTAAACCTGTTTATTTTTATGCCTTCGTTTTGTAAGCAAAATTAATCATAATTTACAAAACGAAAAATAGATTTTTAAATAATCATTACTCACGGGTCAGAGAATCACTTGCTTTAGTTTTGAGATTTCCGAAAATTTGCTAAACACTGACTTATGGAAGTCGTCGTTAGTCGTTAGTGCAACAAAGGAACCTCTTTAAAAGAAAGGAGCCTCTTTGAGGCGCACCCAAATATACCACACTGGTTCAAGAGAACCAGCGACTCGATTAGTAGTAACGGAAGTCGTGTGAGAGAGCTGCCGGTAACACCAGCCTGTTTGTGTTGGTACGTGACGTGATTTAGGCTTCTAGTATCCAAACAAGAAATATTTCCTTTTATTTGTTGCTTTGGACTCTGCGAAATACTAAGCAGTTTAATAACATCAGCAAATAGCTTTTGCTGAAAGGTCACGTAAAGAAGGCAAATAAACCTTTTATTTATTTGGAAAATACTATTTGAACTTAAAGTAATTATCAATAATAATTTCATTGTTTTATTATGCCATGTAGGTGATAGAACGAGCTGATGGCCCACCTGAAGTTAAGCTGTAACCGCAACTGCCGCCCATGGACAACAGCAATACCACTCAAGTCCTCTCCATAGTACGAGATGACTCAAGTCGCATTGCGTTGCGTCCATCACCCTGAGACGGGGATGTTACCTCTCATGCGGCTGCAATTTCACCGGCACCCACTCCCACCGGAACACAGCAACACGAGTGCATCACTGCTTGGCGGCAGATTACCAGGTGTGGTGGCAGTACTTCTCCGGGCGAACTTAGCACAAGTTCTACTGCTACTTTGGGTTGCTCCTTTTGCACCACCCGGGGGACACGAGTAGGGAATCAAAAGGTAAGGAAGGTTACGGACGCAAGCAACGTAGGCCCCCAGTTATTTGTGGCTGATTATTCAATAAGTAAGTTCTAAGAAAAAGTGCATGATACAAAATACAATCAATGCAGATCTATCTAGTTTTGTATACAGGGTGTCCGGTAATGAATGGATAACCTTGAAATGGGTCTTAGTAGAACTATTGGGCATTCGGAAAAAATTATCAAATAAAAAAAACCAAGCAGTATCAAAAAAAAAAACAAAACATCGGTATTATTTAAAAAGTACATATCTTTGATACTAGTTGGTTTTTTTTATTTGATATTTTTTTCCGAATGCCCAATAGTTCTACTAAGACCCATTTCAAGGTTATCCATCATTACCGGACACCCTGTATACATAGCCAGCGTTACTAGCTTGCTGGCTGACTAGTTCTAGCTTGCAAAACTTGTCATGTAAATCCTGAGTAGTAACGGAAGCCAACTGATGCAGGTTTCAAATAATATTGTTTAACTCTTTATGTTTATTTAGTGAAGTACTTTGGAAATGACTATTGGAAACTGCTTAAATGAGTGAATGTTAGTCTCATTAACACCCTAACACTTTTCACTCTAGTTAATAAGCCATGTCACGAGCCGGCAATTTCAATAGGGTTGGCCACTTCATAAATGAAGCCGTGAACTTGTAGACAAAATAAAACAGCTTTGTACAAACAACGAACGTGAAAAGTATTTAAAAACATGTTAGTTGAGAAACAGCAACAAATTAAACCTTATTTACACAGCTGCCAAACTTTTAAACCAAAGAGTTGCAGCGTAAACTGATAAAAAGTATTCCTGAGTGTGTACCTACTCACATCTTAACTGCCCATAAAATGGACTTTGGGCTATCGACTCACCACAGATGCACAGCTCATGAGGAGAACAGCGGAGTCAATACGATGTTTTTGAACCTATCTTGAAAATAATAATTAAATATTGGTGGACATTTCACACAGCGCCATCTAGCCACAGTAAACTAGACATAGCTTTTATCATGGGAACCAGACAATTGATGTAATACATTTTTTTTTGTAAATACATATAATACATATTAACACCCAGACACAGAACAAACATCAATGTAACAAATGTCACTTTAATGTTTGTCCTGGGTGTGAATCGAATCCACGACTTCAAACGCAGAAGGCAGCGTTACTACCAACTGAGCTACGAGGCCAGTCGATCGGTTTATTAACTGCTTAATTAACATATAAAATAAAATAAAACTGACAAGGACATATTTGTTTTATTATTGAGAACAATAATGCCAGCGTGTGTAATATACCAGCTAAAGTTTTATCAGCTGTGCCACACAATCGAGGATTTATTAGCGGGCTTCACGAGTCACTGCACCAAACTTTCGGCGGACACCGATTAAGATTTACAGCGGGACTGTCCCTAAATAACTTAAATAGTTGTTGGTCTTGCAGATTCCTCACGCGTTTCCAAGGGTCGTCGTCTAAACTATTCGAAAGGCAAAGTTTAGAAATGCTGGTTTAAATTAATTTATGTGGACATTAGTGACCAGCATTACTTTGCGAATAAGTAACGGACATAGTATATGAGTTGTATGTTTCTTCTTTCTTTTTTTTTTCTTTAAGATAATAAACAATTACTCGATTAACTAATAATTAACATAACTAAGTTTAAGTTACATTTTCGCCACCATTTTCCCGCACATATAAACAACATATGCATTTAATTATTTCTTTGTTGCTTTGGAACTAAAAAACACTAAAACACAAAAGTTTTTTTTCGCAAGAGCCGCCAAAGAAATGTTTGATTAAATCTCAAACATTTGTTTTCGAAATGGTTAAGCTAATCTTATTATGAAAATTGTAGAACCTAGAATTATATCTGAACCTATTATTTATTATAATTATATTGCAAGAACTCACCCAATTAAGTTTATCGTGGGTTGAATATTAGCATCAAGGCTCCACGTTCAAACCGGTAGTCACAAGTAGCCTGCCCGGTCTCTCTAAGTTAAGAATAATAAATAATGCAAGCCTTATGACGGAGCTGATCAGATAGAAGCAGGGTAACTTGAGAGCGTGGTGGTCTAGCGGTACTGACCCCCGAGTTTCAATCCGGAGGTCGCCGGTTCAAATCCCGACGTGCACCTATTAGTTTTTCGATTGAAAGATTCATGTGCGCAATACCACGTTCTCAAAACGGTGAAGGAAAACATCGTGAGGAAACCGACATGTCCAAGAACTAAAAATTCGAAGACATGTGTCGAGTGCACGAAAGGAGCCTCTTTGAGGCGCACTTACAATCCTTTCACCACACTGGTTCGACAGAACCGGTGACTCGAAGAAGAAGAAGGGTAACCATAACCAATGGCCATGGCCACCTACACGTCTCTGTGTTATGGGCGCATACGATGTGACTTGGGTCTTGTCGTACCTAGTAGGAGAGGACCCAAGTCGCAACGGTTGTTATGGGCCGAGGTTACGACCTAACACTAGGTGGACCATCGGATCGTTCGAAAACTGTAACACATAAAAAATAAATGCTGCGTGTAATAGGCACTTAAAAATGTAATGTAGAATTTGAATTACACTCGACTTAAAATAACTTGTACCATCTAATATTGGGTGTTCATATGTATTATATGTATGTATTTACAAAATAAAAGTACATAAGTATTATATCAGTTGTCTGGTTCCCATGATACAAGCTATGCTTAGCTTACTTTGGGGCTAGATGGCGCTGTGTGAAATGTCCACCAATATTTATTTATTATTTATGTAGGTAAGGTGTGTAACAGCAAATAAACTGTAGTCAAGATGAATCTAGGAAGGTCAAAGAGTACGGAGCAGTACGTTCCGTCCTTCGAAGCGGAGTGATTAATTTTCTCTACAATCAGCGTAGACACTTGACGGACGTTGCTTGGCTTTACTAGGGCTGCCACGGTATTAAAAAGGGATAATATGTATGTTAATCTTTGGGCTATGGGCCTTATACTATATTTTTGTATTGTAATATGTGGCCAGAAATAAACCTGAAAAAAAATATTTTTTAACTATAATTTGCTCGTATGTGGTTTCATTTGAGGTGGAAAGTTTCTCTAATTTTTCTCTTATTGCAGTAATATCTATTTACAGCTGAAGGAGACATAGTTATTTAATTTTAAATGCAGTTTCATAATTATGAATCAATCTGTGATTGTAAAAAACTGTTTTTATTCGTGTATCGTTGTACATGACAACTTTTATGACAGAGTTTAAAAGAAAGAGTATAAAATTATTTTAAAAGATAAATCTTATTAATAAACATGAAATTCGGTAATTAAAAAAGGTATTTTCAAAGTACTCATAGAGACAATTTGCCTTTTCTTTGATTACGATGATGAATTTAAAACTGAAAATGTTATGCAGACAATCTATCTCACCGAAAATATTGTACGTAAAATGCCATCCCTAACGGTTATCCAGTATGAATAAAGCATAAAGCCCGTACGCCCCTTAAGTTACAATGTTTACCAAACAGAATGGGTGGTTTCCTATTAATGGAGCTTATTTTACCGGAAGTTAATTCATCAATCTGTACTATTTCCTTCTTTTCAATAATTGTATTCACTATTTCATATCAAAAATGGGTACCGATGCGATGGGGCGCTTCGTTCCAGACGAACGCGGCTGTAATGCCACCAATGGAATTTTAAAAGCCGTACCAGCCGTAAAAAGCAAATGCATTAGGTACTTCTTGCCCGTTTGACCTAAAATTTGGGGGCCCACGTTACTCACCTCCGTAGATGATACCCATTCAATCCCTACACGTGTACCCCGGGTGGTGCGAAAGGAGTAAAGTAGCAGTAGAACTTGTGCTAATATCGCCCGGAGAAGTACTGCCACCACACCTGGTAATCTGCCGCCAAGCAGTGATGCACACGTGTTGCTGTGTTTCGGTGGAATTGAGTGGGTGCCGGTGAAATTGCAGGCGCATGAGACGTAACATCTCCGTCTCGGGGTGATGGACACAACGGAATGCAACTTCAGTCGTGTCGTACTTTGGTGGAGGGACTTGAATCGTATTGTTGTTGTTCCTGGTCGGCGCTTACTGCTTAAATGGGCCGTCAGCTCGTTCCATCACCTACATCAAATAATTAAAAAAAAATACGGTATTTTGTGGTGAAAGCGCCAACAAAATCCAATCAAACCCTCACATATTCATCGGCGACTATTCACCCGCAGATTCAGCTGAGTCACACCGTGTCACATCCCGCCCCTTCCGCGTAAGGCACGTGACTAATAGAATCCTATTCATTGCACTAACAAGAAAGAATTACTTAGAACGTGCACCCAAAGTAACCCATTGGAAACTGTTTCTTTGGAAATAAACGAAAGCCTCTTTGTGGTTATTTCAACAAGCTCTGGCGAACGTCCGAAATTCTGATATTTCATTAAGTTTATATAACTTTTCAATAATAAAAGTGAAGGTTCGTTTATGTTTTGTTACTTCTTCACGCCATAACTACTTATGTCTTTGGCATGTTTTATTAACTGAAGGATTTGGCTTTAATTCGGAACATATTTTTTGTCCTTCAATCCTGCGAAACCACGGGTTTTGATATCCAAGCATCAATTAAATTTAAATTTATTTTGACAATTGCCTTTTTTCATGGCAGTGGAGTGACGACATGATTTTAAAGATTTTCGCAATGAACTTTTCGGTTAAAGTTTTCGGTTTTTTTCTGCTTAAACGGCAAATAGATGATTAAAAAATTATTTTTCAATATATATTCAAGGTATCAATAAGTTTATTCACGCAAAAATGTGATTGCAAAAAAAACACGTATTTTGTACCAGCTAACATAATATGTTTTTGCTAAGTATTATATTGGTAGTGTAATAATCCAATTAGATTTTACGAACTTCTAAGAACAAGAAGGCAATAACTCCTAGTTAATCATAACTCGGTAAGCCGTAAACAGTCATCAAAGATTTGCATAAACCTGAAAAGCTATCCTCCGTTGCACGTAGGAAATATTATCATGAAATTGTGTAACTCCACCACAGTACATTACCAATGTGTAAAATCTCCCACGTAGAAATTGTTATGGAGTTACGGACCGTTTTCATTTTGTTATTCATTTGCTTAGTTACTACATTATATATTCGCTGATTATACCTCCATATGTTATTGTAAAGTGATGTGAGCTTAACATATTCTAAGCTAAGCGTAGCTAAATCAAACACTGTTAACATAATGTACAAAGTATTCGGTTTTTCTGCGTTAATTGCTAACGAATAAATGTGAATAAAACTATATATAACTAGGCAGTAAAAGACTATTTTAATAAAAAAAACGCTTATAGTAATCTCTAAAATTTTAGTTAATTAACAGGTATTTTAGTATTTTTTTAAGAGCAGTAGAACTTTCGCCAAGTTCGTCCAGGGAAGTACTGCCACCATGCCCATTTCTGCCGCCAACATTAACGTTACTGTTTTCCACTTTGAAAGGTGTGGTTGCCGATGAAATTACAGGCACATAAGACTTTCCACACGTCTCAGAGTTACGGGCGCATATGATTCGATTGATCTTGTCGTACCTTGTAGGGGAGGACCCAAGTCGCATCAGTTGTTATGGGTCGAGGTTACCACTTAACTCAGGTGGGCTGTCGGCTCATTCCGTAACTGTATTACATAAAAAAAGTATACTCTACTACGGTATAATAGGTGTAACATATCTGCTAGTCATTTTTCTTTGTAGCATTGCTAGTTAAATTCTACTTTTATAACCCTACAGTATCCAGCACTTGAAGTATGTAACAAAATTCATAAACTACATAATAAAATGTAACTACATAAAACTTCTCTATAAAGCATTATCGGCTTTTTCATTACCACGATTCGTTAGCTCTTTATTAATATTACATTTTGCACAAAGCTTTCAAAGCAATAAGGGATTATGTTCACAATGCGGGTACAATGAAAATATTAATTTATCAGTTGGTCGTTCATGCGTGCCTCTCCGGCCGATGGAGTCGCGTCATGGGGAACGAAAATGTTAACCTTAAATGATAAGGATTGGATCACATCTCACTGAACGGGATATTTTGGCATATTTCTGTAGCTCGAAGCTCGAAGCCTGAAGTCTAACCCTTATATAATTCTACAGGTTCTTCGCTATAGCGAGTTAACGCCAACAATAATTTTGATCGTCTACGCAGTGTTTTCTCAAAACGATGAAGGAAAACATCGTTAGGAAATCGGCATGCCCTAGAATCTTACTCGAAGACATGTGTCAAGTGCACGAAAGAAGCCTCCTTTCCTTTCCCACGCTGGTTCGGGAGAACCAGTGTAATTAGTAAACGAGTACCTATTTTGCCAGACCTCACAGCTCAGTTGGTAGTAAGTCCGTCTAATCTGTAGGTCGCGGGTTCGATCCCATCGAGGACAAACATCTGTGTGACGAGCATTGATGTTTGTTCTGTGTCTGTGCGTTAATGTGTATTTATATATATATCTATTTAAATATATATAGGTATATATATGTATTCTGTCAGTCATCTGGTTCCCACAATACAAGCTATGGTTAGTTTGGCTTATGGCTAGATGGCGATGTATGAAATGTCTACCAATATTTATTATTTATAGTTTACTATTAGGTTTAAATTAAGTGTAAAACAATATGGTTTCATAGATTTACAAGGATACTTTCGGAGTTGTGTCATGATTAATGCGTAGGATGAAAACTTACCTACCAGCCGCTGACATTCATGTTTTTAGAATTTACATAGACACCTATTATGGTGTAGTAGACAAACTTCACGCATCCACGGAGACAAACATATGAATCATAGCACTCTTGAGAAGGAAGTCAGTCATATTGTCTTGCTTCGAATTAATTTTTTATAATTGATATTTTGTATCATAAATAAATTTATCTTCTTTATTTTTTTCTATGCTGTTAATGATTTAATCTTACATTATAATAGTCTATGATTAAGTTATATTATTGTTTTACTTGTAAATAACGCTAAATTACATTTTTAGTACAACATTTCTAATATAATGGACTTTTGCGAACGCGTTGCATCATCCGTGGTCACGGGGCGACTGGACAAAAGGAAAGATCGTTTACCTAGGTTTCTGATAGACGAACCAGGTTCTAGAAGAGGCTCTCTTCATTTATCTCTTTTAAAAAACAAACATATTGCGTAAAAACTCGCTTCATATCCAAATATATAAAATTTTTAATCCCTAGAAAAGGTAAGGTTAAGAAACTAAGTTAACAGTGGAAGATTGTTTAAACAATAATAGTAATAATATTTATTTATTTCTCTCACAATACAATAAGCACCTTACAATATAGTAATACACAAAATAAGATAGATAATTTGGCAATTAATGACAAACTTTTATTATAAACAATTCTAATAATATATAATGAGGAGAAACATACTTTATTTGATTATCAATTCAATTATGTAATTATCAATCCAGTTATGTAATTATCAATCCAGTTACATAATTATAAATCCAAGAACTCCCAGAGCTAGTCCAATCCTGATTAGTTTGTCGAGGATTTATTTATATTGCGTGAATTACGCAACGATTCTTGGTACCTTCCACCCACATGCTGTTGTCAGTTCAGCTCACAGAGTGGGGGAAACTTTGATCGGATTTTATAGAGACGTGGGTAATATGGATTTATGTATTTTGCATTTGTGGTACTGACATTGCCTATAATTAGGACAGGACAGGACAGAACACAACAGGACAAGACTGAACAAAACAGGATTTAGTAAAAAGCTCTTATTTTGACATTACATCCAGGCACTTCAATTTTATTGGTTTGTTTAGATAAATACAAAATTAACTAATAAATAAATTATAGAAAAAAAGAAAATTTATGAATTTCAGCTGATATACAAAAAAGCAACCGTCTTAAATTAATTAAAAAAATGCACAAACACCTTTAGGGATTTTTAAGAAACCGTAGAGAGATAAGTACTGTAATAAAACCTACAATATGTAACGATCCCAACTCTGTTGTACCACCAAAATTTCTAATCAATAATCAATTCGAGTATTTTATTTGGAATCAATGTATTTTATTAAAACCTTTTTCATTACTTAGCATTAAATACTTTTTACTCCACATAGAAAGATGACAGAAGGCTACAGGAAAAAGAAAAAGTTTTTGACAGGGGATTCGGATTGGAATAGCGAGCTTAGATGTGTGAATCGAACAGAATTTATTAAAATATTATTGATTTTGCAAGTAATTATCATAGAAATTTGCATTAATGTGCATAGTTTTGTGATACACGTTTAATAGTGTAATTGGTTCCACCCATGAAACAGTTTCCATGATATTTTGTGAATACGGGATTTTGTAATGCGTAGTTGCTGTGATGACGTCTTAGAACGTAATATGTTAAGTGCGTAATTAGTGTGGATTTTATGAAAATGTTGAAGATTCTCTTTCCTAAAAAAGGAAATAAAAGAGAATTATTATGGCTTAACCATTATATTATTTTGTTGTGAATATTATCAATATCTGTTCGATGAATACCAAAACCCATAACATGGTTTATGGTCTGCTGGCCTGATCCTCACGGTGTCAACGAAAGCCAGGAGTCAGGGATTCCCTTGTTAGTTAGGCCCAGGCAATTTGAGCGAACTGGGTGTTGAGTTTTCCCTTTGTTGGGCTCAGCAAAGCTCCCACATTGGTTGTTTCCTGAACTTGGATAATGGGGACTTGTCGAAGTGGGTCATGCCTTCAGCACCCATAATAAATCTATTTTCAGGATCCATTTGATGTGGTCCCTCACACACCTCGCGGTACACGTCTTAATTCTGCTGTCTTTGGCTACGGCCTGCAGGAGATAGACCTTAGGGCTGGCATTAGGAATACAAAGTCGAGAAAGCCAATCTCGCATACATTAGTCAGAATAGTTAGAAAGGTACACATTTGCAAACTCTTGTGCTGTTTGTACCTTCATGCACAATTAGAATTAAATATGGAGTAAGGACGCAACTCCTTGTTTTGCTCTCACACATATTTGGAACTAGTTTAGGTATCTAGGTACACAACTGATAATTTCAGAGTTTATACGGATGTTCCTTTTATTTATTGATACTGATTCTACTGGTTTAAATCAATGATTCCAAGAATAGTTGTGTTGGTTTTATGTTTTAAGTTATAAACAAATATTTTATAAATAATTTTACACTTATCTAATACTTTAGAGTATCTCAAAGATCAGACGTAAATAAAATATTTATTTAATAGACGATACAAATAATGGCTAGATCCGCTATTATCTGTAAAGGAGCTCCATTGTATAGATTAATGCCTTCTGACGAATACATTCACAGATGTTAGTTGGAAATGTTTTATAATTATTATATTGAAACAACTTGGTCCACGTTACCAATCTGATGTGCACAACAGATCATTTAACCTATCATAGTTTATATTTTAGTATAAGATAGAGTGAAGATGTAATATCCACTTTGTATTAATTTAATGAATTGATTTATATTTGAATGATGAAAATTGGTTCACAGATGTTGATACATTAACACTTACTATGCTATTTATTTTTAATTTGCTTTTGCCGGCTTGTTGAGCACAAAGGTTTATGAATAAGTATTTCTATCAAATTACAATGTTATGATATTACTAAGCTGTGTCTAGTTTTCGTAATAGCTTTCCAAAGTGAGACTGGTAATCATCCATTATTATCACTGTTGCCGAACTACCACCTACTCTTACTTTATTTTACCGGTACTGATATATTGGTTTGAGAAACCCAGATATCTCACGGAATTGCTGGTTAGGCTATGCGGTCTGGTCAAAAAGGGGTACGACTCCACCTAGCTGTAATACCTAAATGGTCAGCATATTGGTTTGTGAGATCTGTAACCACCTCAATTGATCAGTTTTGAATTATTGTTAGGGTTGAGACACATTGCTAAGTACTGTCATTTATTATAATCTTATAAATATTGATAATGTGCTCTGCTTGTTCTGCATTATGGCACTATACCTCAGTTACAATCTCAGTACGAGTTTAGGAACTTACTGAATGTGAAATACATTCATTAGCATAAGTGAGCCAAGCTCTTATTTATAATTTAATTTAAATTACTGTTACAGTACAGTAAATCATTGTGGATATAGGAGAGTTTTATACTCTTTTCATCATTAACTCTTGCTCGTATGCTATACGAGTTAACTAAATCTCTTCGGAGAATAATAGGACCTTTCCTCTTCTTTTGATTAAGGAGGGTTAAGTTCCGCAGGTTCGGTGGGATAATACTTTATTATACCACGAATAGAGGATTTCCTAGACGACAAATCCTAGAGTTGTCAGGAGTCGAAATTCATAGCATGGCGCGGGGAGGGGCGTCGAGCCATAGTTTGTGAAGATGCCGTTGGCCCACAAACTATGTTCGTGGTATAAAATTAATAAACTGCAATTTTTACAGCAGTATTAAATAAATTCTTGTTATTCACTTTTCATTATTAAATTAGAGTATGTACTATTCCATTAGTTCAAACTTTTAATTAATTATAACAATCTACTTTTGTAATAGTACATTTATAATTCTCCAGATCTAATATTTATCATTAGGGACTTTCTTCACTACGCTACCCAATACCATGTCTTACGTCTACTACCAGCATACCTCTTAAAGAACCTTCTACTTAACGGGCTACTATGAAACACAACGTACAGTCCTACCGCTAACTCGATCACATTATTGGCCATTATAAATATTAAGATTTAGAATATATTTTCGAAAAATTTTCGATCTGAGTGTCTTATGACGGATGGAAGGGGAGGTCCGTTACAATTGGTGCCGTGACCAGGATAAAGGGGTCTCAAATGTTGGCAAGTAGCTAAGAACCTTGGGGGCGTGAAAATGTTTTTTAAAATATAATTAATAATAGTATTAATAATAATTATAACCTCTTATTGATGAGAATCCAAATGTTAAATGAGCTTGAGAATTAATGAGAAAATGTTAAAGAAGCTTAAGAATATTGGGGCCGTCTTTTTCTTCTTCGAGTCACTGGTTCTGTCGAACAAGTGTGGTGAAAGGATTGTAAGTGCGCCTCAAAGAGGCTCCTTTCGTGCAATCGACACATGTCTTTGAATTTTTTAGTTCTGGGACATGTCGGTTTCCTCACGATGTATTCCTTCACCGTTTTGAGAAGGTGGTATTGCGCACATAAATCTTTCAATCGAAAAACTCATAGGTGCACGTCGGGATTTGAACCGGCGACCTCCGGATTGAAACTCGGGGGTCATTACCGCTAGACCACCACGCTCTCGAAAAGGGCCGTGAAAACAATTATTGATTTAGACTTTTATTTCTTTTGTATACATTTATTGATTTGTTTCAGTGTTTCAAATCGGTTGTAAATCAAGATAATGTTAATCAAAATTGAAAGTTATTAAAATTAATTTCTTGTGTAATATAAAAAAAAAATATTACATTTTAGAAAAGGCAAGCATGTATTACTGTTTATTTGCAATTGATTCGTGTTTGTCTATTTAATTTATTTTCAAGGCAATTTGTCTTGTGTTTTCAATTTTAAGAACTATATGGGGGCGTATTGAAGAATGACTTGAAATTGTTTACAATGGTAGTATTATTCATGTTATTTGTAATTCTATAATAATTTTAGTTCAAGTTCAGAAGTCGGAACCTAACCAAACCAAAGAGTACTAGTTTTCTAATAGTTAATTGTTAAATGTTTGGGTTTGATTGAATATGAATAATTTAGGTTTTCAAATTTAATAGTAGTTATAATTATAAAAAAAATATTACTTGGGTTTAAATATAAATGATTAAAATAAAAAAATACATTAATAAATAGAATTTAAGTAGATCTCTCGTTTAAGTGGTCTGTTTAAACAATATGGATGCGTGTATGGCAGGAAAAAAAAACCGCAGTGAATGTTGAATGTTTAAAGATCCGTACTGGAAGGACAGAGCCCTGAAGTTGAGGCGATTTGTCAATATTTGGTTACAAACTATAGAATACACTCAATGAGTCTTTTATAGTAGAGAAGTTGGTGTTAGGATAAGTCAGCATGGGTCTGGTTGTATTTTGCGCCAACCCAAAGACATTCATCAGTACCGTCTGATTCTATAGAAGATTCATACTCTACCATGAGGAAAGAATAGTACCCACACTGCACATTCACCGAATTATGGAGGGGCCCCGTTCAGGTTTTGATTTTGAGTGGCGAGTGATAGGGCATGGCAAATGATGCATTCACTCATAGGGAGGATAGACACTGGAGGGTCTTGTATGTTTGACTCAAGTAAACGGAATTTGTTCACTCGGGATGAGCTTACTGGATGTCACTAGGACTAATCTGCCTCGCAACCAGATTCTCTTACTTTGTCGATGCCGAAACTGGTGAGTTGTTTTCGTTGGTTATGCTTGTCACTTTATAAACTTGGATGATGGCTTGGATTGTGTTTCTTTGTGGTTCGGTTTAAAAACATTTACGTTCATCAACACACACATACATACAGACATTTTACTCAATACTGTTTGAAACCATTTATTGATGAATAAATAAAACTTTGTTTGCTGGTTGAATTGAGTATTGAGTATGAAAGTGAGTGAAAATTATTTCACTCACTACTATTACTATTAAGTAATAATAACTATTATTTTAAAAATAAATATATTCAGACAATATAGCCTAAAGTAGAGGCAAATCAAATTGAGAAGCATTAAGTGAATATTATTGGGGTTTATGTAAACATCAAGAATTGAAGAAAGGAAAATATCTTGATGGATTTTATTCAGATTTGGTTAGGTTACCAATTTCAGACACTATTTTCGATCAGTTTTGCGTAATATTGTTAATAATGTAAATAACAAGTGTAATTGATTATTGAATAAACTACCAAGTGTAATCAATCAATCATCAATACTTACATAATTTTGAAATTTAATTTTCAATTAATTAAATTCAATTGAATTGATTAGATCTGAAGAAATGGCATTTCCATTTTCAGTTAAAATTTACATGATTATTTTAGGTATTTACTCAGAAATTTAATATTTTTGAATGCATTATGTGCTCATTTCACTTATTTAAAAAAAAAAAGTATTCAGCTAATTATACTGTTACTGAAAATTTGATATTTTGAGAATAATTGAGAGATAATTTGATATTTAACATTTTTACAATTTAACAATTTTTATTTTCCATAGAAATCTTAGTGTTATCATTTGAGTATTAAAATTTTGGAGTTTATGCCATAGTCATGGAAGTTTATTTTCTATAAAAAAGATATTTATAAGGATTCTTGGAATGTTTGATTTATTTATTTTTTTATTGTATATTTAATAGATGAAACTAAACATAAAAATAAAATATTGACATAACTTACAAAATAATTACATTAAATAACAACAAAATTGTTTAAATTTATAAACTAGAGCAATGCGTCTTGGTTTAATAATCAGAGAGTTCTGTGACACATAGGTTTTTTTACAACTGTTTTCATTCCTTTCTTGTGTAAACTTTTCTTGTTTAGATTGTCTTTGCTATTCTAACATCATCTGTTGATATTTTCATTTGTTTATTTCATGTTATTTTGTTATCAAATGGTTGCGACTGTTACAATTTTGTCCATTTTATCTTGCTGTTCCTCTTCATATATTTTGTCTATTGCCATTTCATTTTATAATCATTTATTATTAATTTTATTTTGGTGGTGAGTTTTGATCTTTTGTTAATGGTGTATTATATCTTCACAAGTTACGTTATAATACAGGGGGCGATTGTAACGATCCCAACTCTGTTGTACCACCAAAATTTCTAATCAATAATCAATTCGAGTATTTTATTTGGAATCAATGTATTTTATTAAAACCTTTTTCATTACTTAGCATTAAATACTTTTTACTCCACATAGAAAGATGACAGAAGGCTACAGGAAAAAGAAAAAGTTTTTGACAGGGGATTCGGATTGGAATAGCGAGCTTAGATGTGTGAATCGAACAGAATTTATTAAAATATTATTGATTTTGCAAGTAATTATAATAGAAATTTGCATTAATGTGCATAGTTTTGTGATACACGTTTAATAGTGTAATTGGTTCCACCCATGAAACAGTTTCCATGATATTTTGTGAATACGGGATTTTGTAATGCGTAGTTGCTGTGATGACGTCTTAGAACGTAATATGTTAAGTGCGTAATTAGTGTGGATTTTATGAAAATGTTGAAGATTCTCTTTCCTAAAAAAGGAAATAAAAGAGAATTATTATGGCTTAACCATTATATTATTTTGTTGTGAATATTATCAATATCTGTTCGATGAATACCAAAACCCATAACATGGTTTATGGTCTGCTGGCCTGATCCTCACGGTGTCAACGAAAGCCAGGAGTCAGGGATTCCCTTGTTAGTTAGGCCCAGGCAATTTGAGCGAACTGGGTGTTGAGTTTTCCCTTTGTTGGGCTCAGCAAAGCTCCCACATTGGTTGTTTCCTGAACTTGGATAATGGGGACTTGTCGAAGTGGGTCATGCCTTCAGCACCCATAATAAATCTATTTTCAGGATCCATTTGATGTGGTCCCTCACACACCTCGCGGTACACGTCTTAATTCTGCTGTCTTTGGCTACGGCCTGCAGGAGATAGACCTTAGGGCTGGCATTAGGAATACAAAGTCGAGAAAGCCAATCTCGCATACATTAGTCAGAATAGTTAGAAAGGTACACATTTGCAAACTCTTGTGCTGTTTGTACCTTCATGCACAATTAGAATTAAATATGGAGTAAGGACGCAACTCCTTGTTTTGCTCTCACACATATTTGGAACTAGTTTAGGTATCTAGGTACACAACTGATAATTTCAGAGTTTATACGGATGTTCCTTTTATTTATTGATACTGATTCTACTGGTTTAAATCAATGATTCCAAGAATAGTTGTGTTGGTTTTATGTTTTAAGTTATAAACAAATATTTTATAAATAATTTTACACTTATCTAATACTTTAGAGTATCTCAAAGATCAGACGTAAATAAAATATTTATTTAATAGACGATACAAATAATGGCTAGATCCGCTATTATCTGTAAAGGAGCTCCATTGTATAGATTAATGCCTTCTGACGAATACATTCACAGATGTTAGTTGGAAATGTTTTATAATTATTATATTGAAACAACTTGGTCCACGTTACCAATCTGATGTGCACAACAGATCATTTAACCTATCATAGTTTATATTTTAGTATAAGATAGAGTGAAGATGTAATATCCACTTTGTATTAATTTAATGAATTGATTTATATTTGAATGATGAAAATTGGTTCACAGATGTTGATACATTAACACTTACTATGCTATTTATTTTTAATTTGCTTTTGCCGGCTTGTTGAGCACAAAGGTTTATGAATAAGTATTTCTATCAAATTACAATGTTATGATATTACTAAGCTGTGTCTAGTTTTCGTAATAGCTTTCCAAAGTGAGACTGGTAATCATCCATTATTATCACTGTTGCCGAACTACCACCTACTCTTACTTTATTTTACCGGTACTGATATATTGGTTTGAGAAACCCAGATATCTCACGGAATTGCTGGTTAGGCTATGCGGTCTGGTCAAAAAGGGGTACGACTCCACCTAGCTGTAATACCTAAATGGTCAGCATATTGGTTTGTGAGATCTGTAACCACCTCAATTGATCAGTTTTGAATTATTGTTAGGGTTGAGACACATTGCTAAGTACTGTCATTTATTATAATCTTATAAATATTGATAATGTGCTCTGCTTGTTCTGCATTATGGCACTATACCTCAGTTACAATCTCAGTACGAGTTTAGGAACTTACTGAATGTGAAATACATTCATTAGCATAAGTGAGCCAAGCTCTTATTTATAATTTAATTTAAATTACTGTTACAGTACAGTAAATCATTGTGGATATAGGAGAGTTTTATACTCTTTTCATCATTAACTCTTGCTCGTATGCTATACGAGTTAACTAAATCTCTTCGGAGAATAATAGGACCTTTCCTCTTCTTTTGATTAAGGAGGGTTAAGTTCCGCAGGTTCGGTGGGATAATACTTTATTATACCACGAATAGAGGATTTCCTAGACGACAAATCCTAGAGTTGTCAGGAGTCGAAATTCATAGCATGGCGCGGGGAGGGGCGTCGAGCCATAGTTTGTGAAGATGCCGTTGGCCCACAAACTATGTTCGTGGTATAAAATTAATAAACTGCAATTTTTACAGCAGTATTAAATAAATTCTTGTTATTCACTTTTCATTATTAAATTAGAGTATGTACTATTCCATTAGTTCAAACTTTTAATTAATTATAACAATCTACTTTTGTAATAGTACATTTATAATTCTCCAGATCTAATATTTATCATTAGGGACTTTCTTCACTACGCTACCCAATACCATGTCTTACGTCTACTACCAGCATACCTCTTAAAGAACCTTCTACTTAACGGGCTACTATGAAACACAACGTACAGTCCTACCGCTAACTCGATCACATTATTGGCCATTATAAATATTAAGATTTAGAATATATTTTCGAAAAATTTTCGATCTGAGTGTCTTATGACGGATGGAAGGGGAGGTCCGTTACAAATAGCAGCTAATTCCCCAATATGTATTCATAGCCTGACTTCATTACCGCCCGTTCCCAAAGGCGCACTGAAAGGTAAAACTCATCAAAATTTCATTAAAATGTTGTATAGTTGACTCCTAAAAGAATTAACAAAATAAATAGTTAACTACGGTGAAATATATATTTTATATTTTACTATATAAAATATTTATTAATTATAACTATTATTATAAAATATAGGTAATTATACTTAAAATTCATAAAATTTAATTCGAAAACTAAAAAGTATTTTTTTATAAAAATGTGGTGAAACACTCAAACGACAAACAAGAATTGAAAGGAAATAAAAATATTTTTTTTCTTTAATTTTCATTTATTTACTGTGCTATTAATTGCCATGTTAATTTGCCACCAAACAGTGACGCACTCGTGTTGCTGTGTTCCGGTGGAAGGAAGAGGTGCCGGTGAAGTTCCAGGCCCATGAGATGTTACATCTCATGGGCCTGCAATTCTCGGGGTAATAGACGCAACGCAAAGCGACTTGAGTCATCTCTTACTTTGGTGGAGAGGACTCGACTCGTATTGCTGTTGTCTGTGGGCGGCGATTACCACTTAACATCAGGTGGGGCGTCAGCTCGTTCTGTCACTAATATGACATAAAAAAAGGATTTATTAACAATTGTCTCCATGAAGGTTTTGCGTAGTATTGGCGACTTAAGCTCAAATATCAATTGCTAAGATCTTCTCCACAAAAACCGTCCAATTCTTTCAAGGTAAAGGTAAGAACCTGTTATACTATTCTGATGAGCCAAATTCGCAACCGAATCCCGTTACATCGTTATAATTCACCGTAATTTATTGTTACCAGCTAAAAAGCCGAACTGTCGTCCATACACTATCATCTTATATTTATCACACCTTAATTTGGAGATGAAAATAAATGGCATGGACCGTCGTAAATAAATTTTACTTTCATATAAACGTTAGCAACCATTCTATGTAATGACCGACTCGTTTAAATTGACCTTTTTGCCATACGGCTCACGATTGCGAGCCATAAAAGGATATGTCCAGATAACTTTATTCCACATTATGCCCCCGTCCCTTTGAAAAGGAAAGTTGTATAACATTTTTTTCGAGATCGCATCCCTTAAATAGCTACGGGCGCTTTTTATTGCAAACGACCCGAATGGATCCTGTGTATAGCATCAAAGGATTTACCGTCGCTACTGATGCATATTTTTGTTTAAATCAAGTAGGTACGAGTACATATCGAGAAAATATATCCCGAGGAAGAGTGCGTCGTGTTTTGGATAAAGTTCAGTCACCCCGCGCGGTATTCGAGATAATTAATTCCAGTCGTATCGTCGACCGAAACACAATAAAAACGCACCAGAAATTGCATCCCGTTTCGTGGTTCCAAGTTCAAATTAAATCCTGTAGGCGGCGGGTGTACCGAGAGCGCGGCTCGCAGTGCGCCCGCGCCTATGTTTCTGATCGGACGGTCGGATCGCGTGTACGAAACCGCAAATCGTAATATTGTGATGAAATTCTGCAACTGATAAGTAGTGCTGTCTTCTGTGGTTGAGTTCTGATGTGACAGTGATGAATTCTGTGGCTTATCGACGATTCAATTACCAGGATTGCAGAAAACCGTCGCATCTTAAGTTTGATGACCTACCGACTTATACAATTGTTTTATTCCCTCAAATAACGGTTTGTGTTAACTTTTCCAAACAATGAATGATTTTGATCGGCATTTATTTAAATTGATTCCGTTTCCAATTGAATGATAGATACGATGATCTAATAGACACCCACACATTTTGATAGGATAATAAAATCGACGACCACTCTTTAGACACAATTTCCACAAATGGAAAGAGCGATAAGCAAGGAAGGTTTTTATGTATAATTTGTAGTTTAATTTTACGGTGGCAAGCCGGGGGCGGTCGCTAGTAAAAATGTAAAGGTAAACCGACTTAACAGTAAGACAGACGAGAGTTATATAAATAAACAAGCTCTTATCTTTTAGTTCTCATTAACCTTGAAATTCTTTTGTATTAGTCATTCCATTATCTACGTATGCACTTTCCTATAACTCTAATAATGGTTTAATACTTTGTAATGTTATATTTTATTATTTTCATACTATATGCAGTCATCTCTAAGAATTCAGGGAAAATAAATAAAAAAAAAGTTTTGATCAATATTTTAATATCATTTGTCTAAGTTAAAAACTTAATTGCCATAGAATTCATAAAGAAATGGCTTGGAAACGTCAATAAGGGAATTGAAAATGTAAAGTCAAGTCGTACTTATAGCTAAGTCTGGCCTGTTCAAATTCTATCCGACCGCTATCGGGAAGAACAAACAAAAACCTCTAAAGGTATCAACGCATTATTTTGCCTGATTTCTTTGCAACTTCAGATCAAGGCCTAGAAACTGACTTGAGTTAAGACTTTATAATTTTAGTGTGCTTATTGTTATTTTACCGTGAACTTACACATTTGATAAAAATATGTGTTTTGTCATAAATTAACCTAAATATCGTCGTAATTAAGCTCATTTCGTCTATATCAAAAGTCCATAGTGCTTGTTAACCTTCGATTGCCGAACCCTCAATCAATCCTCTTCAATTAGTAACCGAGGTTCTTGGCTTCGAGCCAGCAGCTAAAGTTTTGGGTCATCAGGAATTTGAAATGAAGACTTTTGCCGCCTCTACGTTTCATATTTCACGGAATTATCGTTAAGGTTTAACAATAATAGAGCTACTGTCGCACACTGACTATTAATCTAAGTATTTTTTTATTTTATATAGTTACGGAACGAGCACATGGCCCACCTGGTGTTAAGTGGTGACGTCTGCCCATAACAAGCAATTTGACTTGGGTGCTCCCCTACATAGGTACGACTATAATATTCGGTATATATTATTGAATTAACTTCATATATAAGGACCTATATACAGCATAAACTAAATTTATAACAAAACTAATAATTGTCAGTAGTGAATGCTCGTAAATCAAGACTTAGTAATAAAACATTAATATTCTGACTGTGAAATATAATTTGTGTTCAGTCAGTGTGTTGCAACTCCGTTGGTACTGATACCTAATAGTTCAACATTTCATTTACGTCGGCTTTATTGGACTCTTGGTTAGATAAGTCATGGCTTACTTTTAATAATATATGTGTTAATAACTATCTAGATATTACAAAAGATTGTATTATCTTTATTTTTATTAGGAATACCATACATTACATTATCTTCTGCAAAAAAGCGTAATAAGCTGTTCGGTCTATAACGAAAAACATAATAAAAATTATATAATTGAGGTTTTTTCAATTTATAGTTTTTTTATGTGATACAGTTACGGATCGAGCCGACGGCCCACCTGGTTAAGTGGTAACGTCTGCCCATAACAATCGCTGCGATCTGGGTCCTCCCCTACAAGGTACGACAAGACCCAAGTCGCATCGTATGCGTATATGTATCGATGTAGTATGAACTACATCCTTAACTGGTTTTAACTTTGCTGACGATAACTTAATAACAGGAGATTGGCACAACACGAACAAGTCTTGGAATCATGAACATATCAAATGACATATAGGATTGCTCAGTTTGCACCGAGAGGTACCAGTCGCAAATGCCTTTAGTCTGACTCGCCCTACCAAGTATACTTAATGTCTGTAAGTAATCGCTTGAAGCCTTACATATCTACTGTGTTGAAATGAACACTCTCACAGCCACATTTTATCTTAAATGATTAGGTAGTAAGAAGCTTATATGCAAACTGATTTCGGTTTCACATTTCTTTATTTGGCAATAGCGTTCTTGAGAGGTCACAGAGACAAAAATTTTGGGATAACTTTCGATTGTTATTTAACTGTTTATTTCTTTGTGTTTATTCATGAGGGCAAGTATACATATTTTTTTTCGTGAGCTGACGGCCCACCGGATGTTAAGTGGCAACCGCCGCCCATAGACTGTCGACTCAAGTCCTCTCGCTCAGAAAATCACCCTGTGTCCACTTTCAAGCCGTTACGCACTTAATAAAAGAGCAGTAGAACTCTCGCCAAGTTCGTCCAGGGAAGTACTGCCACCATGCCCATTTATTCTGCCAAGCAGTAACGCGTTCGCGTTACTGTGTTCCGGTTTGAAAGGTGTGGTTGCCGGTGAAATTACAGGCACAAGAGACATTCCACCTACACGTCTCAGAGTTACGGGAGCATACGATGCGACTTGGGTCCTGTCTTACCTAGTAAGGGAGGAGCCAAGTCGCATCGGTTGTTATGGGCAGAGGTTACCACTTAACACCAGGTGGGCCGTCGGCTCGTTCCGTAACTGTATCACATAAAAATATATACATATATATATATATGAATTAACCAACACACCTTGAGCCAAAAATGTTTTCCTGTTACGAGAATGCTATTTCTATTCACTGTTTATACTTATCAACTACCAACTCATTACGTTTAATTCTGTGGTGGTCAATGACATTTGCTGCGTTTCTTCAACTCCTCGGCTCTGAGGTAATTGTTTGGAACCGCAACTGTATTCTTAAAACTTAAAACTTAACTTAGAAACTTAGTTTTAAGTATCTATACTGTGTAATTTCTAAAAACTAAAATACATTTTAATGTTTTGGGGGTAAAATAGAGCAAATAGTTTTTTATTTAAATACAGTTTAACTGCCGGCGAATTTGCAGCCGCATGAGACGTAACATCCCCGTCTTGAGGTGATGGACGCAACGCAATGCGATTTGAGTTATCTCGTACTTTGGTGGAGAGGACTCGAGTCGTATTGCTGTTGTCTATGGGCGGCGGTTACCACTTAACATCAGGTGGGCCGTCAGCTCGTTCCATCACTAATATAACATAAAAAAGTGCGTTCAGAAAATGTAACTAATTATCTTAAGGAAGTCCACTTCCGATTTATATCAGCAGTACCCGCTTCTGCTCTCGCTACAAAACATAACCTAACTTATAATGAAAAAAATGTCTCGGCATCAAAGTTTTTTCACCTTGTTGGCGTTCGTTAAAATTAAAATAAAACTACATAATTGAAGAGTGCAATTAAGAATAATTGCTTTGTGATTTTAATTGAGCCTTAATCCACCATTTTTGTCAATTTGCTTTACTGTTCAACAGAGCTGGTCATACCACTACTGAGTTTGAATATAACGGTACTTTATACTCGTGAATGTTGAGGTAAAATGAATATTAAATTCCAAAACTGTTGATTACTTTTATAATCAATCCGTAAATGCTTTATCTGCCAGTTAGGGTATTTTTTACACTAATTATTAGTATTATAAAATACCGTTATATTCAAACTCAGTAGTGGTATGACCAGTAAAGCAAATTGACGAAAAATAGGGTATTTCAATTAGCGATAAAAATTCTAATAGTTACCAATTAACGTTAAATATTATCATAGTTAATTGATTTTACCATAGTTATTTAAATTAAATAATTGCTATTTTCATTTTTCTCACTATAGGTTAAGGAAACTATCCTATAGCATATACTATCAGGCAAAAAATGTACTGGCACTGAACTGACATCGCTTTCAGTTTAAGTTAGTTATTAATTTAATCTTCTAAGGAAGTTACATATATATATTGTTTTCTAAAAACATGAGACCGTCAGTCAAATCAGAAGCTACAGATTTTTTTTGTAATTTTATTTTGTACTAAACTCAAAATCAGGACATAATTATGCTATAAAAGAAAATATTCGAGGAGAGTTTATTTTTACTTGTGTAACAAGTTGTTGTGTGTGGGTGTCACGGATAATTCACAATATCCCGTTGTTACGAGGGTATGTGTAGGTTTGCACTACAGGGTGTCCTGTTTTTTTTAATTTGAGTATATTGATTGGATCATCTGATTGCATACCTCAAGCGGTATCCTTTTCATATATAAAAGATATGATCAGGTCATCCCAAAAATAGTTATGGGAAGACCTGTTCGTACCGCTTTACGCTCATCATAATGGTTTCAAAAATAAATTTGAAAAAATCCAAAGTGTAACAAAATGCGACCAAAAATCGATATAAAAGGGGAGTCTTGATTGGGTAAAATCATCAGGTAGTAATTTTATGGTAACAAACTATAGAGCACCCTATATATAAGTATGGGCACTGTCCGTGACGGCTGGATGCCGGTCGTTCTGACTGACTTCAGTTACCATTCTGTACAGGGCGATACAGCAAGCCGACATAATACCCGGATATCCTACATTAACATTATTTTTAATGAAAATACAGTCGCATTTGTTAAAAGTTATACCTATTTATGACCGCAATAGTGTTCGCTGATGTCTTTATTTTCATTCATCTCATTCAGAGACATATTTTTAAGTATAGTGCACGTCTTTTAATATTGTCTTGTTTTATATCCAGTAAGCTCAGAAATCATCGAAAAGTGATAACCCCATATTCATTAGTATTGCATTTCTTTTGCGTTACCTAGGTAATGATATTAAGAAATATTATTTTGCAGTATCAGTGTCAAAATTGTAGTGATTTGTTGCAAATCAATGTGCGTCAGTGCAGTGGGAATTAAAGAAATCAGCAGTAAGTGCGCGACATGAAATAATTTCGTGTTAGTGTCAAATAAAATTTTCGTTTAATCTCCCACCTTAACTTCAAGAAAATAGGTGTTATTAACAATGTGTAACGAAAACTCCAAACATTATTGAACGACTCAGCTCCTTCGTCGAACCTGAGTAGTGCACTTGAAAGCGTTTCAAGTTTCGAATGAGTGAATCATGTTGATAACCAAGTACACAGCGATACTACTGGAAAGCGCTCGAACCAGTGACGTAAGAAATAGCTTGACCAGGAGCAGTGATGGAGCGTGGTCTTCCTCTCTGGACAGCATCCCTGCTGGGCGGCGGCCGGTGAGGCGACGTCATTTCGCTTACAGGTATGTTTTACACTTGGATAGGTTAATTGGCAGTTATGTGTCGGTAATGCCTCTAAACCGAGGGTCTCAGATTCCATTTTTGTTACGGGCACACTTTGTACGTGAGCATAAATTTGTTCTCGACTCTTAATGTTTGTACTGTGTACTGTATATTTCCATGACACCTGCAACATAGGGAATTTAATATAGGTATATATGAAATAATAAATAAATAATTAATAATGGTGGACATTTCACACAGCGCCATCTAGCCCCAAAGTAAGCTAAGTGAAAATAAATCATGGGAAACAGACAACTGATATACTTAAATACTTTTTTTACATATACAATACATATTAGCACTCAGACACAGAACAAAGACCTATGTTCGTCACACAAATGTTTGTCCTGGGTGGGAATCAAACCCACGACCTACAGCGCAGAAATCAGGGTTACTACCAATTGCCCATGGAGGGTCGGATAGGGTTTGAACAGGCGTCAAACTTATTGATAAGTACGCGTGACCTTATGTTTTGAATATTGACGTTTCCAAGCCATTTATTTATGAATTCTATGGAAAGAAAGTTTTTGACTTTGACTTTGACTTTGATTGAACTATGAAGCCAGTCATACTCATATAGTCATATTAAATATGTATATACATAATATAACGGTTATACACTCATACTTAAACCCCTACACTAAGGATTCCCTGTCCGAGAACAGACTGTACAAAAAAATTATTGCTACGGTAAAGTATCCGATGATAAAACATTTCCATACGGCAAACAGTCTGGATTTTAACCAGCTACCTTCGGATGTATGGTAGGAATGTGGCGTGGACCACGTCACCCAGAGACATGGAAATTATGCAAGAATTCAACATCTCATTACAATACTTGAGACTTGCAAATGAACAGTAAAGACAACGCCTTAGACAAAACAATTTGATTTCCTGATCGTATCGAACCACACGACTAAGAGACTTGAACAGCAGTAGAACTCTCTCCAAGTTCGTCTTGGAAAGTACTGCCACCATGCCCATTTCTGCCGCTAAGCAGCTTTTACTGTGTTCCGGTTTGAAAGGTGTGGTTGCCGGTGATATTACAGGCACATGAGACATTCAACCTACACGTCTCAGAGTTACGGGCGCATAATCATGATCTGAACATCTGTAATCAGCCATTTTTCTTTTCGCGGCGTGCCACTGTAAGGGTGAAATTGAAACGTTGCGAGTACGCTAATAATAATTGCATTTATTTGTTTCAAATAAAATAAAAACTTATACTGAATTTTGTTACATAACTCACTGCAGAGGCTATTACTACATAAACTGTAATATAAATATTAAGTCCGTCTGGCGCAGACAGACTAAAACGGCGTCACAAAACAGCAATGACAAAGGGCATTCAGTATTCACAGTATGCATCACGGCAGCCGCATTAATACTAGTAAATAGAAGCTGGACCTAATACGAGTACTGCATTTTTATAAGCCAATGCACGACTCGATAGAATAGCTAAAATTCAATTTGGAAACTGAAAACGTTCCGAAGCACTTTTATATCCCTTTTTATATTAAATCCAAGGTTTTTGTTCGGGAAATACACCTATGAGAGACAATACTTACATATTGAAACACAGCGGAAAACTATTCTGTAATGTTATTTGCATATTGTACTTTAAGGATTCCGGTTTTAGCGGCGAATTTCACTAGATCTCAGCATTCATTCTAAGGAAAGAGTGTAATAAAGTCGATTAAGGAATATTAGGATGCCTCCTAGTGAAGAAAAACACATGATGAGAAAAAACACATGTAAATTTCGTTCTGTTCTATATATTCTTCTATTAAATTTATTAGAGGCAAGGAACATGAGGCTTGTGAGCAAAGTATGTACTTTCAGAAACCTACATTTGTAGTATTTAACAGCTTATTTATTGCACGCAGCTTCGCCCGCGTGATACCAGGGTAAATAGTAGTCTAAGTCGATGCCTAACTATCAGTTATTCCAGCTCGTCACCTTGTACTTATTTCCCAAATTTGAGGCAATTAAGTTTAGTAGTTATAGCGTGAATGCGTAACAAACATATCATATTAGACAGGCCTCACAGCTCAGTTGTATAACCCTGCCTTCTGCGCTTTAGATCGTGGGTTCGATTCTCACCCAAAACAAACATTTGTGTGACGAACATAGATGTTTGTTCTATGCCTGGGTGTTAATATGTATTATATCAGTTGTCTGGTTCCCATGATACAAGCTAATCTTAGCTTACTTTGGGGCTAGATGGCGCTGTTTGAAATGTGTACTAATATTATTATTATCGATCCGTACAAACAGACATACCTACCTTATATAACATTTATATTAATAGTATGATTGGTGATGAGAACATAAAAAAACTCCAAATAAAAGCTGGCAAAGTATCATCAAAGATGGTAGATTCAATTATGTCATATAAAGAAAAAATTGACACTGATGCAAGAAAAGAAAGATCACTTCAGATAAATTGACTGCATCCGCATTTGGACCATTCGTCTGAATCTACCCGTAAATTACTGTGACAGCTTCCATTACTGGCAATTATTTTTATCAGCTTTAGATTGACCTGATTGATATTTTGTAGCCATTTTAAGTAGTTGGAACGTTTTTTATGATGTAACAGTCCGTTCTTGTATCGAATTTTTATTAACAAAAACGAAATATTGAATTCGTTTCTTTTTCTGGGCATAGAAAAAAACAGTGTTTTCTGTTTTTTTTTTATGTAATTTAGTAATGGAACGGAAAGATGGCCCACCTGGTGTTGAGGTAACCTCTGCCATACAGTTGCTATTTCGGAGCAATACAATTTAATTACGGACTTTAGTGAATGATTTCTCCTTTTCTACTGCTAAATTTTAAACTGATAATAATGGTCATTATTACTTTACGTTTTACTTTGAACAGAAGCACAGAATAATCCTGGAATTATACAGACTTCACGGTGTTAAGTAGCATGGTTCACCATTCACGCAGACGCTGATAATTTCTCTCTCAGACTTGCAAATTGGGCTTTCCGCGAAACAATATGTTTTACAACCTCTATCTTCTATTCCATTAACAAGGCATTTGATTTTTAAAATAACAGTTAAAAATACAATAGAATCAATTGAGCTATCCAAAGACCGTTTACAACGATCCATAGATAGATCAACTGATCCAATTAACAAACAGATGGAATTGTTTTCAAAAACACTGCCTCATCTCACACACACCTACATCACAGTGCCTCATATTATGCCTTTGTAAATTGTTGGTAAAATAGTTTTTAGTTCAGTAACACGTTATATGACAGTGTTAATATATGAAAGCTAAACTGAATAAGGAAATCATGACGCGTCAGCAAGTCTTCAGAATGCGTGATGGCCGACATATGAGACATACGTTTCTCGTTACGGCTGACTTGATAGTTCGTTTTTTTGCGCCCGCTGTGATTATGCAAATTCATTAGTTGCGCTGAATGTTTATTGAATGCTCAACCATTTCGATGATTCAAGATCTGCTTTTAAAGTTCCTTTTTACCAATTGTAAGAGCAGTGCGGAATGAATTTTACAATATAGTTGTAACTGTGTATTTAGATTAAATATCTAATATTTCTGCATGGTAATATGTGTTTTTTATGTAATATAGGGTATAGAAGAGACTGACGGCCCACCTGATGTTAAGTGGTAACCACCGCCCATAGACAACAGCAATACGACTCAAGTCCTCTCCACCAAAGTACGAGATGACTCAAGTCGCATTGCGTTGCGTCCATCACCTTGAGACGGGGATGTTACGTCTCATGCGCTTGCAATTTCGCCGGCACCCCTTTCACCGGAACACAGCAATACGAGTCCGTCACTGCTTGGCGGCAGATTACCAGGTGTGGTGGCAGTACTTCTCCGGGTGAACTTAGCACAAGTTCTACTGCTACTTTGGGTTGCTCCTTTCGCACCACCCGGGGGACACGTTCAAAGGGTTATCACATACGGACACGCGCAACGTGGGCCCCCAATACTTGTACTCACAATTCTGCTGCAACAATAGCTTTCAATATTTAGTTTAGATAGTATTTTCAAATCGTTTTCATTTTATAAGTATGAGAAATTAAAACGCAAGACAATCTTGATCTACGTAAAAAAAGTATAACGTACAAAACTACGGAAAGTCTAGGAGTAACACTAGAACTATAAATTATAGGGTATGGACGAAGTGGCGCGTACAATTACTTAGGACTGGTTGTCGCCCCCGGCTCGCTCTCATCACAAAACCAAAGTTGATTTCTTGGTATGTTTTTGTTAAATGTCGTGGTAATCATGATCTAGTAACTAACCCAGCTTTTAAATAAGATACTTATAAACAAATTTATATTTTACATACAGCGTGTTTCAATTCATATTTGAGATTCTGAAGATGAATTTTATATTCCATGAAGATAATATCTTTGTAATGTTTAATCTATACAAATAAATATAATTGAAGTGTTTTTTTTTGTAGTGGTATAAAAAAATATATTCTCCATGCATACAAAGTATAACAGCACTTATAACAAAAACACTATCATTTTTTTGGCTGATTTTCTGTATGTCTGTATGTTTGGTCCAGTTAATTTAAATGCAACTTACTAGTTATAAATAAGTAAAATATAAGAATTAATAGTTAAAGTATTTTCAATTACTTTTAAGCTTTTTCTGTAATTGTTATGCTGTTAATAAATATTTTTTTCATTTTTCATTTTTTTCATTTTCAATTGAGCGCTCACTTTATATTTTATGGTAGATTTTAAGTTTTCTCTTTAAGTGAAATGTAAATTGAGAAAATAAATCTTCTTTAAACCGAATTTTTGAAACAGGTGGATCGATCTTGACGGTCCTTTTCCTAGCAGATAGCTGATGATATAAGGAGTAACTGAGACCACTTTCCGAAAACCGAATTCCACGTGGACGAAGTTGCGGGCAACAGCTAGTTAGGTCATAAAACTACATTTACTATTCTCTTCACTATCCTCAACCCGTGTGAAAAACAAAAATGACAAGGGAATTGTGGTAAAAAGGCGCCGTGACAGACCACGGTAGCAGAGATCTGGATGCAACGCCCATGAGAACCCTTTGAAGGATTATTTTTTTAATCTTCAACGCACAGACACATTGCAGACTGTTTTGTATATATGCAAGTACGATGCTATGGAAAATTGTATTGAAAGGAGCCTGCTATTACTCACTGCGTGCAATCTCGACATAACAAGCTATGCTTTCATAATAATTACGCGCCATTATATGTCTCGAGGATAAAGAAATACATGTTCTAGTTTTACTCGGCTTGTATAGTAAAGAAAACTCATTATTTTTGCTGTCGTGGGAAATTAAAATGAGAAAGATTGTAATTTTCCAATAAGTGTGTAATTTGTAATTGGCATCAGAAGATAAATAACAGTTTATTAATCGATATAACAAGGGCATATATCATGTCGAGTTGAAAACTATACAAATAAATAAAATTGGAGTGTCTGTTTGTAATATTAAAAAAACCGCTTTTTACTAAGTGCATATGGATGTATACACGGTACATACACCGAACCACATTTTTTTCAATTTTTGTCTGTCTATCTGTCTGTTTGTTCCGGCTAATCTCCGAAAGGGCTGGACCGATTTTGACGGGACTTTCACTGGCAGATAGCTGATGTAACAAGGAGTAACTTAAGCTACTTTTCCGAGGGGTAAAATAGGGGTGCGTGATAAAACCGCATTTCACGCGGACGAAGTCGCGGGCAGCGGCTAGTATAATATATAATTTTAATTATGAATCTTATATTTCATTGGCTTTACTCCTACGTTACATTATTAATTACTGACTATTAAATCATGTCAAAACAACCATATGTGCTATGTGATTAAAAAATCGTCTAAAAATTCGAAAATAATATCTTTGTTGATGATTTTGAAGTAATTGGATTCCAAACAAAGTAAGAAGTCGTATGGGTGATGCCTGCGAACTTGATTATGACTTGGAGAATGCTTTCAGGCAGGGATATAATTTTATTACAATTCTTAATAGAGCAGGATATTATAACTATTACGATTTTTGTAATTTTGGAGGGACCTTCTTACAAGAGACCGTTATTGTGACTCGTAGTTTAGAAAAACTCAAAACTTCGCTCCTAAGTTTTGCTTGTCTCAGTTTTTAGGTGTTTTTACGGTACTGAATGAAATATTCCATTACATAATAAGGTCCTCATCCCCAGCTATAAACTTCGTTTATTACTCGCCACTCCATTAAAAGTTTACCGGACGACGAAAGCGGTTCAAACTGTTCACAGAGTACTACTGTCCACAGTTACAGAAGAATTCGAGACTTCGAGTTGGAAATACTTTTACTAAGTTTTATTTCTAGGTTCACAAATATTTGTGTACCATGTATTTATTTAAAACATTAAATAAATACAACTATGGATACAATATTGGAACAATAACATTTACGGGGCATGCGATGCGACTTGGGTCTTGTTTTACCTAAGTAAGAGAGAAACCAAGTCACATTGTTTGTTACGGGCAGAGGTTACCACTTTGCACCAGGTGGGCCATCTGCTCGTTCCAAAACTATATCATATAATACAAATAATTTGAAAGAGCCTGGGTACGAGTAATAGGTAAGTTGTAGGTTTTGCTGTGTCACAGTTGGCACACACGGCTCGGTGCGGTCCGTGGTTTCCGAATTTGTACATTTGTATTAGTACTGCTTATTATTAATACTCGTTTCACTGGCACTCTGGAAAAACAGTGTCTTGAAAGGATTAAAGTGCGCCTCAATGAGGCTCCTTTCTTACACTTGACAAATGTTTCGAATTTTTTGTAATGGGACATGCCAGTTTCCTCACGATGTTATCTGTCACCGTTTTGAGAATGAAGTATTGCTCATATAAAGTTTTAAAGTGAATAACTTTTTAGTGCATGTCGGGATTTGACCCAGCAACCACCAGATTGAAACACTGGTTCTGTACCAAGCTTACAGATATTTGCATAGGCCGGGCATATGAGACAGCAAAACACGAAACTCGTTGCTTGACATCATCATAAAAGTTAGTAATCAGAATGAAAGCTATTCAGTAAGTTTATGTATGTACGTTTGTGTAGACCTTCGAACTTCAGATGACGCTTTATAGTTTTAATGAGTTCACCCAGCCCCGGGAGCAAAATGCAATTATTTAGACAATTAACTCCAGGAGACAGGTGCAAAGCGGCTAGACAACACTTAACATCTAACTAAGCGACCACTCCATCCCTCCATTAAACTATTTAGCGGACGCTATTGTATGCTGCCGTCCTTTAACTAAAAGGCCGTTAAGCCCAAATTGTTTTTGAGATATGTTCAGAGAACTCTTTTTAAATTTCTTTTAAATACGTCACTTTGTATACAAATTTTTTTTTATATCTCCGGAACAAACAATTATGTATTTAAGTTACTTAATATTAACAGTACTTACTACTTATTATTAACTTACTTATTATTAACTACTTACTTATGTATTAACTTTACTAACAATTATGTATGTATTAATTTCACCAGCAAGCGGGCTTCGTATAATGATGGCATGCATAAACCCGCCGCTATATGACACATTGTAATGAGGCGGTCTGTGTAATTACATTACTATCTGATTATCTGCGTGATTAAAGGCAGTGCTTGCTTAGGTGTAGACTGTTTTGGTTGTTTGACTGGCCTCATAGCTCAGTTGGTAGTAAGCTTGCTTTCTGCGCTACAGGTCGTGGGTTCGATTCCCACCAAGGACAAACATTTGTGTGATGAACATAGGTTTTTGTTCTGTGTCTGGGTTAATGTGTATTATATATTTTCAACAAATATATAAGTACGTATATCAGTTGTCTGGTTCCCATGATACAAGCTATGATTAGCTTACTTTGGGTCTAGACGACGCTGTGTGAAATGTCCCCCAAATATTATATTATATCTATATTATATTATTGATATTAACACGCCGCCGGCGTGAGAATGTATATTAGCTCAAATAGTGCTGTAATATGCGCATAACCCGCAGTAATATTCACTGACGCGGTATGAGAGAATTCCAACAGCTACCGAAATAGGCCAGCGCCGCTAATAGCGGACTGGAGAGTAGCTAATCTGTTATTATAGACACTAAATATAACACTAAGGTTTACGGTTGGGATACGCTGAAAGTATCCCAGTGGTATGGATCCCCAGTTTCACCAAGGGTGGGAATCGAACCCACGACCAACAGCGCAGAAGGCAGGGTTACCAACTGAGCTATAAGTCCAGTCTATATAATATCAGGGTATCCTCTTAAAGGTTCCGTAATATAATAATGGTGGACATTTCACACAGCGCCATCTAATATATTCATATCATCATAATATATTTATGAATAAGGTTAGGATCTAATCGGTTTCTAATACTAATCATTTGATATAGTTTCCAGGATATACAGCGATTTTAGTAAAATACCGTGCAATATAATCTACGTTAGTGCCCTTAATATTCCACAATGAAAGGTAATATTTTAGCAATTTGCAACGTTCATTCGAAAACGATCGAGTTTAACAGAATGGAACGAAGGTCATTTGATAGATATCAGTGAGAACCTACAGGTAATTTAGACATTCATTAGTTTAGCCAAATTATAGGCACAGTTTCTCAATACAGAAATACTTTAGCACTAAACTGAATACTAATTAATTTGTTTGGCGGACATAAATTTAATGCCTCGTAGATTTTTTTTAAAGGACATGTTGGTCTGAGCAATTTGTCCACGTGATTTAAATCAATGTCCTTTACCCATAACAACAGATATATGACTTATGTCTTCCCCTACTCAATTACGGGAACATTCAAGTCGTATTTCATTATTTCAGACAATTTTTGTCATGATGTGTGAGACGGTACGTTCCATGTGCTTTTATTTAATTTAATAAACGGTTTTAAGATTTTATATGATATTTAAGGTCGGTTACAATATAAAAACTAAATTTGAAAAATAAAAGTCTTTGTTCTACAAATGTAAAACCTCAGTCGTGAAAATAGGTGTACCTATTCCTATTTTATTCCTATTCTAATAATAGGAATATATTTCTCTACTAAAATTGCACACACCGTTAATCATATCTAAGTCGTTCTTAATAGAGAGAAGTTTCCTCGTAATTCTAGAAGTCTTGTGATTCGCAAAGTTTAGCAATTCACATGGATTACTGCGGGTTCAAGTTTTATTTGCTTCGAACGACATAAAGTAGACTTTACTTAGATTTTCCGAATTAAGTGGCTGAATACTAAACCGCTTACAAATTATATTGTAACAGAATATTTGTTTAATAGTTGAGTCCATTCAAAACTTGGCCTGAATGTTCTCAAGTGGTCAAATTGACGGGTTCATTAGTCCATTAGAAGTGCCTTTGCAAGTTGCTCAATGCAGATTCAGAGTTCAGATTTAGTAAAATCAGTTCTACTGTTATTTTACATATTTGAATCGCTGTGTTGTGATTAAAGGAATGTAGATGCCTTAGAAATAGGCAAATGAGACGTTCCTGCATATAAATAAATTAATAAATATTGTTGAACATTTCAAACAGTGCCCCGAACGAAGCATAACTTTTACTGTGCGAACTAGATAACTGATAAAATATTTGTGTCACCCAAACGGAGAACATACGTCTGTGTAGTCACGCAAATGCTTGTCCTGTATGAGAATCGAACTCACGGCCTGCAGCGCAAGATGAGTCAAATATCTCAAGGTGAAGGGCGTAAATCGATCGATCTTCGGCATTTCTATGCTTTAGTACGAGAGAATCCAAGTTCTAAATGTTATTGTTAGGGGATACTGCTTAACTTCAGGTGGGACATCTGCTCGTTTACGAACATTATAAAAACCAGGACCTTTAATATGCAGATTTGACCGCTTAACATTACGTGGGCCATCTGCTTTTACTTTAATTATACACGTAAAACCGGGGATTATGATACGGTTACGTCATACGTACGTCACGTATAATAGCAGTAGAACTCTCGCCAAGTTCATCCGGGGAAGTACTGCCACCATGCCTATTTCTGCCGCCAAGCAGTAACGCATTCGCATTACTGTGTTCCAATTTGAAAGGTGTGGTTTCCGGTGAAATTACAGGTACATGAGACATTCCACCTTCACGTCTCAGAGTTACGGACGCATACGTTGCGACTTGGGTCTTGTCGTACCTAGTAGGGGAGGACCGAAGTCACATCAGTTGTTATGGGCCGAGGTTACCACTTAACACCAGGTGGGCCGTCGGCTCGTTCCGTAACTGTATTACATAAAAAAAAAGACGTGTGGCACTCGGAGACTGCCGCGGTAAAGCTATTGCACGTGATACTTCAAAAAGTCATTAAAAGTTCTGGTATTTATCGATAGATGGAAAAACTAAAAAGTATCACCGCTGTGCCGGTCGGAGTGGGGGGTGTTAGGTTTTTTCGTTACGGAATTTCTGGATTCGGTCTCCACGCTCAAGGCCCGCGATAGAAGCTATGCAATAGCTTAAAAAAAAGTCATTAGCTTTCCAGAATCCCGTCATCAGCGATTCCGAACCACGATAAATGTGTCAGGAACCCGAGGAAGTGGCCATTTGTTACAGTCAACGTTATTGCACGCATTGACAAAACTCCTCCATCCATTAACCCGGGTTTCGTATTTACGGCCAATATACCAGCAATATTGTTTGTACTAACGTAATCCGCGACTATGTTGTTCTTTACGAAAATAATAATAATGTTTGTTCTGTGTCTGAGTTTCAATATTAAATAGATAAATAAATAAATAAATATTGGTGGACATTTCACACATCGCCATCTAGCCCCAAACTAAGCATAGCTTGTACTATGGAAACCAGATGACTAATAGAATACATATATACATTTTTTTGTAAATACATACATATAAATACACCCAAAAACAGAACAAACATGAATGCTATTCACATAAATGTTTGTCCTGGTGGGAATCGAACCCACGACCTACAGCTCAGAAGGAAAAGTTACTAAGCGACTGAGCTGTGAGTCAGTCAAAATATTGTATTATACAAAAAAAGTATAAAAGTATTATATCAGTTGTCTGGTTCCCATGACACAAGCTATGCTTAGCTTACTTTAGGGCTAGATGGCGCTGTGTGTAATTTCCACCAATATTTATTTATACATAGGTCTTAAGGTTAACCATGTAATATGATATTCTATACAATCTTTGACAGACAATTTTACTCCCAAAAGATTGGATATCCAAGAACGTCTTAGGGAGCATCGTTCTGAAATGAACCAAAACATAATTCAAGACTTGAGTACAATATAGAGATAGTGTGAGGAATTTCTCAAAATCCCGTTTTAGCAAGCGTTTACCTCGTGTTAGACACCCAAGGAAAATTTCAAACTCATTCACGTTGTAATAGCGGGTCTGAGATTTGTGACTTTTCAGGGACTAAATCAGTATTTTTCTGTTTTATTGATACAAATATTACATTAAATTGACCAAAAAAAATCATTGTTATATATTTAAAACTAGTATCCTGAACACTTGTGTTGCAAACTCAACACGCTCTTGCCATTATTTTAATGTCTGCAGCCGGAGGCAGCACTCAGCGGATTAATGGTCGAACTGTACGTTATAATAGATTTATAATTATTGAAAATGAAAATTGTTATGATATACCAGCAAAGCATTGATTGTTTTTTATTGCAAAATAATCTATGTTCGTCCACAACTGTTTGTCCTAGGTGGGGATCGAACCCACGACCTACAGCGCAGAAGGCAGGGTTACTACCAACCGAGCTGTGAGGCCAGTCATATGTTATTTGAAACTGCACAACTTTAGTATCAGCGTAAACTGTTAAGTGGGCTCTTTTATATCAGTGGACATTAATGCTAAGTAAGTTGCTAGTAATTAAGTTTCACAATGTTATTAATGTTTACAGGAGAAAGGTTGTTAAATATCAACATTTACTGCAAAATTTACGTTCTAAGTTACTTAACTTCCTTTACAGCAAAGTACTTTACTGGCCTCATAGCTCAGTTGGTTAGTAACCCTACCTTCTGCGCTGTAGGTCGTGGGTTCGATCCCCACTCAGGAAAAACATTTATGTGACATTTGTAACATTGATGTTTGTTCTGTGTCTGGGTGTTAATATGTATTATATGTATGTATTTACAAAAGAAAAGTATATAAGTATTATATTAGTTGTCTGGTTCCCATGATACAAGCTATGCTTAGCTTACTTTGAGGCTAGATGGCTCTGTGTGAAATGTCCACCATTATTATTATTATTATTATTAATGGTAGGTACGGTCAATAACAATGCATCTTGGGTCAGCTCATACTTATGTAAGGAACACCCAAGTCGCATTGCTATTACTGGCATTTGCGGGCTCTTATAATATCGAATTGATTTCAAATGCCGAAATGATATAATTTCAGAGTTAGTCCATGGTGCATTCCAACAGAATAACGCATTTAATCTTGCATAACTGAATGAACATTTGTGCAGAGCAATGGGTAGCGTAGTGCGAAATGCCAAGGTTATCTGCTTACTCATTCGGAACTGGGTAACATTTCATTATGGGGTAGAATACTTAATTATTCTGTTTGATTGAATGAAAATTATTTATTGTACACATATAAATAAAAACGTTGAACTACTTGAAATATGTTTACTTTGGGTCTTATCGCTAAGCTGCGATTTCATCCAGACAAACTTTTCTTTATATTTCTACCATTAAGTTATGGTTTAAACCCCACCACAAAAATCTTCACTTTCCGCGACCTATTCTCGAAAACAAGAATAGATGAGATTTTATTTACAGGACCTTATTCGGAACTCGTGTGGAAAAGTGTAAGAGTGAATTCTAGACGTAAATTAGTTTCAGTAGACATGTAATAACATTTCCTAAAAGCCCAATGTTGGCCCAATTTGTGAAACTGTCCGCGAGATGGCTTCCTCTCAACCAATTTGTACAACGAAACGAGGTCACATCAAATCTCTCGATGGAGAATTATTCCATTAGATCTGATGCAATAAGACATGAAAGAAAGCTTTTAAAGTGAAGGTAGAAAATCCATAGAAATTTCTGACGCATTAATATCCGCGCGGATCTGATAAAGAACTAAGAATACTCCAGTTTGAAGGAATTTTTCATCAATTAAAATCGTAATTAAATGTAAATAAAATAAAAGATATATTGATGGACATCTCACACAGCGTAACCTAGTCCCAAATAAAGCATAACTTGTACTATGGGTACCAGAGAACTGATAGAATACTTATATATTTTATTGGGAAATACATACATCTAACTCATATTAACACCCAGACACAGAACAGACTTTTTTTATGCCATGTATGTGATAGAACGAGCTGACGGCCCACCTGATGTTAAGTGGTAACCGCCGCCCATAGACAACAGCAATAGCTCAAGTCCTCTCCACCAAAGTACGAGATGACTCAAGTCGCATTGCGTTGCGTCCATCACCCCGAGACGGGGATGTTACGTCTCATGCGCCTGCAATTTCACCGGCACCCACTCCCATCCACCAGAACCACAGCAACACGAGTGCATCACTGCTTGGCGGCAGATTACCAGGTGTGGTGGCAGTACTTCTCCTGAACTTGGCACAAGTTGTACTGCTACTTGGACATCGACGTTCGTCACACAAGTGTTTGTCCTGGCCAGAGTTACTACCAACTGAGCTGTGATGTCAGTCAATCACAGATACAACTGAGTAAAATAATTAATAATCTATATTATTTACGTCAAAATCTAAGTTATCTTTGCCGTGTAAGATATCGTCACCCCTCTCAACGGAGCATTACTCCGCAAATATTTGTTTCAATTAGGTACCTCCCCTCCACGTCAAGTAAATGATGATTGCTTCACATTTGCCAAAACAAGAGTGACGGATAAGTATTGGGTGACATTTACTACCATATACCCTATTGTGTTTGAGCTTTGTCGTTGTTTATCACATTATACATCACACTATCACACTGTCACACTATTTTACTTACTGTATAAAGCTTTAGTATTTAGTTTTAGATATTTTATTAAAATTATTTTGTTATTTCGTTCAGTTCAATGTTATACAATGGTATTACCATACCATTACTACATAATGTCCGAAGGTTACCTCTACTGACATCCATGAAATGTACTTTCAAAGTCGAGTATCTTAGTTTGGTATTACTGTGTTGTTAACCTAAGTGCTGACTGTATTGTGAGAGAAATAAATAAATGTTATTAAGCTATTGCATAGCTTCTATCGCGGGCCTTGAGCGTGGAGACCGAATCCAGAAATTCCGTAACGAAAAAACCTAACACCCCCCACTCCGACCGGGACAGCGGTGATACTTTTTAGTTCCATCTATCGATAAATACCAGAACTTTTAATGACTTTTTGAAATATCACGCGCAATAGCTTTACCGCTGCAGTCTCCGAGTGCCACACGTCTTTTTTATTATTATTATTATATGATGCTAGATTATTTTTTCCTTGTTCAAATTTAACTACTGAACCGTTACCAGGTCGATTGAATGCCGGGCGCTGGACTGAAACACCGAGTGAATAAACTTTTGTATAAATTTAAAACAACTCCAGAAGTGAATTGAAATTTTAACTGAATTACTTTAACTAAGCTTTAAGTGCACTGCGATATTTTATTTTGTATACATCTAAGTTCCTGCACGCAAATGTTTTTTAGCAAAATATCGCTTAAATTCTAAGCGCGCTTCGTTCAGACAGTTTACAGTAATGTTATTGGCAATAAAGCAAAAAATATATATATTGTTGGCCTTTCTATCTGTAATCCAATCTATATATTCTTACTATATACTAGACTACGTATTCTTAGCAGTAACAGAATTACCTACATAAGAAGCTAAATACCTTACAAAATGATAAAAAAAACATTCAACACCTTCTTAGCGACTATTCCGAGATTATGTTTTTTCCGGTGTCTGGATCAACCCCCTTACACCCCGCGTTAATTAAACGGGACTTAAAGTTAAATGACTTCTGAAATAATTTTTCAACTTCAGCCTATGGGCCTCGAAGGCCCACCTGGATTAACAATCGTCTGTAAAGTTTGGATATGAAAAGAAATCTTTGGAGTTGTTTTCATTTTCGTAATCTCAGGGGGGAATTTAATGGCTATGGAACATTGTTTTTAATTGAGTCCAAATACAGGTACTAATCATTTAATATAGAAAAAAATGATCTGTAATGTTTATGATTTGAAATATACGTTATAACATCGCGCGCCTGCTAACTGGATGGAGTTTTAAGTCATTGCAATCTGCTATGATAAAAACGCAAGGCGCTCTGTATAACTAAGTTATACTGATAGAATACATCATGCTTCTCTCATCAGTTCCACAATATGATGTGTTTAGTGAACGATAGTTTTAATTGTGCAGACAATGTTTAAATTATTGTGAAACTATTGACAATGGCTATTTCTAGCTTAAAATCTTGATATTGAAGTGAGCCCTAGAAGTTTACTTTAACGATGATAATTATTTAAGAAATGTTTATCATTTACCTTACCTATCATTACCCTTAATGAATAAAAGAAATAAATTGGTTGTTAATAAACTCTCTTTGTTACATAAAGAAATATAATGTGTGAAAAATTAATGTTTCTTTTGGTTACAGGTAATGCTTCATACTTAACATATACACACGTGGATATTGGAGAAACGGTAAGTTAGGAAAACTACAGCAATTTACAGCTAACTCGAACTTTATAAACAATTCAATATGAATATGCATATTACGAGCAGACAAATATCTTATTTGTTACTAACGAGACTAATCACTGCGACAGAGAAACTGAACTTCAATGTACTTAATAGTATTAAGATGGAAACTGCTACTTTAATGACATCGAGACATAATATTAGACAATGAATGGATACATGACTAAGTTTACACTAAGTTTTTTCGTTTTTCTTCATGGTATTATCACTTAGTACTTACCTACTTAACATCTCCTACTCGTGTAATGGGACATTCTTCGCCGACCGGTAAGTACCTCGTACTATGGATAGTTATATTCATCTCCGGTAAAAGGTGCAGAATATATTGTTTTACTAATTGTCAAAGAATTTGATCTGTGACCAACATCAAGTAGTTATAATAATATCATTTATGGATTTGATTCATTGAAAATGGGAAATGAGATGAATTGAATATAATTACACTGACTAAAATGAAAGTACTAGGCATGACTTTAATAAAAATGCTTATATCAAAATGTCGGCGTTAATAATGAAAAAAATAACATAAATTATGTGTTTTCATCACGCAGTTATACTCACTAGTCATCGGTTATTGATTTTAACCTGTACCGATGCAATTTAACTACAGTTACATTTCATAGCTGCTTCACTAAATATAGCTCTTGGTAGCACCGAAATCTCCTACAATAATTAAACGTATTTTACCTGTAACATTTACAAAGCACGTACCTACGTACGATATTTCACTAATGAAATCACTCTGAGGGTACAAAAGAGCCGTTTCAAAGTTTCCATTGGCTGAGTGAATATTCTTGAGACTAGCTCCTACTGAACGATACACGGTTATAAGTTAAATGGAAACGATTCAAAATATTAAAGGAAGAAGGATAAACTTAGAGAGATATAATTCCATTTACTCTCTATAGAAAATTGAACTTTTTAATTTAATATAAAAGTGTTGGTTCTCCAAATAAAAAATATGTTTTCAATTTTCTTATGCACTCTCTTATTACACAGAATATAATTGGATTCTCAGCGTTTTATACTGATAGGAGTTCTCTTACATCAGGTAATTCAACAGCAAGAGGTTAGAGTAAATAGTGAAACAGAGATACAATCAATAATTGCAATAAACATAGATAAAAAGTCTCCAAATATAAGAATAAAAGCCCAAAACAGTAAATATATCTTCTTAATGGTTTAAGACGTTTAGTACTAAGTTTCTATACATGCTTATGGTAGCTTCCATCCATAAGCAACAATATCGACATTACATCTTTGTGTATGTGGTAATAAATAAGCTAAGTCCAGATAAAACCATCCTTACTTACCTACCTATATTATTCAAACTCTGCATAAGAAAATGATTCATCTAACTATAATTGATTAGAAGTTTCAAATAAAGTCAAATTAAAAGAAATCGTAACATTACTTAATGTAAGCAAATATTATCTCGTAAACATATTTTCTTTCGTAAACATTTATGTATTTACATTCAATTATATACGTTCGTTGATATTCTGATTAGAATTTATTTGCACGATCTCTGATTAGTTCGGTGTTTACCTGCTAGTCCAGTCTTGCTGACTGCTAACAAAGTTTTTCCATTTAATCAAAGTTTTTTCTTTTATCAAGGTAAAATGTATTTGGACTCTGGTGTAAATAGTTATTTAATTAATCAGGATAATAAAATTATTGGTAACATAACGTTTGAAAATATACTTAATATTTAATGACACATCACGTAGAGAATAATCTATCAATTATTTGAGAACACTTCGAACAGCGCCATCTAGCCCCAAAATGAACGTACACTTATCTTGTAAAATGGAGGATTGATAACCGACAGAATACACATATATACATTTATATCTCTATATATTTTTTGTGAATACATACGTACACATAAATACATTTTAACACCCAGACATAGAACTGACATAGAAAGAAACATCTATATATTTCACCACGCAAAATTTGTACTGGGTGCGAATCGAACCCACGACCTATGTAGAAGTCAAAGTTACCAACTGAGCTGTGAGACCAGTCATAAACTACGCATATACACAAATAAATATTAGTATGCTTTATAGTAATGTATTTGAATTAAATGTCTAAAATGGAAAGTCAACGTCACTACTGAGATTTTATCGCTTTGAATGTCGCATCCAGTGCGTAGGATGATTGTGATCGTATTGTCTGGTTGTTAATATAATTTATACCGGCAGTCGGCACAATCGAGTCGCATTGCTAATTGTCGGTCTTCTTTGTAAACTTTCGGGATAATGCTATTACAGACTTTGGGGAACTATTGCACTCATTATGAAGTCTGGTATATTATTTTGGGAAAATGTTTTGTTTTTCTCTTTCGGTTTTTTGCGATTCCAAATAGGTAACTGAAAAAATGAGATGACTCAAGATGCAACGCAATGCATCTTAGGTCATCTCTTACGTTGGTGGGAGGACTTGAGTCGTATTGATGTCTATGGGCGGCAGATACCACTTAACATCAGGTGGGCCGTCAGCTCGTTCCCCCACTTGAATGACATAATAGATAAGTTAAATGGTTTACGTTAAGACCTCATGATAATTACGTATCTTCTTGCACACCGATTTTGGCACTCTTCCATACATTTTCATACAAGGCGCAGCTGTTTCAGTCTTTGCCTTTTCTAGTTTTTAACAACACTTAACTATTCTAAATTGTTTTGTGGGACTTTAATCTAGGTAGGTCTAGGTACCTTTTATACTGCTGGAAACGGGAAGACAATTAAATATTTTTTAATTTCTTTCATAAAGAACAAAAATTGTAATTAAATGAAACACACTTCCCAACTTAAGTACTTCGCTGCAACGCAAGATATTTACTGCTCAACTCATGCTACCACACTGCGCAGGCAGTCTTTACCGACCCAATCCCTGCATTTAATTATTATGTACCCTTATCTTATAAATCAATAGCCGCGTACCGGGGTAGTAACTGCTAAATAACCTGTGCCTACTTGCCACTTAAAAATAATTCCTCCCCCATAATTATCCCCAGTTAATTCGAGAAAATTCCACCCCAATTTGTTTCTGGTATTTAATTTAGGCTTGAGTGTTCGATTTTTCTATTTTTCTCTCTTGTCACGGTTCTGAAAGAAACTGAAAACTTTCTTTTCAAATGACAACTAAGTTGTATTTTAACTGTAGCTGTAAAAGTAACTTTTAGTGTTTACACAGAGAAGTACTGCTGCCATACAAATATTTACTACCCAGCTGTAGTGCACTCAACCATTGCTGTTTTATGTTTGAAGACTGAGTGCCTAGAATGTAGTTTTTGGTGACTTTGGTACGCCTTGGATCTCACCAAACATAAGCTGGGTAAAACCTAACCTGTAATAAGTATTTCAGTTTATATGGTCAGAGAATAATGATTATTTATACATCAATTCAGTGACAAGTAAAAAATTACTAAAAAAGGTTGTCCTATTTGATTCGCAGACAACGTTAATTATACCTAATTTAACGCTAAAAGAGAAATTTCGAAAATTAACTTCTAAAGAATCTGAGGTAATATAATTACTTAGGCCACGCGGGATAAGACAAGCCAGCAGCTAATTAAAAAAAACTGAGATGAATTCAGCTGCTAATGTTTTACTGGACTTAATTCATAGAATCTGTTCTCAAGTCACGTGCAATACAGACAGACATCAGACATAGGTACGCAATTATGCAGATAACTCCATTAGTCACAATAAACGTGTCATCTATTAATTACTGTGCAATTAATTAATACACGTATATTAATTAATTGCACAGTTTAAGCTACAAATGTCACATTTTGCGGTAATTGTGCTCAAATAGCAGATATACACCCAAAGGATTTGCGGTATTTTGCGTCGATATGGCAAGCGCTTTGCGGTAGTTTTCATCTGCTACACTTTTTGGGTGGAAGTACTATTTAGCAAAGCGTATTTAGTTACATAATACATGATTAGAATACTAAGGAAGAACATTTACGTGTGGTGTGGCTCTGAGATGGAATATGTGCCTGTAATCGTACTTACACACCTTTGAAACCGCTGAGCAGTAATGGGAGTAGGTTATTGCATAGGCAAGAGAGCAAACATCTCTAAAATAGGGTAATTGTAAATCAGTGTAACGACAAGTCATCCAAGTAATGGCTGCTTGTTGAATTTTCATCGATATCTCTATTAGTGCATTAATATTTTTTCCTGGGATATCACGGAAACTCATATAATTAGAAAAAATCAGAATATACGAACCCTTCCTCGCTGGGACGCCATAGCAACGGTAACCCGAGTCACCGGCAACAAAGGAAAACTAAATACAACTTTTTAGATTTGTTTTATTTAAAAGTATTTTACATAATGAGACAAAATATTAAATTAACGATCTCATCTGCTCTGAAACTTTTTATTACTAATCCCCAAGTCTATAGCAGAGCAATAGAGTGTCGGGACCGAGTCACTTAAGCACAGTTTTTATTTGTTGCAACGTTGCCAGCGACAAAAAAGTTTTATCCTCTCAGCATTATTGCCATCAAGTCTAGTTTGCCAAGTGGGCCACTTTTATGGTATTCACACAATTTATGGCGTGGCCTGTCACCCCTGTTTATGGTTTTACAACATATTTATCGTTTTATGACATAATGGAGCGTAATATTTTGAGGAAATAACATTCATGTCGCTTGTCCCTTACATTTTTCAGATAAATTCCATGTTTTAGTCTCATATCAACCGTTATGAAAATGGTTGTTTCCCTACTTAAGTATAGAAGGGTCAGGTTGCATCGTATTGCGCCTGAAATGCTGAGATATGATAGTGCAATGTATCGTATGTCTGTACCTAATTAATATGATTATATATGTATAGTCAATTAACAATCGATTACTTAAAATCGGCTGTTTAACGCCAAAGTGCCTTTATTTTAATGTTATTCGTTATAAATATACTTTCATATGCATTAAGTAAAAAGCTGTTATTTTGACATCACAAATAGACACTTCAATTTTATTAATCTGTATAGATTATAAATTAGCTAAAATATCAAACGATTAATTCGTAACAAAGTAAAATACCCACCTAATTTCGGTCAATAATCACTTTGATGCGAACATTAAAGCAGCTAGTAATACATAAACCATAAGAATTAACCTCAAAACTTATTAAAAACATTTTTGATACCATTGCTGATTTGGCACTTCAGTTAAATGATAACAGAGCTCAAACTAAGCAATGTGTATTACACAGGCACCGGTTCTCATATACTGGCTTTGTTTACGAGGTCCTGGTAGGAAGGTTGAGTTGTAATAACGTTTCCGCTCTTTACCCTGATGTTTGCCGAGCCAATGCAAACACAAGAGCTTTGGCTGACTGTTCAGACCTTTCCTGTTGGGTTTTCATAATCAAACGAATATACACCGATTGGTATATTATTATACCTTACTATAGGTACCATTATATTCAAATAGGCCTACGCCGAAGAGGTGACTTCTACCAATGTTTAAATTTAAATTTGTTTGTAATATTATTTAGGTAGTAGAATAGGCCTACGCCAAAGAGGTGACTTCTACCAATGTTTAAATTTAAATTTGTTTGTAATATTATTTAGGTAGTAGAATAGGCCTAAGCCGAAGAGGTGACTTCTACCAATGTTTAAATTTAAATTTGTTTGTAATATTATTTAGGTAGTAGAATAGGCCTACGCCGAAGAGGTGACTTCTACCAATGTTTAAATTTAAATTTGTTTGTAATATTATTTAGGTAGTAGAAATAGAGGCTTTTTTTTATTTATTATTCAAATAATGTTCTAGCTATTGTGCAAAATTAAAAGCTGAGCGCTAATTTTAATTAGAGAATCGAGCTTCCGACGTATTGCAGAAAATTGTATTTAGCGAGATGATCTAAAAACATACCCAAAGTCGTATGATATTCGGTATTCTATATTGCACATTCTCACAATTCTAGAATAGAAGAGTTTACTTGCAGTAAGAAGGCTGTCTCTGTACAAAGCAACAAAACCGCACTGATGAATAAACTTAAATTACTCTGCCCCAGCAACATACGCTCCAAACTTATATGAGTTTTAATAACTTCAAACATAGGGAAATACAGAGTTGCGGAACAAGTTGTCCACTGTCTAAAGTTAAACAACTCGAATAAATATGACGTCTGGCCTAATAGCTCAGTTGGTTAGTAACCCTACCTTCTGCGCTGTAGGTCGTGGGTTCGATCCCCACTCAGGACAAACATTTATGTGACATTTGTAACATTGATGTTTGTTCTGTGTCTGGGTGTTAATATGTATTATATGTATGTATTTACAAAAGAAAAGTATATAACTATTAGATTAGTTGTCTAGTTCCCATGATACAAGCTATGCTTAGCTTAGTTTAGGGCTAGATGGCGCTGTGTGATATGTCCACCATTAAAAAAAAAAAAAAATTGAAGTGCAAATGAAAAGAATTTGTTTATTGTATTTAAAGGTAAAGGTAAGAACTGACAATCCACTATTCTTCACGCTGTAGTCTGTGCCTAGTTCGCCGTGGAAGTACTGTTACCATACCATTTCTACCGCCAAGCCGTAACGACGCATTACTTTGTTCCAGTTTGAAAGGTGAAACCACTGGATGAAATTACAAGCACATAAGTATACCTAGGGTAAGTACGGGGGTAGGCAAAGCGACTAGTGCGTTCCCATACCTAACCCCATGGAGGGTCGGATAGGGTTTGAACAGGCATCAAACTTATCGATAAGTACGCGTGACCTTATGTTTTGAATATTGACGTTTCCAAGCCATTTCTTTATGAATTCTATGGAAATAAAGTTTTTGACTTTGACTTTGACTTTAACTTAAAACTTACTTACGTAACTTAAAAAGACATCACATAGTAAGAATTTGTTTCTATGGAATTATGATAAAAAAAAAGTTTTATTTTATGAACATAAATCCACTAGTGTGGACTAAGGATAGATTTTAATTACAATTCATGTCCGAACATCTAACTGGACAAAAAAATATTGAATTTCACATAAAAATTTGCTGATAATATTTAATACTTCTTTATATTTATTTTAACAGAATACATGAAATATCCAAGTATTTTTGTGCATATTTAATGTATTAGAATCCAGTAAGCAAAAAAACAATAAAAAATTTATAAGAAACAAAACATGTACATAGATAATGTTTACATACAAAGGAACAAATTTAGTTTCACAAAGGCGATCAAACTGCGATCACGGATGTTACAGCAATCGAAGCGAAGTGTAAACAAAATAAAAAGGTATTTACGCGATTAAAGCCCGTCCTAATTCTAATAACTACGTATATAGAGCGACGCACTGTAGATCGAAAATCGCCTTTCAAAGACATAGGGAAAGAAAAAGTCTTTTTTTTTTACTTGAAACGGCCTCTGTTGATCAGTATTATGCCTAAATGTATCATAGGATGCAGTATGATGGGAAAATAGTCGATAATTTTTTTACGAAAAATGGATGAATAGCACTCGAAGAATCTATACAAATAAATAAAATTGGAGTGTCTGTTTGTAATATTAAAATAACCACTTTTTACTAAGTGCATATGGATGTATACACGGTACATATACCAAAACAACTGTTGTAAAATTTTTGTCCGTCTGTCTGTCTCTTTGTTCCGGCTAATCTCTGAAATGGCTGGACCGATTTTGATGGGACTTTCACTGGCAAATAGCTGATGTAACAAGGAGTAACTTAGGCTACTTTTTCGATTAAAATAGGGGTACGTGATAAAACTGAATTCCACGCGGACGAAGTCCCAGGCAACAGCTTTTGCAGGCGTAAATAAAGAGCTTTTTAAGGTAATCTAGGCCGTTATCCAGTCGTCACTCTATATAAAATGAGGGCAATGTCGTTTTATCCAGGTTAATTCGTAACTATAAACTTGATACCTGTAATTACTGTGTCTAGACTACTTTTCGCATGTCATCCTGTAATGAGGCGAACACGACATTTTAATTGTAAATGTTAACTTATATGTTAACTGACAATAAATACAAACCTGTTATTTAAGATTCCTAATGAAAAAGGTTTTATTTATTACAGCGCTAATTGTACAAAAAAAAAATATCATGCCTTTTTAAAAGTGATAGGAACTTTTTTCGGATTACCATCCGCTAAAATGGATCTACAAGACTATGATCTCAAATAATAAATTCCTACTTTAATGGTTTTTTGTTTTTCTAACCCAACTCAAATACGAGTATGTAGGACGAAAACATGAGCAAATCATTTTCTAAATGTCAATCTCCAAAACAAATATATATCAAAAATGAAAAAGAAATATTTCTTATGCTCTATACTATTTACATATTTATACTTATATGTTGTTTATGTTTTAAATACATTATTTTTTTTTATTCATAATAACGGTTAAATGAATACTAAGCGGAATGCTTATGATCTAATAACCGAAAACGACAGTATTATGCGGTAAGTTTTGAATGAGTACGAAATGTAAGCAGTTAAACTTAAATTAATTTAAATTATGAAATATTGACTACACATGTATTATCTTCCTAACTACCATAGCATCCCCTAATTTACCCATCTTATGGTGGTAGGTTAGGGGCTTAATCGAATCAAAATCTGTAACAATGCATTTTTACATGACATGCCGATTTTCCCACGGATTTTATTACGTCGCTTTGAAAATTTGTTAATGTACATTTTAGTAATCTATATTTTGAACCTGAAGCATTCAGATTGAATGTCGAAGTCTACACTCGATCAACACACGCTTTTAATCGTCAGTGTTGCGAAATTATACTTGTCTTGTAGACCAAATCAGAGGAAAGGCGGGTCAGAAGTCAATCCATTGTGGACAGCCGTGACACTTTCAAACCCCACATGTGTCGAGCAGTGAAAGTGTTACTCGCAATACAATTGTGATGATAATACTGTTATTTATTCATTTACCATACTAGCTGTTGCCCGCGACTTCGTTCGCAATTTATGGAAAATTGTAAAAAAAAAGTTGTTTTGGTATATGTACCGTGTACATCCATATGCACTTAGTAAAAAGCGGTTATTTTAATATTACAAACAGACACTCCAATTTTATTTATTTGTATAGATTGTTTGTTAAAAAAAACAGCTTTTTTACTTATAAATAAATGATTAATTTTACTTCAATCATGATTATAGTATCGACGTACCATTTAATTGTAGACATTTACGAGTTAATTGACACTTTTATTCAGTTCAAATAACAATAATTTGGGCTTACTGTGTCAGGTAAGACAGAAAACACTCCAATTTGGTAAACAGCGTATTATTGACAACTATCCTGTGCGCTAGTTCAAAAACTTTATTACAGCTGAAACGCTTCACCTTTCGCAGTGACCAACTTATTTTACTCTGTAGTCACGTTATTAATATGATATAATAATGATAGTATTAAAAGTATTAAGTATTAACGAAAGTCTCCAATGTTCCACTAAAATGTTGGATCTGGAGTTTTGTCTCAAATACTGATAAAAACCGATGATAAATGTCATCTTTATGAATATTCAAAAAACGTTTTTAAATATCAAATTCAGATTCAGACACATTTAATAAGAGGGCCACGCAATTTTAATCGCCTTATCTCTGTCAGCCAGGTGTAAACTTGGACTTTTAGCTTTGCCGAAGGCTGTTTGAGTGCCACGTGGCTATAGGCCGTCTCTTTCTTACTTGCATTTAAATTATCTTTTAAAAATTCAGTAATCCATTTATGATGTAGTATTTAAGGTTTTTCTAATTTAAATATTGTCAAATTTAATTATATATAATTATATCACATTATTTCTCGTAGTATTTGTACTGTATATAGTATATTTGTTAAAAAAATATATGTTAATCATGTTTTTGTAATCCGGTCTTCCGCGTCACAGGATTTCTCTAGTGCGGGGACCACAACTGCTGTCCTTTAACTAAAAGGCCGTTAAGCCCAAATTGTTTTTGAGATATGTTCAGAAAACTCTTTTTAATTCCTTTTAAATCCATCACTTAACTGCCTACAATTGTTTTATAGCTCTGTAACTAATTATAATTTACAAACGTTTCTTAGAAAGATAGAGAATTTTGAACTGTATCGCTTCCTATTAAAAAGTCAAAAGTGACCTTTTGTGGGTTAACGGCTTAGGGTTAACGCAAGATTACTTGTCTGCCGTCCTTTAACTAGATACAGATGTATTATGAAATATATGTTATGGAAAATAAAGATATTTGATTTGATTTGAAATGTTTATTGTGATGAAGTTGAATATGAAAACTGCGAAGGGACGGTTTCCGGACATGCGTAGTGCGGTGCGAGTGAGACGGCAAGCCGGCGAGACGTTACTGTCAGTTCAGTAGATGCCCGGTGGCCGCGGCGAGCGCTGCCTCTACGCCACCGACTCGCGTTCCGTACACATATCAAATTTCACGCGAAAATTTGATATAGTCGTCGATATTGTGAAGTGTTTATTGTAATTCCCCGTTCAACGGTAATATTTCTCTTGCAATCTTGAGTTCTGTGCTTCGAATTTTTGTTTTGCTGTAGTGTTGTTTTAGTGTTGCAACTGTTTTGTTTTTTGTGTGTAAGTATTGTTATTGTTTTGTTACATTTATTTTGTTTTTATTTACATTAGTTTTAACAATTTAGCCAGATGTTACTTTCACTTTTTGTATTTATTGTTTCGAATTGCATGAAGTTTACTTATCGGTTGATAAGTCTTATCTACGAACACTTTGATATGCTCAAGCCGTAAGTATTTGGGACAACTGTTTTGTTCAAGGTGTTACGAAATGACTACAGGCCATTGCACATGAAGACTTACTATATATACTTGATGACGTCATAAAATCTAGACTTAAATATATAAGTAAAGGTTAATTTACATAATAACAACCTTGATAAGATACAATTTTCATCGTTGTAATAATTATAGCTATTGGGAGCTCTATACTAGCCGGTATTATCTTAATATCTATAAACATGATTGAATTGATCGCAACAAGTACAGACAAGCATCCGAGATGCCTTTATTTTATTGTGATTCACCGACTGTATGAAATGCGAAAGACAAAGAAGGGATTTGAATAAGACGAGGGGCCCTTGAAATTGATCGCTACTCCCCATCCTCTGGTTAACCAAACCCCCGAATATTATGGAGGCACGCTTAATATGGGACAAATTTGATTTTATGCCACCGTTCCCGAAGTTTCACAAAAGCTTACGTTATCTTCGAGGCTCTAACGTGGCGCGTAGGTACTTTTAAAAGTCGGATCAAAGATCTCGTTAAAATATTTCAAAACTACATCGACTGGTTTTAAATTATCGTTAAAAATGACGCGTGCCATTGCCTATTCATGTCTGGATCAGCAATATTCGGTTGACCATTCAAGCGGTAATTTGGACCCATAATGGTGTAAGACCCTTTTTTTCGGGTCCATTGTTGTGTCTATAGGGTGTAGGTCGTTGACACTGGCCTTCCCCTTTATGCTGTAGATTTGCAAAATATATTTTTCATCGCATGTCAGATTAGGAATATATTTCTTTTCGCGTTATTCGATTATTGTATCTGTAATCTCTAGGATTAAGAATCTGTCACGTTTTATATCCAATGAACATCAATTAATCCTATTGTTACTAAATCTTCATTATCTCTCATAATGGAAACAATATTACTGTTTATATTTGCAATCATGTTTTTATTTCTATCAACATAAGCATGTCTGATTATTTCAATGACACATTTTCTATTTCACAGATTATTGCGATAGCCACTGATAATGTTTCGTAACAAGCGAGACTTTGTAGAACAAGTTAGACTTACAAATCAGCCGAATGATAAATCGCTTGAGTCGTGCGCTTCCAATGCATTTGACTCATCGCTATCGGCTAAACTTGGCAAGCACGATAAATATTGATAATCAAATAATATTATCTTCAGTTACGCCCATGGAAAAAAATGAAATTTACATTCAGTACAACCTCCTTATTATAGAGTTTGAAAAAGCATCCAGGTTTCTGCTCGCTATTAAGAACCCTAATTCTTCTTTAAGCAGTCTCTGGTCAATGACGAATAATAAATATTATTAACTTTTCTTCTCCGTTATTACCTTTCTTATACAAATTACCTTCAAATATCTATTTGTTCTTCTAAGATATTATAGCGACATGCATATAACAAAGATATGAATAACGTCTATAGATCACAGTAATACACTTAATTATCTGAAACAATGCAGCCCAAATACCAGAGTGTACCGTTAGCTCGCGCAGATTCAAACTGTTCAAGTTGCCATTAGTGAGGCAACCAAGTATATTTTATAAGTTGCTCAAGTTAACATTACTGGATTTAAATCTTTACCTTGACTCAAACAAAAATTTACTTTTTGTCATTTAAACTGAGTTAGAGCTAGAAATATAAGAACTGATTTCATATCTTGATAATTCGATACAAAATAAGTGAATAACATTGAACACCTTAATGCCTAAAACATTATGTAAAGCTAAATAATCTATATCGTCAATAATAACAGGATCTTGAAAACAGTTGCACCCAAACTCGTTGTAGGAATCGAACACATGACCTATAGATCATAAGCAGACGTCACCACTAATCGTATCAATCCCTGCCACAAAAATATTTGATAGTCTGGAGTATACAATCATTATTCCGGCATCAGGCATGTCTAATGTCAGCCACCCAAAAACATGAGTTTAATCTGACTTAAATCAATATGAAGACTAAAATGTAAATCCGACCATAGTTACTGTAATTGCGCAACCGGCCTCCTTATTGCACGTGTTGCCGACAACTGTGATAGTCTGTGGTAAGTCAATAGTTTCGCAATCTTCCGGCTGAGATCGTCCAGTAGTTAATTCTGAAACGGGAAGGCGACAGACACGCGGCTAATTTATTGCAACACAAGCTTTTAGCGGCAACATTTTCCCGTGATCATGCCATTGCTCTGTGAACTAAACGTACATTTACTCTTCACTCCCAGCGCTCTTACTTTCACATAGTAATAATTTTAGATCAAAAACTTGCGAAGTGTACAGAAGTAAGGTTTGTACGTCACTTTCCTTGTCAGTGATGAAATGAAATCAAAATTCACTGAATGTTCTTGCAGTATTAGTAACAGATAATGCTTTCGTTTCTATAAAATTATATAATATAGACAATACGGGAATGGTACTGCTGTAGTAGCTACGTGTTACTTACTTTTTACAAACGATTGATTCATTTAATATTTCTTTTAACTTTCCATGCATTGTATACAAATTAAGGAACAAACAGTCTTTATTTCATATTTAGGTAATAGTTATGACGAGAATGTTAAACGTGTGTATAGTTTTTCTATTTCTATTCTTCTTCTTCTTCTTCGAGTCACCGGTTCTGTCGAACCAGTGTGGTGAAAGGATTGTAAGTGCGCCTCAAAGAGGCTCCTTTCGTGCACTCGACACATGTCTTCGAATTTTTAGTTCTAGGACATGTCGGTTACCTCACGATGTTTTCCTTCACCGTTTTGAGAACGTGGTATTGCGCACATAAATCTTTCAATCGAAAAACTCATAGGTCCACGTCGGGATTTGAACCGGTGACCTCCGGATTGAAACTCGGGGGTCAGTACCGCTAGACCACCACGCTCTCTATAATATATTTCTATTGTAAATTAAGTACTTATTTTTCGATTATGAAACACCAAAATCGAATTAATCAAAATCTTAGCTATATTTGCTGTTTAATATTTAGGCACTATCAATTTATAAACATTCCTTAAGTAGCATAACCAATATTTTTACACAACTTGCGATTAATTCAATGTCCTTTAACATCGATTAGATGATTGCCACTCACCTTCATTTGCCACTCACCTCATTACCTATACCCACTATCGCTCCCACATGCAGCCTTATAAACTCGTAGGTAGAACCTGTAGTTTTTGTCTAGTCCACGGGAATCATGTAGCACAGAAGACAACGATCATTATCTTCCCACATTTCCTATGAATCATGCAAATACTCAATATGTGTATTGTGTTAAAAAAGTTCTCTAGATGGTAGCTAAATGAACAAGACTTGATAATAATAATATAATAATAATAATGGTGGACATTTCACACAGCGCCATCTAGCCCCAAAGTAAGCTAAGCATAGCTTGTATCATGGGAACCAGACAACTGATATAATACTTATATACTTTTCTTTTGTAAATACATACATATAATACATATTGACACCCAGACACAGAACAAACATCAATGTTACAAATGTCACATAAAATGTTTGTCCTGAGTGGGGATCGAACCCACGACCTACAGCACAGAAGAACAAGACTTGATAATTTTGTTTATGAAAAAACTGTACACACACACTGGTTTGATATTTTACTTATTACTAGACTAGAGGTTGAAGAGAGAGATATGACTGATGAATAAAGATTTAAATAAAAAAATAAGCGAAAGTGATTAAGACCTGTGTGGAAATAGAAATTATTACTAACTAGTTGAGCTAAATAAGAATATATTACTGTTACTATACACTCATCAGGCATGAATAGTATCATGTAACAAAGAGAAATATACTGCTACTTAGGGATTACATCAAAACGTTAACGGTGGAATACCGTTTTTGTCGCAACTATCAGGTATTGGCATGGACCCAAATTGGGGATAATTTCTTTCATTTTTAATAGACAAAACTGCAGTGACGTATACTATACTAGTCATGTCACCTTATATATAATAATAACAATAATAAATATTGGTGTACATTTCACACGACGCAATCTAGCCCCAAACTAACCATAGCTTGTACTATTGGATCTAGACGACAAATAGAATACTGTTTTTTTCAATACATCCTAGATATTCATATTAACACCCAGACACACAACAGACACATGTCCGCCACAGAAACGTTTGTCTTGAGTGGGAATTCAACCCACGACCGCAAAAAGCAGAGTTACTACCAACTGAGCTGTGAAGCCAGTCAGTCACTCTATAACCAGTGTGGTGAAAGGTTTAAAGTGCGCTTCAGAGAGGCTACTTTCGTGACGTATAATTGTCACCGTCTCCGAAGCTATTACGGACGGGAATCAAGGGGCGTTGCACCGGCTTCGTAGCTGGTTGGAATGCGCCCGATCGCGGTTACGAAATACCGTGGCTCTGCAACTGTACGCAATAACAATAATGGCCGATTGTTTATTTTGTATTCAGAATCAAATGCGATGAACGAGAAGTAGCGTGATTTTATGTTCAAATTCCTTACGTGTCACATTAGAGCTGTACGGTTTCACATCTCACTTAATTCAGGCGAGAAAACCTTTATACCAGGGCGATACGAATTTATCTAGCTGGCTTGGCTTAGCATGTCGATATTTTAAATTCATAGCTTAGCAGAAATATTTTTGCTTACATATTAATAGTGGTTAACACCTATATCAGACGCTGTATTATTTGATTACAGTCCAATCGTAGTTTTAAGGACGCCGTACTCGAAGGGCGGACCCTATTACTAAGCTCTAAGCTTACACCGTCACGTCTCAGGGCGGTAAGTAGGGTGCTGCTTTTGAACGACAAATTAAAAAAGAAAGGGGTAGTGGTACCCTCTTTCTCTTTTCAACATTTTGCATCTTTTTTTTCTCTTCTTTTAGCCCTTAACTCTAACATAGGGATTATAATGCGAAACTAAAGCATCGGTATGTATGGACTCGCACTTGGCTGGTTTAGAAACTACCGAAAAAGACTCTTTTAACCTTTATAAATGTTTATTATCTTGAGAACACCTTCACTCGTTATTTTCTAATGAGAAAAGTCATAATTAAGTTGGCTAAACGACAGAGGCGTATCATAAAAGTAATTCACTTTAACAAAAACTACCCTCATTGTTGACGTTACAGTCTTTTACCTTGAGATAATCGTAACGATGAGTAACAAAAACCAACATAGATAGATAGATAGATAGATAGATAGAAAGAAAAACCAACATAAGCAAGTGTCGAACTTCACTAAGCTAATAGCGATGCCAGCAGCGTTTCTTACAGCCGGCGTCTCTCATTGCTTTTTAATTATCTCACTATACGAACATTCGCAAATGGTTACTGTTATAGTTGCTCCGGAAAATACACTGGGCCCATTGTTCTTCCTTATATTACGACTAGCGGTTTTCTTTATGTATACGAATACGAAGGCAGACGATGCCTGAGTTCTTAGAACGGACGCGCGAATAAAATTAGCTGTATACGGAACTCTTTATTAATTAATTAATGCGGCAACCTCTTGCGGTGCCTTTACTTTCCTTAAAGGGGAACATTTTGGTCCAGCGAAAACCATAAAAGTTGAAATTGAGAGTGGTTAAGTCTTATCTACGTGCGAGGAGTGATGGAGGTAATTAATCATGCTCCCCGCTCAGTGACCTACTTGCATGAGGGTTCTTTTACTTTAATGTCTGTTGCAAAGTGCTTGGGGATGATCGTTCGACCCCTATGAAGAAATCAATCGGTCTCACGCAGCGATACATTTTTATTGTTTTATCCCACTCGATCTATTTGGTGTTAGGGACTCAGATGTTTAGATTTCGATAAACTTTCAATACACTTGTCACTGTGTCAAATATTTTACGGTCCCGTGAACACGAAACTTTTTCATGTCCCCAAACAAAGTCCGCAAAGAATATTGGCACAATGAAATGCGTTCTACGCTCTTTAAACGAATGATAAAAGATTTTTTGCACCATCCTTCTTTTGAACTCCTTCCGCGTCAACTTTTTTTGTACATTGATTAATGACCGATTCCTCTCCATTTAGCCGAAATGTTTCAAATTATCCTCAACGAGGAACACTTTGTACTTCATTGATTAAATTTTCATCACGCTCTTGTTTGATTTTGTTGATATTGACGCCTTTTTCGCTCAAAAAATATTGTAGTTATTACTTGTATCTAAATATAGGTGTTAACGATGTTGTATAATGTAAAAACAGTTGAAGAAGACTGGAAATCGAATGTTTCTTAGCAACTTTCGATTTTGCATGTATGCCATAATTTATGCATCAGACATCGTTTCTATTCATATTGTAATCGTTATCAAAACTATTTTTAGACTTATAATACGCAAATCCCTTGTAATTTCATTTATTCACTGATTATTATCATTTATCATTTGTATCCAGTAATCTATAATTATTTCGGCTCACCTTGCACTCGCCACATAAACTTCATTTACCATATTACCGACATCGAACTCCGCAATCCACATCCTTAAAGTCATTTCGTATATGGTCTTGATAAATGGCTTCCCCAGTATGCAAATCGACCTCAACATGTGTAACAAGATTAAATACATCAGTATTCATACCACTATCGTTAAGGTAACCAGCGCTGACGGGGCCCGCATCGTTTGCTTGTGTCAACTTCGGGTGTATTTGAACAACCTGAGGTGCATTTCAATCACCTTGTACGTTTAAATTGACCTTTACCATCTTATCAATTAGAATGTTCTAACAAGTATAGCTAAGCTATTAACTAAATAATTGCCACCTGTTTTCTATATAAGCGAAATAAAACGATTCTCTGTTAAGAACGTGTTTTGATAATCAAACCTTCAAACCACGATCTAAATAGCGGACCAAAAAAATGTGATTTGATCGACACCAACAAAAAACACCCTACTGTATTGACCTTGAAATTGCTACGCGCCAGTTTTTTGTACGCCTGTCTTCGGCATCGCCCAATTCACAATTTGTATTTCGTTTAAGCTATAGCTATGAGGATCTATATCTTGAGTAAAGAATATCACAATCTGGAAACTTTATTTTTAGTACTGAGGGTTTGGCAACATATCACCTGATGTTAAGTGACTATGTAGGACGGTAACGTAACGCCTCGATTCCAAACTGGCTCTCAAGGAAGACTACCGGAACGCAAAAATTCGAGCCCACTACCTACCGATCGACAGTCGACGTCAATATCAGCTGCGCCGTCATAAATAAGAAAAGCAGTAAATGCCAAACTTTCTCCAATTTCCTTAACATTTTCTCCGGTTTCCCAATATACAGCGTTTAGGATGCCGAAGTGTCAATAATAGAAATATTGAACACGAGTCGGAAGTCTCAAGACACATTGTGGCTTTTGCCTTCCTGTGGGCGCCGTGGACGGAATACATATAACCTCGGTTATGAGCCCGGCCATAGCTTGATACCCTTCACTTAGATAAAGTGGTGTTTTTGTATTCGCCTCTTGAAATAGTTATCACGTTCCCAGCAGGTTTTGTGTCGTAGTATAAAATGTTTGTAACAATACAGATTGTATCAACTGCAGCAATCTTGCATATAGATGCAGTTTCTTCTTAGTTATGTTGAATTCAATGTTTGCTGGAAAAGAAGCTCGTTTGTTGGTTAGGTTTTAATCCCTTGGCGTTTTGTCACGTACCTGTTGTTACATTGTACTTGTTTTGTTATCATAAATTGTCTGTGTCAAGGTTAATAGCGACAGCTACCCACGTTTAATAACAATGAAATTTATGGTAAATTTTACGACTGATAGACTGATAGAATGATTAGGTGTCTTGATTTTTTGATGAATCACTACCTTTTTAAAACGTGATAATTCAAGGTTCCCAACAGTTATGTTCAGACTTCAGTTAAATTGATTTTTTCAATCAGGTTTGGTCCCTCTGTAGGGTGTGAAAAACGGGTATGATTTGAACAAAATTTAAAACTTTAAAAAGTATACCATTGTTCAGATTTAAAATCAGTAATATATTTGTATTTCAGTAGATTAGAAATATAATTTTTATAATATTATATTTCACAAGCAAGATAGAGCCTCTTTGTATCATAAATAGATGATGCATTTCTATTAAATGGATATGATACACTTGTGTTTTGACGTTAGCATATAAAATTATATGAACGGGAACAGTTCAATACTGATATTTCAGATGCTTGTTCATTGAATTAGATGGGGATTAGATTCCTAAGCTTCATACTTGCTAGCTAACCCACCTATATTGACGCACTTGATCTCATGTACTTATAATATTGTGAATCTCTCATTGATAAAATGACATATTGGTTTGATTGGCAAGCGGACCAGGATATCACAGCTTCTATTCCCGCTCGAAACTGAGCGTAAACTGGATATTTGTTTTGGGTTACACATAGTTATTGATAAAGACCAGAGATCCTTTTATCTTACGTGAAATTATCTTACTACCTAGGACTAACTAGGATTTGAATTTAATTCATTAATTTAATAATCTTGACGAAGTATTTAATGAACTCGTTATTTGACCGTTTGAAGTCAACTTATATTCAGTTATGTTCTTTAATGAATATTATGGTTATTGAAATAAAAACCACCTTTATTATCTAAATTATCGTCCCCCTTAAAGATACAGTCACTTTTCTCATTCTGAACTGCTTGTAAGTAAAAGTTCATTTTGTAACCGACACTGTACACCTGCAAATTTGCACCTTTGTGACAGATGATCTTGTTGACTGACATATTTTGTAATTACATTCTACTTTGAAAGTTTTTTAACATTAAGGGTCAAAATTGTTCACTTTCAAAGTTTACCATGTCGTTATGGAAGTCACATAAGGATAAATTAAGTGTATGTAATATTATAACTACAAAACGAAATATATTTAATGATTATTATTTATATCATAAAAGGGTGAAAGGTTTTACTCGCACATTTAAGTGTTTTCCCGATACCATACTCTTCAAGATGAATCGCTGCACTTTAGAATCTGGGGGATTTCGCTAAAACTTGAATATATTATAGTCACCGAACTCCGACTGAACACGAGTGAATTGACTCATTCCTCACCATCGTTAAATGAGTTGAAATCTTGTAAACGTAGTCATTAAATGATTAGTTTCATTGTTGAATGAAAATAAAACTAACGAAATATGAAGAGTTAGTTCGTTAATAATAAAGTGCACGAAAACTTCTTTGAGGCACACTTATCCTATCACCATACTAGATAGAGAGAACCAGTGATTAGGAGAAGTAGTAACAGATTGTGAACCACTCAAACCCCGCTAAGTAAATACAAGAGATACTGTTGCAAAACCGTTTCGTATGACTAACCAGTAGAATGGAGCATGCCGAATGCCGTTGTATAATATCGTTGTGCCTGTTTTTTACGCTCTTACTACCATTGGCTTGGTTTGTTTTTATACTGGCCATGGACGCCATTTTGGTCCACAAATTAACACGGCGTTTTGGGCTCTCGTAGCTTTGTCCCTGAAATTGAAGCTTAAGATGTCAGGAAGATAATTGTCAAGAAAAAAACGTCTCATTATTGAAACCATTTAGTTAGTAACATATTTTACCATTTTCCCGAAGTTAATTCAGAGCATGTGTAAAATCTGAACAAACTTCATAAAGAATAGACTGTTATTGAAAAAGACCGACTATTTCTATAAACTATATATAACTTACAATTTAAATATTTTTATTTCATTGATTTGAATGAACGTTATTCAAACTGTGGTTCGACCGAGCCGGACTGCAAAAAATGTATGATCAAACCAATTAATTTTACGACATATCAATTTGCAACTTGATAATAAGACGTCGGCATAGAGCGATCTTTATTACTTTTGTAACGTTAGGTAATTGACAGCTTGCTTGCAAATTAATTTTGTATTACAACTTCCTGTCCATGTGCTACCGGATTTCGGATGAATAACATTAAATTGAAACTGTCACGATACAAGTAACGTGTAACATGTTTCTAGTATCAGAACTGGTGCCAAGTTCATCCGGGGAAGAAAATATATTCAATTTTGACTCAATATTTTATGCGGAAAAGTTATAATATGAAATCGTGTTTTCTTTACCACATTTGCAAACAAAGTAAAATAAAAATTACTTCATAGAGGATTTACGTAGTAATAGTAGCTTCCTGGACAAAATATTGAATCATTTAGCATAGTAGCTTATCCTGCTAAAATATGTTATGAGGCATCTCGCTAACACGCATCAGTTCAACCAATCGGGACTGAGAATGGCACGTTAAGTAATGATGCGCTTGCGCAAGGGTTATATAAGAAGTGGCGGTCGCAAGTCGCAAATCGCCAATGTCCGCGACAACTGGGTCACATGCTGAATACATGACACCGATTAGATAGGCTCGGCGGTTGTTAAGAATTATGTGGATCCGCCAATCTTCTCGCGTAGGTCAACTTCGCTACAGCAAAATGCATGATTGTGTAACTTAAAAGTACCAGAGTGCATATTGTGCGCCATTGAAAAAAATATCAATAAAAGTGTGAAGGCTTCTGTTTCAGGTTATTTTTGTCGTTAACATTAAAATGGCGTGATTATGGATTGGGCTGTGTGAACTTGGCTCCCTTTTTGATCTTACTAACGAAATTAGCTTCACTACTACCCACTGTACCTATTCTATCAATCAAACGTAAAAGAAGATTTTTCCAAAATCGGGTGCCAAGTTCACACAGACTATGCATTGCTTTTCGAGTTTTCGGAAAGACAGTATAGCCATGTGAGTGGTAAAGTGTGGCAAGCACAGCTCGTCAGGACAACAGCAGGAATGTTTGTAGCGTAGCTTGTCCCGTCAGTAACCCTGCCTTCTGCGCTGTAGGTCGTGGGTTCGATTCCCACTCGGGACAAACATTTGTGTGACGAACATAGATGTTTGTTCTTGTCTAGATGTTAATATGTATTACATGTATGCATTTACAAAAAAATTATATAAGTATTATATCAGTTGTCTGGTTTCCATAACACAAGTTATGCTTAGCTTACTTCGGGGCTAGATGGCGCTGTGTGAAATGTGCCCAAGATTTATTTTATTATTATATACTTGCCTGCTTACCAACCCTTCTCAAGTTCCATAGAAAATATTGCATTATAATCTACAAAATGCATCACATGGTTATCATAAAAATACCTCATCACTTTACAGGAGCACCTTGCGCCAATAAATTCCTCAGAAAGGTCGCGTATAGTTTCGCAACGTCGAAACGCAACCCTAACGAACATTTATGACTCAGTGCATTTCACTCCCACCAATTCAGTAGAGTGCGTATACGAGCATTAATATATGACGAGAGTGTAGGTCAAGGTGGTCGAATATTTTCCACTGCTGACTACAATAGTCGAATGCAGGACGCGCTAACATTGTGCTTCTTGTTAGACGAGGTCGTTTCATTCTTTATAATAGTTTCTATTGAGTTTATTCGCATTATTCAATTTTAACTGATCAGTTGTAACTGAAACAGTTTAAATGTTCAATTAAAACGTATGTGTGTAGGCAAAACTGAGAGCTGTACAGTTGAACTGATAATCAAATCAAAATATCATCAGATCATCAGTTCAACTGGTCAGTTAAAACTGATCAGTTAAAACTAAAAGGTCTGTAGCACGCTTTAGATCATCAGTTCAACTGTTCAGTTACAACTGATCAGTTAAAACTAAAGGTCTGTAGCCCGCTTTACAGAAGGTGGATATAAAATATGGCTTAACCTACTTAGTTATTTTTTTATTGCGTCTTGCAATGGCCTGTCAACTGTCAAGTGCAACCTGATTCCCGAATGAATGGTTTGTGACACTAATTTCATTTTCAAAAGTTTTGACATCATTATGTGGCTTAATTTTGATATTTTCTTTGTTTCTTTCTTTGTTTTCTATTCTTCTCCTGATCAGGAGGAGACTTCAGAAGAATTTATTTACAACTCTGCCATTACACTCTAAGGTTTCCTGAGAAAAAATTACTCAATAATTTGGCGTACAACAATTCATTTATTGTTATTTGTGTGTATTTACACATTTTTTATTACTGGTATATATTCATATCTAATCATTTCGTCTTTGTCAGTGGGTGCTTCTACGGATATTTAGCATTATACATAACCACTGCCGGTTATTATATCCGAAGGATGTTCTTCGCGTTTTCCAGTATACTCTCAAATATTGATTATAGAAGCTCCTTATGCGAATCGGAAATAGCACATTTTGCGTGAAACTAACTATAGGTAGTTTTGTTCTTGGCTCATATATCGTCAAGTCAACTGTTCTGTACGCATGCGATGATTCAAATGCCGCGGAATTCGTATCTCCATTAGCCTAAATTGATCTTCATTGTGCGATGGCCTTTCCATTATACGTTTACTATGTCACACTGCAACAGACTCTTTAACAAAGCCTTATTCGAATCGACGTCCGTCATTGTTGTTCCATAAAAATGTAACCTGATAACCTTATGTTATCCTAACACACATTTTCTTTTCTTTCAGACGAAAATGTAGATAGATTAAAAGTAGGCACCTTTGAAACGATGTCTATCGACCAAGCGTCGCCTCTAGTGCCTATCAGACCGCAAGTCTTAAACAACGGTGGTTTTGTAAAGAACAGCCATAACCGCAGCAGCTTCTGCGGGGTTTCCAGCGGTACCTTCAAAACTTTCGCGGTCAACCGCAAGAGCTGGAGCGGCGTGACGTTGCCTCTCCAGCAGTTCGCTCCAGATGTTGAGCCGCCGCAGCTGGCAACATTCCGCTCGGGGACCGGCACTTTCCCGAGGAATAGGGAACGCAACAATAACGGCGGCTCGGGGTTGTTAACGCCGAACGGTAACTCTGTGCCGAGAGGAAATGAAGTGAGAAGGAGCGGAAGCACAAACGGCCGACGTTACGCCGAGATAGGAAACTGGAGCAAAAGGTGAGTCAGTTGCCTATTGTTTGTCTTGTTTGTTTGACCTCATGTATCGCGGAAGTTAGCAATTAGCGAGCAAACACAACTCAAAATCGATAAATTCACGTATTTTATTTCGTCGACAACCCCTCAGGTATAAGTACCTCACTAACTTTTCTCAGCCTTATTTATTTTCTTTTCCATCTCGGAGTAATTCCCTAACAAGTTTTCCAATTTCATTCTCTTGTCGCTTTCATTTCCTACCGTTCGACGGCGTCTTGCTCCCTTAATATTACTTTTATTAGCTCAAAACGTTTAACAAACATTGGTTTTAAAATCTAATAATGTTGGATTGGGTTCCAACAAAGGGTGATTGGTTTTTGATTTATTTGCGGCCTAATCGCGAAGTTTTTGTTGCAATAATATCTAAATATAATAATAAATAAATAAATTTAGGTGGACATTTCACACAGCGCCATCTAGCCCCAAAGTAAACTTAGCTTGTGTCATGGGAACCAGACAAATGATATAATACATATATACTTTTTGTATATATGTTTTATATACATACTGACACCCAGACACAGAACAAACACCTATATTCGTCACACAAATGTTTTTTTCGGTGGGAATCGAACCCACAACCAACAGCATAGAAGGCCGTTACTACCAACTGAGCTGTGAGGCCAGTCTGTTATCTAGTATACATGATGAGTATAGTGAACTCGGCTTCCCGACATCATGGCCATAAGTTTTTATGAAAGCATTTCAGCGTTATTGACGATAAACATTAGTCTCAAAGTTATCCGAATGTTTACCGCATTTATCTAATCGGAATCTTCATTATCTTTTATTCGTCGGTTGTGGAAAGTTCGTCCATAATTCTCGCTTACTCAATTTGGGGCGGACTAAGTCGACGATAAGACGTCCAATAATCTGCCTCTAGTACTGTGGCTTTTTATTAGGGGCTCGCTTTATCGCCCCATGATTCCCCGTCACTAGCTGTGATGTTATCGGCGCAGATATTTAGCTGGTTTCCTTCCAACTATTTACTAACCCTGCACGATTTAATGGAATTCGCTCGGAGAAACGGCTTGAGTCGAGACTACTTTTGTTACAGTCGAATGAGCATGCTTCTTGCTTTGTTATTTAATTTAATTCCACGTAAACTGTTAGAACCCTTACATAATTTGCATGATATAATGATAATCATCATCATTTTGAGTTATTACGTGAATGTTATTCATTTTCTTCAGAGAGAGTTAGGTATCTATCATCATTTTGACAGGTTATTGCTCATATCTCAGTTGGTAGTAACGCTACCTTTTGCGGTGTGGGTTCTTTTCCTGCTCGGGACAATCATTTTTGTTGGAAAAACATAACATAGATGTTTTTTCTGTGACTAGGTGTAATATATATTAAAATAAATGTAGTTACAACAAAATGGTCTGTTATAGATTATCTAGTTCCCATAGTAAAAGAGCTATGCTTAGTTTGGGGCTAGATAGCGCGAATGTCTCTGTTCACACAGTCACACAGATTTTTATATATTTATTTTGTAATTACTACTGTTTTCTTCATATTAATTTTAATTTAGTAGCAGTACTCTGTCCTCATAATTTTACGTGACTGCGTGCAACCTGTATTAAGTAGTCGCAGCAGTACTTCGCAGCAAGTGTGTTGCAACACAATACCATTAATTATCCCTCGAGGCTGCCCCAAGATACTGAATGCCTCTCGATTACCTTGCCTATTATCTTCGATATGCCTAATTTTAAAGGTTGTTTCTACAGGAAACTGCCACCCACTAGGCTTACTTCACCGCATTTATTTTCAATGAAAATGTATTACTGTTGTTTCTTTTTTGCGTAAAACAGAATGTATATTCTTTTATAAAATAAGTGCTGTTTTTGCTAGTGACTGTGGAACTCTACATACAGAACAATATGTTTCCTCGAGAGTCGTTAATAAAGAGAATTTTCTACTAACACATATTTGATGATTTCAAACTGTATCTCTATTAAGATACGTATCATAATGCAATGTTCAAAATAATGGGGCCACAAAATATAAACGCGAAGATCCTGTTTTACTTGATTAGTACTAGCCTCAAGCGATAGAAAAACGAAAATGACTATAGCAGTGTACCATTTAAAGGTCGATTTTAATAGAAAGAGTGTCTGTTGGACTACTGCTATGAACATACATATAAAAATACATACAGACGAACATACAACTTCCTCCTTTTATGAAGTCGGTTAACAAAATAATAATAATAAAACTTGATTTGAATAAACCACATTGTACATTTAAAGACCTGATTTCCGAACTAGTGTTAGCTGTGTGTCGGAAACCATTTCCTTCCCTTAAATAGATTATACAAATCGGTTAACTTTAAATTTGACTATTATTATGATTAGTTTTAGTCTAACGTTGCTCTAGAGCTCGTTACAGGAACATATTATCATGATTTTTATATCCAAAAGACCCAAGTACAAACCCTATTGTACCCGAAACTTGACATGAAAATAGATTGTGGTTATAACTTTAACAGGACTCAGACAAACCCAACACGAGTTACTACTAGCTGCTAAAAATCTATACAAATAAATAAAATTGGAGTGTCTGTTTGTAATATTAAAATAACCGCTATTTACTCAGCGCATAATATGGATGTATACACGGTACATATACCAAACCAAATTTTTTATTTATTTCTGTTTATGCCGGCTAATCTCTTAAATGGCTGGACCGATTTTGACGGGACTTTCACTGGCAGATAGCTGATGTAACAAAGAGTAACTAAGGCTACTTTTCCGAGGGGTAAAATAGGGGTGCGTGATAAAATAATTCCACGCGGACGAAGTCGCGGGAAACAGCTAGTTGTAAATAATATTGTTTTGGAATGCAAGCTGATACAAACTATTTCATTGCGAATTGTTATTCTAGCATTATGTGGCAGCTGTGTCACAGTATAACATTGGAAGCAATCCACAACATGCCCTGAATGATGATATACTTCAACTCAGTCATCGACACGTGCATTGTACGACAGAGTATTAAACTGGTACACAGCACGATTAGACTGGCCTCATAGCTCAGTTAGTAACGCTGTAGGTCGTGGGTTCGATTCCCACCCAGGACAAACATTTTTGTGACGAACACAGATGTTTTTACTTTGTCTGGGTGTTAATATGTATAAAAAAAGTATATTAGTATTATATCAGTTGTCTAGTTCCCATGACACAAGCTATGCTTAGCTTACTTTGGGCTAGATGGCGCTGAGTGAAATGTCCACCAAAAAAAAATTACATGACCAGGAATTGTGCCAACAACTTGTGAAATACTTATTTATTACACAGTTACAAATGATTACAAAGGTGTCTTATACTTACTGGCATGGTATCATTTATCTGGTATGCTATTATAAAGCGATTATTGACTGGCCTCACAGCACAGTTGCTAGTTAGCCTTCTGCGCTGTCGTGGTTTTGATTCCCACCCAGGACAAACAGATGTTTATTCTGTCTGGGTGTTCATATGTATTATATTTATTGATTTGAGAAAAGTATATAAGTATTATATCAGTTGTCTGGTTCCTATGCTAACCTCACTTTGGGGGTGGATGGTGCTGTGTAAATTGTCCACCAGTATTAAATTAAATCATTTATTTCAGGCAACAATGGACCCATACACACACATACTTATTCTAAATAAACAATGCCATAATATACTAATAAAAATTAAAAAAGTACTATTTTGATTTGATTTTGATGTCATTTTTGCTACTGCTTATGATTACACTTGAAAACTGATATATATATTTAATCTCGCTATGATGACGAAAGCTGGATTAACAATAATTCGGACGAAGCTCGGGGAAAAATATAGTTTATCTGATGCGGTCTTGACACTATCCTAGTTTCAGCAAAAAATTTTTTCATTTTCACAATTTTTCCACAACCATTCCGGATAATATTTTTGATGTCATGTTTAAGTCTCGGGACAAAAGGTTTACGGGAATAAAGACTTTCTTCCACACAGACGGCCCACACTATTGTGAAAGGATTTAAAAGCCCCCCCCTTGCAGAGCTCCGAGGTTATTATGTAGTACAGAATTTCTAAGAGACTGATGTTTTGCTTCTTTCTACCTTGAGGCTATAATTAAAAAGACTACGAGAGTATTTTTTTACATGGAAATAATCAATTTTTTTTCTCTCGGTCTGCTTGAGATATGCTGAGCTGAAAAGCTAATTACATGTTATAAAAAATAAAATTCTGGGACCATACCATTCAGTATATTCTCCGTTATACCCACTATACAGATCGTCATGGCCTGCTTGAACACTTCCCATGTCAGCCAGAATTCCCAAATTCAAATCTAAACGTGCAGTAATGAGATTTTTGATTCTATGGAAATAAAGTTTTTGACTTTGACTTTGACTTTGACTTTGCTTGAAGTAATTGTGTAAATAAGTTTCAAAACAGTGAAAAGAAAGTGAGGCCGCCGTGTCCTAGAACTAAATGAATACCTGTGTTAAGTTCGAGAAAGGAGCCCCTTTGAGGCGCACGCGGTGAATAGGTTAAATTTCATCATACGAGCTCGAGATAGACTGTAAGACTCAGTAGCAGCAATTGGGAGGATGAGAAACAGAATAATATTGAAATGAATATAACGACATAAAAAAAAAAAAAAAAAAAAAAAAAAAAAAAAAAAAAAAAAAAAAAAAAAAAACATATGTTCTACTTCTTCAGCGAAGCTACAAATTACAGAGTATCATACGGCAAATAGCAAAAGAAAATTCACGGCACCAAACCATTTCAATATACAAGCGATACGTGAGAAAGAAAGCACTTTACCAATATTCTGGAGCTTATTTGCAACATTCGTATTCAAAAACACGAACGGCTCTTTTCCAATAAAAGGATACGACATCAGCACCTGTCAATAATGTATACAAAGTAAATAATGTGAACAAAACTCAAAAACGAATGCAAATAATAAATATATTGACGCTTTTTCTTTGAAGGGTTGGCAAGGCTCCAGTGGAACACGTTTTTTTTTTATGTGATGCAGTTACGGAACGAGCCGACGGCCCACCTGGTGTTAAGTGGTAACCTCGGCCCATAACAACCGATGCGACTTGGGTCCTCCCTTACTAGGTACTACAAGACCCAAGTCGCATCGTATGCGCCCGTAGATGTGAGACGTGTAGGTGGAATGTCTCATGTGCCTGTAATTTCACCGGCAACCACACCTTTCAAACCGGAACACAGTAATGCGAATGCGTTACTGCTTGACGGCAGAAAAGGGCATGGTGGCAGTACTTCCCCGGAAGAACTTGGCGAGAGTTCTACTGCTCTTAAAAACGTTTTACCTTGTGGGTTATATGATCGTGGAAATGTAGACATGACAAGTTAAAAGCTTATTCTATTCGAGTCTCTGGTTCTCTCGAACCGGTGCAGGTGTAGCGAAAGGATTTTAAGTGTGTCATGTCTTCAAGTTTTAATTCTAGGACATGTAAAGCTTACAGCAAATATTTTCCCACGAATAACCCAACGAAAACTATTTCGGCATTTCTTCTTTAATATTCTTACAGATGACAAATGTTATTTTAACGAAAATACTAATAAATCGAGGCGAGAACTCAAATAAATGTATATATGTGTACATGTATATGTATTAAAAATCACGATATTATTCTGGTGGCAGATTCTATTCATTACGAACTAATGCAGTACCTACATGTTTAATTACTGACTGGCCTCATAGCTCAGTTGGTAGTAACGCTGCCTTCTGCGCTGTAAGTCGTGGGTTCGATTCCCACTCAGAATAAACATTTGTGTGACGAACATAAATAGTTTTTCTGTGTCTGGGTGTTAATATGTATGTATTTACGAAAAAGTATATAAGTATTATATTAGTTGTCTGATTCCCATGCCACAAGCTATGCTTAGCTTACTTTGGGGCTAGATAGCGCTTTGTGAAATGTCCACCAATATTAATTATTTATTAATTATAGTAAATGACAGTTTTCAATTAGTTCAGTTCTTATTATATTTAAAAAACATACATGCTTGTGTCCTAGATTAACACAAAGGCTACTTTATATCCCGGTACCAAGCAGAAGGCACAAGAGTTTCCTCCACCCTTGTGACCGTATTAAATAATTACCAGGGAAATCGGTCTAGAATTCCATTATCGTGAGTGACGTCCCTCGGGAACTGGCGTCCGCTGCAGCCTCGGGGACCTCCAAGTTATTGTAATGAGAGAGGGATATTTATGCCTCTCAACGCGCCCCGCATACATAATGTACCTAATATTCAATATAATACAACCTTTCAGGAAAATCAGGGATGTTTGCGTTTTGTCAATTATTTAGTCCTGAAAATGACAAAAAATATAAGCAATGTTTATTTTTTCTTTATTTAAGACTAGATTCTCCTGCATGTATAAATAATGTTCATTATCTTAGTAAAATTTTGAAGCAAACTTAACGAAAATGTAGATTTCTATGAGTCAAGAGTCGGTACATCAATTCCTGATATGATTTACATAAAAATAAGTTACCTCTTCATTGCTTATTGACTGGCCACATTGGTAGTGTCTATACCTTCTGAGCTGTAGGTCGTTGGTTCGATTCCCACCCAGGACAAACATTTGTGTGACGAACATAGATGTTTGTTCGGTGTACAAATAACACATTAACATCCATTTGTTAATATGTGTTATATGTATCTATTTACCTAAGTATATAAGTATTATATCAGTTGTCTGGTTCCCATGATACAAGCTATTTTAGCTTACTTTTGGGCTAGGTGGTGCTATATGAATTGTCCACTAATATTATTATTATTATTATATATGATTACTAGCGGCCCTCACGGATTCGCTCGGGTAGCGTTAATGTATTTACGGCTGCACCTCAACTTTATCAGATTAAAATATAGCCTGTAGCACTAAGGGATAATGGGTCTTCGTATTAGTTAAGGAATTTTCGAAATTTATTAATTATAATAATAATAATAAATAATTTATTTCGTTAATTTTTAAGATACATTTCAAGTGTTAGGAACCCCCTTTTAAGTATGATCATCATTACGGACATTACCTCTTACATCCTAAGACTAGATAAATATTTGTGTAAATGACGCAGTGTTCTATAGACTACTATCCTTTGCGGTGGCTAAGTCGATCGGCTGGTTTATGCCAACTGCAACACAGGGAATTCTGTTGCAGTAATTCCGTCCGTAACAGTTATTAAAAAAGCCTTGACATAAGGGTAGGAAACATTTTGAACTGTGGATTGGCGCCCGCCGTCACTAATTGGTGCAAAGTGGCCGTTTAAATAGAAGCTCATGTGAACGAACCACTTAACAAATGCGTTGAGTTGGCCCACTTTAATGTGGTAATGATATAACTAGCACACATTTTCTTTTAAAACATGTTTTTACCCATTAATCAAATTAACTATATGTTTGGCACACCAAAAGTTTAATTACTGATTTTACCTACCTTTTTTCCTAATTTTTAATTGTCTTTGAAATATTTTTTTGTGTTAATAAATTTGATAACTAGCTTAATGGCCCACCTGACTTGATTAAGCATTTCCAACGAAGTTCGTCTGAGGCGTCGTTATTTTGTATAAGTATTGCATTCTTTACTGTGTACCGGTTTGTAAAGTGTTTTCATTGAAATTACAGTAAGTAGGGGAGGACTCAAGTAATATTGCTTGTAGACAGAGCTCAACACTAAAACCTAAGGTGAGATTATCAGCTCGTTAGAACAAAAAATAATAACAGAATGTCAGGTGCAAGCAAGAAGTCTCTTGTAGGCCCACTGTAATCCTTTCACCACACTGGTTCGAAGGAGACAACGACTGAGAAGTAATGTCTTTATAAACCTATCCTATTAGATTTGTATTAAACCCATTGATTGAGTAACAATTCTACTATTTTCCTCTATCATCGTACAAATTTAAACTATCTGTTAATTTAGAGTTAAGTAATAAATAGGATCAGTGTTCTATAACTCTCTATAAGGTAGTTTTAAATTCAGTCGAACAAGACAAAACACAGCTTATCAATCGCTGGGTAACGTAAAGTAAAGCCGGAAGGCAACGTTTGAAATAATTGTATAGTATTTTATTTATTTTATTTTATTTTTACAATTTTAGGAAATCTTACAGCTAGCTTAATAAATAGGTTAATCAATTAAAGGCTTAAGGCTAATTAAAAGATTCCACAGATAAGTATATAAGAAAAAATTCAAGTTAAAGTTGTAGATACAAAGCTAAGTTAAGTATTCGTAGGTACTTCAAGTTTGTTGTCTTCCCCATGGAGGGTCGGATAAGGTTTGAACAGTCATCAAACTTATCAATAAGTACGCGTGACCTTATTTTGAATAATATTGACGTTTCCAATCCATTTCTTTATGAATTCTATGGAAATAAAAGTTTTGACTTTGACTTTGTTAGTCTAGATCTTATCAGAGGCGATAACTAACCAATCACTCGCGCATTTTTTATGTATAGGCTTTTATTCAGTTTGAAATGGAATCTCAACTCCCACACTGACTGCTTAGGTGTCACAGGTGACAAAGGTCTAGAAAGCGTGGAAATATTGTTCGTTGAGTCACAGTTTGCATTTGTGCGGATTCGCCAAGAATGTCTGGCGATTGGTTGTTATGAATCATAACAGGCTGCCAGGCCTCACAGCACAGTTGATAGTAACTCTGCCTTCTGCGCTGTAGGTAGTGGGTTCGATTCCCACGAGCCCACGACTAATTATCGAACAATAAATCGATTAGCGCGTACCTGAGTCTCGTTAGTGGGGAATACGTGTGAGTTGTTTTATTGTGCAAATCAGCCCCATTAACATAACAAACAGAGCACCGCGAGTTTGGGTATACTCGTAGTTTGTTGGGTGGACTGTGTGACAATAATGTTTTAAGAAATCAGTAATATAGGTTGCTATATTATATTTTCTGTTATTCCAAATAGGCAGGTTTACCAATTTGGAACCCTAAACCTACTGTATTCCAAATAGGCAGGTTTACCAATTTGGAACCCTAAACCTACTGTATTCCAAATAGGCAGGTTTACCATTTTGGAACCCTAAACCTACTGTATTCCAAATAGGCAGGTTTACCAATTTGGAACCCTAAACCTACTGTATTCCAAATAGGCAGGTTTACCAATTTGGAACCCTAAACCTACTGCATTCCAAATAGGCAGGTTTACCAATTTGGAACCCTAAACCTACTGTATTCCAAATAGGCAGGTTTACCAATTTGGAACCCTAAACCTACTGTATTCCAAATAGGCAGGTTTACCAATTTGGAACCCTAAACCTACTGTATTCCAAATAGGCAGGTTTACCAATTTGGAACCCTAAACCTACTGTATTCCAAATAGGCAGGTTTACCAATTTGGAACCCTAAACCTACTGCATTCCAAATAGGCAGGTTTACCAATTTGAAACCCTAAACATACTGCTCACTCGAAGTTAATACTGTATTTAGTAAGTATATATTTGTAGACATAATTACAATTTTGAGCAGCTACGTGTTGAACTCATTCTCACTTGATACTAGAATTTGGAAGACACGCACATATACAGGGTGTCCGTTAATGAATGGATAACCTTGAAATGGGTCTTAGTAGAACTATTGGGCATTCGGAAAAAATATCAAATAAAAAAAAAGTAGTATAAAAAAAAATACATATCTTAGATACTACTTGGTTTTTTTTATTTAATATTTTTTTCTCGAATGCCCAATAGTTCTACTAAGACCCATTTCAAGGTTATCCATTCATTACCGGACACCCTGTATATGATTTAACACTTGTAGTGATCAAGAAAAATGCAGTTAAGTTAGAGAAATTTAAGTGTTGATCATTTCTATTCGTTAAAACATAAGAAATAATTTCACGAATCTTATCAAAAAACCGAAATAATAGTATCTACTGCGTACAACTTGACTCCGCTGTCAAGAGAGACTGAGAGACTACTAGAAAACCACGGCAGTGTGCTGTGTATTTTAAACGTAGAAATTAATAGACTATATTACTGAGTCGCAGTTTATTGTGTAGTGTGCAGTACGGGGAGTAACTTAGTACCTTCCACACGTCCACATGGAATGAGCAGTGTCCACCAGACCGTGACGCCACTGCATCGACTTACAAACGCAGTCGAATGTAGAAAGTGCCGAATCGAACGATGAAAGGGAACGGTGGCAGTACAAAAGATTTAGGAGTCTCACATATAAGGAAATTTGTGATAGTAAATTGTAAGCATAAATGATTCGCAACACATAGCTTTAGCTTAGCCTTACAGCACAGTTGGTAGGAACTCTGCCTTCACCGCTGTACACCATGGGTTCGATTTCATCCCAGGACAAAATTGTGTCTAACATAGTTTTGTTTTGGTTCTGGGTAAAATGATAATAATAATAAATAATTTGGGGGACATTTCACACAGCGCCATCTAGCCCTAAAGTAAGCTAAGTAAATAGCTTGTATCATGGGAACCAGACAACTGATATACATACATAAATATGTAGTTACAAAAAGTATATACGATTAAGTTGTCTATCAGTTATCTAGTTCCGATAGTGCTATGCTTAGTTTGGGGCTAGATGGCACTGTGTCAAATGTCCACCAATATTTATTTATTTGTTGATATTTAGCTCTGTCGCTAGTTAACTATGAATAATCCGAAATATTCAAATATTCTTTAGTAACAATCTGACATTTAAGTAGTGGAATAAATCTCGAAAATAAATTAATCTTGTTTGTTACACAGTATAAGAAACGTGACAGTATATAAATATCGTATATATACATTATGTCTGTGGTTACTTGACCCTACAATACCTCAAGGGAAATGCAAATCTGAAACTTTCACTATTGCATCTTCGCTATGTAACTGACTTCTGGGAGCATTTCTATTTGTTTCCAACATTTTATTAAACTTCAGAGAATTTCAAACACATACTGACATTCTGCTTAAAATAAGTTCTGAGACAAGGAAAAGAAATGTTCCGGAAAAACGGTTTAATGCAGTCAGAACAGTCTGACTGTGGCGATTGGGTATACATTGTTCAGTCATAGTGGAACAGTGGTACAGACCCAAGTTTCAATCTGGAGGTCGCTGATTCAAATCCCGTCTTGCAACAATGAGTTTGTTTACTATGTGCGCAATGCCACGTTTTCAAAAACGGTGAAGGAAAACCATCGTGAGTATTTTCTAGAACCAAAAAGATGTGTCAAGTGCACGAAAGGAGCCTCTTTGAGGCGCAATTTAATCCTCTCCTCTCACTGGTTTGAGAAAGCCAGTGATAAGAGCAATAAGTAATAGTCTTCGTGGGTACATATTAACACCCAGACCCAGAACAAACATCTATGTTCTTCACACAAATGTTTGTCTTGGGTGGGAACCGAACCCACGACCTAAAGCTCAGAAAGTAGCGTTACTACCAACTGAGCTGTGGGGCCAGTCATAATAAATACATTTTGTTTAGTAAACCAACGTTTGTTTATACATAACGTGATAAGTCAACAGATCGCCTGACAATGCGTTACTGTGGTCGTGTCATACTGTGTCGCAGTTGGCAGCCCAATCAAGTGATAGACCGTGGAACCCAGAGACAATAATTAAAGCCGGTAAGCGGATTTACTCCAGATTACAGCGTTAGTGAAATCCTCATCGATTTTAAAGTTTATTTGATCCGTTCGTTGTTGCGAAATGTGATAATCAATTTGGTAATCGAAGTACAAAGTTGATTTTGGATGTGTACTGGGTTATGTTACTTTGCAATGATTTCGATTATATTTAGATTGTTTATATTTCAAAATCTGTGGGTAATTTTCAAGTGTAACTAACCGTTGTACCATTAATTTATTATAAATATGTTTAGCTATACTACCTTTCGACCCGAAAATATTTATAAAGAGCCAACCATTATTTGTACCTTTTCTAACGAATGTAAAAATAGCTTCAATTCTAAATAAGAGTTTGTGTCCATTAAAATTCATCTACTTCATCATATTTTTACATTCAATAATACCTACATTACCTTCACAAATCATAGTAAAATATTAATTTAAAAATGTCAGAGTAAAATAGAGGTTTAAAATAGTCGAGTTTTATAATAAATAAATAAATATTGGTGGACATTTCACACAGCGTCATCTAGCCCCAAAGTAAGTTAAGTATAGCTTGTGTCATGGGAACCAGACAACTGATATAACACATACTTTTTTGTAAATACATACATATCAACACTCAGACATAGAACAAACATCTATGTTCGTCACACAAATGTTTGTCCTAGGTGGAACCCACGACCTACAGCGCAGAAGGCTACCAACTGAGCTGTGAGACTGTCAGTTTTATAATACGTTAGCTAAATTGGTCTCATGGATACAAAAACTTAGAAATCATACCTGTTATAGTTAATTTTATTTATTCAACTCAGCCTTCTCCGTTCAAGGACAAGAATTGCTAAAACGGAAACGTGTAAATTCACCTCACGTGTTTCAGCAAAAATATTTTTCCGCCAAACTATGCGACTACGAAGCTGGGTTTTGATAGGTTCCCTGTGTCAATATTTTACCTGACTAAAGAGTATTTTCAATAAAAAAGTGTTTATAGTTAATGGAGTTATTTCGACGATTATTTAATTGCTTTGATGGGATATCCTATCATTCTTCTGACATCTTTTCTATTGGCAAAATGTATTTTGCATTCTAATTCAAGTAAAAAGTTGTTATTTTTTTTTTTCAATTGGTGGACATTTCACACAATTCCATCTAGCCCCAAAGTAAATAAATAAATAATAAATAAATAATGGTGTACATTTCACACAGCGCCATCTAGCCCCAAAGTAAGATAAGCATAGCTTGTAACATGGGAACCAGACAACTGATATAATACTTATAATACTTTTCTTTTGTAAATACATATATATAATACATATTAACACCCAGACACAGAACAAACATCAATGTTACAAATGTCACATAAATGTTTGTCCTGAGTGGGGATCGAACCCACGACCTACAGCGCAGAAGGTAGGGTTACTAACCAACTGAGCTATGAGGCCAGTCGAAAGTAAGGTAAGCATTGCTTGCATCACGGGTTCCAGACAACTGATTTAATACTTATGTACTTTTCTTAAATATTTTAACATCCAGACACAGAACAAAAATTTATATTCGTCACACAAATGGGAATCGAACCCACGATCTACTAGTAACTTTGTGCAGAAGGCAAAGTTATCAACTAAGCTGTGAAGCCAGTCAGATTTGCAAACATGTTCTTAATTTTTTTATTAGTTATTTATAATGTCCAGTCTATGACTTTGACAAAGCATTACGAACTGTTTTTATAAAATGTACGAGTTTATTACGATGCTGTTCTTCAAAAATCACATTTTTAATAAACAATTGGGTCTTTGTTATCATGTTACTATCAGGAAGGACGCTTCATGACACAGGAAGCGTTTGTATGTTTGTGCAAACCTTCATTACCATTTAAAGCTTATGAATAAGAGCTTTTTAGCTTTACCTTAAAGAATTGTAATTATTTAGATTCCTTTCTTCAAAAAGTCTGCTCCAGTCGCATCATTTCTGTGATCAAATTTACGAAGATATGTTATTTAGTGATCTTTGATTAAAATTTCATATTTATTAGAAATTGAAAACTCTGTTTGCAATTATTAAGACAAGTCTGAGTAACTTGTTATTACTGAGTAATAACTCATAATGTTGTAAATGATTTTGTGTTTTCCTACGACTTTGATTACACTTTCTTTGGTGGGAAGCTCATGAGAAAGTGGTTTAGGAGACGCTGCTAATTAGGCACATATCGTTTGGGTAACTAGTAATTTGTTTTACCGCTATTATAGTGGCATACACAAATTACTAGGTGCATAAAATTACAAAGGTAGCAATTAGTGAAATAGGTTAGTAGCTTGCATGCCAAAACTTGATGTGTTCCCATCATATTATATTTTTTTAAGTTTAGAGTACTATAGACGTTGGAAATCTTAAACGACTCTATTATACAGGGTGTGGCGTAATGAGTGGATAATAGGGTACCTGCGGGTAGGGGCCATTGTGGCGGTTCAGAAAAATATTTGTTAGGCTCAGTAAAAGTGCCTCGCTTTTCGAGATATTCGACATTTTCGAAATTTAAGAAATATTTCACCCTTCGTCACTATTTTTGGCGCCCAGACTGCAAATGAAATTTTTTTTTCTATCTGTTTTTTGGATAGTATTCTTGGATAGATGTGCTATCGAATGGAAACTATTATTTTTATAACACAAGCACAGTTATGTTTTTAAAATAAGATTTCACTAAAATTTTACTTGCTTTCGTTTGTTTTCCTGACCTTTACCCTTCTGTGGTGTAAAAAAAATGTATGGTCACTTGAATGCCAACGTTTAAAAAAATTTGCCTTTTTCATCGAGATTCCGAAATGGTATATTACATGGTATTTCCACAAGTTGATTCAAAATTAATTCCTATTAAAATGGGTAGAGCTAATTATTATAAAATTACAAATAGTACTAAAATTTACTTCATTACTTAAAATCACCTAAAAACATTAGTTTAAAATTCGGTAATGAAATAAAACGAAACAATAAATTTTAAATGCATTTCATTTATTAAATTTACTATCACAAAAGGTGTTCGAAAAGTCCACCACGTGCTCTGATGCATGCTCTGCACCTTTTGATAAAAGATCTTTTAATCCTGTTCGCAAATCTTTGCTCTGTGATTTTCTGAGCAGCTAATCGCACACGCTCCCGTAGCTGGTCCACTGTATTAATTGGGTCTTTATAAACCTTTTCTTTAAGACATCCCCAGTAAAAAAAGTCCAATGGGTTGAGGTCTGGTGAACGAGGTGGCCACAACCAGAAATCGTATTTACCTGTTGGTTAAAAAGATCGATCCCATCATAACTCCTCAAAATAAAACAGTAACATTGGCCAGATTAAGGCACCTGTCGTCCGCCACCTGCCATCTGCCTCGTCCTAAATGCAAATTTTGGTAAACTTGTTCAGATGTTTTATTATTTGTTTCTGTTTGGTATCGATGTTTGAATATTATATGAAAAGGTGAGAGAGGTGTCAATAAAATTTGCGATATCTTCAAAGTTAATCCTATTTAATATCAGTAGTAGCAGTACAACTTGCCAAGTTCGCCCGGAGAAGTACTGCCACCACACCTGGTAATCTGCCGTCAAGCAGATGCACTCGTGTTGCTGTGTTCCAGTGGAAGCGAGTGCCGGCGAAATTGCAGGCGCATGAGACGTAACATCCCCGTCTCGGGGTGATGGACGCAACGCAATGCGACTTGAGTCATCTCGTACTTTGGTAGAGAGGACTTGAGTCGTATTGCTGTTGTCTATGCGGTTACCACTTAACATCAGGTGGGCCGTCGGCTCGTTCTACAACAGACATGACATAAAAAAAAAACAGTCACTCTCCCAAAATCTAAATCTCCTGAGTCCAGTAGTCCAAATTTCCCAAATGTCTTATCCAACATTATCTTTATAAAATTTACTAACGTTCTTTACTAGTTTCAGTACTTACCCTTGTCTCCGTTACTTATTTAATCTGTATAAAGCTACCAATCATGTGGAATCATGTGTTTTGATAAATAGAATAGAATAGAATAGAATAGAATAATAGAATAGAATAATCATTAATAAAAAAAGAAGAATACAAAAATATATAAAAATAATAATAAAAATAAAAATAAAAAATTAAATAAAAATATAAAAAAAAATACATAACGAATATACTCTTTATAACCTCCTATATATACATGTAGTGTAGTCATTTACGATTTAAGGCATTATCATGAGATAGTTATATTATGAGATAGTTGTATGCAAAGCTCGACTTATCGTAATTTCAATCAATGCCCGCCGATCATAGTCCATAATCCTAACGCGTGTGTTGGTATGTTTATTAAATTCCCGGTAATACGAGGGGAGGCCTGCCCAGGGAATATACTTGTAGCTGTCAATCTGGACATAAATGCGGTTGGCTGAAATTAAATTTACAAATTGCATACAATTTGTACCACATGTATATTTTTCATTTTATATATTCGTTAACTTATGAATTTGTAGCATTAATTAGGGAAAACAAAAGGTTTTTTTAGAAACTTTAAATACAGCATATACAGTAATGGTTACAAATAAAAAAGAAAAAGAAGCATATATTATATGAATATATATTTGAAGTTCATATCCATATACCATTATTTATTACCATTATTATATAGGAATATATAGAAATATATGAAATCCTTTTAGAAATTTTATGATTTCTCAGATACTATTTAAATATTACCTAGGAGGTCTATCGGCAGCACTAGACTATCTGCAATGTTATGCAAGCCAGCCGATATTTCATCTAGTAATGTCTTCCCGAGGCTCAATAACGAAAGCTACGTACCCCACAATTTACATTACATTACCAACTGGAATGCAATTTAAATCCAGTATTATTTGCATAGAACTTTGTACCTAATCGGAAGTGTTATAAAATTTATTCTATGCTTTTCAAAACTTTATGGAACATATGTGGAAATTATTGCGACGAAACGTCTTCAAATAATAAAATTATCACACGTTTTGGTAAATGGAAACAGGTCAGATTTCTTGTCGTTTCAATTCCCGAATCATCAAAGTTATATTTGGAATGCTCCATTCCTCCGATAATCTTTAGTGAGATGGTTTCTATTCAAGGAACAGCTTAAACACTACAAAAATGAAGTATGTAAGAAGCCTATAAGTATTCAGATTTATTAATCTCAAATTGTTTATTTATTGAAGGAAAAATTCATTACTTATAAAAAAAAAAATTGCAAAATTTTCTTCACTCAAGAAATAATATTCTAAAAAGATTACTGTACTGACTTTATTCCCTGATACTAAACTAAAAATAAGAATTGAAATTCAATATTTACCAGTTACGGCAGTATTTTATGAAACTAATTAAAGTTAACTTAGCACCAGCCAAAGCGATTATATGCCAGATTTAGCGTAGTGCGAAATATGGAATGCAAAATTAGTGTCCCGGTGAATATTAGTATATTTTTTTTTATGATGATCTTTTATATGATATGATATGATATTTTTGTAGATGATCCCTTAGATCATCTTTAAAAATATGAAATGATTTTAGAAATACTAAGATATTAGAAACCTATATCATATCCGAGTAATATAGAATATATTTTCACGTACAAACAACACTCAGCGACAATGAAAATATCTCTTTTTAAACAAACCCTTTGATGCGGCTCCATCAAATACCTCCCAAACAGATCCCCGTAGGCAACATAAAACGCGAAATACGGTAGCTAAGCCTCCAGCGATCTGTAACATCATTCGAATTCTACCTGAATCTAGTGCTTTAGACGCGATGGACGATAAGCTTTACCACGGGAAAATAGACTCTATTTAAATACGCATAAGAGTATTTGTTAAATTGCCTGTGGGCACGAAGTTGAGTGTAGTTATTTTATTGTCTCGGTTGCAATCTGTTGTTCGGGTATGGGATACGGGTTTAGTTTTAATGTTCTCGTTTTAGACCACTTGAGCGAAGTTTAATGATAATCTACGATTGGGAGACTATTTTAGCAAACAAACTTTTCGTTTTTATGGTTCCGTACTCAGAGGACGGGGCTGTTACTAAGCCTGCACCGTGCTTCTATAAGTCTGTCTGCCTTAAGGCTGTATCTATTGAAAAGTATAGGTAGCCTTTGAAATTTACAAGAGAAATTAAATTTTTTTTTACTACACATTTTTTCCTTAGATTTTACGTTAGTTTAATTGAGCTGTAATATCGAATAAAGTAGGTAAATATTACATAAATCTTTATAAAGTAATCAAAGTAACGAAAATATAACGGACTTTTATACGTTTCATTATGAATGATTTAGAAATATAGACCTCAGTCTCAGCGAAGCAAATCCAATTTCTGGGAATAAAGCAACGAACAGATTTTGTTTTCTTTTTGATATACTTCCGAGTAAATCCAACGTGAAAGGCTTGGAGACTGTAATTTGATCACTTCACAAAATTAGCCCTTCGAGAGGCCAAGCAAAATAAGGCATCTGCGAGGGTATACAAATTTGGGACACGAATATTACAAGCTTAACGTGTCGCTCGAAAACCAAATCCAAAAGTGTCGATCCAAAAGTGATTGGTTGAATTTATTGAAATTTTAAAACTTTACATTTCCTTACTATTGAGGCCATTTATGTTACATGGATACAAAGAACTAAAATTTTCATTTAATGCACAAAATAGGCTATGAAATTAAATTTTACAGTCACTTTTAACAATATCATAATATACCACAATAATTTTAGGATAACATTGGTTGTAAAATATAGCTTTTCATCGCAATATTGTTAGAATACATTTTTATCATTCGTAGATGGAGCTTGCACTGAACTTTGTCCTTGCATTAAGTCCATAAGTTTAATACTCAGAGCTTTTATTAAGAGCGAGAATCAACGAAACAAAACGGATTATTTAAAACCCGGTACCGAAAATCAATTATTGAATAAAGAGAAGTGATGAAATTCTGTTCCTTCTGTATAAATTTGGGAGTGATTTAAGATAAAACATGGTTATTATTTTAAAACGAGTTTGGGTCGTTAACGTAATAACTGTATTAATGTAACGGATATTTTGCGGCGGTGAAATAACACTATCAAATTACATTGCATTGCAATACCGTGTATAGGTACTAATTATTTTTATGCCTAATGAACTACAAACATACTTAAGACATACATATTTAAGAGCAGTAGAACTCTCGCCAAGTTCGTCCGGGGAAGTACTGCCACCATGCCCTTTTCTGCCGCCAAGCAGTAACGCATTCGCGTTACTGTGTTCCGCTTTGAAAGGTGTGGTTGCCGGTGAAATTACAGGCACATGAGACATTCCACCTTCACGTCTCACATCTACGGGCGCATACGATGCGACTTGGGTCTTATCATACCTAGTATGGGAGGACCCAAGTCGCATCGGTTGTTATGGGCCGAGGTTACCACTTAACACCAGGTGGGCCGTCGTAATGTATAATAATCATTTTATTCTCTCGAAAAAAATAGGTTTATCTTAAAACTAGATACAATAATGTAGGACGAGCATAAAAAACCTACTTCGTGCTAGACTGGTGCCTGAAATAGGTTTGTTTAAAACCTGTGTTACAACTCAGATATATATTTAAACTATGGTTTAAGTAACTGTACAGACGTGATAACTTAACTTTAAGATATCGAAACTTAAAATATGTCTACTTATACACAGCTTTGGTATAATTTTAGACTTACTTACACATCATACTCAAGTGGCCTATGTGGCGTCAGTTTGAATCAGAATGGCCCCTAATTAGGGTTCGAGTAGGCGTTACCACTGAATAACCGACTCGCCCACTTGGTTCCGGGTCCAATACATGAATTATTGTTGAAGCGTGCGATCGTAGGGAATAGAAGCTTAGATATTGAGCGTGCCTTACTGTCATAGGAGATAGCTTCGTCAAGTACGGTCAGCGAAAAAAACTATGAATAATAGTGTCTTAACTCTTCAAAAACCACCAATAGTTACAACATTTTGTAAAAAATATCGGCGAAAATCGTTAAGCAGCCCTGGTTTGATGCGTAAAATGTTAAAAACAGATATATGGCAATTTTTGCAAATTCATGGACTTCTGTTGCTGACCGTACCGTAAGGTGGTCTGGGTCTGAGTTGAGAAAATCGTCACAAAAGTGTTCTTGTCATTATATTACATCAGTTATATCACTCATTTTGGCGCCTATTCACCAATACAGGTATGATTTAATGTTAAATGCATTGTCATAACATTTTATTAGTCTAGTGCATGAAAGGAGCCTCTTTGTGGCGCACTTCAATCCTTTCAGTGCCCATGATATGACTTGTAGTCTAGTTTTTAACATTTTCTTTGATTGGAATGTAGTTTTGGTATAATGCCGTTTTACACGATTGTCCACTATATTTTTTTTAAGATATTGTGCTATATGCACAGATCTGTAATCAGGATATCATTATGTTTGCCGCAAATTGCAAAAAAATGAGAGAAACGCTCCACCTTAAGCAAGGGTTCAGACGTGGCGAGAGACAAAAACGTTTTTTTTTTTTCAAAATTTTTCGTAATTTTTTACTACTCATTTCGTTTACCACAAATGTTTCAGCCCATTTACTCTCACTTTTCGAGAGTATGTCTGTGTCTCTATAGTGGGGAATATTAGCTATTGATACGGTAAAAATAAAGATTTTCAGTTAAGAACGCAGACCGTTGAAATATATATTTTAAAGATTGACCTAAATGATTTCCTGTCATAAGTTCATAACGAAATCGTCCACTTGCCACTTTCCCCTCCCCATAAGGCAACCTTTCACACGTATTCATTAAACCACATGACCAGAATACTAATTATACAGTCGACAGGTATTTAAACTAATTTGACTAGCAATAAGTTTAACATGTTTTAAATAACAAAACGGAGATATAACAGACACATAAAACTTATCGCCTTCGTATAGAGAGACGAACATTATGTATCCTTTATACTCATTTATACTTTAAGAGCAGTAGAACTCTCGCCAAGTTCGTCCGGGGAAGTACTGCAGCCATGCCCATTTCTGCCGCCAGGCAGTAATGCGTTACTGTGTTCCGGTTTGAAAGGTGTGGTTGCCGGCGAAATTACAGGCACATGAGACATTCCACCTACACGTCTCAGAGTTACGGACGCATACGATGCGACTTGGGTCTTGTCGTGCCTAATAGGGGAAGGGAGGGAGTAGTCAAGTCGCATCAGTTGTTATGGGCCGAGGTTACCACTTAACACCAGGTGGGCCGTCGGCTCGTTCCGTAACTGAATTACATAAAAAAAAACTCTCAGAGCCTTTCGAGATTGTAGTGGTCCACCCAAGTTTAAATTCGGAGAATTGTGCGCAATACAACCTTTTGCAAAGTGGTTAAGAAAAACATCTTGACAAACCGGAATATCCTGGAACCAAAATCCTACGACTTATGTCAAGTGCACAAAACGCACTTTAAACCTTTCATTACTTTAGTTCACGAAAGCCTTTGTATGATTATAAGAAAATGAAATGAAAAATATTTTATTTGCAGCAATAATAACTTAAACTAGCTTAGAGAATAATAAAAAAAAAGAAATTAAATAAATAACCAGGACTTAACAATTATTTAGTAGTCATAACTAAAGCATGCACATTATTGTGCTGATTTCTGCGATCTTCACATTAGGCAAAGCCTGTATGGTGACCTAAAATAAATATATTGATAGGCATTTCACACAGGAACTCGCCTTAAACTAACCATATCGTGTGCTCTGAACCAGATGACTTATATATATGTAACCATTTTTCCTAAATACATACAATACATAATAACACCCACACACAATCTTTCCTCGGCACACATGTTTGTCCTGGGTGGAAATCGAACCTGCGACCAGCACAGAAGGGAGAGCTATGAGCTAAGCTTTGAGGCTGTGTATATGGCTATCTATACTGATACCTATATATCCGATCATAGGACCGCTTAGTTGATTTATTGAAGTGATTCAGAAGACGTGTTATGGCGCTGTTTGCATAAGTAATTAGACATTATATAGTACATATCATAGATATATACATTATCATAGTGTTATGGGTTAGACGAAATTGAATATATAATCTGGTCGTTATAAACCAGATAATCTAATGTTATTTAGTTACGAGAGACAAATTAGCTCTTTCTTTTCATTCCCTTTTGCTAATAAGGAGAGGAGTTTTTTCCTATCCCTAAGTAATAATTGAACCCTTTGTAATGTGGAATTTTATGATTTAAATGTATCTTAAGACATTATTAAGAATAAAAAGTTATTTTGCCAATGCGAAATTATGTTATTAAAATCATTATGGTCCTAATGACATAATTAACTAATCAAAATTAGTAAATAATAATCTAAAACTATAAAATACTCTACTGTTACTGTTTATTGACTAAGATACTTTAAAATACACATAATTAAATAAATATATTATTCATCCTAGATTGAACGAAGATTAGTATTTAGATATATAGATTAGATTGACTAATCTTCGTTCAACCTCAATCTAGGATGTTTGATGATCAACCTAGTATAGTGTTTTCACTATCCTAGGTTGAAAATCAGACTTCGACTCAATACTAGAAATAAATCAGATATAAACATTGTCGAATCCTATCTCAACCCTCAGAACGTAACATTACCACATTTAAATTGATTGCTGTGATGAGATTAGTAATGTTAATAATAACAATTTATCGATATTATATTCGGAGTGGCAATGTGACGGGAATATCCTTAATTCTGAACCGGAGGTTGCCGTTCTAAATCAAACATGGCGCGCCGGAGCCTGCGATCCTGGGGGAACGCATATTTTAATATCCATAATGGTATTGCCAAATCTGATGGATTTATAACTGACTAGCATGTGCCCGTGACTCTGCTCACTACATGTTTATTCCATAATGCTTCACATTTCTTGTTACTATTTAATTTACATCATGATAATACCTGTGTAAGCAATCATGTTACCTACCATAAAAAATGTGTATGATTTACTGGTAACCCTTAATAAATAAATAAATTATCAAACAAAATCTATATAGTTAAGCTAAAGTACATCTGAGCTTGAGAAGTACGTTTCATCGTAAATACCATAAAGTACTGTATAAATAAGAGAGATAAAATATTTTTTTAGTTTTATTTGAACTTATTTGATATCGCTTATATTGATATCAAAAACTTCATGAGCAAATAAGTATGTTGTAGATAAAAATATTTTAAATGTCAGAACTATCCACTGATTCTCATTCCATCCCGTTCACTCCCTTTTTTTTAGAGTGAACTAGTAAAAGTATATTTTAAATATCACACACACCCTGCACTAAGATGCATTGAGTCGCAGGTGGCATGAACAAAAACACAACGAAAAACTGACACCCCAGAGTGAACTTTATGCTCATCCAAAATTTGCCCCAACCGGGAAAAGAACCCGAGACCCCTCACTTTCCTAATGGTTTCATGCAAATTATCTTTATGGTTATTAGCCAGTTTGCTCGTTATTTTCCAGGGCATCTATGATTAGTTGGATACGCACTAGACAACTTCCTGGTGCATGGTAGTTTTAAAAGTGATACAATCTAAGTAGCCTACCTAGATTAGACCTAGATTAGACCTAGATTATACGCTTGCCACTTCCTTAAAGCGGTATTTTCTTAGTATCTGTGTATATAAAACAGTAGGTAGGTTTATGTAAGTATTATTTAATGTTGGTATGTGATCTTTTTTATGTGGCAATGTTACGGAACGAGCTGATGGCCCACCTGGTGTTAAGTGGTAGCCTCTGCACATACCAAAAATGATTTAGGTACTACTGTACTAGTCGTGGTGGAAGGATTTGAAGTGCGCCTTAAAGTGGATCCTTTCGTGCACTTGATGTTCTCCCGATGTTTTCCGTCACCGTTTTGAGAACGTGGTATTACATACATAAAAATTACAAGTGAAAAAACTGGTGCAACTCGGGATTTGAACCAAAGTTTATTCAAATGTTTATAGAAAGATTTCTATTAAGGTTTGTTATATTTTTTTCTCAAGTAACCAATGAAGTTTGTTATGTTTAGTTAAACTGATTTTGAAGACAGTAAAGGCGAGCCATTTTTTAAAAGCACTGGATTTTAAACATATGTATTCTGATTTGTACTACGAGATCTGTTAAAATAACTGTAAGATATGTGAAGCTATCGAAGCACTAACATTCTAGTACATTTACATCTACCAAATGCCGACCGCCATCACTTTACACTGCCGAAGTAAATGTACACCAGGTGTTTCTAAATCGCATAGAGCTATGTAAATATTTAAATCGGTAGCGTTATTGTGCAGCTTACGGCAAAAAGCTAGATCAGTCGTAACAAACAACCATTAATTAATGTCATACATATTTCGTAGAATATCCCTAACAAAAAATTTGTTTTTGTTGGGAAAGTGAAACAGGGGGCAATGATCTAAATTAATCATATAAATAGGACCTAGTTTGACACTCTTACCTATTATGTATCTGATTAAGTGCTTAAAGTCCGGGTGTTAATTTAATTTAAATTATACGGAATATTTTTAGGATTAATGACTTATTTTATGAAATTGTTGCGGTATTTGATTTAAAATATTTAATAAACACCTACAAAACATTTATATAAGTTATTTGTCTTTTTTAATTTAAATATCGTTAAATGCATCAGAAAAAAAATATATGATTTTGACTGGCCTCACAGCTCAGTTGGTAGTAATTAGTAACCTTGCCTTCTACGCTGTAGGCTGTGGGTTCGATTCCCTAAAAAATATGTATATAAGTATTATATCGGTTGTCTGATTCCCATGATACAAGCTATGCTTAGCTTACCTGCCATGCCCATTTCTGCCGCCAAGCAGTAACGATTTCGCGTTACTGTGTTCCGGTTTGAAAGGTGTGGTTGCAGGTGAAATTACAGGCACACGAGACATTCCATCTACACGTCTCAGAGTAACGGGCGCATACGTTGCGACTTGGGTCTTGCCGTCCCTGGTAGGGGAGGACCCAAGCCGCATCGCTTGTTATGGGCTGAGGTTACCACTTAACACCAGGTGGGCCGTCAGCTCGTTCTGTAACTGTATTACATAAAAAAAAACATAAAAAAACTTTAGGGCTAGATGGCGCTGTGTGAAATGTACACCAATATTTATTTATTTATGTGTAAGTTTAATATGTGTGTAGTGAACTAGCTATGTCAAGTAGTAGCTGGTACGTTAGGGCGCGCACCTACTATCGCCGATGCACGCTCAGTCCATTTCCATAAAAGCCTCTTCAATCTCGCAAAACGTTTCGGGAATTTCAATTCGCGCTTAGCTTTTTTTCCGCTCGTTTATATGCAGATCTTTTTCGTTGTAAATATTTAACGAATATTAATTGAATCTGATTTTTGTACAGGTTCGAATCAATAAATTTGTACGTGGTAAGGATTTTCTCTTGTACTTTTTTATATCATATTAGTGAAGAAAATTACATTGACCGATATTCATGACACAGACTAAGAAACTTCACCATATCTGAAACAGTTTTATTCCAAATTTTGTAAACTATTCTATTATTTAAACAGTCAGTAAAAATGTCACCATCATAAAGCAAATAAAAGGGTTGCCACTAAATTACAGAACGAAACGTAACAAAATAACCACATCGGACTGTGCTCTATTTTTTTTTTTTTTTATGTGATACAGTTACGGAACGAGCCGACGGCCCACCTGGTGTTAAGTGGTAACCTCTGCCCATAACAACCGATGCGACTTGGGTCCTCCCCTCCTAGGTACGACAAGACCCAAGTCGCATCGTATGCGCCCGTAACTCTGAGACGTGTAGGTGGAATGTCTCTTGTGCCTGTAATTTCACCGGCAACTACACCTTTCAAACCGGAACACAGTAACGCGAACGCGTTACTGCTTGGCAGCAGAAATGGGCATGGTGGCAGTACTTCCCCGGACGAACTTGGCGAGAGTTGTACTGCTCTTAAAACATTATTACATTGTAGTAGATAGATTATACTTATTATGTAATGAAAAAATTGTATCTTAATTCGCTTTTCGCTTAACTTTATTATACTTAACGCTTGTTATTTGGTGTAATACAAACAAACATTGGCTATTTCTGTGTGAGATTTATATATATAATTGTAAAGGATTGAGATTAGGGTTGCCCGAAAACTGTGATTGATAAGTCCATTCAGATTTTTCGGACAACCCTAATTCTAAACGACTACCATAAACTGAATTCACAGTTGGTAACTCATTTTTGAGTTCTACTTTTTTAATAATGCCTTTCGTTACTATTTTAAAACCATCTAAAAATAAATATTAAAAACGCTTAACTTTAATTTATTGTTGGTCATAACTGTTATATCCGCTTTTGGCCAATAGCGTGTTATTAATATGAATAGGTGGGAAATTATAGAGTAAGTATGTTTGTACCTGACAGTAGAATTTTACATTTAAATATCTATCTGGGTCATCTTATCATCTATACAAATAAATAAAATTGGAGTGTCTGTTTGTAATATTAAAATAGCCGCTTTTTACTAAGTGCTGGATGTATACACAGTACATATAACAAAACAATTTATTTTTAAATTTTTGTCTGTCTGTCTGTTTGTTCCGGCTAATCTCTGAAATGGCTGGACCGATTTTGACGGGATTTTCACTGGCAGATATCTGATGTAACAAGGACTTAGGCTACTCTTCCGAGGGGTAAAATAAGAGTGCGCGATAAAACCGAATTCCACGCGGACGAAGTCGCGGGCCACAGCTAGTTGAATTATAAAAGCTTGGCTTCTATTATAGTGCTATTAAAATAACTTTAAAACAGTAGCCCGTTCAACGCCCCGCGGACAGTAACCGAAGAGAATGAGACACATCGCATCGATACAAGATTGTGTGTCAATGTGCAGCGGGCGGGCGGGAGGTCGCTGACCCCGCCGTCTCCGAATTCCGATACCGTCACAACATTAATCGGATGTCAGCTCTTCGATTGGGTAACAGGTTCAGCCAAAAATTTGGGGACTCTTGTTCAAAGTCAAAAACTTTTATGACCATAGAATTCATAAAGAAATTGCTTGGAAACGTCAATATTATTCAACGCGGTCACGCGTACTTATCGCTAAGTTTGATGGCCCTCCATGGGGAAGAACAGACAAGAAACCCCTAATAGAGGGATTCTTTTTTTCGCGAGCACGATCCTTGTAACAATTGAGTACTTAGGTAGGTATATGTTAGATTCTTTTCTTTTTTTTCTGAATTTATGTGCACGAAATTGATATTAGATTACTCTTTTCATTATTTAGGTACCATTATTCATCCTATTTTTGTACGTGAGTGTATGAAGATCTCAATTGCTTATGCTACCTCCTTGTCCTTTTCCAAAATCTAAGCTAGTTGCAAATATTATTCCGAATTAAAAGTAATCATATTTATTTTTCCGATTACCGATTTATTAAATATAACATAGTATGTAAAATTACATCCGAAAATCAAATCAACTATCAAATGTGTCACATTCTAGAAATTCAATCTGAAGAACTAACACTTAGATATATGATTTGACTGGCCTCATAGCTCAGTTGGTTAGTAACCCTACATTCCGCGCTGTAGGTCGCGGGTTCGATCCCCACTCAGGACAAACATGTGACATTTGTAACATTGATGTTTGTTTTGTGTCTGGGTGTTAATATGTATTATATGTATGTATTTAGAAAAGAAAAGTATATAGGTATTATATCAGTTGTCTGGTTCCCATGACACAAGCTATGCTTAGCTTACTTTGGGGCTAGATGGCGCTGTATGAAATGTCAACCATTATTATTATTTATTATTATTATTATTATATTCAATCCAGGCAAAAAACAGAAGCAAAACGTCCACACAATTGTATAAAACGAAGTCATTAAAATAATACGCGTACAATTTTCTTATAGCCAAGTTGCGCAATAGCCACCTGTTTCGCCATACCGTAGTTGATCTAAGTTTTACGATATTATGAAGAAATCAGGGCAGTTATCCGTCTGTAAACGATCTTGAAATTGGATTGTTTACAACGATTTGTCGTAAACAGCTCGCTCAACGTCATTAAGTCATGAAACCCGAGAAAGTGAAACTGTGTCTTATTCTCAACAAGTGACATTTTCTGCGACGTTTATAGTTTTCTACCGTTAGACATTTCAGATAAAAAAAAACAAAGACTTTTTATTCATATATTTATTATTGTTTTGATACATACATTACATTCATGCGTTCCTTGAAGGTGTTTACCGGAAGGTGAAGGCCCAATGGGACACTTTTCACCTTGTGGGTTACATTATCCTGGGACCGTAGACGTGATAAGTGATGAGCTTATACGTCCATGCAATAATTCTCCCTTGAATAACTCTTACTTTTCCAGGAACTCATTTCTTTATAATCCATCTTCCTCTTCCAAATTATTTTATTTGATGCAATGAGAATAAGGCTCCTGGCGATTTGAAGCGCCTAAGCGTACCCTTTTCTGCCTTTGATGTTGCTCTTGTAATAGAATTTAGCTTCGTCCTATTTGTGGGTCCCTAGAGTACCTCAACAGGTAACTTTATAGCGTGAATTGCGGTCAAAACAATTCTCTTAGACATTAGAATTCATCTACTATAAGGGGATGAACTAATCTAATTAGAACCCTTATTTACATTCCCTCTGACTCTACTGGAATGAACGCTCAGTTACTATTAGAATCTGCTATAATATGCTTTACCTCACCTTATTTAGTCATCGATAGTCATCAGTAGTGTATCACCCGCTCAGGAAATCTAATTCTTCAAGTGATTTAATATGTGCAATAGTCAAGCGAGGTACTGTGGGTGTGGTTGAACCCTTCATCATCATCATCATCATCATATCAGCGGGTAAAAGTCCACTGCTGAACATAGGCCTCCCCCAAAGATTTCCATTTTGAACGGTCTTGAGCCACTCACGGTTGAACCCTTGCTAATAATAATAATATTGGTGCACATTTCACACAACGCCATCTAGCGTCAAAGTAAGCTAATTATAGCTTGTATCATGGGAACCAGACATCTGATATAATACTTACATATTTTTTCGTAACTAATAATCCTAGTGTAGGACTAATTTTGTATCTATATGGTTTTTAAAATGATTCTTGATAGTTTTTAAAATAAAAGATCGTAATCTATTTCAGGCAGTCATCTGTTTTCACAGTCATCTATTGTTCAAATGCGTTTGTTTATAACGTCACAGACAATACTTTCTAACGGATGACGAAACGCGAACCAATTGGCCGTAACGGCCGCACCCGACCGTGAAATATCCAAAGATTTACTCAGATGATCTGAATGTAGGGCACTCGACCCGACACCCAATAAATCCCTTGCCATATTTAGAAATCTGGAGTTATTTCCTTTTTAACTTATTGATTTTTTTCGGTGTAGTTTGTTGCAGAAAGATTATCTTCTGGTTTATGTTTTGAGATTGTTAGTAAAGCAATGTGGTTAGATTACCACGTCCCTTACTTACTGCTAAATGCGTAGCTACAGTGAATTAAGGTCTTTAACAGATCTCTGAACACGTCTTATCCTTTCAAACGATAAGATGATCAAGAGTTATACAGGGTGTGGCGTAATGAGTGGATAATAGGGTACCTGCGGGTAGGGGCCATTGTGGCGGTTCAGAAAAATATTTGTTATGCTCAGTAAAAGTGCCTCGGTTTTCGAGATATTCGACATTTTCGAAATTTAAGAAATATTTCACCCTTCGTCACTATTTTTGGCGCCCAGACTGCAAATGAATTTTTTTTTCTATCTGTTTTTTGGATAGTATTCTTGGATAGATGTGCTATCGAATGGAAACTATTATTTTTATAACACAAGCACAGTTATGTTTTTAAAATAAGATTTCACTAAAATTTTACTTGCTTTCGTTTGTTTTCCTGACCTTTACCCTTCTGTGGTGTAAAAAAAATGTATGGTCACTTGAATGCCAACGTTTAAAAAAATTAGCCTTTTTCATCGAGATTCCGAAATGGTATATTACATGGTATTTCCACAAGTTGATTCAAAATTAATTCCTATTAAAATGGGTAGAGCTAATTATTATAAAATTACAAATAGTACTAAAATTTACTTCATTACTTAAAATCACCTAAAAACATTAGTTTAAAATTCGGTAATGAAATAAAACGAAACAATAAATTTTAAATGCATTTCATTTATTAAATTTACTATCACAAAAGGTGTTCGAAAAGTCCACCACGTGCTCTGATGCATGCTCTGCACCTTTTGATAAAAGATCTTTTAATCCTGTTCGCAAATCTTTGCTCTGTGATTTTCTGAGCAGCTAATCGCACACGCTCCCGTTGCTGGTCCACTGTATTAATTGGGTCTTTATAAACCTTTTCTTTAAGACATCCCCAGTAAAAAAAGTCCAATGGGTTGAGGTCTGGTGAACGAGGTGGCCACAAAATTGTCCCCAAACGACCGATCCATCGTCGACGATATGTTTCATCGAGGTATTGTCGAACATTTCGGGCGTAATGAGCGGGGCAACCATCGTGCTGCAGCCACATTCTTCTTCTATCTTCTAATGAAACATCTTCTAATAAAACTGGAAGTTCGTGCCGTAAAAAATGTAAATACGTTTCTGCAGTCAATGTTCCAGACAATTCGAATGGTCCGATGATTTTGCCATTTAGAATTCCAGTCCATAAATTAATTTTGAACTGGTACTGGGACCTGTCTTCTCTGGCCAAATGAGGGTTTGTACGCTGCCAACTGTGCAGATTGTGCATATTAAAATACCCATCTTTTTTGCACGTGGATTCGTCGCTCCACAAAATTTTATCGAAGAAATCGGGATCAGCGTTCATTTTTCTCAGCATTGTTTGGCAAAATGCAACTCGTGCAGGGTAATCTCTTGGTTGCAAACATTGCACGCGCTGGTAGTGAAAAGGATGTAATTTTTCTCTTTTTAAAATTCGGTGTATTGTTCTTGCTGACATGCCAGTATTAGAGGCTATTACGCGCACAGATGTGGTCGGATCAGCAGCAATTTCATCAAGTACGTCCTCTTCATTATGTACTTGTAGTCTCCCAGAACTCGTGCCACCGATACCACTTCCAGGAATTCGACCTTCCATGTAAGCATTGTGTACGCGAATTAACACACGATAATCGAAATTAAAAATATTTCATTAAATTACGCCTTGATAAGTTTGGTAGGAATTAATTTTGAATCAACTTGTGGAAATACCATGTAATATACCATTTCGGAAGTTCGATGAAAAAGGCTAATTTTTTTAAACGTTGGCATTCAAGTGACCATACATTTTTTTTACACCACAGAAGGGTAAAGGTCAGGAAAACAAACGAAAGCAAGTAAAATTTTAGTGAAATCTTATTTTAAAAACATAACTGTGCTTGTGTTATAAAAATAATAGTTTCCATTCGATAGCACATCTATCCAAGAATACTATCCAAAAAACAGATAGAAAAAAAATTTCATTTGCAGTCTGGGCGCCAAAAATAGTGACGAAGGGTGAAATATTTCTTAAATTTCGAAAATGTCGAATATCTCGAAAACCGAGGCACTTTTACTGAGCATAACAAATATTTTTCTGAACCGCCACAATGGCCCCTACCCGCAGGTACCCTATTATCCACTCATTACGCCACACCCTGTATATACTTAATAATCACCTAATACAAGAAAAGTTTACGTGCAAACGTACTAGTGCTGGTTAAGGAAATCTTTATAAAAAAACTCCCCAAATCCTGGAATGCAAATTGCTGCAACTATAAGACCATTTTTTATGTGTATATCTGAAAGTTAATACGACTGTTTCTTATGAAATTATTAATTTTATTTCATTATCTTTTCAGGTAAATATTGGATCCACATTGAAGCAGAACGCTGTTAACCGGTAAACAAATAGTAGATAAGTGCGATAATATTGTTTGGAAAATGTAGTTTCTAGTGTATTATTATTACTACACTCTTATCAGATCAATCTCCGGTCATTGCTCTGTAGACAGACTGTAAAATCCCAAGTTTATCCAAGCATCTATTCTATTTACTTATTCAAGAGCAGTAGAACTCACGCCAATTTTGTTCGAAGTACTGCCCTCATGCCCATTTCTGCCGCCAAGCAGTAACGTATTTCACGTCAGTGTGTTCCGGTTAGAAAGGTGTGGTTGCCGGTGGAATTACAGGCACGTGAGACATTCCACCTTCACGTCTCACAGTTACGGGCGCATACGATGTGACTTGGGTCTTGTCGTACCTAGTAGAGGAGGACCTAAGCCGCATCGGTTGTTATGGGCAGAAGTTACCACTTAACACCAGGTGGGCCGTCGGCTCGTTCCGCAACTATATAATGTTACATAAAAAAAATAATGGTATACTTATAAGTTATTAAATCTTGTTAATTGCTTGTATGTTCGTTGAACTGCAGTAACAATAAAGTTATCAACTGCAGCCGTGTTTGCAAAGCCATCGTTTATTTTCACCAGATCGCCTCAACGGTGCATTTATAAACGCAACCCGAATTCGACCTAAAATTTATTGACATAGTATATATTTTTAATTAAAAAACACTTTTTGATCTTTTTCCGACTCTACAGTACCAATTATAGAGCTTAAAATAGGTTAGAGAATGGATTCCGCGTCGAAAGTGTCGCAAGCTGCCCTATCGAATGTCACAGACACGGCACTGTTCACATAAAGTGGCTAAAATAGGTCCTCTGATGTCGTACTCGTGTAGGAAATGCATTTAGTTTATTGAGCTGTAACACTCAGTGTTGATTAGCTTCGTACGATGTTGCAGTATCAACTGCAAGTCATTAGAAAGGCCGCGATTACAAAACGGAAATAGCGCAGCAACAGACGAATTTTACTTCAATAAATACGTAATAGAACTCATGAAGCCATCAGACTTTTTAAGCAGTAGATCTTACTGTGTTGTGAAGTGTGGTTGCCGGTGAAATTAAAGGCACATGAGACATTGCACCTTCATGCCTCAGAGTTATGGGCGCATACGATGCTTAGGTCTTGTTGTCTACGGGAAGACCCAAATTGGATTGCTTGTTACGAGCAGAAGTAACCATTTAACACCAGGTGGGCCATCAGCTCGCAAAACAAAAAACTCACGATACAAACTTCACAACATAAAAATGGTTTTGTTACGTCTCATTTTTGCGATAAACTTGTATCTACGGGTACATAAGATCTATGCCTTACCCTACAAGGACCTCTTACTGACTTCCCGAAATTGAATAAAGCGTTATGTAGCATAAATATTTTCATAATAGAACGTAAACTGAATTCGTAAACGCAATATAAAAAGGGTCAATAAAGATCTTTCATTATTATGCTAAATCTCATTGTGTCCTTTATCCTTAGAGAGGAGTCAAGTTTGAAAAGAAGGTGTATTTGCCCGAAAAGGCCCCTTTGGATGGACAGCTAACATATTGAGATATAAACTCCAGTGAAGCCTTCATTCAATATTTACTCCGCGTGTTTGTTTGAGTCGCATTCAGTGATATATTACTGCAGTTTCTGATGCTTGTTTTTCATGGTAATTTTTGGCGGATGGAATTTATCATCCGGTATATGACATTTTATTGTTTTTCAGATGAAATAAAAGAGAGTGGTGGTTTATGAATTTTTGAAAGGGAATATTTATTGTTGATTGGCAAGCTGTATAAATTACCAACTCATTCGAGACTGATATAACGTGAAGATGGAACGTAGAAATCATTAGTATTTCTAAGATAATGAACAAAATATATTGTGATTTTTTAAGCAATATTAAATTATATATTATTCACAATTTCCCACAAATAACTGTGCGTTTTCCCCAAATTTAGTTTAATATTGAATACCTGTACGAAAAGGGAAAATAAAGCTGTCTGTCAGAATGGCTGTCAACATCGTGAAACATTCGTTACGGCTGAAAGATCGCGTCTGATTATTTTTTTGTAACTACATCCTTAGCCTCGAGCTCCACTCTCCCCTGTACGACCTATTTGTAAGAAGATGAGTATATAATTCTACCCCTGGCAAGTAACGATGCGATATTTTTCATTCTCTGCCTTAGCGGGGGTTTATTCTATTCTATTTTTTTTGTGAAATGTGTTTCTGTATGTCTGTCTTTGTTTAATGCAAATATCAACTGCTATTTTACGTTTTTGTTATAATATTTACTACTTACGACACACAAGCTGATTTTTTAGGCACTTCAACACCTTTTTTTATTTACATCAGATTAAAATTAACTCGAAACGAGAGCGCTTTCAACATAAAACTAGAATTTATAAAGAACTACTGGATATAACTGTTATAACTTAAAATAACCTTAAAAAGGAAAAGGTTTTGTAAAATTTTACTACTGACTTAGTTATTAAGTTAAATGGAGGAAGTTGGATAGTTACATACCTTGATATAGCAGGGCTCAATGGCTCGATTTGGAGACCACAATATAGAAATAATTTTAATCATGGCGGACATGCTGGAACATTGTTTTCGGATCTATACGTAGCTCATTCATTCTTTTATAACTAATTCTTGCGCCATTTCCGCCGGCAAATCCGCAATCATTTCGTCACACGGTCATTCACCATTGTAAAGTATTGCCATACTGTCACTAGGTCACTGAGAAACGCGTATTATATTGTATTAGGTACCGTTGCTACTGTTCTGGAATGGCTGGGTTTATCTAAGTGGAACTATGATTACTTTGAAAGTACAGGCAACTTGTCCGAAGACAGCCACGGTGCAGTTATTAATAGGGGCCTTCGGACCAATAAGATTCTAAATACTGAACGTAATTTCACTTACCTTTATCGCGTGTAACGTATACAAAGAATCACTGCTCAATTGGTAGTAACGCTGCTTTCTGCGCTGTAGGTCGTGGGTTCGATTCCCACCCAGGACAATTATTTGTGTGACGAACATAGGTGTTTGTTCTGTGTCTGGATGTTAATATGTATTAAATGTATGTATTTACAAAAAATAAGTATTATATAAGTTGTATGTTTCCCATGTTACAAGCTATTTACTTAACTTACTTTGGGGCTAGATGGCGCTGTGTGTTGTCCACTAATATTTGTTATTTATGTATTTATGCAGTGTTTTAATTAAGCGCCGCCGAAATCCAATTAGCGTGGTTATAGGCAACGCTTTTTGATAATTTCATAAAAATGTAATATTATCATCGTCCGTGCGTACTACCAATTCAAATTAGTAGGGCGTAGTGGCCAAGCGCCTCTCGAGATCAATCCAGGGTTCGCTGGTGAAGCCTAGGGGCGCATCAATGGATTAAAATCGATAACTAACTGAGACATCTGTCATTCATTCACTCGCCTGTCATAAGGAAATCATTTGTCTCCGTCACTGGAATTAAATACTGGCACGGTAGGTACAGTAAAATACTAGCACATATTCTAGAGATTCTAGAGTTCTTAGTTCGGGACTAACCAATAGGAAAATAAATAGATATTCTGAGAAAACCATCCTATTCACATACTTCTTGAATTCTTGTAGTAGTTACAAATTTCCTAAACTGATAAATATATTCTTTAAAGAATTTATTAGGTACTAGCTTTATAAAACACATCCGTATTTTGATAGCGAATAACGGGGTTATTGCAACGATGAGCTACGAAATATTTCTTTAGAAAAATACCAATAAATCTTTCTTCTTTCATCGTTACTAATCTAAAAGTTTATATTATCACAATATACATGTTTACATTATCCGAAAGAGATTCTTAGAGTAAGAATAATAACAATGAAACACGCAGACGTTTGAGTATGCCATCCAGCGTGAAGTCATAGAAACTGTCATAGACTCAGTTGTCTAGATACCCAAGGCCCTAACAGTAAAAACTGTTGAAAAGCAAAATTGGGGAATCGCTAAGATTTTGTATCAAATTATCCCAAATTATCTACACTCTTACAGCGAAAGTTTTACTTTCGGGACCCGATGAAAATAAACATACGTTTTTCAGTTGAACTATTTACAATTGAATATAATATTTCCCCTATATTGACTCCTCGTTTCATTTATTTACGCACTGTTCTTGTAGTACGCGCTAGGAAACTTTTATCATAAGAAAGTAAAAGAATATTTAAAATGACTGCTCAACAGAAAGAAAAAATATATTTTGACTGACTGACTACATTTTTTCAGTAGAACTATTTGCAATTGAATATAATATTTCCCCCTATATTGACTCCTCATTCCATTTGGTTACATGCTGTTCTTCATAGTGCAGTACCAGTTAGGAAACGTATATCATAAGAAAGTAAAAGAATATTTAAAATGACTGCTTAACAGAAAGAAAAAATAATTTTGACTGACTGACTGAAGAAAAGAACTGTTCATATTTGTTGAAATAGCGTTCATATTCCGTACGGTAACACTTTATTATTGTTACTCATCGCCGCGTTCCTCCGTAAACGGATTTAAAATAAACATCATTCATAACGTGCTAAATCCAAATAAGCTTTGTTTTATTTTTCTTTATTTTTTTATATTTCTGTATTACGAGTAGCTGTTATTCTTGAACAATTTATTTTGAAATTTATGTAGGAAACTCTTTTTATTCTTGTTATAAATAGGTCTGTATCTGTCTGCTGGCACAAATTACAGTAAATGCTAATCAGATTATTTGGCGGCTTGGAAGTTTTCTTTCGGAAAATATCTGCGTTGCCACGATAATTTCGGTATTCAGTATCATTGTCTTTCTTAATGTTTAATTTTCTTCGAAGGAAGATTATCAAGATACATTTTTCTGAGAACTTACGCACATGGTTACTAAAGTAATATTATAATTAGGCGCAGATAAGATGCTGTACATTGTGAAATTATCTGAAATTCTGATCTGAAATTTAAGTTATACCCGATGGTATTTTACATTAATTGGTTGAAACTCAAGAAATAATGGTGACTATGAGAAAGTCTCAGCTTAAAAACTGGTACCACATAGAATAAAAAATAAGCCAATATGTTACCATATGCACCCAATTTACTTATGTTAAACATTTAAGCAACTCAATGCAGTAGTTTTTATGTGAATAATAATAATATTAATTGTAAATATTAGTGGACATTTCACACAGCTCCATTCAGCTTCAATGTAAGCTAAGGATAGCTTGTATTATAGAAACCAGACAACTGATGTAACTCATATACTTTTTTTTGTAAATACATACATATTACATAAAAATTATAATCCATATTAACACCTACACACAGAACAAACATCTATGTTCATCAAACAAATGTTTGTCCTGGGTGGGAATCGAACCCACGACCTACAGCGCAGAAGGCAGGGTTACTACCAACTGATCTGTAAGGCCAGTGAAGGAGTAATACAGTTTTCAAACAAACTATAATTTGGGGCATGAAGTAACAAACTCCAGACATCCAAACAAACTTTCGTAGTAGTCATATCATATCATATCATATAATAACTTAAAATTAGGCTTAAAATAATACAAAAATTCCAATAAAATTAAATAAAAACACACATGCAATTAAAAATACAAATCAATGAATGAAATTAAAATAATAAATGTCAAAATAAAAAGTGGTTGTCTGTAAAGTCGGTTTACTGACGATAGTTGAACGTGACAACGTCTTAAGAAAATACTGATGGAATGGTAGCATTTTTCACTCAAGTAGGAGAGAGACGGATGTCGAACGCTGCCGAACGCAAAGGCCGATTGTGCTTCTTTGTCGCTCGTTCCGCGCTCTCGCTTGCACTTGCACAAGCCTTACATGGAACGCCTCAGAGCGAGGTAACGCCGCATGAGTCATGTTTTTTCGTGCGTGCAGCCGGCTCTATCGAATTATGAGACGTTGTCACGTCAAAAATATATTATTATTCATTAAAATTGCATTTCAAAAACTGTGATAGTGGTGTTTAGGTGTGTGTATTTAGTTACCCCCATGACAGGTGACCTACACTGCGGTTGTCAAACATCGGTTTGCGGTCGCGTCGCTCTACTAATCACCAAGGTGATCGGCGCTAAATGTCTAAACTTGAATATCAGATCAAGTTATCGGGATGTCTTGTTTCAATTGAGTGAGTTCAGAAATTGATGTCTTAATGTAAATTTTGCTGAAATTAAAAATGTTTTATTTATACCACGTTCTCAAAACGGTGAAGGAAAACATCGTGAGGAAACCGACATGTCCTAGAACTAAAAATTCGAAGACATGTGTCGAGTGCACGAAAGGAGCCTCTTTGAGGCGCACTTACATTCCTTTCACCACACTGGTTCGACAGAACCGGTGACTCGAAGAAGAAGAAGACTTAACACTGATGCCAGGTCGCCTCTGTTTACTGCTAAGGTACAGACCAAATTGCAGAACAAAAGTGCCTGGTGCTCATTATTTAACGCCATACATCAAACCTTGCAGTCGATACACGAAACACGATTCGTGTTAGCCCAATGTAGCGTGAAATTTGGTGTTTCGAACCAAGGTCAACATTCGAGGCAGGCAAGGGACACGCAACACTCACTAATGCCACACGACATTTTAAATATTTGTCATACTTTATAATCGTTGCTTATCTACACGCAAAAGTAAATGCATGTTTCTATGCGTTTCCCTTGCAGAATTGCATTCTGGCAAACGAACGAGTTGTAGCCTATCCAATGTAGGCAATATTTATACATAACCAATTTTTTTTTTCTATATAATACAGTTACGGAATGAGCCGACGGCCCACCTGGTGTTAAGTGGTAACCTCGGCCCATAACAACTGATGCGACTTGACTACTCCCTCCCTTCCCCTATTAGGCACGACAAGACCCAAGTCGCATCGTATGCGTCCGTAACTCTGAGACGTGAATGTGGCATGTCTCATGTGCCTGTAATTTCACCGGAAACCACACCTTTCAAACCGGAACACAGTAATGCGAATGCTTCACTGCTTGGCGGCAGAAATGGGCATGGTGGCAGTACTTCCCCGGACGAACTTGGCGAGAGTTCTACTGCTCTTATTATCTAATAGTAATCTATCACATAAAATATGAAAAATGTCATGCGAAGGCGGTAGAATCCTTAGTGGTAAGTAGAAAATATTAGTAACTCTTTCAACCTCAAGATACGCAGTGACACAGCTTATTAAAGTTATTACAAGGCAGCTGATTGAAAAAAGACAGTAAAAAGATATGAACGCCACATATTTCAGGAAATCTATAATAATCAAGTCTATGAGTTATGTCAAAATGGCAAAACGTAATCTCAACCAATGTGTTATACGTTTATCATTATTATTCATCGGAAGAAAGCGTTAACTGAATATTTTTAGGTAAATAGGGTGACTATAAGCTCACCACTTCTTAAGTCTATTTTCCCACGACAGTTGAATCTGGAGTGATAAGAAGCCAGCCTTGTATGTTTTTAAATACTGTCGAAAAGGCGCAATTGTATGCTTTTGTCTACCCACATTGTCACACAGCGCCATCTAGCCCCAAAGTAAGCTAAGCCTAGCTAGTATCATGGGAACCAGACAACTGATAAACATACTTTTAAATTATTTTTTGTGTAAATACATACAAAGTAACACCCAGAAACGGAACAAACATCAATGGTCGTCACACAAATGTTTGTCCTGGGTGGGAATCGAACCCACGACCATCGCAGTAGGCAGAGTTATCACCAACTGAGCTGTGAGGCCGTCAATAAATAATAGTGTTCTTAGATAAGTAGTGTATTCGTTGTTTATTCTATTTCATCAGCCTTTATAAACTGGGGCCTTATCAACATTTTTTCGCTAAAATCAGCTTCATTCATTGTTTTTCACATGTGCCGCCGCAATAAACTGTTTAGCATTCGGTTCGTCGACCTTACTACGGTTTCGTAACTCATTGTTCTTTAGTTCACATGTGGTGGTTTTGCATGGAATGTTTTCTTTAACAGTGTTGCTAAGAAAAAAAGAACCTTGACTTTTTTAATAATTCACGTTCATATCCCTTATTGTTGGGTTTTCTGATTGGCATAAGTACAGTCGTTTACTAAACTGGAATGTTAAGGTCCAGCTACCTACTAAACATTAGGGGTTTCTTGTTTGTTCTTCCCCATGGAGGGTCGGATAGGGTTTGAACGGGCGTCAAACTTATCGATAAGTACGCGTGACCTTATGTTTTGAATAATATTGACGTTTCCAAGCCATTTCTTTATGAATTCTATGGAAATGAAAGTTTTGACTGACTGACTTAAAACTGGAATGTTAAGGTAAATTAGCTACCTATTACATTATTTCTAAGTTTCTAAAATGTTAACAGCAAAAGACGACTAACTAAATAATTCGGAAACATGTATTTTTCATGTTGAAGTTGTAGTGCCGTGGTTTTCATAGTTCCTTATTGCGGAAAAGTACTCTATATGTGTTACATTAATATAATAATAATAATAATAATAATATTGGTGGACATTTCACACAGCGCCATCTAGCCCCAAAGTAAGCTAAGCATAGCTTGTATCATGGGAACCAGACAACTGATATAATACTTATATACTTTTCTTTTCTTTTTGTAAATACATACATATAATAAATATTAACACCCAGACACAGAACAAACATCAATGTTACAAATGTCACATAAATGTTTGTCCTGAGTGGGGTTCGAACCCACGACCTACAGCGCAGAAGGCAGGGTTATTAACCAACTGAGCTACGAGGCCAGTCAAATATATCAAATATATCATTCGTTACACACTCTAAAGCTACTAAGGTCACTGGCGGACATTTTAGTAAATAAATAATCGATAAAGTAGTACAATATCGAAAATCCCTTGCGAATAGAAAGCTCTTTCTCGGAAAAGCAACTTCTATTTTATTTAAGACAAAATAGTCAAGAGATAAATGTTTTATTGCAGCTTCTGCTCGCTAAGCCAGAGAATTTAGAGGTATATAATAGCTAAGTATATTTAAGCCACTCGGCGGAGCTAGTTTACCCGTCTAGCTCGACTTGAGATCATATATTTCAATAGTATATCTTAGAAACTGGCTTGTATATATTTTTATGTGATAAGGTTGCGGAACGAGCAGATGGCCCACCTGGTGTTAAGGGGTAACCTCTGTTGATAACGAGAAATACGACTTGGGAACCTCCCTGATGCATAGATATTATATCACGTTTCGATAAGCAAAATATTATGTTTGCCTTGTCTACGAAATAATAAAATAATACATGTATAATTATTGGATATTTTATTAATATTTCACCAATAGGTAAATATAAAATTGGGCACAATTATAATGTTATATTTAGTAAATATCCAACAATATATCTAATTGCTAGATCTCTATTGTTTTTCTTATGGGAATTTGATCAATACCGGGGTCTTTAGCGGAATAATATTTGAATATGAAGTGAAGTCGTCAAATCAAATAGTTATACAGAATATACTGTTACATATTTTCTTGCCTGTTCTTCTCACAGATGGGTTACATATTATGGTTTGAGAGTACACTTACGTTATCTAACTTTAAAACTCTTGTTCATACGTCAAGATATTTCAACAAAATAGAGAATGTTTTTTTTACTGATGAGTTTATAAGTTACTAAATACCTTAACCAAAAAGCAAAAAAAAAATTTTAAAATGGATTGTTTGGTTGTTAGAAAGTGTGTAGTAAATTATGTACTGAGGAACAAAAACAATTGTTCCGTATTATTATTTATATTATTGCTATCGAAGAGAACGCACGATACCGCATTTCCTGTCACAACTGCCGTAATATATTCGAAAGCCATACAGCGCGCAGTCACGGTACGCTGAGCTCACTTCATAGCGCCCCGCACCGGTGTATCCGCAGCACCTGGCCAACGGACATGCACACGGGACATTCCAACTGGGAATTACGTGATCTATGGTGAAGGGAACCAGTTGGAACATATGCTGGTGACAGGACTAGCCCGAAGGTACCCTTGATGGGTGTCATTAAGCCAAATGTATCTGTAATGTTTCTCTTTAAAGTTTTCTCTTTTGTTAAATACCCTACCATCCTTACTTGTCCATACCATCTAAAGGTTGTTTGGAAGAGATCGCTCTTAGTGATAAGGCCGCCCATTGTACCATTTTCTTGTTAAATGTGTCTGCTTTGTTGTTTTTTAAATGGTGTACAATAAAGATATTATCTATCTATCCATCTAAAGCAACAGTTACACATAATTATAATGTATACTTTGATGACAAGCTTATGGAATGCTTATTGTAAAAACATCCAGAGATAAGGTAATAAAAAAACAAAATTTTGAGTTAAAAAGAAGATAACTACTTATTTATTTTTTGTCTTGTGTGAGTGGCAACAAAGTATAGCAGGCCTGCTAGTGGCAAAAATCGCACTGCAACATTGGGCGTTTTGCTATGAAGTTTTTGGGGATTCAGTGCGATCAAGCAAAATTTATAGATCCCTAAATAAGTTTAATCTACCTACCCTGCAAGGTTATGGTCAAGTAAGGTTTTATTTTACTGGACTTTTGTGCTGTGAAATTCTAAATGTCAGTGTCAATCAGTGGTTTACCGTGCAAAAGAAAAGGTCAACTTAGGAAATAAATAAAAAAAATTGTGATCAAATATTTAAATAATACTTTGGAGTTCCTGTATATATTCCATAAGTTATTTAAAGTCTTCTGTATAATGGTTACCATTAAAATCAACTGACCTACTTAACAAAATACAGTCTTGCAGATATTCAGACAAAATATATATAGCGATCATTGCCACCCGGCCGTTGGCATTTTAAGGTCGTTCATATTTTCAATTCGATCATTCAGTACGCTGTGAGACGTCGCGTGCGTCTCATCTTCAAATAAAATAGCTCTTATCACTTCGTAATAAGGATGCTGTGTTGTGAGTAATTACAGTGACGAATTAAACGTGCCGTGCGAAATACCATTGAAATATTCAATGTTCAGTTATTTTCAGTGCAGTGTAACGATTTCAAGTAAATTGTAGTGTTGTGGTTTAGCTGAGTGCTTTTGTTGATGTGGTGTTGTATAAGAAGATGTGTCAGCAGTAATGGATTGCCAAAGGATCAATGTTCGAAGGGATTAAATGTTCAGAACAGGTTTGTAGTAAAATTACCATAATTTATTACAGTTTTTTACGATGATATATGGAATTATACACATTGGATAGTTTGAGCCAAAAATTTATATAAACAAGTTCATATTATTTTATATTCTGACGACATTTTTATTTATTTATTTTATTTTATTTTTCTAACAGAATCTACAGTTCTTACTTAAAATTACTTAATTACTTAAAATTAATCTTACAGCCAATAACAGATTCAATTTTTTTATATATCCTAGTATATTATTGTTTTCCGACTACCCAATAGCCGTTGAAATGACAAGGAGATTAAATAATCTAGAAATAATGCCCAAGTGGTACGAGCTGAACGACTTTCGATTCGAAGATGTGTTATCAGAGCTATAGTAGCAAACGTCTATTCTATTCTCGCGGGGCAATAGTGAGCCGTAGTTTGAAATGAAAATGTTAGATCTTTTCATGTATGTATACCGAAATGATCCATTACATAATTTAAATTACAGTTGCATTATAAAACTGTTGCAATTATTGCAGTACAAAATAACTATAATAGAAAATATGTTTTATCAAGCTACATATTAACATGTAAGTAAATAAATAGTGATATTTAATAAAGGCGAACCAACTGTGTATTTAAAAAGAGATAATATCAGTTTGTACATTGTTATGCCTTATTTCTATGCCTTCGCTATCCACTTCCATATTCCACTTCTTACTTGTGCCAGTCATATGGAAATGACATGAACATGGGCTACCTGATATGTACAGTACATTATGGTTTAAAATCTGGGCTTTAAAATATCAATATTGATTGCAACATTTTGATTGAAAAAATACATTACCGATCACAATTTATCATGCGAATGTAAATAGCAAATATGAAGAAACTTATTATTGTTTAACGATTTATTTTTAGTTCATGAAGTATGTAGCTCAATATCTACAGGTAATAAAATATGTTTAATAATAGTCATAATAATAGTCATAATAGTAATAACGTAATAATATTCATATTATTACGTATTTTTTTTAAATCAGGAATCACAATTTGAATATTATACATACAGGACCTTAGATACCTTAAAGTAAAATACATACAATATATAAATAATAATAGGTAGTATATATAAACCTAATTAACGCGTATTGGCTGTGAGTGGTGCCGGTGAAGCGTATATAATATAAACTATTGCAATTTATAAACAATAGTTATGAATGTACAGTAATTTAAAATAATCTGTCACGTAATTATAATCTGTAATTATACTAAGAAATCTGCAAGATATATATAAAATGTAACACATTCAAGACATTTACGTTTTCCAGTTACCTTTATCATGACTTTATTTTTATTTCAGGTATTTGTTGATTTCATAGAAAGGACACTCTTAATCAGTAAGCTAATGTGAGTTTCTTGATGTTCCTTTTATATAGTACAATCATAGGAATGCTACAAATGATACAAAACTTAATTTTAACAAATTTTGTTTTCCAATTATATTGGGTCACGTTTTAACTAATGTTTTATTTATTGATTACTACATACTGTGATAAACAAATATCTTATATTGTTCAAACAGTTGAAAGGAAACTAAGTTTTGCAAGTAATAAATGTCGCCAAGCAAACTGGATCATTTAAATGGAAACTCGTTCCGAAAACAAGATAAATTTATGATATTTCCAGAGACATTTTATAACAATGCATCATACTTTGCAATATTCCAGGCGGTATTCGACGCGCCCGAGTGTCGTTTAACATAAATATTTGCAATTAAAATTAAGCTACAGCACCCTATCCGGGCTATTATTCAAATTGTCCGCCACAGGAGACCTCAGAAAGTTTCAAATTAATTAAGAGGGCCATAAGACGGCCCGTTAAGGAAATAACAATGAAGGTAGCCCCTTAACTTGCATCCTTATTTATTACAGTCCTGAGGACGATTACACTTGCCCCTGTCATCAACTCTGTGGCTTTTAACTCGCCTCCCCCCCGTAGTTGAGAGTTTGTCATATTTTCGCGCCTGCAACCCTTTATGGGTGCATATTCATTGAGATAATGTTCCCGGCAGAGTACTGTCGTAATTTCCTGAAAGCCATAATTTCTGTTCCAAGGGATGCGCGCCATTTTACTCCTTTTATACTGCTATTATTCATATTTGCCGCGAACATTTACCGCTCTTGAGAAATCATGTGACAGTTTTCCAGCGAAACTAGAACCGTATCGATTCTTTGAAGAAAATAATGTAATAATTTCAATGTCTTGGGCACATAACAAATCAGACTTCACAATAGAAATTCTTGACAAAATATATTGCGCTAGGTTTCACTACATCGAGCAATTTCCACGGGAACCGTTCGAATTTAGCGATCGTACATTTTGCGAGTTCAATCCAATCTTCCAGACATTATTTTTATGTCATTTGTTACGAGTTAAATAAAATATTTTTGAACGTAGAAAATATTAGGTGCTTTGGCTTTTTAATCCCTTAGATGTTATGAAGCCAGAAAAGTTAATAATAATATAATTCAAGAAAAATCTCTATAGGGAGCATAATAAAACACGCCTTTTGCTCCTGCTGGTGTTTACTGATAAAAGAAACCTTTACGATTTGGCTTTAGTATCCTTCCGCATGTTGTTGGCACTTTTTATCAGAAACTATGAATACTTTTGGCTGAAATATACGACGCACTCGTAAAACTTTCTTGCCCGTTCAGGTGAGCAAAAAGTAAAATAAATATTTATCTTTTTCTATTTTTTATATTTTAGAAGACATCTTCCTTAGAGATAAATCAATATGTTGTCATATAGTTGTAATGTAGTTGTCATATTACCATGTTGGGTTGTCATAATAATAGGTTCCCATGCTCCGTTTCAATTTACAACTAGGTTTTTTTTTATTAGTGAATTCTTTAGTAGCAGTAGAACTTATGGCAAATTCTTCTGGGGAAGTACTGCTGACAAACCCATTTCTCGCCAAGCAGTAATGCATTCGCGATACTGCGTTCTGGTTTCAAAAGTGTGGTTCCCGGTGACATTACAGGCACATGAGACATTCACCTTCACGTCTCAGAGTTACGGGCGCATGCGATGCGACTTGTCTTTTCTTCCCAAGGCGGGAGAGGAACCAATTTATATTGCTGGCAGAGGTTACTACTTAAAACCAGGTGGGCCATCAGCTCGTTCCTAAACATTAGCACACAAAAAAGTTATTCCTTCCTCGTGTTTTGCATGATGAAAGTAGATTGCAAGTAAAAAACTTTTGGCGCAAATATTTTTATCAATACAGATATATGTAGTATAAATGTTAACAGAATCCTTGGCACAAGTCCGAGTGAGTGAGGTCTCTGAATGAACGTAATATAATAATATTACAAGATAGTGCAACGTTAGTTTCTGTACTTTGTTTCCTATGTTATAATGTTCATCACTGAGCTTCAATTCTTACTCAAATATTATGAACGTATTTTTTTTTTTATGTGATTGAGATACGGAACGAGCTGACGGCCCACCTGGTGTTAAGTGGTAACCTCGGCCCATAACAATTAATGCGACTTGGGTCCTCCCCTACTTGGTATGACAAGACTCAAGTCGCATTGTATGCGCCCGTAACTATGAGACGTGTAGGTGCCTGTAATTTCACCGGAAACCACACCTTTCAAACCGGAACACAGTAACGTGAATGCGTTACTGCTTGGCGGCAGAAGTGGGCATGGTGGCAGTACTTCCCCGGACGAACTTGGCGTGAGTTCTACTGCTCTTATATAATATATCTTATATAATACATAAAATAGTTTTTTTTTCAAACAGTATCTAGTGCATTTGTAATTAATAAGTGAACTCTTAAAATTATTCATACAGCCAATAACAGATAAAATAAATTATCTATTATTTTCTTTTTTATTTTGTTATAAAAAATTCATTTCGCGCGTAGTGGTATCTTTTAGTATAAATAAAAGTAACGGTGTTTTTTCGCCCGTATATCTACATACCTTTTCACCTTGCACTGAATCATAAATGCGCCATAAAAGACGTTTTGCCAGCGACAGCGTAATGTCTACGGGCTGACGGATTGCTTGCACTTTTCTCGTCGACACCAGACTCTAGGCAAGCCAGACAATGCATTCTTCGCAAGGTTTCTGTCTGAAAACTTTCATACTGCTCGCGTAATTTCAAAGCAAATTAGGCGCGGTTTTATGCATTTTAACCTCGACTTTGAATTGGTAGTTTGTAAGTCAAGAAATGCTCCTTTTTTTTTTTTTTTTTTTTTTTTTTTTTTTCTTTTTTTTTTTTTTTTTTTTTTTTTTTTATTAGTCAAAGGAGCATTTCTTCTTGTCTTCTTGTAGTTTTAGTCTTAATAGAAATGTAAACAAAATTCTTAAATAAAGTTACGATTATACAATGTTATTGTTAATAATATAGTAAATGTTATTGCTGCTTAAAAGTTTTGATAATAGCTTTAAATTTCCACAGGAGCAGAAGAAAGTTATTCCTTAAAGGTAGTAGCTTGTTAACAACTTTTAAGGAATAATTTTCTTCTGCTCCTGTGGAAATTCAAAGCTATTATCAAAACTTTTCAGTTTATAATTACTCGGAAATCACTTTCAGTGTTCATGTCGTTCATATTCATTAGTTACCTATATGTTTTTAAAAAATATTTTATATCTTCACAAATATTATAGTTTGCTTCGAAAAGATAAGTAGGTACCTAGACCACACTTTAGTTTGAATAGATAGACATCTTGTATTGAGCTCAACACCGCTTTTGCTTTCCCATAACAATCAGAAGCTAACCAAGCGTTAATACGAGATTACATTTTTATAAAGCATTTTTTTCTACGAAGAGTATATAATATGTTACAAATTCTATAATTGCTTTTACCTAGCTATGGTTGACTTGATGCATCAAAACTCTCCGTTTCATAATTTCATTTTGAACAAATAACTTTATCCAGAATCATATCATGGCGAATGAAGAAAGCGAAAGCTTTTTTATACACATTTTAGTATCCGCGTCTCGGAAAACTTTGTCAAAGAATATGAGAGTGAGTACAGTTAGCCAAATTGCTTTTATCGTTACGTTTTATTTGGTTGTCTTTGTTGCGCCGTCACACTGACTTACTGTTTTATTATAAGGTTGTGCTTATTTATACTGTGATGTTATTTGTTGATATGATTTTCTTCCCAAGCTTTTGCACTCAATACTCAATCAGATTAATTTTTTTTATATTAATAAAAGACAACCATATGTAGTTCGGCAGTTAAACATGCATTAGATTCATAAACATTATTGAGAATTCTTGTCTAAGCTTATGAAGTCTAGAATATGTGACATGCATTGCAATGCTATGCATATTAACACAAAAACGCGGTGCCAACCCATTCAATGTGGTATTTTTAAATTACTATCATACAATACAAGATCGTCTGATGTACACTAAGCTATACAGCACTGCCTTATGCTTGTACGACAGTTTTCTTTCAACAAAGCCGTGTAAATATCAGATAAACCAGTGTGTATTAAAAATATCTACCGTCGCAAGGTCGCATTGCAGTGCCAAATTCCGATGGCACCTTACAAACTCGCCTTTACCCAGCCGCACACATCACACAAGTTTTATCCTAGGTCCTAATTCCCTTTATAGCCTACATTATAAGTTATCCTAGTTTTAAGTTAGGCTATTAGATTTTGGTCAATCTTTTTATTATTCTACAAATTCAGATTTTGAGGAAGCAGAATGATTACGGAATCGATGAAATTAATTTTTAATCCCATTATTTATTCCATAATAAAACCTCCGTCAAGTTTTTGCTCGTCCAGGTAGATTCACTACTATTATAGGCAAGTGGTTTATCAAATACGACGCACTAACCAACCAAATGTTTTTTAACAAAACATTATTTATCTTACCATGCCTCACACTTTCTGCTTTTATCCTATCCTACTCGACTTGAAATAAGCTCTATAATATTTATTTTCCATTACGTCGGGCACACGATACTAAGCCAAGATCAGGAGATCAGTTCAGGCATTCCTGCATAATCTTAGGATCTGGAATACCGTAGCTTCTTAGTCAGGCAATTAGAATTAGAATGTTTTAGCTTAGAAAGAGGCAGATGTATTGGTTAAATACATAACACATAATTTATAAGTTATCTTTTATTTTAAAGTAAAACCTAATATTGCAGTGCCACTAACACCGAACTTGAGACCTAAGTTTTGGCTCAATCTGTCTGGGGGAACTGGTTTAAAATTCATTTGCAGATTTGACAGCACATTGACAAATTTAAAAGTGCAGGTTAAATCAAAGTTTTAACAAAGTCAACTCCACTTTGATTTCACTATAATTCAGGAACAATTATTTCGATTTAACTTAAGTTTTGACTTTGACTTTGGTGTTGATACGATTCATATGGTTCCAAAAATCATTTTTGTCATAAATATTATATAAGTACTAGAAAATGTAACTAGCTTATGATAGACGTCAGATACAATAATAATACGAGCATATCATTATCATAATGGCCGCTGTGGGCGATGGAATTACCCAAATCGTCAATTTCCGCATATACCCAATAATAAACACACGCAGCCACATTTCGTTGGGGCATTAATGTCAAATGTTTATATTTGGCCCTGTATAAATAGTGGTAGATTATGTCCGTGCCGGCCGGCGCTCCGTTGGGATGGACTTCGCTATAGAACGATCCAGTTTTGGACACCAATTGAATCAATTTTATGGTTATGTTGGGTCTGTGAAATGACGTCATAGAAATAATATGGTTTACTTTGGCAGAGGATGCCACTAAAAGTCTACTGCTGATCCTACGTCCATATCAAAAGCCATCTTATTTTTATAGGGAAAATATATAATACGTCTAGCTTATATGGAGACCATGCCCATGGCCGTCGGCTACTTCCGTAACTGCATAAAATAAAAATGAAAATTCAAAAAATAACTATATTATTATACAAAATATCTTTATAATTATATAAAAATGGATGTTTATGTTTTAAAGTATGTATGAATTAAAACCCAAATGGTTGATCGATCACCGAGAAAATTGGCACATCTAAGTGTTTTTTTCAAAAAGGTTTTTGTTTTCATTTTACATATAAGCATGTGCCGAGTTCTGCTTTTATCAACTAAAGCTTGTGATAATAGTATGTAATAATGTACTAATATAAATAATGTACTAATCATAAACTATAACGCAAGGGTAGTAGTAGATTGATTCATACACTCTGAGATGATGTGATCACGGTATTCGTAGAGGTATGATACATAATGTGGTAATCCAGACTAACACAGTTAAGTGATAATTAGTTTAGACGGGGTAAACTTTAATAATGTGGTTTAGGTACGCTATCACAAATTCAGCCTTTGGGATCAATATGTGATATTTTTATGGTTGGAAACTTTCCCTCGAATGGGATTAAAAATGAATGATATGTTTTATACAAACTAATGTACCTCCGGATATAATTAAAATTAATTACCAATTGTCAAATAAAGCCACCGCATCGCTGAGTCAGAACTACCGTTCATTAATTGGCTAAAGTTTCAGCGGCGGCAATTCAACGTAATGATTTCGTGTCCCGCGTCTAAATCGTCCCAGACACGAAGCCTCCAATGTATTTGCTCCAAAATATTTGTCTGTTGTGATGTTGGACGTTTGCCAATCGGATCACTTTCGGGAAACTAGATAGAGTTAATATAATGGCTCGGTCTGGATCCGAGAGGTATGCGGTAAGCGATCGTGACTCACTAGTGGAGGGTCTCTACAGCACGACTAACGCTACCGGTTCAGCATAGTATTTCGTAAATGAACTACGAGCCAGCATTGTACCATACCTATATTTATAGGACAGGCCTCACAGTTCGGCTGGTAGTCGTGGGTTCGATTCCCACCCAGGACAAACAATTGTGTGACGAATATAGATGTTTGTTCTGGTATCTGGGTGTTATATTGTTTTTTTTTATTCTTTATTGCACACATAAATAACAAAAATATAATGTAAAACAGGAGGACTTAATGCTAATGCATTTTCTACCAGTCAACGTTAAAGGTAGGAAAAACGGTTACTGTTAAAAATGGCGTGAGTTTAGTGACAAGGTAAATAGCACCACGGAATTGAGGCAGAATGGTTTGAAACACTGGATCAATATAAACCAGCCAACTTGAAAAGATGCCTATTACAGCATTATGTTTGTTAACATCGAGTCTATTTTTTTGCGTGGTATTATATTTAAGTAGTGAGATAGCGACTAAGATAATTTATATTGCTTCACCAAGGCATGCGGGGCGGCGCGGCGCGTCACTCGTGACTCACTTGTTGTGCCGGTATTTGGGAATGTTTATTGTTAGGGCTGGCTACTTCGTAGTCTAACGGTTTTTTTGAGCTGACGGCCCACCTTATGTTAAGTGGTAACCGCCGCCCATAGACAACAACAATACGACTCAAGTCCTCTCCACCAAAGTATAAGATGAAGATGACCTAAGTCGCATTGCGCCCATCACCCCGATGTAACGTCTCATGCGCCTGCGATTTCAAGTTACTTTTTATTGATGATATTTATCATCATGACACAGAAAACGTCACTGAAGTATCCCAGTGACGAATTTCATCTCTAAATTTCCCAAATTCTCACACCGGTTCACGTTAGCGTTACGTAGATGGGTTTAAAATATTCAGGGTTGTCTGTCCCCGTGAAATTACTCGCATACATGCCGCGCCACCCCGCCCCGCTCACATCCTTTGGAAACACGCGGCACCGAAAGAGTAATGTACGGACATGTGCATTTTTCACTTCTCGGGACTGCTGTGTCACTAGATACATTGCGATACAGTCTAAATGCTTATAGCTGGTTCAGTACTGTGTATTATTTGAATGCTGTGCGCACTAGTTAACGCCTTAAGTTGCTTCTGAGAAAGACAAGAATTGCATTCGTATAGAAACAAAATTAATCATCATTTAATAGTTGTGTAGTTCAAGTTAAGACAAATAAGCTAATTGATTTATACATGATACAATCATATAAGGAGAAAAGATTGAAAAGTTGCATTCTGGTTATTTTGTCATATAAACACTGTCGATTTTTTGAGGCTGTTATTAGGCGCCCTTAGATGTAATATAATTAGCCCAAACTAGCCCAAACCTTTACACAATTACTACACGTCGTACTTCAAACGTTCCTAACATTAAATATCTTTCTATTTTCTTATCTTATCTCTCTTTAGGTATCTATCTATCTGAGATAATATACCTAACATTCCGGATAAACTTCTTAGAAAATGATTTCTACCTTCTAAGGCTAGTAAATAAAATTAAGATTCATAATTAGTATTAATATAGGCCGTAAAACTCGCCGAAATCCAGTAACGCCGTTTGTTGATATAGCTGACTATCTGTAAGCTGTAACGCCTTGTATGCAGGTAGGCAGTAAAGTCACGTGCGAGCGACAAAAATGTCGCGTAAAACACTGTAGATAGCAGAATAGGTCGCTCGCGGCTTGGAAATTATCGGAGCATGACTAAACGGCCTAGTGGATTCATGACGATGCGTTCTCCACTTTGATGATAAAGAATTTTAGTGGGCTTCTTTTGTATTTGCTGTATGCCATTACATTTTCAAAATAAATAATAATCTGGAAGTCTTCAAGAGGAGAGTGAATAGGTACCTATCTTCTAGGCAAGCATGCTACATCGTAGACCGCATCACTTAACATGAGGTGAGATTGCGGTCAAATGTTAGCCTATCGCCCACCTAGCGCGTCAGTGCATCCACCAACTAAATAAAATACGTAGATCCTTTCGAGATATTCTAGGCTTCTCTCGACTTGTATTTTCTCCCGATAAGAAGTATCGACAAGTTTTATCTTAAGTGCGTTCGTTGTCCATTAGTTGGCCTTTATCTTATCCTGACTTTTATGCTGATCGTCGAAATTATCTTACGTTTGTACAAGTTTTCTCCTAGTTAATGATACACTTGAAACGAGATATGTTTGTTGTGATTATAGTTTATATACAGGGTGTCCGGTAATGAATGGATAACCCTGAAGTGGGTCTTAGTAGAACTATTGGGCATTCGGAAAAAAATATAAAATAAAAACAATCAAGTAGTATCAAAGATATGTATTTTTTTAAATAATATCGAGGTTTTGTTTTTTTTTTTGTTATTTTTTTATACTACTTGGTTTTTTTAATTTGTTTTTTTTTTCCGAATGCCCAATAGTTCTACTAAGACCCATTTCAAGGTTATCCATTCATTACCGGACACCCTGTATATTGTGATCGTCGCTTGTTGTTTTTTGAAATAAATATGTATGGATCGATGTTTTCTGTGATGATCTAAGTCGGTTGAATGCTATGGTGATTTAAGCATGATATGGTTCCTAAGTGCCACAGTTGCATTCTTGCTCAAAGCGCAGTAAAATTGATATCTGTAAGATATTTTCTATTATGTACAATTAATTTTAACTAAATATTAAATATAAGTTACGTCTGTTTTTTTTAAATGTCATCGTCATGTTCCAAATTCAAATTACCTTCTACTGCCTAGTTAGTACTAGTTTTTAACGACCTGAATTGAAATGTTGCAATGCAATGAAATTGACTGATATAAATTATTATATGTATATGGAAATTAAATTTAAATAACATATTTTTGATGGTATAGTGTTCTAATATTTTGCTAATTAAAACCTTTAATTACCCTTAAATCCAAAAATTAAACCATTCTGAAATAATAGTATGAATTTGCAAATATAGATAGATAGATAGATAGATTAACTCTTTATTGTATACACCACAAAAACATTTTACAAAAAATAAATAAAAAATACATTAAAATATTAGGCACACAATGGGCGGCATTATCACTAAAAGTGATCTCTTCCATGCAACCTTTGGATGGACAGGAAACAAAGAAGTCACATCGGCGGTGTACATACGTAGGAATTATATATTTAAGTTACCAGACTGAAAACACGTGAAACAATTATAAATGAATAATTAGTTACTTAACACAACTATAAATACATAAATATACATACACAAATAAATAAATATAATTGGGGATGACCAAAGTTCTATTACTTTTGTTATAGGCAAAGCTTACCGCTTAACATCTGATGGGCCATCTGCGCCAGCTTTTCGAGATCTTTCTAATAATTTGGCCACTTTTTTTCTTTGCCAGTCCTGTTATTGCCAACTAACGTTACTAAGTTAAACTTCTTGATAAAAATCTGTAACAGTATAGAGACCTCTCTACCATAATTAAATAGTTAACATAATCTAGTATACAAATACGTACTCGTAATTTGACGAAAATGAATAGGTAATTCGACTCCTGTTTTTGTACCTGTTCGTAGATTCCCCCGTGACTCAATATGGGGATTTGTCGAGGGTAGATAATGAATCCTTTCGAAGTACATCTTCCACAGGAAATGGCGGAAAGTGTTTTTCTATTCTCTCGCTAATGGTGGGTTTACTTTTGAACCATTTTCTTTTGTAGTCGTAGTAAAACATAAACGGTAAATATAAGTAATTTGTTTTTCGCGAATATGTTTATTTATTTATTACCTATTATATAACCTGAATCCTATATAAGTATGTGACAAACAGGGTTTGCAGTTTTAGTTCTTAAAATAATTGCTAGATAGCGCTGCTAATTCGTAAGTTTCGTTTCGAACTACTCTAAGTAGTTATTTTTTATGGTAATACCAAGTCTGCACGAAATTTCTCGCACATTCTGATCCCTTTGTCTTGCGAATCTTTCCTCGATTCCCAACACAAATAGTCGACTCCTCAATCCCTATCGCCCTAAGGTGGTGCGGAAGATATATCAGTGCAATGGCGCACGAAGCTTTATGTACTGTGAACCGTTGACGAGTGACGGCCAATGGAAGGGTCCTCACCCCTTCCATCTATTGAGACATCTGTTTGGGGTACTGCGGATTAATTCGTAGAAAAGTTGAAAAGGTTTTATAGGTAACCGTTTTTATCTGCAAATTATACTTGCTTCGAAAAATGTATCTATATAGATATATTTATAGATAGATATATGAATTCACGCGTTCCCCCCCTCCAAATAATAATAATAATAATAATTTATTCTGACTATCAGCCTATTTACTGCTTCGTTTCCAGCCACTTATAGTGAAAACTGACGTAAATGAGCGTCCTTTCTGTCTGTAATAATAATAGAATTAGTTAATGTTTTCACCATTAGAGATTCACGAGGTAGGTAATATAATTTACAAGTTGACCGGGCGTAGAAATTCTGTGCTACCCGCAAAGCGGCATGGCAGTCTCAAGCGTGCTTCATAAATATGAACTGTCAGTTTCATACCTAGGTTGCAATAATCGCTTGCCTGTTTGCACAGAGCAATAAGATAGATAGATAGATAGATAGATAGATAAAAACATTTATTCAGCACAAACATAGGAACAACAATTACATGAAATAACAATACAATAAAACACAAAAAAGTCCCTATGTGCCCTGTGCTGAAAAAGGGGATGGCTCAGCATATGCTGAGAATACCCAGCGCTGGTTTTCAGCCAATAAACCTTTTAGTATTGACGACACGGACAAGGTCCGGCGGCCATGCGGTTAACATATAACATAAAAAATAATCATTAATCATTTCATTAAAATAAATACAACACAAAGAGTACTTACATGCTAAAATTGTCATATAGTAAGAAAATCACAATCTGTAGAACAGAGTAGGTACAATAAGGATAAGAAAAGAAGCGTCAAAAATATTTATACATTATGAGTAGATAGATATATGTGATTCATCATTGATTATAAAAACAAAAATAAAAACTAAATACTAAGCCAGGCTATATAACAAGAGGCAACTGAAAAGTTTAAAGTACAAAAAAATATATATAAGAATGAATAAAAGTGAGGCTTCTACTGCTTTGTATTATTATATATTCTGTGCCTACGCTAATCGGCTTATCGTCGACCTACTTATAACAATGGCGACTCCACAAGCATTGTTTTGAGATTTTATCTGTGTTTGGAGATTATTCTCGCTTGGATCGAGAAGCGATTTTTCTTATGTTTTGAAATGTCCGGATCAGAGAACTCAAGGCATGAACGAGATCTTATTTTTTAGCTTATAGAAAATAAACAAAATACATAAAATATATTCTATAATCGTTATAAAATGAAATAACACTTACCAGACTCGTCTGAAGCTTCATATCGGGATGATTGATGGCCATTTCATGTAAGCAATGACTTTTGTTCTATTAACGAAGTAAATGATTTCTTTACCTCCATCGGAAGTGATTTAGCGCAAAAAACCCTTTCCAAGCTTTGTACTACTGAAAAAGCCCTTGCATCCGAGATTAGTACGTTACAATGTTCACCAGAAAACTCTATGGCACTATTCCTAACAGACTGTAAAGAAATTTCTGGCGTCATTACTAAAATGAAAGGAAACAGTGCTCCTGGCTGGGACAAGATCCCTGCAAATGTAATCAAAACATGTTCAAAGCACCTTGTTAAACCGATAGCCCACCTTTGTAATTTGAGTTTTTCAAATGGTAAATTCCCCACAATTTTCAAAAAAGCAATGGTTACACCCATATTCAAGTCCGGCGACAAAACGATACCTTCTAACTACAGACCAATATCCATCCTACCTACTATTTCCAAAATTGTTGAAAAACTTGCAAACAAACGACTTATTTCATACTTAGAAAAAAATAACTTACTTACCAGCAACCAGTACGGTTTTAGAGCACAAAAATCAACCGATGATGCAGTACTTCAGTTAACAACATTAATTACACAGCACCTAGATCAAGGGGAAAGGTGTGTCGGCGTCTTCCTAGACTTACAAAAAGCATTCGACACAGTTTCAATTCCCATTCTTTTATCAAGATTGGAGAATGCTGGTGTGAGGGGAAATGCATATGATTGGTTTGCTGATTATCTTAATGAACGGAGCCAGCAGGTCAAGGTTGATGAGTACGAGAGTGCTAACGCCACTTGTACATATGGTGTGCCTCAAGGAAGCACCCTTGGGCCATCTCTTTTTTTAGTCTACCTTAACGAACTGTGTAAGACAGAACTACAACATGCTGAGGTTATTATGTTTGCTGATGACACCGTTTTGCTCTTTCATCATGCTACATGGGCCGGCGTACATAAATATGCAGAAGAAGGACTGTCCAAAATTATTGTATGGCTGGAAACTAATTTGCTCTCTCTAAATATAACTAAGACCAAGTACATGTGCTTCAAGAAGACAGCAGCCGGAAACCAACCTATTGACTTTGAGATAAAAGCGCACGCGTATCCCTGTAACAAAGACCCCACTCATGTTAACTGCAAATGTCAGACGCTGTCACGAGTTGTCAATATTAAATATCTTGGTGTGGTTATTGATGATAGGCTTACGTGGGCGCCTCACATAACTACTTTATCGAAACGGATTAGGAAACTGATACATGTATTTAAAACGTTGCGACCAGTCGCTGATCATAAGCTTCTAATTCAAATATATAAGGCTCTTGGAGAGTGCATAATAAGTTATTGTATAAGTTCTTGGGGCGGTGCATGTAAAACATACCTCATAAAAGTAGAGCGAGCGCAACGTGCTCTTTTAAAAGTTCCATTTAAGCATCCGACAACTGATTTATACAAAAAAAGTAAACTAATGACAGTGCGTAAACTATATATAAGTACTTCCATTGTTCGGTATCATAAGCAAGTTGTTCCAATATTACGGAAAACCAACAAAAGAGTTGACAAGTTCCCGATTCCAAGAAGTCGAAGTGCCATTGCTGACAGACATTACTCCCATTTGGCGCCTAAATTTTACAATTTACTGAGTAAGCAGACAAAAATAAGAGATCTCACAGTACATAAACTAAAACAAGTTATAAGCGGTTGGCTAGAAGGCTACGACTACGATGGTGCTGAGGGGTTGATGCTACCGATCACATAATAACACGCATACACGAAGAGACAGACACACATATACACGAAGGGACACACAATCACACTCACACCACACACACCGCGCGCACACACACACACACACACACACACACACACACACACACACACACACACACATCCACACACACACACACACATCCACACACACACATCCACACACACACACACATCCACACACACACACACATCCACTCACACACACATATCCACTCACACACACATATCCACTCACACACACATATCCACTAACACACACACACACATCCACTCACACACACATATCCACTCACACACACATATACACTCACACACACATATCCACTAACACACACACACACACACACAAACACACACACCACAAATTTAAATTAACCAAGTCAAACGTAGAAATTGTTACTTCCTTTTGCATGTCTATTTGTTACAATGTTTTTATTATTTTTATTTTACTACCTACTTTTTGTTTCATCATTTTTTGTTCAACTATAGCGTCATAATTATTTTAATGTATACATTAAGGGGAAGCTACTGTTTTTCCTGCAACACAGTGTTAAACTAACGCAGGAGACGGTGCTCACAAACACATGTACACAATATTTTGAAATAAATGATTTGTATTTGTATTTGTATTTGTATTACCTAACGGACGTCTTGTCCTAATTCTAACGGCTGTTGGTTGGCAACAAATAATTGTGTAAGTTCCCAGATAATTATGTTGCGTGTACAATATTAGAATAAAATAATACAAAAAAATAATAATAAGAAAGCAGTCAACATAGATAAAAGGTTCGATATAGATATAGGTTATAGTTATTTTTATACCGTTAAACCACATAACGTAATAAATAAATATTTATGGACATTTCACACATCGCTATCTAGCCCGAAACTAAGCATAGCTTGTACTATGGAAACCAGATGACTCATAGAATACGTATTCTAAGAGTCATCTGGTTTCCATAGTACGTATACTTCTTTCGTAAATCTGTTTTTTTTTTTTTCGTAATCTTTGTCCTAGGTGAGTCGAACCCAAGACCTACAGTTCAGAAGCCAGCTGAGCTGTGAGGCCAGTCAATAAAAATACATATAATACTTTACTAAACTGACTGACATAAAAAAACCCACACGAACAATGGACTGGAAAGAATCGTCAATCCAAAATAAGTTCTTATAAAACCTTCATAACATCTCCGCTCAGGATTAAAGATCCAGTAATCTATTTGAATAATGTGATATTATAAAATTGTCTTACATTTCCGGCGCTCTTAACGGAGAAAAGAAATATCGACTGCTCGCCACGGACCTTGCCAAAGATAAGTATATATATATATACCTACATACTTCGCTTCCCATCTGCTACAGACCGGATTATACTTATCTTAAAATGGTGGACAATTTATTACGTTTCATTTTATTACCTCGGAAACATAAAGGAAATTTTAAAATCTGTAATCCGATTTCTGGTACAGTGGTTCTGGATACAAAGCCAAGCGTGGCTAGAACTTTTGGCTCTGTCAGGCATTATGAGTTTTTAGCTAATGTGATTTATTAAGCGATCAATTTAATATTCTGGGTTTAATTTTGTATTATTTTTTGGCCAACCTAAAGTTACTCGTATCTTTTATACAAAATTGAGACAAAAGTCAAGTGTACACTATTCACAATTGTTTTTTAACTCACTATATAGAATATATACATACACATAATGATATCATGAGGAAATCGGCATATTCTGAAACTAAGAATCTAAAAGCATGTGATAAATAACAGTCCAGATAAAGGGTTTTTATCAAAGGTCTGATTTCATGCCGTGAGAAGATTAGAATTCGATTAAACTGTATGAGACATTTCACACAGAAATCGTCGAAAAGAATTACAATAACGAAATAATCCATTTGGATCTCACTCAAAGCTAGATAGACCGATAACATGTGTTCAACAAATGTTATTCCATTAACCATTTCGGCGTCGTGAAATGCTCATAAAGCCCAGCTGCTATCTAGGTCTTCCTATTGCCTAGAAACAAAACATAAATCAATTTAATGATAGAAAACGGCCTTTCAGCTCTGTTAATTACCAATATATCATTATTATGACTTCATCATTTATTACGGGTTACTGAGTATTTAGGTACTTATTTTTCTATTTTCAATATGTACTACTAGTAATTTGTAATAGTCAAACTACCCCCCATCGCAGACAATTTGGTTGCATTTTTGACTAGATAGTAAATTTTCATTCTTCAAATAAATTTACACCTCAAGAAGGCTTAAGTTTAACTCCGTCCTGTTTACACAGCAACCCAAAGCAGATAAACTAAGTACTAACATACTGTTGCAAATGATAGGTAGGCACAGACAAAGTAATTGGTAAAAATTAAGTATTCAAAAAGATCTTATAAGTAAAGACACAATAAGATTTTGATTTAAACATATCGCTTTAAATAATCCCTCATCATAAAACGCACAATGCACAGGTTTTCAATGACTCGATATGTTATGTTAGATTAATATAAAAATGTTGAACAATTTAATATAAGATAATGTCTGAAGCCATATTTTGAGATGCAAAATGAACGCAGCATCGCGGAGCGGCTGGCTTGCGGTTTCTGAAGGAAAATTGTAATAAGGCAAATTCTCTGCTAGAGTGCTTTGGGGATTTGCCTTCAAATATAATATTTCGCTGCTTGTATGCATCTCCAGTAAAGAGACTTTGAAACAATTTACTTTGCCTTATAAATTCTTGTAACTTGATACGTTTCATCGCCTTTTGGTGGTACTTACTTGATATGCCCAATTGAGGCTGTACATATTTTGTCTTAAAGATGTTAGATATATATTTTGACTTGCAATCTTTTCTCTATATCGCATAATAGAGGCGTGCATGCTTCTTCAAACAGTTTCTTCAATTTTATCCGATTTGCAGTCTAAAACTTTTTTATTCTACGGTACTTATTGACCATGGCCTGTTGCAAGACCACGTTATATAAACATCGCCTGTATTATTTTGAATACCTACCTGCAATTTCAGGTCATTAGTCTTTTATGAATTATTATTTGTGTGCTTGATTCTGTTTACCTGATATAATGTGTGTAGTAAAATTAAGTATGAAAGTGTTTTTTTTTAACTGTAGGAAACCTACAGCTAGACTAAAAGGATATTGAAGTATTTAAAAATATATGGCAAGGCAGGCATTTTGAGCTGTAGGCTAATAGGATACTTAGATACCTAAGATACCATTCAAAAACTAAGTACTCTCTCAGAAATTCACTAAAATCAGAGCTGAACTCGTTCAACGAAGTATAGCCATAAAGCTCAATAAAACAGAGATATCGTTCTTATTCAATTTTATCTACAAAATGAAACTCGGCTCTGCCCAGTTCAGAATCGTCGTCAAGTGCTTATTGCATCGATAAAATTCTTCGAAAATACTCCAACCATATCCCAGACCGATTCTCGTGCAACACTCGGAAATTTTATCTATTCATCGAAGAAACCTTATTGCTTTGACGTTAAGAGTCAAAATGCATTGCGATAATCTTTTCAGAATTTGGTATTGAAAAGGAAGCTTTTGGTCTAGGCACAATTTCAGACGATTCTCCATAATTTAGAATCGATTCGAACGCTTTTGAAAGTTAAACGAAAGTTGCCCGCTTGCATGTCCCTGACTTATATTGGCGAAATTCTTTGCAAGACTGTTGACTGAAATTCCAATTTATTTGTATAAATTACTTAATAATGATAATTGCGTACGAAAGTCTGACTTCGAATTCAATTTGGTGTATTTTTGTACAGAGCAATTAATTAAGGTTTAATGATAACAGCGCGGAATATGATATGAACGTTACAATGCGGCCAGCACAGTAAGGTTTTTAATTTAGTTTATTTCCATTTGTGCAATGCTGAGAACCATTAAAATGCTGCCAAGTTTTGCGTAATATTAATAATTAAAGCAAATATTGTGACCAATTTATTTATATTTAGGAATAAAAACATTTTATTTGTTACATTAAAATTGCACAAATTCAGTGCGGATATATTTATGAAATTCAAAAATATTACAGATTTGATTTTTATTATTTATATTTATTAATCTCGTCAATTTTTCCTTACAATTTGTAATGGTCCTGTTATTGAGTAGTATTTAGAGGTTGCTTTTGAGATCGACACTACCGTAAAGTTTCTGGAATTTCTACTACTGGAAAGTGTCTTTAATTTAGTGAGAAAGTCTTTATATGCCGTGATTAAAGTGAGTAAACATTGGTTGCACCGCTCCAGAAAGCCGGTGGCGGCCACAGCCGGGGTAGATAAATTGCTGCAATCAACCAAACAACGCTGCGTGTTGCTACACGTACCACGGTTATGCGTAAAAGTTGACCGTCTGGTATTACACACAATTCAGTATAAACCAAAATTATCGCGTGGTGGTCTAGCGGTACTGACCCCCGAGTTTCAATCCGGAGGTCGCCGGTTCAAATCCCGACGTGCACCTATGAGTTTTTCGATTGAAAGATTTATGTGCGCAATACCACGTTCTCAAAACGGTGAAGGAAAACATCGTGAGGAAACCGACATGTCCTAGAACTAAAAATTCGAAGACGTGTGTAGAGTGCACGAAAGGAGCCTCTTTGAGGCGCACTTACAATCCTTTCACCACACTGGTTCGACAGAACCGAAGGATTAACTAATTTAATGTTTTTCTTTAAAAATTAAATTGGAAAAAAGCCATAGGTACAAAATTTCATTGATTATTCTTGTCGTTACGTGTAGTTTCCAAAAATGTAGAGAAGTTTTAAGCAGAGACATTTAATGGAATATATGCTAGTTTCTGAGTCGCATAAGTCAAATTGTAAGTAAGTATTCTAAAGGTTAAGTTAAGCCTATTAAAGTACTGTATTTCTATAACGAAACGACGTCTCTCTTATAGACGCTAATTAAAATAATAAAAGTTAATAAAAAAATAGACTGAATCAAGTAAAAACCAAACAGTCGATGGCAAGTATCTACATAAATATATTCTAAGACATCTTTGCACAACCTTTCCAGACTGTCTTTATTTAAGAAGTTAAATTATTCCGGGAATGAAATGAATACAAGTCCATTAAAACTAGATCAAAGAGACCAATTTTACAAATTAACTTTCCAAACTAAGGTTCAACCAGATTGAAGTTTCCCAAACACGATACGACAGAGAGTATTTATAGTAGCCAAATTAATGTAAACACGAGGAATTAGAAGGCTCTCATTATATATTAACCAAAGGGACTTCACATCTCTTTGATCGACCCTCCTGCTCCTAATCTTAGGATTAAACCGCTAACAGTATCTCACTTTCGCATAATTATTAGCTTTATCAGCGCGAAAATGGCGGAAAAAATCAATTTGTGCGAGGTAAGGCCCTTTATGCAAATCGAGCCTGGCTTTACGACACGAGTCTCTATAAAATTATGTTAAAACAGTTAGGGATGCTGATGTTAGGGGTTCATATTATAAAGGTATCATGTTTAAAGCGAATACTTGGTAATGACGTCGGCTTACGATTTGAAGGTTTTGGGTTCGAATCCTACATGAGTAATAATAATAATAAACATTTATTTCAAACTTTCGTGTATCTGACATCTATACAAATAAATAAAATTGGAGTGTCTGTTTGTAATATTAAAATAACCGCTTTTTACTAAGTGCATATGAATGTATACACATATACCAAAACAACTTTTTATTTTTGTCTGTCTGTTTGTTCCGGCTATTCTCCTTAACGGCTGGACCGATTTTGACGAGACTTTCACTGGCAGATAGCTGATGTAACAAGGAGTAACTTAGGCTACTTTTCCGAGGGGTAAAATGGGGTGCGTGATAAAACCGAATTCCACGCGGACGAAGTCGCGGGCAACAGCTAGTTAAACATGGAATATAAGTAAATAGTAAGTAAACTGATGATGAGACATAGTTGTGCACCTAATTTGTTATAATTTAATTTGTTGTGTTACATCTGTGACAATAAATCTATTCTATTCATAGACAAATCAAATATTTATGAGGTTTGGTGGCAATCCCGGTTTGAAACATCAGCCATTTACGCTTTGATCACTTCTTGATTGTGAAACAAAGCCTTACTTATCCCTTGGGACTTAAATTGAACCTAGGTATAAACAAGTACAATATTTACTTATTGTTTCAGAACGATCATGAATTAAGTTCCGTTATATTCCGCTATTATTTGAAGTAAGTTATCTGTTATGTCAGAGCCCAGGCAAAACCCTCTTTAATTGGAATGGCCGAGTGAAAGTGTTGATGTTTCTTCTCCTAATGAAGAATATGCTTATATTATTAAATGCCCAGCTTATGCAAGCGTATCTTTGCCAGCTTAATCGAATAATATGCATTATTATAAAAAAATATAGCCTATATTATCTTCTGAGTAAATTAAATATATAAATATTGGTGGACATTTCACACAATGCCATCTAGCTTCAAAGTAAGCTAATCATAGCTTGTATAATGGGAACCAGACAACTGGTATAATACTTAAATATATTTTTGTAAATACATACATATAATACATAACACCTAGACATAGAACAAAGTCCTATGTTCATCACACAAAATGTTTGTCCAAGATGGGAATATTTTTTTGGAAATTTTTATTTATATTATAGATTTAGTAAGTTGGCACTTTGGTCCTGTCCCCGAGACTGGTTTTACTGCACTTTGTTAATAACCGTCATTGTCAATGCACACTTCCTGTGAAAGTAGTATTTCTAATGACATGTAGAAACTTATCCGTGGGCACGGCACCGCCCTACAGCAGCGATTGAATCCGATGTCTAGAATACTTCAGTGTGGGAGTTAATTTGTAATTTGCAAATATGTATCACAAATATTGATTTTATATTAAAGTTAGTAAATGATCAATTTCTTCCTAATATTTTAATTTAAAGTTTTTGTCTATGTCACTTTTGGACTAAATGTTCCAACTCCATAATAATATCACTTCGTAAAATGTATTTTCATTCTACTAATGGTTAAATGATTTTCATGCCTGAAATGTAATGTATGCATTTTTTTTTTGAAAATATCACTTTCTTAATGATTTTTTAATCCCGTATACCAGTTTTCATCCTATTTGGATCAGTAATCATTGGCGGTATTTATGAGTTTTATTTAGTTTTATCCACTGAGTTACGATTTGCTTGCGAATTCAGATATTTTGTCTAATAGTTGATTTTAACAATTAAAGTTATTCCATAAACTTTTAGACTAAGTTTGCTGTTATTTTTATGTGCCGCATGTCAAATCATAAATTATGGCATCTCAGTCCTGTTTTATGACGCAAGAATTAAATGGTTACATTTATCAAAACTCCTATACAAAGGCTATTCTAATTTTATATCGTTATATCTTCGTATCACACATGTCTGACTCGAAACAAAAGGTGACGCTAAGCTTTAAATTAACTTGGGCTCAAATCTTTCCATCCGAAATGACCCACGACACTCCGTATCTACATGATAATACCATAGCCAATGTAGAAGTATTTCTTATTTTGACATTTAAGGCCAAATACTTAATTATTTTTAACTATTTTCCATTAAACTTTGTTTTCCAGCATTAAATGACTCTAAGAAATAAATTATGAAAGGTTCATTCACATGAAGCGTTCAAATTATTCCTTTCGTTATAGCATTTTCACGGAACAAGTGAATTTAAATTCGGTACAGAATCATTTTGCTTCGCTGAAGGGTTGGTTAAAAGCTGCCAGATTTACTAAGTAGAGTAAGTACAGTAAAGCATTTACAACGATTTGACACTAAATATTTATACTAGTCTTAACGTACCTACATCTTTTGGTGTTTTTTATGAATCTGTTGAAATGACGCAAGCTATCTGCAGTTGACATGTCACTATTAATTTGAAATGCGCTTAATCCTCATCAAAGTTATATCCGTGTGAATTTAAGTCTTTTTTAATTTATTTTTAACATATCATCAACGTTCAATAAAAATGCAGGCCAAGTTTGAATGACAACTTAAATATTTTTAATCTATATAAATAAAAAAAATTGGAGTGTCAGTTTGTAATATTAAAAATAACCGCTTTTTACTGAATGCATATGGATGTATACATGGTACATATACCAAAACAACATTTTTTTACAATTTTTGTCTGTCTGTCTGTCTGTTTGTTCCGGCTAATCTCTGAAATGGCTGGACCGATTTTGACGGGACTTTCACTGACAGATAGCTGATGTAACAAAGACTTAGGCTACTGTTCCGAGGGGCAAAATAGGGGTGCGTGATAAAACCGAATTCCACGCGGACGAAGTCGCGGGCAACAGCTAGTTAGACATAAAAGTATTAGGCACACATCATTTTGATTTACAGTGTTACAAAACAACTCAATATATATACAAGCTTTGTGAACAAGCCTGTGTGCGTGCAAGTAAGTAGTCGACTCGTGTAGGGGTTCGAAGTTGAGCCACTGTCAACGTTACCTATACTACGGCGCGGCTCAGCTAGGTGTAGTTATAATCACATTACCGTAGGCACTGACGGGTTGGCGTTCATATTCATAATGTATACGCTTTCCTGTACAAACGTGGAAAATCTGGTTACCGATGACTAAAGCGAATTTATGAACATTATGCGACGTAATTTCCTGAGCTTATCTTTAGTATATTGAGTTGTCTGTGGATAACGTTTCACATTATCTCCTCTCGACAAACTGCTTTAAAATAATTAATAGCGACTGATATTATATTATTTTTACCTTATTGTGGGAATTAGCTCATTATAAGTTCAATAGCGTAAATTTACACGCCAAAATTAAAAACGTTTCATTTATTTTTATTTATGTATTTAAGCTATACAGTATTAAAAGTATTTGATGTCAATTTTAAAATTACCCGTAATAAGAAAAGTGAAGCGAACAATTCGATACCCTAGTTTTGATTGTCTTTCTTTATTGTACAACAAAAATAAATATATAAATTACTAGCCTAATACAAAGGTGAGCTTAACCTTAAAAAGAGTTTTCTTCCAGCAAACCTTTGAGGCTAAAAACGGTTGTCAACGAATGCTAGGTATGATATGTACACATACTAATCTGGAAGTATTTTTTTAGAATATGATTAATAAAAAACCTACTTCAACAAAACCTACTAATATGTCTTCAAAGCCATTGTAATAGACGTTTCTCTGTTTCTGCATATAAAAACAAAGTATCTGAACTTGTTGCGAGAGTTGAAAAGTGCCGATGATCATCAATGAGAGTGCTATTCGATGTTCTCCATTGTTACTTGCAACTTATTTCACACAGAGCCATCTAGCCCCAAAGTAAGCTAAGCATAGCTTGTACCATGGGAACTAGGCAACTGATATAATACTTAACTATTAATATATTTTTCGTAAATGCTTACTATGTAAACTTAATATGTAAAGTTGTCTAATCAATATATAAGTCATCACTAAGTATCTACTGTGCTTATCGTATCTATCAATATACCCACTAATAATAATAGCTCGATATACACTCAGGAGTTTCAAGAGCCGTTTCCGTTGAGTGCCCTTCGACGATCCTGCATGGTTGCGATACTCGCGAACAAAGAAAAAAGTATTTGTTTTTACATTCCATTTTTGTTGTCAATACTATGTAATTAATAAATTTTTGAACCATACTGAGTTAAATATATTATAAGATTGATTCCTTCGTGAAACAACTTCTCGAAGCAGTCTTCCATCAGTCCTCCATGCTTCATTCGTCCAACTCCGCTATCTAACGCCGTTATTGAAGACCTCAAACTTGGAACTGGTAACGCATTCTCATACAGTCAAGACCGTGCACCAATGACCTTATGTTTTGAATATTGACGTTTCCAAGCCATTTCTTTATGAATTCTATAGAAATAAAGTTTTTGACTTTGACTTAATGCACTCCGGATCAATCACAAGGAAACTTAGCATTTTTATTACGATAACCAATAAGTGACCGGTCTTTGAGATAAGAATTTGTAGCGGAAGCACTTACAAAATGTCCTTATAAAAGCTACAGGTAACCATATTAATATGTAATTAATAAGAAATTATACCACAAACGTTGTAATACGTGACTTTGTACTAGTGTATAATGAATTATCACACAAGTTTTTATTGTATCACAAGGCTACATGATCATCGTAGACCGAACTGAACCCATCGCTTACATACAAAATTTTTCATAGAGATTTGAACACGCAAGGCTGCTCTGCCGTCTGGTAAATCCTCCCATTCACTACGACATCGCAATGGCGCGGTGCATGGCGGCTCTTTGTGAAACGTACGATTCTATTCACGCGAACGTTTGCTATTCAACGGAAATGGAAAAGTGCCACAATAGTCTGTTATACGGACTGAGGCGATATGTGGCTCAATTCAGTGGTTATTTCCAAAGGATTTTGAGATTTACACAGGTAATTTAATTTAGTTTAATTACTTGCGTTATACAGAGCATTAATAAAAAGTCTACCTCATAGGTACAAAGTGAATATACAAATAAAATTAAAGTAATTAAACAAAAGCATGATGGTTACACAAGTTTTTTTTTTTAAATATATTAGTGGTTTTATAGTCTGTATTCGTCGCATTATTAATTGTAATTTTTTAAAAGGGTATATTACGCTTACCACAGAATAAAACAAAAAAAAACTGTTTATGGTAAACTTTAAAATTTATAGACATGAAACTCAATGGTATACAATTAAATATCAGAGCAGGGACATTTTAGAAGCAGTAGAACTTATGCCACGTTCGTCCGGGGAAGTACTGCCACCATACCCATTTCTGCTGCCAAGTGATGCATTCGCGTTCCAATGTTCCGGTTTGAAAGGTGTGGTTACCGGTGAAATTACACGCACATGAGACATTCACCTTCACGGCTCCGACTTACGGGCGAATACGATGCGCCTTGGGTCTTATCTTACCTAAGGGTAGGACCCAATTTATATTGCTTGTTATGGGCAGAGGTTACCACTAACAACAGGTGGGACCTTCTGCTCGTTCCGTAACATTAATACATTTAAAAGGGCAGCTGAAGGTGTCAGTTCCAAACAAATTAACAGTTTGCCAACAAACTAGATTCTACCGGGATAGTTGAAAAACCTAAGGTTTTAATGCACCGCCGATGTATCATATGCTGCGAAGCAAAGCTAACTATATATTAAGTGAGAAAATAGCAAATACAAGTCCAAACATAATAATAATAATAATCTTTATTGTTTTACCATTTATGTACCATCAATTGTTTTGAAGCTTTGGCTCCCGAACTAGTTAAAAACTAGATTTCGGAAAGCCATCTTCTTCTCCCAAAAGATGGTATCACAACATACATCAAATATTTGTAATTCTAAAAATAGATATCCTATTCATTCTAATATAAAATATACAATTCCGTTCAACGATCTCATTTATATTTCCACAAAAGATGTACCTAAGTAAGTCGCAGAATAGCAGAAGCCTCCAGGCGCGTGATAATGAAGAAAAACAAAGACTCCATTAGGATTTATTACGTTCCGAGACAAAGAGTAACAAAACAGATATAGATGCTTATTAGCAATAACTTTAAAGCTTACTTCAGAAAACCTGGAACAGTTGCGATTTTAAAAAGAAAGAAAGTTGTTTTATTTAAAAAAAAAGAACACTAGTCTTGACTGGCCACAGAGTTTCAGTTAGTATTAACCCTGCCTTCTGCGTTGTAGGTTGGGTTCAATTCCCACCCAAGACAAACATTTGTGTGACGTATATAGATGTTTGTTCTTTGTCTGGGTGTTAATATGTATTATATGTATGTTTTGTAAATACAAAAGAAAAGTATATAATTATTATATCAGTTGTCTGGTTTCCATGATACAAGCTATGCTTACCTTACTTTGGGGCTAGATGGCGCTGTGTGAAATGTCCACCATTTTTTGTTATTATTTTATGTATTATATTTTATGTATACGATAACAAGTACTAGACATTTGTCAACATTTGGTGATTGCCTGTGGTATGGAAAGGTCTCGATATTTGTTGATATAAATCTAGATTAGGCGTGCGCCAAGAAGTTTTTTACTAAATAAGTTTGAGCAGATATTACTAGCTTCTCAAAAGGATTTGTCCACGACAGATGTCCATCTAGTTGAAATATTAGAGGGTAGTTTTGAAAGGTTGAAAAGGCGAGAAAGAGAGATTCAACTGATTGGAAAACCTAGGTTCAAACTTGGTTCTAGTAAAATCATGTCATAGCTTTTATAGTCGCCTTACAAAATGTAATGTATTTTAAGAAAAATAGATAACATTTTTCATACTCAATTAAAGTCACCAAAATAAATGGCCGCCATAAAACAAGCATGGGACCGCATGAAACTATACCGCGCAAAGGTTTCATAGCACCTGTGACGAGTTGCGTCAATTATGACGTTTTAATTAATGGTATGGCCGTCGTATCGTCCCATGCTTTAATTACCACGAGGGTGCTGCGATGATACTGATTTGTAACACTCTGTATATCAGATTTTTAGATACATACGTGGACTTGTGTTTACCCACAAATCAGGTATTGCTTGACGGCGCCGCTCTCAAAAGTAAACCTGTAGGAAATGAACCACCTAATTTAATGACTATTCTTAATTATTATTCTAAATACCATTTTTATTCTGATTGTATTTATTAATTTATTTTATATAATTAAAATTTATATTTACCAACTTAAATGAAATAATGATTGTTAGATTTTGGGACAATAAATCAGCTCACCTCAAAGTTACCTAATTAGTTAAAGATATTTCTCTTACTGTGCGTTAACAGTAAATAACTGTAAAGACATATATGTATTTCTGTCAAACTACTAACAAATGCAATCAGAAATATGGCTGACTCTTCAAAATCAGTTTTTTTAGTGAAACAGTGAATATTTATAATATTGGTAAAACTATTTTAATGGTACTTCATGTTTTAAACATCTGATGTAGGTGTATACCAAGTTTAAATCGGTTATATTTTTTTATTTATTTTCCAAACCACTGTCTATGATACTGGTTTACACGGGACCGCAAAAAGGTCCCTAAGTTAGTGTTCATGAGCTTCGGAAAGCTAATGGTCACCCATCCAAATGAACAAACGTGTTGTTTTTCAATTTCAACCTCTAAAATCATATTCAAAACCCTCAGCTGTATCAGCTGTATGGCATTTACTTGATTTGTTATTAATTACGCGGCCGTCATCCGCGTAACGACCGAGGGTGTCGAGAGGCGATACTGATTTGTTATACTCGTGTGTCTGGCTATTTTGGGCTTTGATTTTCAACACGTTTGTTTACACATTCTACCCCTTTAATGTTACGATTCATTTATTTCACAAACAACATCAACCATTTTGTCAGAAATGATTAATCACCCAATACTTGGGAGTCGAAAGTCAACTTCAATTAAGTGCTTAATTTCAGACTAAAAAAGTGTCTTAAGCGATGTTCCTTTTTACGCTTTTTGAAATTAAATAAATGATATTTTATTTTATGTGGAACTTAATAACATATAGTGTACATCCGTTATATCATTATATCCGTTATAACAAGTACATACATCGTGGGCTTTTGTGATCAAATTGAAACAGGTGTTTTTTCCTCGATACGCAGTTTAGGGTTGCCTTTCTCCCTAGCCTCAGGGTTTTTGCGAACCAATCTCACAAATACCGCCTTCTCCTGAGGCTATTTCGATTTAATTTTCAAATAAATACGTTCCTTTTCTTAATTGGAAACAAATATTCCGATGTTGTCCATTATTATAGGTAAGCCCAGCAAAAACAGAATTGTTTTTCTAGGATTTTTAATCATGAAATCAAAACGTTTTGTTATTAACATATTTGAAAATAACCATGGCCATATAAATAAATTTGTTTTTGTTATTTTATTATATGATAAATCTAATCTAAAGTGTGTAACTTTGTAGGTGGATTGTTTGAAATGACGCGTCAAAATCGGTCATTTGTCGGCGTAGGTTCATTGACAAATTGAGTGTCAGCTCAGTTAGCGGCGTCGCGACGTTATAACAGCATTTTTTAACGTCAACCTCCAGACTCAGACGGGTTAAATTGCATTAATAAAGGAAACTACTATTCGTTTACTCGAGAGAGGAAGTCTTAGCTGCTGAGTTTAAAATCCAATTTCTTAGTTGCATTAACATGAAATATTGAACTTTATTTTGCAATAAAGTGTTATTGTATTGTATTGTAACAGTTATGAGTTCGACACAACATCAAATAATCGTTGGCGTACTTTCAGTTAGTGGTGCGTTTCACCAGAAAACATTTGTAATAAATCGTCCAGCAAAAACTTCCTAACACGCAATCCGTGGATTCCAAAATCTCTTCAGTCAGTAATTGGCAAGAACGGCCGACGCACTCGTTGCGTTGCGTGGAGGTTTTTAATTAATACGTACGGGCGTGCCCGGGGGATAAATCTTAGTTAATGTCCATTTAGTCGGGTGCCCATGTGTTCGTAAGCTGCAGTTACAGACGAATCGATTACGTGGCCAATGACGAATAGATGTGGCCACAGATAAAGCTAGTTTAATCAAGTGCATAAACAGCGACCATAACGGGTTTACGGTCTAACAGCAATAGATTTTCATGATGAATTGACGATGTACGCGGCTCACTACCTAGTCGGGTTAGCAGTTAAACTGCTACAATTATTTGCTTCAGATTGCAGTTTATACAAATATTTCTTTTTCTTTCTAGAAATGCGACGTTCCTCGAGCCGCATCTCCAGGGAGTGAGAAGACGGGATAGCAGAAGCTCGGACTCGGAGCATGATGAGCGCTCCACAGAAGACGACGAGAGGTCGCTGCTCCGAAGTTCGCCTAGAACGAGATTACCCCCGCCCCCGCCCCCGCCGCCTGACGACGAACCGCCCCCACTGAAGCCGAGAGAGTTCTTCGAAAGACTGCAGAGCCAAGCTATGAAGGAGGCTCAGGAGAGGAAGAGTAGAACTAGAGACCTACCGTCAAAAGATCTCTTCCGGCCGGTCGACGCAGACGGCGCCAGCATCGGAGACAGCCTCAGTCAGGTAAGGGAATCCCGTTTGATAACGTCCGAACCCTTTTAAACTTCCCAACTTCTGAATCAAGAATCGTGTAACGAAAACCTAATGAACCGTACCACGTTCCTATTTAGTTTTTAGTTTCGCAGACTCCATCTAAAACTTTGCCTTCAAAATTACACAGTAGTTTGCATATCGGATTGTATTCCCCAAAGGGACGGACTGCAGAATATGCGCCGATGCCAAATTACATTATTTGTGTTCGTTCAATATGGAGAGTTTTTATTTTGCTTCCGTTTGTGCATGAGAGTGATGTTAGGCGGGAGTAATATTTTCCAATTCTCGAAGCGGAATTAAATTTGCGGTTGTGTCAATAGGCGTTTCGCCCCGCAAATGTGATAGTGTTTGATATTTGATTTTCCTTCGTGATAGAAAGTTTGTTCAGAACACAAAACTCATTGTTTACGTGTCGGCGTTATGTGTCAATTTGCAAAAAAAACTGGTTTCCAAAGAGTTTCCAGCTATAGTGCTGTGATTATTTATTTAAGGTTAAGAAACTTGATACAATACTAATATATTATTCCGGTTTGAAAGATGTGGTTACCGGCGAAATTACAGGCACATGAGACATTCAACCTAAACGTCTCAGTTTCGGGCGCATACGATGCGACTTGGGTTTTGTGCCTAGTAGGGGAGGACCAAGTCGCATCGGTTATTATAGGCTGAGGTTACCACTTAACACTAGGTGGGCCGTCGGCTCGTTCCGTAACCGTATCACATAAAAAAACTAATATAGAATTATTAACAGCTTGAAAGTGTAAGACAATGAATAGTTTAGTTTTTTATCGCAGTCAAATGTTGGCCTAAGCAGAACCAAAGAAGGAAATAATACCTGGTACCGAGCACACAGGTTTTTGCCTATTTTAGGGCCAGTATGGACCACTTCAAAATTATATTAAGCAGCATTATAAAATTATTTATATTGTTTTTGTCTTATATTGTGATGAAATACTACGGTATAGGGTTGTAGTGTTTCAGACACAATATTTGCGCAGGTGTACGACACCGACACTCGTGTGGAGTGTGCTAGAGGTGTAAAACTCAGAGTCGATTGCGGGTGTTGCTTTGTGCACACTTGAAACCCTTCCGACGATTGTTGGGGCTTTCGGCTCATTGTCGCGTTTCATTGAACTCTACATAAATGTAAGCAGCGGCGTTGCGGTGCGACAATTTAATATTTACTTCTCTTTTATTGATTCTTTGATGGTCGAGAATAATGACAGATTACTTGTATATGAGTTTTGTGTGATAGTTCTATCTCATCCTACTGTAGAATAACAGGGTACCAAGTTACATCTTTAACAACATTTAGATATTTGGGAGAGAAATACGGTAATAATCCAATCAATGTATGACATAATTATAGCTATTCAAGCTGTAGGTTAGTTTATAAGAACTGCTAGCTAAATAATAAGGATATTCAAATAGAAAGCTGAATGTTGTGAACGGATAACATGGTAGACTTTATTTTAAATGCGAAACACGTTAAAAGATGTTTATATTTAGTATGTCTGTACACTATACAAGTCTCTGATACCCTTAAAACACTGGTACCTAGGTGACTACTGCAATAAAAAAAAATTGTCAGCGTGCGTGCTTCTGTACTAAAGGCCAAAAAGTTTGACTATAATAATGTGTACCATTTTGACCAGGAATGGTCAAAAAGATGATGCATAATTATATAATACAATAGATATGTCTTAAAACTAAAAAACACATAACTGAGAAAACAACATATAAACCGAGCTCCTGTCACATTTCATGTTCATTCATATCCGAAGTAGATAGTTGTCCCTACAATTACATATCTAAAATATGACATTATCACACAATAACAATACGCAATTCAGCAAATTTTCATCTCATTTACAAACATTATTGACTATATTGACAGGCCTCATAGCTCAGTTGATTAGTAACCCTACCTTCTGCGCTGTAGGTCGTGGGTTCGATCCCCACTCAGGACAAACATTTATGTGAAATTTGTAACATTGATGTTTGTTCTGTATCTGGTTGTTAATATGTATTATATGAATGTATTTACAAAAGAAAAGTATATAAGTATTATATTAGTTGTCTGGTTCCCATGATACAAGCTATGCTTAGCTTACTTTGGGGCTAGATGGCGCTGTGTGAAATGTCCACCATTATTTATTTATTTATTTTATTAATGTTAAGAGTCGGGTTATTTTCCAGCCACAGTTTGTAAGGGTGTTACCAAACTGTAATATTCATTACACTACACTTACTGGTCCATCGGACTGACTATTAACCCTCAAATTAGGGCCCAAGTTTGGGCAAACTAGAAGTTAACTGCCTTTTGTGGCGTAAATGGTATGTGCCGACTCAGAAGATTAACGCAAATGAAAACGACCATTGGTATTATTTATATATGACTTTAATGGGGAATTTAATTACCTTTGAAGATCTATATAACATATAACATGGGACTACTGACTACTACTACTAGACGAGTCAGATCTGTTGAACTAGTGTGGTGAAAGGATTTTTAAAAGCGCCTCGAAGAGGCTCCTTTCGTGGACTTGACACTTGGCTCCGAAGTTCTAGGACATGTTGGTTCAATTTTCTCACCTGTTTTAGTATATTGTATAACGAAATTAAATCCTTCTACAATATCGTACTACAAAAACTTAAATATAACTGATATAACTTTACAACTCAGCTGAAGCAAGCAGCATCGGTCCCGCACTCGAAACCAAGCAATAATTACAGCTATTGTCAACACGGAACGATTACCGGACCCCGTTACGTTGCGCCGCCCGCCCAGCGCCCGCCCTCGCGTCTGGGCGCGCTTTAATCGGGCACAGATTAAAAAATCCATCCCTGGTTTAATTTGCATGCGCTGGCATCGATTAAGTGCAACAATAGGGTGATAGCCCGACTCTAGGTTTCGTTCAACAGTTCTCTAATCCTGGCGGAATGCTTTAAAAGGTTTAAACTGCTGGCATTTGCTCTTTGGATTGTTTCGCACAAAATTAACTGTTGTAAGGCAGGAATGTTTCGGCAGTAGCGCGTTGCTTGTCGTTGTTTTGTGCTGGATTTTCCGCCTTTATCCTGAGGAGTAGGGACAGATTTCAATATTGTGAATCTTATCTTCATGAACAGCAGATCAGAACTACTAATACACAGTATGAGCGCATTCAATTAATAATAATAATATTGGTGGGCAATTTTCCCAGCGCCATCATGCCCCAGACTAAGCATAGCTTGTACTATGGGAACCAGACAACTGATAGTTTTTTTTTTTTTAATACATACATATAATACAAATCAACACCCAGACACAACAAACGTCTATATTCGTCACACAAATGTTTGTCCTGGGTGGGAATCCAACCCACGACCGACAGCGCAGAAGGCAGAGTTACTACCAACTGAGCCGTGAAGCTCAAATAGGCTCCTTTCGTGCACAAGACTTATCTGGCTTTACGTTGGAGGCATTCAATCAAAATAAATTCGGTAGGGATGGTACAGCCTTCGGAAACTAAAGGGTGACGTCTGTGGCGGGGGGCTGTGGACCCCAAGCGGACCCTCTCAGTATTGACTTGACATGTGACTTTGCGGTCGCGTGTCCCCGCTGTCTAATCGCTTCTACAGCCTTGTTACAAACGAGTCATTAGCGAATGAATGCTTGTGGATCTTATGCGTCATTCGATATTCTTCAAGACAAGATGTGTTATTTATAAGTAACACGAAGCAAATTACATTAGTACTTTCCAAATGAGTACTAACTTTAATTCATCTCTTTTATTTTACATACTTTACTTTTGTAAATGATCGTACATTCGAACGAAAAGAAGTAAGTCTAAAAGTGACATCGTAAATGAATAATGAATTTCTTATAATTTAAGATAAATCCAAGGAATTCCAGAATTTTATTAGGTTTACAAAGTAACAAAAGCAATACTTTTTTTTTGGATTACTGATTCATTCTCTGAAATCTTGGTACTCATTTTAATTACGAGAATGTATTTTAATAAGCCATCGTCTTTAAAGTGAACTAGTTAATTAGCGATTTCCCCAAAAGTGTCTCACCTACTTACATTGTGATACGTGCCTTTATTGATTCCACCCCTTATGAGTCATCTTTCTGCAACCCTCCTTGCATCCCTCTGGACCGCACACTGTTTGCCCTCTTTGATTGAACCTCAAAACTAGTTACATCAAGCGGACAAATTTGAGACATGTTGTTTTGGGGAGTAGAATGCCTGTAATTTGTTAAATAAATATTATAGAATATATTAAAATACTGTTTAAGAATATGTAAAATTTTTATAAAGTCATCTAACTGACTCATCATCAAATATTTTAAACTAATACAATAAATTTTATTTCAGCTTTCACAAATCACTGAATTACAACAGCCATATCAGTAGGTACTTAATAAAAAACGACAAAAAATATAATAAAAAATAAATAAAAAAGACGTGTGGCACTCGGAGACTGCCGCGGTAAAGCTATTGCGCGTGATATTTCAAAAAGTCATTAAAAGTTCTGGTATTTATCGATAGATTCCGCAAGGAAGTATTTTGGGCCCAACACTTTTCAATTTATACGTAAATGACATACATGAGCTGCCCATTGATAATGCTGACATTGTTTGTTATGCAGACGACACTGCTGTGATATTCGACGGATCTTCATGGGACAGTGTTGCACATAAAGCAGAAAACGGAATGACTCTTTTAAATACCTGGCTGAAACAAAATCTTCTAACTTTAAATACAAAGAAAACGACGTATGTATGTTTCCATAAAACGTCAGCATCTGCGCCCCCGTCGGATATGGTAATAAAAATTCACTGTGCTTGTTGTGACAAAAATTCGTGTAACTGTGATACTTTAATCCAAACCAAGGTCATGAAATACTTAGGTGTTCAACTTGATGATAAATTAACATTTAAACCTCATTTAGAATCACTCTCGGCGAGAATCAGAAAAATCATTCATATAATGCGAAACCTCAGAGACGTTGCTTGTGTGGAACTAATTAGATCTGTCTACTTTGCGCTGTGTCAGTCGCTTATCCTTTACTGCGTCACTTGCTGGGGTAGTGCTGGAAAATCACATTTGCTGCAAGTTGAAAGGGCACAGCGCTCTGTTCTTAAAGTTATGCTGAGAAAACCCTACAGATACCCTACAACAGATTTGTTCAGAGAAAGTGGAGTACTCAATGTTCGGCAACTTTTTATGTCTAAAACTGTTATTAATTGCCATAAACGCTTATTAGCTTCAGCTGATTATAAATCTTTAATTAGAAGACGAAACTATAAAATACCCATTCCATCTTGTAAAAGTTCTTTCGCGCAACGGTTCGGTGATTTTATAAAGGCACATGTATACAATAATGTTATTAGGCAATGTGATATTAGAAACAAACCTATTTTTGAAGCAAAACGCATAGTTAATAAATGGTTATTAACACTTTCCTACGATGCTACAGAAGATATTATGCGTTTTGTTTCATAACTGATATTTGATGTATTTGTGATATTTGGTGGTAGTGATTGTACTCAAGATGTAAAATGCAAATCTAGTTAATGTATGAAAATATTCTGTTATCTTATATGTTTTCTTCCTTTGTTTTGTATAATATATATATACAGGGTTACAGGAAAAGTCGTGCTAGATCCGTTAAGGGCGTGGAGTACCCATCATTTCTGACTTATTTCACTATGAAACACCCTACCCTAAACTTAACCCTTTTCGAGATATTCGACTTTTAATTTTTTATTGAATAATGCCGATTTTTAGGCTACGAAATTTATTTTTGTTTATTTTGTGTATCTTATTATTATTATTATTGCATTTTTACATGTGTAATAAGATGCTTTAGGACATCAATCATTAAAATAGTGCATAAGTTAATTGAATAGACCGTAGTAGACAAGTGAAAGTAAAAAAATAAAAAATATATTAGCAAGCTTATTTTTCTCTAAGGGATATCTAAAAAAAATATTATGACACTTGTTCGGCAGATATTTTTTAAAATATCTACGTTTCATCAGCTATCTAACGAGGTCTAACAATCTAGGGTTTGTATTACATTTCGTGGAAAAAAGTAGTTGGGACGCTCCAGGTAGCAGTTCTAACGGTCCCGCGCCTATTTTCCTTCAAGTTAAGACGCACCGAGAGAGCGAGACAAGTGACGATTTATGTAGGTGCGAATGAAAGAAAAAGTGTAGAGACCGGTTAGAGCTGGGAATACAACAGGGGGTATTGTTTTGGTTGTCAGTCTGCTTTTGTGCTTCGTACATAGTAGATGTGATATCGTTTTGCTCTTTTTCTCGACTTGGCTGTGATTCTGGACTATTTCTTCTGATTTGTGACTACTGTGCTTGTTAACCGGACTCTGATTTGTACCTGTGATACTGTGATATATGTGTTGAAGATGACGTCCTACACACCTGAGGAATATGCTGATATGCTTATTTGTTACGGATACTGCGATTGTGTGTCTGCGCAAGCTCGTAACGAATACATAACTCGCTACCCCGGTCGTCGAGTGCCGGATGTGGCCTGTTTTGACAGAGTTTATCGAAGACTTAAAGAAACTGGCTCTGTTTTGAGACGAAATACAGACATGGGAAGACCACGAATTGACGACGAAGAACAGGACAATGAGATAGTGCAACGCTTTCGAGCGGATCCGACTACTTCCACTAATATTGTTGCCCGTGATCTGGGACTTTCGCAATGGAGAGTGTGGTTTACAGTGCATACTGCTGGCCTATACCCGTACCATTACACGCCGGTACACGTTATTGAAGAAGGAGACCCCGCGAGAAGATTGGACTTTTGCAGATTTATGCTAAATGCTGACGTAGAAGACCCAGATTTTCTAAGAAATATCTTGTGGACGGATGAGTCCAAATTTGATAAAGATGGCATAACCAACTATCACAACGTCCATTACTGGGCCCCAAAAGAACTAAGGAATCCCAATAAGAAAAGAGTGAAAGGGTCCCAACGAAGATTCAGCGTGAATGTGTGGATGGGCATTATCTCTAATCATTTGATTGGACCTTACTTTCTCCCGGATAATCTAAATGGGGAAAGCTACGAAAATTTCCTGAGAGCAGACTTGAGTGATTTGCTGGATGATCTGCCACTCAACCTGATCAGGGACATGTGGTTCCAACACGATGGCTGCCCTGCCCATTTCAGGAGAAGTGTCAGAGACTGGCTGGACACAAATTATCCAAACAAATGGATAGGACGAGGTGGGCCGTTGCCATGGCCAGCAAGAAGTCCGGACCTAACTCCCATGGATTTTCATGTATGGGGGTGCATGAAAAGTCTTGTGTACAGCGAGCCGAATCCAGTTTTGTCTGTGGAAGACTTAAGAGAAAGGATTGTGGATGCAGCAAATAAAATGAGGACCACGTTGACCACTGGAGTAGTGAAGACTGGTCTCCGTAGAAGGATGCGACAATGTTTCAGAAATAGAGGCGGCCATGTTGAACATGAACTGTAGAATAAGAAAAAGTTGTGTGAAAACCTTTAATAAATGACATTTCATGCATACCTAATGTTTTATTTTACTTTTTACTAATTTTTTTCCAATGCATTTGAATAAAACCCTAGATTATTATACCTCGTTAGATAGCTGATGAAACGTAGATATTTTAAAAAATATCTGCCGAACAAGTGTCATAATATTTTTTTTAGATATCCCTTAGAGAAAAATAAGCTTGCTAATATATTTTTTATTTTTTTACTTTCACTTGTCTACTACGGTCTATTCAATTAACTTATGCACTATTTTAATGATTGATGTCCTAAAGCATCTTATTACACATGTAAAAATGCAATAATAATAATAATAAGATACACAAAATAAACAAAAATAAATTTCGTAGCCTAAAAATCGGCATTATTCAATAAAAAATTAAAAGTCGAATATCTCGAAAAGGGTTAAGTTTAGGGTAGGGTGTTTCATAGTGAAATAAGTCAGAAATGATGGGTACTCCACGCCCTTAACGGATCTAGCACGACTTTTCCTGTAACCCTGTATATGTAGTTGGATAGCATTTCCCTTCTTTTTAAATTTAAATTTTATGTTGACCGTGGCAATCGTTAAATATTCCTAGGTACAGTAAATCCAAAAGTGAGGTCTTCACGATACAGGCTTTGCCTAGTGTGAAGACCGCAGAATAAATGATAGTTTGTATGAACGTAACCAGCACAATAAAATTAAATAAAAAAAAAAAAAAAAAAAAAAAATTAAAAATTAAATAAGATGGAAAAACTAAAAGTCACCGCTGTGCCGGTCGGAGTGGGGGGTGTTAGGTTTTTTTCGTTACGGAATTTCTGGATTCGGTCTCCACACTCAAGGCCCGCGATAGAAGCTATGCAGTAGCTTAATAATATAACAAAAAAGGTTTACGAGTCTTAATTTGAGCATAGAGGTTCTTCGAGGTTGGAGACGCCTGCTAAGATGGGATTTTGGGAAAATCCACCCTCCAAATGGGATGAAACCAAATTGTAAATGGACAGTTGCGGCTGAGTCCGCTAGTAATTTATGTAGCATTAGAGTAAATGACATGTGACTTTATTTCCGCAATGTTTATTCTACAAATCATATATTTATGGAATTTATTAGGTAGGTAGGTAGTGAAATATTCCGCTGGGCGTCCGCTAAATGTGCATCATCTCTTTGCAATAAAAATCGCCTCTGGACATATTTTTCTTCCATGATGTCATTCGTTCGATTGGAGCTCGTTAAAAAGTTTTAACTTACCTAATTGGATGCCTCCAATTTTATATACTGACGTATTTCTTTGAGAATGATCTACCCATTTCACACTGCACGAACTCGCAGTAGAAAAAGTAGCCCCCACTCGATAAAGACTCCATCAGGGGTAACTTTTACCTAATTACGCTCCTCTCGGCGTGGTCGCAGGTGCCTTACCGATATCCTTAAAACGCCAGTTCCATTTCCACCGAGAGAACACTTGCTACCACTTTGCACTTAGTTCGGAACTCTAAAAGTGAAGTGTTATGCGACACTAAGCGTCAAGTGCTGTTTTCATGGCGGCACAGCTGGGTCTGAAACTTTTAAGGTATGAATTGAAAGCTTGGTATTTTTAGATCGAATGAAAAACATTATTGCAAGCCAGATGTTTTGATGATAATTTTTTGACGCGTAAGTCGTTTTGTATTTTGTTTCATTTACACTATTTCACCTGCAATGCAAAATTTAAACTACAAATTGCATCATGCAAGTTTCTATTTAATATTTTTTTTTATGTCATATTAGTCAAAGTCAAAGTCAAAAACTTTATTTCCATAGAATTCATAAAGAAATGGCTTGGAAATGTCAATATTCAAAACATAAGGTCACGCGTACTTATCGAAAAGTTTGATGCCTGTTCAAACCCTATCCGACCCTCCATGGGGAAGAAGAGACAAGAAACCCCTAATAGAGGGATTCCTTTTTTTTTTTGTGATAGAACGAGCTGACGGCCCACCTGATGTTAAGTGGTAACCGCCGCTCATAGACAACAGCAATACGACTCGAGTCCTCTCCACCAAAGTACGAGATAACTCAAGTCGCATTGCGTTGCGTCCATCACCCCGAAACGGGAATGTTACGTCTCGCGCCTGCAATTACTGGCTATAATAGATTCAATTTACCACGGCCACAGGATAAACCGAATTCTAATTAAAATCCAAAACTGCACTCGAAATGGATTTCATTAAACCCGCAGCAAACAAATGACACAGAGTTATTAATAATTCTGTAGCAATTTGCGGCAAAACGCGACAATGGCGGAGAGCGCGACAATCTACGGTGAAAATTAATTCGACGATCGGTAACAATAATAACAGCAATGAATCACAGCATACAAAGGCACCTCCGTGTTCAAGGTGTTTAATTCTAGCTCACAATACCGCCAACCGCATTTCCAAATATCACACCGTTCGCCGCCTCTAATGTGCGGAGCGGGATTTATGCGGAAAGTTGGATTGCAATTAGTTTTCTTCGGTGTGAGAGGTAGCCGTGTTATGGAATGCCTGATTTCAAATACTTGTGAAACAAAAGCTGTAATGACACCATTATGTTTAGATTTATGGAGTGGGCTAGCTTTGTAATAGCTCTGCTCGTATATCAGGCGACAGGGGTATGAAATAATGAAAAAATAAAAAACACATTAAAAATCAGTATAATAGAATAATTAAAATATACTAATAATATGAACGTAACAAAAAAGGATATAAATAAGAATTTGAAACATTTATTTCTGCAATCAAGCTATTTATTATAAAAAATACTCAATAAAACAATATAACTCAGTGTCGTCAATGTTCAGTTTATTTAAAATTTGGAGACTTAGGTACATTGCGTTACATTGCGTGTAAATGCGTCACTATCTAAAGTTTTAGATTGGTTCATATCGAACAATCTTTTACTCAATTCTAACAAAACTAAGTGCATTAAATTCACTTTGCCAAATGTGAAGCAAATGTCGGCTAATATACAAATAAATGGAGAAGTGCTTAATCTTGTTGGTTCCACTGTGTTTTTGGGTTTAACTATAGATGCAAAGCTACAGTGGGGTGATCAAATCGCAGCACTTGCCTCCAGACTTAGTTCAGCCGCATTCGCGGTACGTAGAATAAGACAGCTAACGGATGAAGTTACTGCTAGGTTAGTTTATTTTAGTTACTTTCATAGTGTTATGACATACGGTATCCTGCTTTGGGGGAAAGCAGCAGATATCCATGCCATATTTGTTTTACAAAAGAGAGCTATACGTTCAATTTATAAAATGAAATCAAGGGACTCTCTGAAAGAAAAATTCAAAGAAATAAATGTCCTTACAGTGTCATCACAGTATATATATGAAAATTTATTATATGTTCATAAAAACATATCTAGTTTTGAGAAAAAAAGTGATGTTCATACCAAGAACACTAGAAACAAAAATAAATTAAACATTCCAAGATTCCGATTGCAAAAAGTCAACGGATCTTTTATGGGAAATTGTGTAAACTTTTATAATAAACTTCCTGAACAAGCAACGAAGCTTCCGACCCAAAATTCAAGTCATACATAAAGAAGGGTCTGGTAAGTAAAGCTTATTACACTGTAAATGATTATATAAATGATAAATCCCCATGGTCTGATGTCGCTCTGCTCAACGACACACAAAACATCCTGTAATAGTATATTATGTAGTCATAAATGTAACATAGACCTAAGTACTCAATTGTTACAAGGATCGTGCTCGCGAAAAGAAAGGAATCCCTCCATTAGGGGTTTCTTGTCTGTTCTTCCCCATGGAGGGTCGGATAGGGTTTGAACAGGCGTCAAACTTATCGATAAGTACGCGTGACCTTATGTTTTGAATATTGACGTTTCCAAGCCATTTCTTTATGAATTCTATGGAAATAAAGTTTTTGACTTTGACTTTGACTTTACCTTTCCTATTGTCAAAACCGATTTTAATCGTTTGGACACTTATAAATTGTATAAAAATGTTTATAGCTTTAAATCACTCCATTCGATTTAGCGTTCTCTTAATAAGTCCGATGAGTTTATCCACTATTTTCAAAGAATAATGAAATATCTCATCACAGCCTAAATTATTTCTCCTTCTTAATTGAAGAGCGTACAGTGTTTCATTCAAGAGAATTTAATCATTTTCTAATGAGATATTTAGTAATTGCTCCTCGTAAAATTTCAGTATATTAAATTAATATTTTATATATCCGTTAATATCCGCTTCATAATTTGCAATTTTAATAACGGCCAGATAAAAGAATTATAATTATCCGTATTGAGTTTGAAATTACAATCTGTTTGAAATCTTTGCAAAGGCGTCTTTGCTACTTCTCATGTTCGCCTCGCAAGTCGAAACCTTCCTCTAATCGGCTTATCGCTGCTATCCAATTAGCAAACCTTAACTTCCCAGCAGAAAGAATTATTATTTACAAAAAAAAGCTGTGTATGTACTAATTATAGCGTGTGTAATAAGAGAAGTAGTCAAGATCTGTTAAATAAATATTGGTGGGCATTACTCACAGCGCCATCTAGCCCCAAAGTAAGCTAAGCATAGCTTGTATCGTGGCAACCATCAACTGATTTAATACATACATAAGTTTATTAATACATATTAATAGCCAGACAGAACAAACACTTAAGTTCATCGCACAAAAGTTTCTCCTGGGCGGGAATCGAACCCATCCTACACCTACAGCGCGAAAGACAGGGTTAGTACCAATTAAGCTGTGAGGCCAGTCAAATCTTTGATATCTTGAGAGCATTTCGTAACAAAACATAGAAAAGATATACTAGTAGGCACTAAAAATCTAATTACAGAATTAAAGGAATTACCGAACTAAATCTAATTTTCCGGTTCCCTTCGTTGGCTGCTCAGTCCAACGCTCTTTTAAATTACTCTAAGGAGAAATCTAACGTAACGAACAATACAAACGACTACTTTCTCTCAATTACTCAACATAATGAGAAGTTTTCCTTGCAATTTGAATAGTGATTCTGCTCAGTCTCCATTTCCATAACAATCATTTGAATCCGATATCCCAGTGTCGTGCCGATAACTGTATACATTTTGAGAAACATCTTTAACTGTATTAAAGTATTTTTGCTAAATCTCTGGTTGATCGCTTTTAACCTAATTGCTTTAATAAGAACACACACACACTTTAAAATCTTATGTTTTAGGGAATTCATAAAAAATTGTTAGATGCAAAACGCATCGGAGGAATATATTCAATTAATTAAGACTACGGTGGTCATGTTATGTCCGTGTAGCAAATTTTATCAAAGTAAATAAATATTGGTGGACACTTCACACAGAGCTCGCTTGCCCCAATGTATGCTAAGTATAGCTTGTATCATGTAAACTAGACAACTAAATAATACTTATATACTTTTTCGTAAATACATACATATAATACATGCAACCAGACATAGAACAAACAACTGTTTTCGTCACACAAATGTTTGTCAAATGGAGGCAGAACAGAAGGCAGAGTTACTACCAACTGAGCTGTGAGGTCCCTCAAATGAAATTTAATTCTTCCCAAATATTTGTAGGTATTCACCCTACTCCTACCCTTCAAATAACTTAAATACCCCAAAATATTTTATAATAACTCGTCGGTATAATAACGGTAAAGCAAAGGCCAGCCCTCGGGTTATTTCAAATTCATAAAAACATATCCGGAAAATTGGGGCGAGCATATTTCCCGCGAACTTTCGATATCATGTTATCAGGGATGTCCACCAAAAGGATACAAATCCAACATAAACAACGAAACATGAAACTTAGAGGAGAATGTATGTCCACTATATCTGCGGCCTCTTTGTGGGAAGCCACGCTGAACCCATCCTTTGAGGGGAAATCGAGTAATAATATTTCCAACTTGGTGAACAAAGCGCCGTCTTCAGCGAGAGACTTAGAAATTGCCCTTTACTTTAACCGCAATTTATATGTGCGTTATTTGAAATGCCAATTTCAGCTTATATCAACAGATAGGTTTTTGTTCCATTGTAGCAAACGTTTTCGTTTCAGATCACAATATCCGTCATGCAAAAAATGTTGACCTTTGACCGGCCTCATAGCTCAGTTGGTAGTAACCCTGCCTTCTGCGCCGTGGGTTCGATTCCCACCCAGGACAAACATTAGTGTGATGAACATAGGTGTTTGTTCTGATGTTGATTTGTATTATATTACGTATGTATTTACAAAAAGTATTTAAGTATTATATCAGATGTCTGGTTGCCATGATACAAGCTTAGCTTACTTTGGACTTGATGGCGCGGTGCGAAATGTCCACCAATATTTATTTATTTATATATTTATTTTACTTTTTCACTCGGAGTCATTAATATATTTAATTTTCAGAACTTACTTTTGCATTATTTTACATTACAAATTAGAACGACCATTTCATTCTATTCCGCAACCCATCTCCATAAAGTGCGCTGCGGGTTTGATCTTAATGGATTGTGCATATATTTCGGTACACGTTAAGCCATAAAAGCGTGGCCGCAGACATTGGCTGTGAGTCCGTAAGCCCCCACACTTATAAAGGGACTTACCAACTAATATTTACCAACGTATTATGCTATTTCACGAGGCACACGAGACCGCCTCAATTAGCGAAACATTTTCACTTTGCAGCGCCATTTTATGTTTAGGAGATTAACTTTGCTCGTGCCTTTAAAGGGGCAAACATTAAGGGCTGCAGTGTCTATTTCGGGTAGTCTTTAATAACGTTTGGTTAAAATGGAAGAATTATCTCATAATTATGTTGTGTTTGAATTATATATAATAAATAATATAATTATATATTATAATGGTAAGAAGACAAAAGGCAACATTCATAAAATATAAATTAAAGTTAGCATTCTTAGCGGCTAAGAAACACTGCGTACTCATTTTATGCGAATATGCGGTAACCTTTGCCCATAACAAAACCAAAACGTTTTTGATGCTCCTCTTCTTAGTATGGGAAGACCCAAATAAAATTTTATTACGCCCGTAACTTTGGATGTCTCATGTGTCTGTAACTTAACCGGCAACTACACTTTATAAACTGGAACACAGTAACACGAATGCACTAATGCTTGGTGGCAGAAATGGGTATGGTGACAGTGCTGAATAACTTATCATTTAATAATAATAATTCATTTACATTTTCAGAGTCGAGAAAGTCTGTCTTCCGACGGCGAAGGCGCCCGCGGCGATTGCTCTTCAGTCAGTTCGTCAGGAACCAGTTCTGAGGAGCAGCCTCCGTGTGACATTGGACTCCTGGAGAGGCTGATCAGGACTCACCCTGTTTGGTTCCTGCCGGGGATACAGAGGGCTGGAGCTTTCCATTTACTACAAGGGAAGGAAGAAGGGGTATGTGTTGAACAATATATTTTGTTGAAAATGGATACATTTTCACTCATTATTGAAGTTTTTTATGATTTTAAAGCTGTATTTTCGGGACAATAGACTTGTATGTAATCTCTTATTTGAGGGCCGTTTCAAAATCCTTGAATATAATTGATCAGTTTGGGCATGTTTCGGAAAGTGAAGAGGATAAGGGCACGTAATCCGTCGCGGGAGTGAAAGTGTCAGTTACCGTAATCGATGACCATATTGGATACATTAATACATAGATCTCGAATCAGGCTACCGGTGAAATTACATTTCTTTCTAGCTGAGTGGTGGATGAGAATAATAGTAAGCTAACCATGTAAGTAGTGCTAATACTTTTCTATATAGAAAATATTTTATATTCACACAGTTTATATTCACGCCTTTATCCCCGAAGCATAGGCAGAGCCTCAATGGCCCACTTTTCAACTGTGGGTTACACTATCATGGGAACGTAGATTAGGCCCTGTCCTGACCTGTATAAAAATAATGTCTTTCATAAGGTTGATTGGTCCATATCATTTCATCAGCTTATATCACTGATTCGATATATAAAGGATGGTCAGTTGATTCCATATTTAACAATTATAAATCATTTTCTATAAGGTGCTCATTTAGAAGAGCAGTAGAACTCACGCCAAGTTCGTCCGGGGAAGTACTGCCACCACGCTGATTTCTGCCACCAAGTTGTCCCGCATTCGCGTTAGTGTTCCCGTTTGAAAGGTGCGGTTGCCGGTGAAATTAAAGGCACATGAGACAGAGTTACAGGCGCATACGATGCGACTTGGGTCTTATCGTACATAGTAGGGTATCCAAGTCACATTGTCATGGCAGAGGTTACCACTTAACACCAGGTGGGCCGTCGGCTCGTTCCGTAACACATAAAAAAATAATTAACTCGATTTAAATTTGTTATTTATCCTTTCCAGAACTTCGTAGTCCGGCAGTCGAGTCAGCCGGACACGATGGCGATTAGTGTCCGCCTCCCAGCAGACAAGGGTCCCTACATAGAGCACTACCTCATCCAGGCTTCTGGAGGACGCATCGGCCTCGAGACCTCGCATAACCGCTTCGATAACATACCTGAGTTAATTGCACACTATTCTCAATGTTGGTAAGTTAGATGATATTTCTTTCATAAACTGTATAAGCCGCTACAAACTACAACCATTTGAAAATAGACGACAAAATATATTTATGTATTGAATTATTCGTAAAACTGAATTTAAAATAACCTATATATAATAGAAAAAGTTATTTAAGAAGCGTGCGTACATTATTATAGTAAAAAAATATTTCTTAATAAAAAAAAATTACATTCTGGTAATCGTTGATAAAACATTAAAAGCAGATTTTTTGGATCTTTATGTAACGTGATTCCTGAGTTCATTACTATAAATTTTTGTTTACAAAATACAAAAATACAAAATTTTTTATTCATACAAAGTAAGGGTACAAATAATGTAGAAGCTCTGCCTCCTGTTTTAGTTTATAGAAACTGTGTTACAGGAAGCAGTGTCTTCCCAAATATAGGAACAACACACAAATTACCAATAAATAACTTATCATTAAATTTGATCTACCTACCTAGGATATTGTCACAAGGCTAATTGTGGACATTATAGCTTTAGAACTCCATAGGTTGAAATTTTAGTCATCATAGGCTCGATCCCTAACGTTTTAATTATAACTTGAGTATCGCTATCTAGATTTAGAGTGTGCCAAAAATACCTATTTTTCTGTACATTTTGATTATAGTGAAATATGCATTGAAACAACGTATTTGTATTTCCAGTGATGAGTTACCGGTCCAACTCCAATTACCCCGACCCCTCCGCGAAGCAAAGAGCCGTCATCAGCTCAGCTCTTTAACTTTACTCGGTCAGGAGTTCTGGGGCTACCCCATGGCGAATCCCAAGAATTTCCCAAATAATGTGATGTCCCTGAGCCAAGCGACTAACGGCGTGGTACCGATGGCTGTCACGCCATCTGATACAGGATCTAGTCTTAGCAGCTTCAATACTAGTATGTATTTTAAATCTACTTTTTTTTTTCGTGTAAATAAATTACGGGAATGAGCAAGACGGCCTACCTAATTTTAAGCGGTAACCTCTGCGCATAAAAACAATGCATCTTGGGGTCCCTTAGGTATGGGAAGACCGCGTCGCATTGTATTGCGCCATAACTCCGAGATGGAATGGTTCGCGTGCCTGTGATTTCACCGGCGACCATACCTTTCAAAGCGGAACACAGTAATGCATGTGGGATGCGATGCAATGCATTTCTATGTGTTATGGTAAATGTTATGTACACATATTATTGTCATATGTATCAGAACTGTCTTTTTGTTATTCTATTTTAGTTTAATTGTTTAATATATATGATGTTTGTGTACTTAAATAAATAAATAAATTACTGCTCGGCGGCACATATAAGTGTGGTGGCAGAACGTCCCAAACAAACTTAGCATAAGTTCTCCTGATTGAAAAATTTACATCTATGAATGTTTTTATCTGTGTTCACGTTAATTTTAAACTCTACTGTGTTTGAAGGTACCAGAACAAACTCTAAAGAGCACATTCTCAGCCCAGATAAGGATCAGAATGTAGTGCTAAAAATGTCACCCATTGAAACGTCAGGTTCCCCACCGAAAAACCAGAACCTCAGCACTTTCAAAGGAAGGACCGCCCCATCACCACCAGCGAAGCCATCTTCTGCATTTATCAGGGCTCCACGACCCACCCCACCGAACACTTTAAACCTTATGTCTAGTACCGTAAGTCTATTCATTATTTTTAAAACGTACATTGCTGTTGCTTTTCGGTGTTAATTGATATTAATCGCTACACCTATTTTTCAGGCGCATATAACACAGCCTCATACATTTCCAACAACCAACACACATACCTCTCCCACCCAAATGAATAGTTTTAAAATGACTCCTCCTCCACCCCCTCCCAGGTGGACCAAACCTCCTCAGTCAAAGGCTTCGTTGTCTCCCAAATCCGAGGCGACAGCTTTCAGTCCCATTAACAAGCCGACACAGAATGGAAACATCACAGTCACGACCACAGTCACATTCTGCGTCAATAACACACAAATCCACAATCATCAAATCAATGAGAACATACAAAGTGATCGGCTGCAACTAACGCTTGCATCTAACGCCATCAATAATAACAGTAGTGCAGAAACAGTATTCAACTTTGTCGAAAATCAGAAATGCAATGCTGAATCTAATGGAGAAATACAGGTAAGAACAATTTTAATATCGTGTGCATGGAATTCAATTATTCATTTATGGTTTGTTTGCATGAGACTTGAGAGGTGAATGTTGAATAATAAATGTCATTAACCCTCAGTCAAATAATTATACTCAATTTGGTTAAGAAGATGATCAAAAAATTCTTGTTGTCCCGTATAGAATATGATGCACCGAATGTCACCCGAAGGAGAATGCATCAGTACGATGACGGCTAGCTTACACGGAAGCTTCAAACGACAAATAACTGAACAAAACAATGCTGAACCTGGCTCACCATCAGAACCACAATCTCAAACCAACACATCGGAAAACGATCCTTTAGTAAACAGCTTGACTAAGTCAAACAACAGTTTCGCTGCAAATCAGTTAGTGTCACCCAATGGTACCAATTCAGTGACCAGTGGTATATTCTCGCCAACGAGTCAAATTAACTCTCCTGTATCTAACGATACTATCTCATCGAAAAGTGGAGTATTTTCACCCTTAAGTCAAACGAATAAGAGCGAGATGTTTTCGCCGCAATCTAGGAGCTCCCCAATATCCAACAATAACGTATTCTCTCCTACATCCAACCAGTCTGTTTTATCTCCCATGATGGGGAAGGACAGAGACAAAGTTATGTCGCCAAATACTAATACAGCGAGCACGACGCCATCTGGTAGATCACGAAGGAGTAAGCACTCTCACAAAAAGGAGTCCAGACATTATCAGGTAGGGTTTTGTACAAAAATTTATTTGGAACTGTTTGCCGTGTATCAATCATCTAACCGCATGTAGTGTTTGACTTTGTTCTGTTGTGATATCTAATATTAATCAAGTGATTTTATTATAATTTAAGTTATTATTGATATTTTCGTCTAAATTCTGACTGTATGCATATTTCAGGAGTCAGATATTTTAGAATCTCCAGGCGTGTACTACAGAAGTTCTTTGATAGACAAAGTGTCAGATTATGAAGACATCTGGGGACCAGAAGGCAATAACAGCTGCTCCACATTCAAACCCTTAAAACTGGAAAATGATAATGGAAGCAATGGTTTAATGAAGAGTAAAAGGCCTGACCTTTTACCAGATACGTTGCGTAAGTAAATAATGAGTATCATCCGTGTAGTTATGAAAAAAAAAACATAAAACTCCTTGCATTATTTAGCATATTTAAATGACCCTTCAAATTTTCTCAGCCAAACTCAACGCAGCTAAAAGCACTCAGTCAATATTAGAAAATGAAAACATACATATTCTGAACTCTACCGAAAGCTTAGATGAAAAAAAGGCTCACAACTCGGACAGCTTCTTAAAAAAAAGCTTCAACAGCTCCAGTGATATAATAGCGACAACGAATAGTAAAGGAGACATTGTACCAAAGAGACCAGACAAATTAAATATCGCAATGAACATGAATAAAAAACTCACTGAAGAAATTGAAGCTGCTTTCAAAAGCCGGGAGAACTTTAATACAGAGAGTATGGAGACTGTGAAACTTGAAGACAGCGCTAAAGACTGCGAAGGTGAAGATTCTGAAAAAGATAATACTGGCAGCCCTTTCTATGCTGATCCCGTAGATACTCTAAAAGAAGTGAGTGATCAATCTAAAAATAAATACAGTGGGAAAGCGACACACATACATTTGTTAATCATATATACGTATCTTTGTTTTCAGGCTGCATTACTGCCACCAGTGCAACGACGAAAACTGCTCAGAGTCGGAGTAAACCTTTCAAATCGATATTCAGAACCGCCAACTCAAAATCATCCTTACTATCCTTTGAGGGATATGCACAGCATTGAAGAACTATCACGTAAGTTTATTCAAATGTTTTAAGGCTAGTAGATTCTATCTTCATAAAAATATTGTTTTAACTCACTGATTTTTACAAGTTTTTTTTTTTAATTTTTATGATTTAATACAATTATTTTAATACGTGTGTTACTCTTGTTCCAGCATCGTCACCAAATACATCTTCGTCAGTCGATAACCTTGTGGCACTCCGAAGCAAGCCAAAAATGAAGCCTGTTCAGCCACCTCGCGTCGCCAACAAGCCACCAACAGGCAAGAACGAACCTTGGACGGTTGATTCCAGTTGGGAGTTTATAAGTCAGTGTTACTACAGTTCGATGTAGAGCGCTTTCCAATTGAATTTATCCTTATGGTCTCGGAGGGCGCTTAAAGTTTTGGTTGCAAATTTTCGGTAGTAGTTGCACTTTCAAACTCCCTGACTACTATTATTTTTATCTTCACAATATTGTCACTAGATTGAATAATAAGCTTATTTACGTGGTTCACACTAATATTAACGTGTTAATTATTGCATGCATAAATAATTTTACCATTACATAATTAATTAGATTCTAGAGTTATAGAGCTTCAATCAAATATTCTCAAATCAGACAACATTTGACATTTATCTACACTCATCAATTCCTACCTTACGGGGTAGTGCACTATATAACATAATAATTTACGTTTTAGCAGCACATGATTTTGAAATAAATTAATGTAAACATTTTTGGATATTTCACACAGCACTCGTTCTAAACTAAGCAAAGCTTATTATGTTGGGATAACAAATAGAATACCTACTAATATACATTTTTTAAATACATTCATAAACACATTATGACTCCTGAATGATGAATATGAGTCTTGAATAAATATTATGTTCATAACGAAATACTTTTCCTGGGTTTAAATCGACGCACAGCCTACAGCGACGAAAGCAGTACTCCAGACCAGTACAGCCAATAGTATTTAGTTGGTAAATTTTTAAGTCAATTTCTATTCTACATGAATCAACATCAGCTACTTAATGTCACAGTAGTAGCGGTTTATACAATTAATATTTAAACAAACTATAAACAACTCAACAACAACAAAGAGGGTAACAAAGACAGAGAGTAACAAATAACATCAAAATATTTCAGATAAGAATGAGGAAGGTTCGAACAGTGAGAGCGGCACGTTTCCTTCTCTGGTTGAACAAGAGAGCAGGCTCAGTGGTGTTGACGATGGGGGGCAGCATTTGACCGTTCACCAAGTCGTGGCACAAAGGTAACGTTTATCATGTAATCAAGTATCAAGTAAGACCTGAAACAATTTGAACAAGACTGGCCTCTCAGCTCAGTTGGTAGTAAACCTACCTTTTGTAGGTCGCGGGTTCAATACCCACCCAGGACAAACATTTGTGTGACGAACATTGGTGTTTATTCTGTCTGGGTGTTGATAAAAAAAATGCATTTAAGTATTATATCAGTTGGCTGGTATCCGTGATACAAACAAGGTAGCAAGGTTACTATTAATTTATAATTAGCTTACTTGGGGCTAGATGGCGCTGTGTGAAATGTTCACCAATATTTCTTATTTATTTAATTATGCTTTCCATCAAGAACTAAACTACGTTATAATTTTGGCGATTTAAGAATAATAATGTTGCTGCAAGAGTCAAAAAAGTTATTTTCATAGTTGTCAGGATTCGTCGCTAAGAAATATTATTTTTATCGGTCTTCAGTTCTATATCGAAACTAAATTAACTAATAATGTGCGGGACGAATACTCATGCGACGAAATAAAATTTATTTTTTTCTTAACTAGCTACGTAAAACGTTGGTAAATTAGTTATTGCGCTAATTTGTTTTTCTCATATGTGTTTCACGGGCACTTAAAATCATTATCAAAAAGACAAACACTTAAAAAAGTTGCGTAATCTGATTAATGGCTCTATAATAGACGTCATGAATGGATATTATACAATGAAATGAAACATTAAACTGCAAACAAATCTGTAAAGTGATTAGCTAATTTGTTTGTCCTTCTCAAATGACGCCACATCTACCTGTCGCAGGGAATGCCAACACATAAATTAGTGAAACAAACGCCAGTTATGTTTATAAGTAAGACTAATTAGCTAATCACCGCTTATTTATATACTAACGTTATAAGTAAGGCCCTATGAAGAATTTATTTCACACTAATGGCAAACTGCCTGTCCACAGATTACCTGATCTAAGACTGAATTTGGAGCCGGTGCTATTACCTGAAGAAGTAAGGTCTCCTCCGCGAGCGTCCTGCTATGACAACGTTTATGATTTACGACCTTTGTCTGAGCAGGTAAGAAATCCCTTGAACATTACGTACTTCTAAAATCTACTTGATCATTTTTTTACTGCGAATCATAAAATTAGCCATAGTACAGCATTGTTGTGTTTATATATACGAGAACTCTGGCAAATCGAGATCATCGAAATTTAAAGATTTTTAAATGTATTCCAGGCAAGTGATGATGGTACTGTCTTCTCGGAGCCTTGGGATAGCTCAAACTGGGATGGGCTGATACCACCTTCTGATGGAGTGCATACCTATGACGGGGTAAATTGAAAACAATGAGTATAGCTTCAAACTCTTATACACTCTTTTATCCATGTGTCACAGAAAGCGTTACAATTACACAAATACAAGTATTAAATATCTTTGATAAAACCTTGTCATGTTTGCCATGGCTGGGTATCGAAACTGGGACCTTCAGTTCGGTTTGAAGGCAGAGTTTCAAGCAACGTAGCTGAAACTCAGCTCTTTACATTTAGCCTTGGTTGATATATAGAGATATACAATTAAGGATTTTTTACTTAAATTAGTAATATTGCATTGCTTTTCAATATTTTTCAAATCATTTATTACATCTTTAATGCTTAAACGAATATAATTAAGCTTGGTCTTGGCTGAAGAAACAACCCTAAATTTGATTAGATTTGGCAAGAGTTTAGGAGATTTCCTATGAAGCAAAATGTTTTGATATCTATTTAAGATTGAAATTAAACTTGCAGGATGAGCCATCAGAATGGGAATCTCCGATACCCAGAAGGGGAAATGGTGTTTCAACGCGAGCCAAGAGTTTCCGAGATCGACTAGACCCTTTGCTAGGTTAGTATTTTACAATTTTCTGTCAAAAATATAATTCTTGTTGTAAAACTAATATTTGCCTAAATATAACATATGAGCTTCGAGTTTGTAAAGAATATTGACACCTACACGATTATCACTAGTAAATATGTTTCAATAGCGATAAAGCGACCCAAATGACCAGATAATTCAAATCCAGATATTTATTACATTGTATACAAATATCGATTCTAATTTTATTCGCCAATGATCGTGCATCGACTGTTATCAAATTAATTAATTTAATAGGACGAGCACACAATAGAACGCGACGCACAGGCCCTTATCTATCACCACATTAGTCTCAGTAAATATTTGTATAATTAATGGTTGTTAAAGATCAAAGGTCTGCTCGTGCCGCAAATTCCTTAGTCACACACACTCCATGTGTTCTAATCACAGTTGCTTTCCAACGCTCGTTGGTTAAACATCGGTTCCTCTCTACATTGTGTGAATGAATAACTCCCGATTCAAATCTTTCGTTCACGCGGGAAAAAACCGCAGAGTCATCAGTCATGAAGTGGTTCAAAAAGTTGTTCCGAGGAAAGTGCGCGAAGCCATCTGAGCAGAAGCCCAGCAAACCTGAGTCGATGACAAACGTGTTTGATTCGTTAAACCGAATCAAACCTCCCAGTAACGGAGTCGCTACGTCGGAGCCAAATGTGGCGGTGCCAGAGCCGAGTGAAGTTTTCGCTTTGACTACCATGAACAACTTCCGAGCGGATTCCCTGGAGGAGTTTGTTCACGAGAGCAATTGGGTGCTCTTAACTCGACAGCAGCTGGAAGAGCCAAAGTTCCAGCAACACTTGGCGAAATCAGATTCGTTTACTTCGCTGTGCCGGTCACTTTCAGAGAGAAGCGTCGATGTCAGACGTTCTGAGGTTGTAGCTAGGTCTCCAAGCTGCCAGTGCAGTGAGAGAGATCCTGAAGACTGTGATCACAAACCGCGCAAAAACATATTTCGACGGTTCTTCGGTACATTTGCGAGAATTTGGCGTCAATTGCGCAGGAATATGAAACAGTGTCTTTTCAAAATGAAGCCGGCGGCGCCCAAAGTTGAAACACCAAGCCAATCGTACACAGAAAATTACTTATGTAGGTAATATACGTTCTATTTTTGTTGAGCTCCAATAATACCTGATACCTTGTACTAGTTAGATAACATTGATTTGTCCGTATTATCGTCGAACGTATAATTATGATACTCAGTAACAAAATTATGTAATAAATAATGTCTAAAGTTATAATAATCCAATATCAACTCTCTTTTATAATAAATGAAGTTTAAGAAAATACTCTTTAGATACGTTTTTGATCTTTTTACGGATTTGTGTGGTCGATTCTAAAATATTCACAGTGATTTTGTTAAGCTCAAATAACTTTTCATTAACTGTTTGAATCAATCACTTAAGAGGTTACTGAGCCATCTTCTAATTTTCCATATAGGTAGCTGTTCCTAAACACCCTAAGTAGACAAAGAACGGTCGCATAAGTTTTGAACGTTGCGCCAAACTTAATAAGTACGCGTGATCTCTAAGTTTAGTACTTATTGACGTTTCGAAGCCATTTCTTTAAAAATTCAATAGAAATAAATGTCATGTCTGTTGTCATGGTGATATAGGAATGACTCTTTTACCTGCACTTAAACAATACAGGTAAAACCTGAGTGTTATCTTTATTATTTTACTTGAAAGGGAAGGTCGCGGACGCAACGGAATGGTGACTGGTTTGCAGTAATTTAACGCTTAACAGCAATTTAACGGTAATCAGATAGCTCAGGCCACGTCATGAGTGCACGAAGATGATTGTGGATTGTGCATGTATCCGGCTTGAACCACGTGCAGAGTGTATTCAGTATACATTTATTCTTTGGCAAAGAGCATAGGACTAACATAGTTGCGTTACTAATTAAATAGTTATATTTCTTTAAATATTACTTATATATAACCGACGCTTAGCCAATGTCTTATATGTTACAATATTTTACTATTCGTGATAAAATAAGTTGTTCTGTAACGAAACTGTTACGATACTTATAACGTTTACACAAATTTCTAAAGCGGCATGACATCGTGAAAGTAGAACCTACTCAACACATACCCCATACAACGAAACGGCGTTCTTTTTAGTTTTCTACACGATATCTACCTTCCATATCTATATCATCTCACATTCAAAAGTGTGTATGGACACGTGAGACGTTCCAACTTAACTTATAGCAACGCAATACAAGTTGGGACTTCCTATACAAGATGACCCAACTTATATTGTTTAACTTCAGGTGGGGTGGGGCTGTCTGCTCGTTCTGTCACCCTTCTTAAGTAAAAAAGGCCTCGTTTTTTTGGGGTAATTAATATAGATATAAACGTGATGTTGACAGCAGCGGGACGTGTGAAGGCGCTCCGCGGCGGGAAGCAGACCCGGGGTACGGGCGCCGCCCTGCGCGCGTACGCGCTACACCTCGCGCAAGACAAGAGCACGACCTTCGCGCAGAACATTGACAACTTCATTGCGTGCACGTTAGACTCGAAGGAGACTTGTCCTCAGGTACTGACAACTATAGTTTTCCGTTGGGGTGTTGGAAGTTGTGTGGGACCTTGATCAGACCTTGATTCCTTGTAAACATATCGGGCTCGTGAGTAACTTGTTCTGAGGTAAATTTTTCATCTGGTTTATTTATGCTAAAAACAGACTACCCGTCAAGTTTTAAAAGTCCTCCCAAATCAAACTTGAAAATGTATTGCGGCAAAATTAGGATTCAGTTTTACCATTTTTTTAGTTGAATTAAATCTTCTTATGTGTCGTCAATCATGGATCCAATCCATCGGTGTCCAATCCATATCCAATAGGGTTTTTCATGTTATCAGGTGATGATGCGCAACATCAGACAGTTCATGTCCGGAATGAAGAACTACCTTGTGAAGCATGGGGAGAGAGAGTTCGAGAAGGAAGTCGAAAAGGAGAGACTAAAGGTAAGAACTGTTAATTCATGACTTCAAAGGCTCTCTCTGTTTTAAGCACAGCCTCAATTGCCTATTTACACCTTATGGGAACTATCATGGGAACATAGACGTGATAAGTGATGAGCTCTTCGCAACCATTGTTTTCCTATATATATATTAATATGACATTTCTGGCAAGTAATAGTCATTCGCGTTACTGAGTCGCTGTTTGAAAGCTGTAGTTGCCTTCGTTAGTTTAAGTCCTATTGCTTTGTGCAGAGGTTACCACTGAGAAAAGTGTTATCCTTGACTTCTCAGCTGAAGCCAACGGAGTTTTTGAACTTGGACGCGATCCTGGAGGGCGTGATGCACCGGCTGGTGGTGCGACCGCTGCGGGCGCGGCTGTACTCGCTGCTGGCGGGCTGGCACTCCGCCGACGTCAGACGCCTCCACGCCGCCATCGAGAAGGCGCATCATGCGACTCCATTGCAACTTGGGATCAAGGTATATACATAGTGACTTATTGTTGCTAATGCTCGTTTATCAACTAACTTTTCCGTTAACAAACCGCGTTCGTTGCTTCTATCTCCTACAATTGTTTCAGGAATCTACTAAAATACCATCAGCAGCTGTGTTGGCTGTGATATCGAAGCATTTCCTCAAGATGCAAGAAGCCGACTCCCCGCTGGACAAACTTGAGAATCTCTTAGCGGCTATTTCAGTTATGTTCAATGCGGTATGTAAATATGCTCGATATGCTCCTATTTGTATGAGACCTAAGTTATGTTTAGATGTTTAGAACAAGAAACTCACAGGCTCCAAATAATTCTATGGCCAAGTCTATGGCTTCTTTGTAAAAAACAGAGTACGAAAAATACAAAAGTTTGGCTTGCACCAACATAAAGATTCACAGATAATCCGTAAGATTATACACTAGCCAAACTTGGTTGTGATTGATTGTCTTTACTAGCGCAATCGAATCCACGACCTCCAGCGAAGAAGGCAAGGTTATCAATTTAGCTGTGAGGCCAGCCAGATTCATTTTGATTGTTCCTTATAGATCCGTGGTGAAAGGTCTCTTGGCGCTGACGACCTTCTCCCAGTGCTGGCGTGGACGGTCGCACGCTGTCGACTGGTCTGCGCGGAGTTGGAAGCGGAACTGATGGCCGGTCTACTGCCTGCAGCGTTGTTGGCAGGAGAGGGGGGATACTATCTGACTGCTCTGTTCTCTGCTGTGGCGGTGTTGAAAAGGCTAGCACCTGAACCAGCAACAGATAGTACTGCCCCAGTAAGTATTCTTACCAATTGAGAAGATCGGTCTACTGCCTACCATTATTGCTGGCTGGAGATCTGGTATCTATTTTTCTCTGTGCATGTTCTTCGTGCACTTGACACATGTCTTCAAATTTTTGGTTCTAGGACATGTCGGTTTCCTCAAGTTTTACTTCACCGTTTTGAGAACGTGGTATTGCGCACATAAATCTTTCAAGCGATAAACTCATTGGTACACGTCGGGATTTAAACCGGTGACCTCCGGATTGAAACTCGGTATCAGTACCACTAGACCACCACGCCTCATGAGTCATTCTTCATTAATCTCTTTTGTAGAATATATATTTGAAATATGAAGACACGTTCAGTTAAATTACAGGCACATGAGATATTCCACCTGCACGTCTCAGAGTTACTGGCGCATAAGATGCGACTGGGGTCTGGTCGTACCTAGTAGGGGAGGACCCAAGCCGCATAAATTGTTATGGGCCGAGGTTACCGCGTAACACCAGGTGGGCTGTCGGCTCGTTCCATAAATCAAATAAAATAATAAGTACGTTCAACATTGGTGTTCGTTCTGTATCAGGCGTGGCGTCGCGGCTCGGTGGACAATGTCCGCGAGCAGTGTCCGGTGGCGGTGGTGCGCGTTGTGCTGCCGGACGAATGCCGCGGCTCGATCCGGCGCGTGCCGGTGCCGTGCCGGCCGGGCGCGCGCGCGCGGGACCTGTGCCGCGCGCTCGCGCACGCCGCCGCCATCACCAACCCGCAGGACTACGCGCTCTTCGCGCTCCACGACGGACACGGTGAGACACACAACACACACGCACGCACGCACCCACGCACGCACCCACGCACGCACGCACGCACAGGGTTTTGGGGTCTCATAACTTTATTATCAATTAATAGCAGGACTACGCGCTCTTCGCCCTCCACGACGGACACGGTGAAATATACCATAACAACGCATAGTAGGCGCCTATGTGAAAACTTTATCCAGCCACTAGTTCCTGTTTCAAAGACTTAGCCCTTAAAAGTTATGCAGAAGAGGCAGGCGGACCGGTAACCCTTTTGTTTACAAAATATACCATAATTAGGTCCAAAGTATACTGTTTCAATCCAAACCTTGATATGCTAGATTGCCTTGTGACTGGTATCACGCGGCTTTTGATGAATAGAAACACTTGATAATATATCAATTGACCTTTAAGATCATAGCTATCGGAACTGTTCATTAAAACGGCCTGTTGCATTGACAACAAATGACTACAATGTTCATTAAAACGTCACATCATGACAGCGAGATACCAGAATAAGTGACTTACAATTCTACTTATAAGTGATTAAATTATTGCTTTGTTTCTATAGTGGTGTAAAAGAGTTTTATATATATATTTTTTACAGAAACAATGCTGAACGAAAATGACTGCCCCCAAGAAGTGATGTTGGAGAAGAGTGGGCAAAACTACACCCTGGCCTATCGAAGGATAGACGCGAAAATAGCGTGGCCACAGCAAGCGCTCCTGTCCTATCCTTAGTCATTTTCTATCTCATAAGTTGGAGAAATCTCATTTAACTTTCGACCTTTATTCATGTAAAGTATTCTCTACTTTGTAAGTGATATATTTTTATGAATAACTAATGTAAACACCATTGTAAGGTTGTACTCTGCTCAGTATCATTAAGGTATTACTGAACTTCGAAGTAAAAGTATATTTTTATCACAAATACAATAATAAAAGTGATATTTTCTACATAAGCCCTTTTTCTAAGTGGTTTCATTAGCTTATCTACTAAGCAGTATTTTTAATAATACATTGCTTCTAATTCAAGCGACGTTTTAATGTAGCTTTTGTACTCAAAGTCCGGTGCCATACTGCTTTTACGGATATAACATATGTTATCAAAATTTTGAGTGAGACATAATCTATCATTATATTAATAAATATGAGAGATATCCAGTGGACTATTTGTAAACATGAAACAGACCAGAATTGAAGTGCATATGGGTCACTTAAACAAAATCAGACTACTACATTGTAACGATTTCGTTACAAATTAGTCTGTTTGAGAAAGATATCACAAGCTATATAACGGTAGAACTGCCTAGTAAATAATATATTTGGTGTAATTGGATATTCCGTAAGTAGCTTCGTTATGGTTCCCGGACATATGTAACTTTTTTATAATGTAGATCGTGATTGAACGATTTGGGTTTTTCTCACCCCTTTTGTACATTTTGTATGACGTGTGTTTTTATCTGTGTGAATCGTGATGTATGGTAAATTATAAGTTCCCTTAGAGTTATTATTTAAAACACTAAAACCATCTTCTAAAGGTGATTAATTCCCCCCCCTGTGTGCGTTTTTATAAGTTCCTACATTTCAAAACGTACACTTTGTAACTTACCAAATTATTAATTTAGTTTACGTTTAAGTTTTTACTGTAGTACCTACTACATTTTTATATTACTTTTGAAGTATCGGTACTTTAACTTTTAAATTGTTTATGAACTGTGATGTATTTCGTATTAGTACCGTAAGTTTGTATTAATTTTGTATATTAATAGATGTGTTTTAATATAATTTATTTATGTATAATTTTAAGTGAACTATTTAACTCAATATTTGTAAAATAACAAGATAATTTCAGAAGAGCTTGAAACATGAATACATTTTTGCATGAAGGTTACTTTAAATGAAAAGAATGAACAAATGAGAGGTATATTAACAGTATTCGCTGAAATTATCTTATGAGGCATGTTCTGATACGTACGTGTTTAAAATTGCTCGAATCTGCGATCAATTGAGGCCTAATATAAGAATTAAATTCCCGTAGTCAATGCACAGTAACGTGATTCATGTGAAACATCGACAATTACAACAAAACATTAATACTCTACCGATTGAAAGAAAGTAATCCGTTTTGTAAACAAAACCATGATCAATATATGTATTCAAAATACAGTTTATGGCCTCTACAGTCCCGCCAACCCGCCGACATAGCGGCGGTTTCGTGTCGGCGGCATGCACCCGCCCGGGCGGCATAGTGGCACGTCGGCAACGCATCGGCAGCATGTCAGTGGCTCGTTGGCGGCTTGCACGCTCTGCTATCACATTGGCTATGGCATTAAGATGTACCAAACTTGAATTTTAGTACCAGTAGAGTACCTAAGTCAGAAACTTTATTCCCATAGAATTCATAAAGAAATGGTTTGGAAACGTCAATATTCAAAAGCTGTCACGCGTACTTATTGCTAAGTTTGACGCCTGTTTTAACCCTTTCCAATCTTCGATGGGAAAGGCTCCTACTTCCACCACTTTGGTTGAATACCCATTAAATCAGGGTATTATGCGTCGTGTCATACATTGAAATGTTAAGCTTATTTTTTAAGAATACGCTACGTAAGATATCTTACAAACATGGCAACACTAAACTAACATAAATATAGATTGTGAAAAGCTGGCCTAAACGAGAGCATTTGAGATGTTTGACCGTGTAAGTAGACAGACCGTTTTGTATTTACCTATTAACGTTAGTTATATGTATGCGTATATGTTTTTATAACATTTTCAGTCATTTGTGAGGATTAAAGAAATTTTTACCAAAATAAGTCTTTGTTTCTCTTATTCGTTACCACCTAATTAACCTCATGTTTAAAAGGGTTATTTTTTGCACAGTTTTCAGATCCATGTATCTAGCATGTGGTGAATAGAAATTAAGAGCGCCTCAAACAGGCTCATTTCATGTACTCGATATTAAACCTTAGATTGTTTTTTTTTCACCATGTCTATGTCCACCGGTTTGAAACGTGGCATTGCGATATAATTCATTGGTGCAAGTCGGTTTTAAACCAGCTACCTTCGGATATATACTACTGGGTCAGCACGTTGTCATAAAACTAATAATAATTGATCGAAATTTATATTTCATTTAGTATTTTTATGACTAATTTAGTGAGGTGAACCTTACGTTTTTTGCGGAACAATTTCGTAAATTCATTCTTAAGAAATTTAGATACGAAAAATTTTCATTTTAAACCAATCATTGGAATAGTACAGTTTCGAATATTGATTTAACTACGTATCCATAGCGTGCAGTGAATACAAAACTTATTGCTAGGATACTACAGCAACATGGTACTTCTCCGAAATAGTTACGGAACCTTTTGAATCGAAAGGCCTAATGCTACTATATGTTGTTCGATAACCTAAACTAATGCCGAATGTTGTTCGATATACATAAATATTATTACAAGATAGGCACCTACTAAAATTGGTCTGTGATGAGGTGAAACGAAAATGCAAGCCAAATATCTTAAATCCCAGAAGCCTCGTATCTGGGATCCGGTACATATCACGTACCCGGTGAGGAAGTTTCCTGCCACTGGAGAATCCAGTGAAACTATAGCACGGCACTGGAGAAGTCCACCGGAGATATTGAGAAACCGGGTAAGTTTAGTCCAAATCCTCAAAAGTGATAGTTGAGCTGAAGTTAGGTTTGACTGGCCTCTCAACTCAGTTGTCATAAGTGCCTTATGTTCTGTAGGTCGTGGGTTCGATTCCCACCAAGCACAAGAAATTGTGTGACAAACATAGGTGGTGCTTTTACTGCATTTGAATGTTAAAGTGTTGTATTGTATGTGATTGTATTTACAAAAAATATATACAAGTATTCAATCAGTTATCTAGTTCCCAGAATACACATGCTTAGTTTGGGGCTGGTGTGAAATGTTCAAAATATTCATGTAAGCCTTGAATATTAAGAGTAAATATTGAAATGCTTAAACTTAAAATATATCACGCGTATATATAAGTAAAAGAAAGAAAGTTACTTAATATCCAATACGCTTTTAACTTAAACTACATGCGACAGCGACATTACTTAGATTTTCTTTGAATAGGACCTATTATATAATATTCATATTAACAGAACACTCCTTTATGCGGTTTTTGCCGTATAAAAAAGATTTCCACATTTATTATATTATTTATTATCATTAATATGATATAAAAAATGTGATATATAAAAAAAATAGATTTATTTTGCTCGCTAAACTGTTTCAAATCAATTTTCCTCATTAGGAACTAATTACTAATCAATTTTCACATTTTGATATCCGTGAAGCGTGAATTTCTACTTGAGTGAATAGATTTGCACACAAACTCGTCATTTATTTAGTATATAATTGTCACGTGTTCAATGTGAATGGTTTTTTCCTTAAATGTTCCGTTACGAATGGCTTGATACTTAGGTACAAATACATAATAAACAGTGCACCTTATCAAAAATAATATATATTACATATCCGTTATGTGTGAAAAAGGGAATTTCAGCTTTCAGTAAGAACTTTTCATCAATTATAATAAAATAAGTTCAATAGTGAATAGTAAAGTGCATAAGTGTAATGTCTATTGATTCCCACCCAGGACAAACATTTATGTGACGAACATAGGTGTTTATTGTGTGTGGGTGTTGATATGTATTATATGTATGTATTTACAAAAGAAAATAAGTATTATATCAGTTGTCTGGTTCCCATGATACAAGCTGTGCTTAGCTTACTTTGGGGCTAGATGTCGCTGTGTTAAATATCCACCAATAGTTATTTATTTATTTATTGTTTTAGTTTTTTCCTGGCTTTGCCAACAAACAAGAAACACGGCATGCTATTACTTAAGCATTATGTTTCATATTCACTTTACATTTCCGATCTATTCGAGTCACTGGTTCTCTCGAACGAGTGTTGTGAAAGGATTTTAAGTGCGCCTCAAAGAGGCTTCCTTCTTGCACTTGACACATGTCTTCGAATATTTTGTTCCAGGACATGTCGGTTTCCTCACGATGTTTTCCTTCACCGTTTTGAAAACGTGATATTGCGCATATAAACCTTTCAAGCGAAAAACTCATAGGTGCACGTCGGGATTTGAACCGGCGACCTCCGGATTGAATGATTAAAAGATAATGCTTATTTACATTTTTCAGCGAGAACCAGTCAACGAGCTACGGAACTATTTAAGAGATTACAACATCACTAAAGATCTAACAAGATCCCAAACAGCAGTGGACTATGGATTTAAACTCTCTGATACTAAAAGACATATTAAGCACACTTCATGTTTGGAAAACAAATATATCAATTCTCCTCCCCGGAGGGTAAGTTTTTAATAAAATTAACATAACGTCCGCTTGGTGACGTGTTACTTTCCTCTGCTACATGAGCATTGGTAAAAAAAACAGGTAATCTAAAATTCCAGCTTGCTGATAGAGTGCCATCTATCAAAGCTCATGGGACCACTGAAATGAGGGAAAGTTATAAGGAGCCAGAAATTTCACCGAACCTCGTCACAGACAAGGACCAATGCAAACATCCACACAGCCTTCGTTTAACACCGGTAAGTTTACAAAAAATAATATGAACATTAATCATCCCCGTAAACTCTACTTGCAATTAAATAGGCTTTTTGACTATAAACGTTAATTTTACATTTATTTACGCGGACAAACTTCCCTTAGTACATTAGCTACACCCTGTGCCATGATGTAGTGAAATGCGACAAAACATACGAGCCATAAAACTTATTTAATTTCACATCAGCATACATTTATTTATGGACGATCGGTTCAAACAATTTGGGAGCCAGTGCGATTACAGACGCTCAGGAAACATTCTAAGCATCACGGAGTCCAAGCGGTATTATTATAGGCAGACAATACCACGATAATATTACTCGAAATAAAGCAAATATCTCTCTCTCTCTGCCTCTGTTTAGTTATATTACTCTACTACTCTGTTTAGTTCTACTGTCAGTAGTCACAAGTTTTACAGTCTGCCATACTTGAGCCAAGTTAAGTTGACTTTTAAGGCTATAATGTTTCGCCACTCAGTCACTTTTTGTCCTACAATCGTTTCCAGCCTCCCGAACCGAGTTGGCACAAAGAGTTGGAGCCTCTAGACACGACACATGACGGTTACGAGAAGTATCTAGATCCATACTTAACAACGAGCAGACTGTACCATCGGCCGCACACCGCCGATCAACTCCGGAAGATTTCCAACTCGAAGGACGTGGTCACTTATTACACCTTTGCAGATATTCCATGGGTATGTATTTTAATTAATCCTTGCTCAAATCAATGTTCTTTGACACATTATTTGTCACGTATCACGTATATAGGAGAAAGGACCTTTGAGGTTCTGTGTTCCACTTCTGGGATAGGATAAGAACTTTTCTTCTAATACCTGGTGTCTTAAAAATCATATTCTTCCTTTCAGGCTTGGGGCCCGAAACCGAAAGTCGATGAATGGCGTCTGCCGCTGGGCAGACCTAAGCCAATATACGATAAAGAAAAATTTAAATACGAATTCAGAGAAGTCAGGACACACAACAAACTAAACTGGGTTCCAGGGTAAATTATTTGGAATCAGAGTTTTTCTCTGTATAATCCAGAAGCAGATTGCTGTCTGCATATGAAGTAGCAATAGGGAGACTAGGCCGTTCATGTCATTGGTTAGTCTTCATTCGATTAGTGCTGGCGAAGGATTGAAATAGTTTTATTTTTATTATTTCAGGGCCTTCAGAACAGAAGCCAGAGACAACTACATCCAACAAACGGCCCGACCTGAGGCACAAATCCACAACTTCGAGGAAGAAGTTCGTACCTACTACAAGCGATCCATCGCCGGCTTGAAAACCAATGAACTGCAGGAGCAATCTACTGTGCAAGGAATATACGCACCGGAAAGTACGCAAATTGGGTCTAAAAAGCCTATTTGTGCCGTTTTTGACCCTTACAAAGAAAAAAATAAGAGACTGGAGGCAAAGAATAGAAGAATAAATAGTTAATATTTTCGTATTTGTTTACCAATTAAAATGTAAAAATGTATTTCTGAGAAACCTCCGTGCAATCTACACTGGCTTTAAATTTAATAAACTATTGTACATTTTTACTGCGATATTAAATCAGTTTCTTACAGGATCTAATTTTGTCTTTTTTTAAGTTAAAATTGAATTTAGCGTTGAAATTAGATAGATAGATAGATAGATAGACAACTCTTTATTGTACACCACACAGACACATACAAATAAACAAGTTAAAAATAATTTACAATACATGTGACGTACAATCGGCGGCCTTATTGCTTAAAGCAATCTCTTCCAGGCAACCTTTGGATGGACTGGATTAAAAAAGAATGATTTGGGACGGTGGTGTTAAACAAAAGATAATATTACATCAATACACTTACATATCAATACTTACAAAGTAAACACATAAAATATTAAATAAATATCATACATACATACAAATATTAGAAAGCATTTCTAAGACGACAAGGACAGGAAGTGTTTGTGCAGCAACGTTTTAAATATAGGCAGTGATTTCGCAAATTTAGTTTATTTAATTTATTAATTTTTAGATTTTGAAATTACAGGCATTTGAGACATTCTACCTACACGTCTCCGAGTTACGGGCGCATACAATGCGACTTGGGTCTTGTCGTACCTAGTAAGGAAGAACCCAAGTCGCATCGGTTGTTATCGGTTCATTCTGTGTATTCGCTACCCGCCTCGTTGGTATAAATTGCGATTATGATGGTTTGGATTAACGAAACAACGTTGAAGTTTGTATAAATTTAAATATACATAATAGATTCACGCCTTTATCCCTGAAGGGGTAGGTGGAGGTAATTCTCTTTTAGTAATTCATTCCTTTTTAACGACAGCTCGAACAAAATATTAAAGTAACGAAATTACCCGTAACTAGGTAAGGGTGAAGATATTTTAAGTATACTTATTGTAATTCGATATCAATGAACTAAGTATAAAACACATAGGTTGTCCATGTTTGAAAGATCTACGTTGACTGAATACAGGCGAATATGTAAACGGGGCTGATATGCTCGTATTTATTTGGGCCCGAACGGTATCATGATATTTGGGCCCGAATTAATACGTCCGATTTTTTGTGCCACTTTTAAAGTGGCATTTTGTATCAGAAAGATCGTAAGCAGCAATAGTGCCCAAGTCATAATAGACTTTGTCTATGGTACCGGTATCCTTGACAATGATACATTGAACCTGTCACGGTAACTGACGTTATATTTCAAACCAAACCAGCCACAAGATGTAACATAAAAATTAAATGGAAATAGTTTATTTTCTAATAATATTAGCTGTAATATCATACGCAGTATATCTGATACAACCTTACTGGATTCTGATATTGTCATTTGCAATCATTTATACGCTGTACGCTCAGATATGCATGATATTTTGAAGACTACAGTTACATAGGTGTGTATTTACCAGCGGCTTTTATGTCTGACAACTAAGTTGGTAAGGTACCTACTCTTGCGCTACATATTATAACCCCGGCGCCAAACACAGTCAAATATTTGTACACACATTTGAACACATGTTTAATGTACCTGCCAGATATCTCGCAAGGTGATGCAATAGCAAATGAACTTTGCGCAAGGGTGCGGCTACGCAATGTTTGAAGTTTGAACGCTTTGATGTGCGCTCGAAAAACCGACACCGAATTGCAAAGTGCAAACATTTAATCAAACATTGAAACAAATCAAAAACCCGCGCTAGACAAGTGTTCAAACAAGTGTTCAAATGTTGTTGCTGTGTCTGCCGCAGGGGTAATGGTGTTAAAGTAATTTGTTATGAGTTTCTCAACATACGGTGATTTAAAATAGTATTTTTAAGACAAATATAAAATTAAATATTTAATTTTCTTTAGGTACGCAACTACGTACGAGCTTGCGTATCGACTCTACGTGCGCACGCTGAGTAGTGAAGCGTTGAAACTGATTATCTTCAAATATAATCATTTGCGCACACCGAGTATGTAATATACCTCTCAGACTCTATCTCAATATGGGGAACAAGAGGGGAATACATTCCATTCCCAATCGCAACCCTGAACACACATGATAAATAGGAAATAACCGAGGGTTGTTAAATACTGATGTATATACCCATTGTACCTATACAATTCAAAACATAACTAAATGATTTAAACTCAATATCTTGAGAACATGAACCTAGGTAGTATTGACTACACGCAAACAATAGTGCCAAAACTGATGAATACGTGCTAATTCACTTGAATAAGTTATGACTAAGTTTGTAAATCGTAAAAATGGTCAAATATTTTACCCGTTTATTGGCACTGACTTGCGACACCATAGCTTCTCTACTTTGACCAAGCCAGCGAAACTAGACATATAATGTATACATATAATAAATATGCTCTTGGTTAGTTAAATATCTCATAGGCCAAACGAAATACAATAAGAAATAATCAAAAATATTTTTCATGATGAGGTTAATACGAATATACAGCCACCTGTTAATAGCAAAATTTTGTTGGAAATTAGTGACCAGAAATAAGAATACTTCTGCCAAGAAAGATCTGAACAAAAATTAATTTACTTTTGTTTAAAACAATTAGTTCATGTTAATAAAACACCAATATAGTATGTGTAATTATTTTAATACATACATATTTTTTATTATTTATTTTTATACACATTATTTTATAGATACATAAGTATTTTCATTTCAATGTTAAAAAACTAACGCATTTAACCGAAACAAAAATATGTTTCGATTAAATGCGTCAAACCCGAGACGTCATATGAACCGCAATTGGGTATAATCACTTAGAAGCTTTGGAATTCAATTTGTGTAGCCTTCACCAGTATTTAAACATATGTATACAGTCTACAGAAACATCTCGCGATGCGCAGACATGTGTTACATTTAATTCGATAAATAATTAAGGTGAATATGAAGGCACTGTTGGTAGTACTGAGTGTGATCACAGCTCTGTCGGAGAGTATCGAACCTCAAAAGGTGAGTGAAGATATTTACATAGACTCATACAATTAGGCAAAGATAAGTGCCATTTTTTCATCTGCGTTTGAATGTTTTCCTCAATCTTTCATTAATAACTATGGTTGAATTTCGATGACTTGGGCAAATATTAGTAAAGTGAAAATGGTGAAAATTAATTTATAAATTAATACTCTGAGGTATTGCAATAAATCAAATATAGTTTTAAAAACTGTGTTATTGGTTAAATAATACTACACGATTAATGGCCACATGGGTATTATTATTTTATTATTAATATTATTATTATCTACACGAATGGTTTCTTTTGAATGAATAATTACTGAGTTCTATTTTCTCATTCACAAGTCTGTCACTGATTGTTCCTATGAGAAAAGATAGTGTTTTTTACCACATTTTCTTCTCAAAGACAATTATCTGTCTTTTATGTATTAACTAGATAATGAAGGTAGATTATAAGTTTTATAATTTTCTCCTCCGTGGTAAACTAACTAACTAATTTTAATTTGTATTGTAGTGAGATTGAACGGTATAATGTATTGTGTTATGGTATGTTACGATAAATAACTAGCTGTTACAAATAAGGGTGATTAGACGAGTGCAAAGTATAGAAATTCTTTTTTTGAATTTCAATCCTTCATCGTTTTATCTTTAATAATAATATTAATTTACCACAAACGTCACTTATCACATAAGTTTTTTACAGTTTTCACTTATTATATCAAATCTGTGGGGATAACATAGATACCCAAACTAGGAAAACCTGTAAGATGGTATACCTATGCCCTCCCGACATTAACGATGTGTATTTAAAGTTTAAGTTAAGCAAACTTTGACCGTATACCGTTGCCTTCTGCAATCTGGATCAGTGAAAGTTGCCCTGTGCTCTACTGGTGAAGTCCTTAGTAACGTGTGTAACAAGACACTTGTTCAACCGGTTAAAAATGTGATAGTAACGGCAAATTAAATGTAATCCAAATGAACATTAGTGGTCAATTGTGAGAGCAATTACCTACTGATTTCGTGTCGTTGCGATGATGATGATGTGATGGATCTGCTTATACTACCGAATCAGTCTCTTATCAAAACACAGATCAGACATGAGCAGTAGAACTCTCGCCATGTTCGTCCGGGGAAGTACTGCCACCATGCCCATTTCTGCCGCCAAGCAGTAACGCTTACGCGTTACTGTGTTCCGGTTTGAAAGGTGTGGTTGCCGTTGAAATTACAGGCACACGAGACATTCCACCTACACGTCTCAGAGTTACGGGCGCATACGTTGCGACTTGGGTCTTGTCGTACCTAGTAGGGGAGGACCCAAGCCGCATCGCTTGTTATGGGCTGAGGTTACCACTTAACACCAGGTGGGCCGTCAGCTCGTTCTGTAACTGTATTAAATAAAAAAAAACATGTTAGGTTACCAGTTACAACTCGTGTTCAGTTAGTTAAACGGTGCACGAAAGGAGCCTCTTTGAGGCGCACTTAAAATCCTTGCACCACTCTGGATCTAGAGAACTGACTCGAAGAATTAAATTCGTAGACAAATCACACCAGCAATTCCATATTCTCAAAGCGGTGAAGGTAAACCGGTAAATTCTAGATTCGATAATTCCAAGGTATGCTTCATTATTTTACACCATTATGGATTGGGAATAAAGAGGAATCCTATTCGGCTTTCTGTTATTAGTAATTGTGTTATTTTTGCAGCTGTTACTCGCCGTCTACTATGAGAGCAAATGTTCAGACAGCAGAAACTTCATCATCGATCAGTTGGTGCCAACTGTCAATCTGTTGAAAGATTACTTGCACTTGAAACTGGTGCCTTTCGGCAAAGCAAAGGTAATGTACTCGATTCTCAAGTTGAATAATTATAAATCTATAACGCATACTGAACAATTTACTATCTAAAAAAAGTACCTCGATCAATCAATCATTTTTTTTTTATATTGGAGTAAACTTGACAGTGCCATCTAGCCCCAAAGTAAGCTAAGCATAGCTTGTATCTTGGGAACCAGACAAATGAATGCATACATATGTATTTTTTTTGTAAATACATACATACATATAATACATATCAACACCCATACACAGAACAAACATCTAAGTTCGACACACAAATGTTTGTCCTGGGTGGGAATCGAACCCACGACCTACAGCGCAGAAGGCGGGTTACTATCAACCGAGCTGTGAGGCCATTCAACTCAACCTTTAACTTAATCTCCATCTCAACTCTTTCTCGACTTGGAGAAGATGGAGAAGACAGGAAGGATTGAGGTGAGGCCTAACCCAGCGGGATACAAAATGCTAAAACTACTTGTAACTACATCACATTTTTATGAGAATCTTATCATAAATCGATTATTGATGCTCCGAACTAATATATTTTTCTGACTGGTAAGATTTATATAAGGTTACGCTTTTGAACCACCTATATAAATAACAATCAATGTTTGTATGTTTGTACCCTATGCGTTACAAAACCATTGATCAGATTATGATTATACTTTGATAGAGTTTTCTAGTAGCTTACAATGATGAGAGCTAGGCTGACCAGGGCGCAGGCGCTTGCCTACTGCACGAGATGTTTCCAGAAGGCTGATAATTAACTGATGATTATAGCATAATCGTTCTGATTACTGGGTGCAACACTGTATTTCCAGATCTGTCATTTGTCTCTCTTCTGTTCTATCTCTTAATGTTCTTTTTTTCATGTCGACAACGTATAACTGAATACGTATTCGTCTCATGATTGGGAAGACAATGTTCTGTAACACTGTTACAGAACATTGTCTTCCCAGTTAATGTACACTGCCACTGTTTTACTGCTGAAATGTTGCCGTTTAATATTGCCTATACAATGTTCTGTAACACTGTTACAGAACATTGTCTTCCCAGTTAATGTACACTGCCACTGTTTCACTGCTGTAATGTTGCCGTTTAATATTGCCTATACAATGTTCTGTAACACTGTTACAGAACATTGTCTTCCCAGTTAATGTACACTGCCACTGTTTTACTGCTGAAATGTTGCCGTTTAATATTGCCTATACAATGTTCTGTAACACTGTTACAGAACATTGTCTTCCCAGTTAATGTACACTGCCACTGTTTTACTGCTGTAATGTTGCCGTTTAACATTGCCTATACTGAACTCTTCAGAGTCTAAACAAAGGCTACAACGGGTTTGTGTGTCAGCACGGCCCTTCGGAATGCCTCGGCAACATTGTGCAGGACTGCACGCTGGAGCATATCGCGAAGCAACCTGACGCGGATCTTGTGAACTACGTAGCATGTGAGATGCAGACATTGGCCGGAACTGTAGGGGATTTTAAGGTATGTTTTAATGAATATTGTTGGACATTCACATACTGCCACCATGCCGACACTTTGAACTAATTAAAAACATAATATCCAAGATCCAGTGCATGTATCCAGATAGCCTTAATACTAATATTTCATTTTCAGTGCGTTCAAGCCGCGAACGCATCAATCGACCGAGTACAACAGTGCCTGAATTCGAGAGAAGGACCCGAGTTGCAACTCCTATCAGAGCACCTTACTAATATCGTCAGACCTAAATTCGTTCCGACAATCACAATCAACGGGGTAAGAATAGCGGATCGCACAAGTAGACTATTTAATGCAACTCACGCCAAGTTCATCCGGGGAAGTACTGACACCATGCCCATTTCTGCCGCCAAGCAGTAACGCATTCGCGTTAGTGTTCCGGTTTAAAAGGAGTGGTTGCCGGTGAAATTACAGGCATATGAGACATTCCACCTACACGTCTCAGAGTTACGGGCGCATACGATGCGACTTGTGTATTGTCGTACCTTTAGAGGAGAACCCAAGTCGCATCGGTGTTACGGGCCGAGGTTATCACTTAACACCAGATGGGCCGTTGGCTCGTTCCGTAATATATAAAATAGACCGCATCGTCACTTAATATCAGGTGAGATTGCAGGCAAATGTGGTTAGCCTGTAGAAAATTGGAAATATCTACGGGACATTTGGAAGGAGCGTGTATTTTTTGTCTGAAGCCACCAAAATTGAGATAATCAGGGAGAATAGAAGAAAGGCGTTTAACAAAATCGGTAGTTGACTGCCTATGAAAATATGTATTGGTGGACATTGACTGGCCTCACAGCTCAGTTGGTAGTAACCCTGTCTTCTGCGCTGTAGGTCGTGGGCTCGATTACCACCCAGGACCACCAGGAAGCCAGGGGAAAGGGTTTATATGTGTGTAACAGTTTTGAAATATTGATTTGTTCCAGAAATTTAACCAACAAATTCAGGATAGATCTCAGGTAGACCTGATGGGGACGGTGTGCTCACTGATACCAGAGGCGATACCTTGCGCTCAACAGTACAACACCATGGCTCTACGCACTGTCTTATTGTAACAGAATTAAATGACCTGCCTGCTAAATATATCCAAGATTTTCACTGCTAAAAAGTTTAATGAATTCCAGTTTACGTATGGAGTTCTGTTACGTGAATTGGCGTAATTCATTCATCATTCTTTGCACGAAAGGAGCCTCTTTGAGGCGCGCTTAAAATCCTTTCACCACACTGGTTCGAGAGAACCAGTGACTCGAAACAAAAGAAAATAACGAATTCAGATCCAAAGTAGGAGTGAACTAATGTGTTTTTTTGCTTTAAAATTTACATTGACATTTGGATTTAGACGAACTAGAAATTTTAGAATAAAAGTATCGAATAATCTAAGAATCTAGACTGGACGTCCTATTGGTCATTATCTCTCGATTAAGTGAATATGACACTGCACTGTAAAACTTTTAGAACTATCATAATCTCATTGGGACTCTCGAAATCAAGGTATCATTAGGTTTAGGGACTTTGAATTAAATAGGTCATTTCTCCAACATCACAGAAAAAAACTTATCTTTATTAGTGAATTTAAAGAACTTGCCTTCAAAATACACAGATATAACATTCATTTTTCATTAAAACAGGGTGTTCATCGAATCACTTATACTTAAACCAATTTACAAGCCAGCAGTTAGGAAGGGGAGTTTTCGACGATCCAGCGATGGTAATGAGCTATGTTGGTATAGACGCTCGGTACGCCCTCACTGCCGCAGTTTTCAGACCCGAATGACACTATGCCGAGCTGGAAAGAGTTTTGCCATTGACTGAAACTGAATTTCTGAAGTAGAACCAAACATTCACACTTATGCTGCCTGTCCTTTAACTAGAAAGCCGTTAACCATGAAAAGGTCAATTTTGACTTATAAATAGGAAGCGATACAGTTCAAAATTATCTTGCTGTCGTAAGAAACGTTTGTAAACTATAATTAGTTCCGGAGATATAAAATAAATTGTAGGCCGTTAAGTGATGGATTTAAAAGGAATGAAAAAATAAATAATAATAAAAATAAATATTGGTGGACAATTCACACAGTGCCAACTAGCCCCAAACTAAGCATAGCTTGTACTATGAGAACCAGACAACTGATTCAATACTTATATACTTTTTTGTAAATACTTAAATATTATACATATCAACGCCCAGACACAGAACAAACGCCTATGTTCGTCAAACAAATATTTGTCCTGGGTGGAATCAAACCCACGACGTACAGCCCAGAAGGCAGAGTTACTACCAACTGAGCTGTGAGGCCCTAATATAAACACATACAAAATAATCTTAAAAAAAAAACACATACCTGCATAAACTGGCCATCTCTCGACATAATCAGTGGCGCTCCCCCGAATCCCGAGCAGGCATCTTTACCTTCCTCCCCTCCCGCACACATCTGCCCCTCGTGCACCGGAACTGAGTCGCCGAATATTCTCTCACAGGTTTCCAGCGGTACCAGCGGTACTTCTAACTGCTGTTGGCGGCTGGGCTGCAAATAAATGTACATATATGTACATACACATGTACATTTTGAGCAGTAGAACTCACGCCAAGTTCGTCAGGGGAAGTACTGCTTCCATGCCCATTTCTGCCGCCAAGCAGTGACGCATTCGCGTTACTGTGTTCTGGTTTGAAAAGTGTGGTTGCCGGTGAAGTTACAGGCACATGAGACATTCCATCTTCACGTCTCACAGTTACGGGTGCATACGATGCGACTTGGGTCTTGTCGTACCTAGTAGGGCAGGACCCAAGCCGCATCGTTTGTTATGGGCAGAGGTTACCACTTAACACCAGGTGGGCCGTCGGCTCGTTCCAAAGGGTGCCGCCGAAATTGCAGGCGCATGAGAAGTCACATCAGGGTGATGGATGCAACGCAATGCTTGAGTTATCTTTTTGCTTGCTGTTGTCTATGGGTAGATGTTACCACTTAACATCAGGTGGGCCGTCAGCTCGTTCCGACATTAATTTACACAAAAAATTATATAGACCGGTCACATGGCGGATATAGTACCTAGCCAACGTGATCACCCAACTCTACAATTAACTTAACATTGAAACTGAATCCATGAAAACTGACAGACAACTGAGGTCAAAATAATTAGGCGCACGATACAATCCGATATCAATCTATACACTTACTTGCACAATCCATTAATCTGTGGTACTGTGCGCGTTCGTACCGCAAAATAAATAAAGAATATTAGGAACATTTCACACAGCGCCATCTAGCCCCAGAGTAAGCTAAGCGTAGCTTGTATCATGGGACTGATATAATACTTATACGTATATTTTTTTTTGTAAATACATACATATAATACATATCAACACAGTCACAGAACAAACACCTATCGTCACACAAATTTTTGTCCTGGGTGGGAATCGAACCCACGACCTACAGCAAAAGGCAGGGTTTCTACCAACTGAGCTGTGAGGCCAGTCAAAATGTTAGTAATCCGTGTATACTTACTGCGTTGTTTTGTCCGGATAATTTCCCCCAGCCGACGAGCGAAGCGCGCTCGTTTATGACTATTTCCGGCTTATCGTTGAGGCAGATCGGCGCGGCTGTCACTGCAATGGAAATGGTCAAAGGGTAGTCACTTATCATGTCACTCACCTGACATCGCCAAGGTTACATTAGCAAAAAAGGATATGGTTTTACTCACTGTAGTACGTTTAAAACGTAGTTATGCAAACCATGTCTTGTTTCATAATGCCTATGGAATGAGATGAGTTAAAAGTGAAATCCCCCTATACTATAATATAGTAGTATACTATAGTATAATACTTAGAAATTGACGTCAATCGATCGATTTTGTTGTAATACTCTTAATGGTCAATGGACGTCGTCTGATCTCATTCTGCTATCAACTTAATATCAATTTTAATGCTTCCACTACATGCACATTTCACACGGCCTACTTCTCTAGAATCTAGAGTGAAATGGTATCTTAAAAAATTGACAATTACAATTCGGTCATGCGCTTTGTAAATTTATAAATAAACAGAGCTTATCTTCCTCTAGCTACATTGTATCAGAAGGTACTCTTACTTAGTTTACATTCAGGGTGTACAATCACATTTATTATTTTAATATATTAGTCATCAAAAATAATGTGAAACCCATCATTGTAAATAAACAAAAACTTTATAACCGTTATGTGAAGAAACAAATGAATTGATTAAATTAAATATAAATTATAAATAAATTAAATATTGGTCGACATTTCACACAGCGCCCCAAAGTATGCTAAGCATAGAATAAGCCGGTTCCCACGATACAAGCATGGGAACCAGACAACTGATATCATAATTAAATATACTTTTTTGTAAATACATCCGCATACTTATGAACCAATAAAATAAAAATTTGTTTGAACTAAATATTTTACTTAGACCGGAGAAGGTACGCTTTGAGCGCGTCTAAAATTACAAATACTTACCAGAGAACTTGATGTCCTCCTTCAACACGATGAGCGCTATATCGTGGCGGAATATTTTCTGCTCATATCCAGGGTGTACTATCACATTATCCACTCTGATAGCCTGCGTGGGCGGCGCGCAGAAGTAGTCGTTGCAGTCAGGACTGCGCCCCGTGTCCCATTCGCCGACCACCACAGTAGATCTGACAGTAAAGTTAAGGGGGACATCTTGAGGAAACCAAAGCGTGGTAGAAGAATTCAGATTCAGATAAATTTATTGCGAACATTTAGTTCACAATTAATAATAGGTTCCTCCATAGTCCGCTTTACAGCATGCAATATTTAAGGTACGCACTTTAAGCTTAAAACTAAAATATAAGATCCATTTTAAATAACATGGCAAAGTTAGTTACGAATATAAATTACTACAAAAACTTATATGTATTATAATAAAAATGTTTTTGTATTGTTAATTATATAAAAAGAATACTCGGCTGGCTAAGTACTTCTAGTACTGTAGGTCTGATAAATCTGTGTGGCTAACAGTTAAAAGATCAGTTGGCATGTATTCAAACGCAATCACGCAGTAGCGTTAAAAAAATGTGTTCATTCTACTTTCATACCTCAACTCGAAAGCGATATATGATTTTTGTCATCAAGAATTTTTTTTAAAAAGAACACTCTAAAAACTGCGTTATTAAGTTTTTAGAAAGGTTTAATTGGTTTTTCGTTTTCCTGCGCCGAATCCGTTACTGCACTAATTTTTGCTAATAATGCGCAGGCATGAACATAAATTTTTATTTCCCGAGAAACTCAATTTTACTGAAGGGTTTTTACCCCATAGTCTTTGATCGCAACCCGACCAAAGATCCCACAATTCATAAGGAGTTTTAGCTATAATGTTAATCGTTTTATATGATAAACGTCAAATGTTTTGCGAATTTGAACATAATTAAATAATTGAATGAGAACATTGTTTTCACACAAAGATTGTATTACCTGAGTAAAAACCGAGTATTATCCGAAGTTTTTTGACTAACCAGATATAAAACTCTGATATGTCCAGGAATTACAGTCAAAGCGTAGATAAAACGTGATTTTTAGAGCATTTTTATGAAACCACAGCTCGCTGTCTCGACATCGGTATGAATAGGGATTATAACAGCGACAGCAAAAAGTATAAAACTATCTTGTCGGCCAAAATAGTAATTACAAAATATGAAAAACGGCCCCATAGTCTAGAATAACAATTGAAGTCAAATTTCTGGTATTCAAGACCTAGATTTTCTACTTGATAACCACAAATAAAGGTTTGGAAACGGAATCAACGAAGGATACCCTTTCGTTCTTCCATGGACCGGACAAAAAACCCCTAAAGAACGGGTACCTTTTTTCAAGAGCATTATCCTTTGAACAAGTACATAAATTTGTTACTTTAAGACTTGGCAAAATTATACTGGAATGCTTAAGATACTTTAATTGTCTATGATACTCACAATTTGTAACCGTCAGGTTTAGCCAAAGCGCAGTGCGCGGCCGTCAGAACAACTCGCTTGGCTATGATGGAACCGCTGCAGGCAAATCTCACATTACCGGATTCCTTATCTGAAATGTTACATATAACTGTTTTATTATATTGAACTATCGGCCCGTCCCGGATTCGCCTACCTCCTATATCAAAAACTTTGCCTCGCTATAATATTAGATGACATGAAATGACAACCAGGCTAAACTGTATCCTGTGGCCATAACGTGAAATAGGATTTCCCCCTTAGTTAAGTGAACACTCACATAACTATGGGAGAGCCGAAGACGCATGTCGATTAAATATAATGTTGTATAACGTGCAACCAAATTCAATTAATCTATTGTTAAAATTTCTTGAAGTAGTAAGTTCTAGTTTTTGGCGGTAGAAATGAGTATGGTGGCAGTACTACGAACTTGTCGTAAGTTCTACTACGAAAAAATAGTGGCATCAAGCAGGCACTTGTATTCTTTGATTAGTTGTGGATATTATGAGCAAAAGTGTTGTGCTTACGTGCGAATCCAATCCTGGTGACCCAGGGATGCGCCCCCAGCCCTTCGTAGTCCACTCCCCGGACCATGCTCTGCCCACACTCCTGGGTGCCGTCCTGGTAAACTTTACCACAGTCGCAGGACGGACAGCACACCCAGTCCTCGTTATTCGCATTCCCGCATGTCAGCTGGTTGAGACGGTGGAAGTATCTGGGATATATGATATTATTACCACGAAACAGTACCTAACAGGTAAGTAAACTGCGAAAACCGTAAAAAAACAAATCCAAAGGAATCCAAAGAATATTAATGATTTATAATCCGAATTTCGGTTCCCTGATATATAATAATAATAATAGTAGCAGTAATAGCAGTAATAATAATAATAAATTTATTCAAATAAAACATGGTAAAATGTAACAAATCGTAAAACTTATTTATATATAGGTATATTTAATACGAGAGCCTGAACTAGGTAATCCTGTGTTTCAGGGGAGAAGAACATATGGTTTGAAAGGTTTGGTAGACGGCGAAATTACAGGTACATGAGACATTCCACCTACACGTCTCAGAGTTACGGGCGCATACGATGCGACTTGGGTCTTGTCGTACCTAGTTGCGGAGGACCCAACTCCAATTGGTTGTTATGGGCAGAGGTTACCACTTTACACCAGGTGGGCCGTCAGCTCGTTCCGTAACTGTATGACATAAAAAAAAACAACTGTGAAGAAACGAGAAAAACGTACCAAAAACGTGAACGTACGTGAACCAAAAAATCTAAAGGTTTCCTTTTATACATCATAGCTTAATCACTCTCACTCCTCAAGGATAATATGGTATATATAAAATTACCTATCAGATGAAAAGCAGGAGAAGTCAAGAAGGTCTTGTAAAATCGGACAGGAGCTAATGGGCACGCATGTCGAGTTCGGCTGGCAGTTTCCCTGAAAACATACAAATGATTTTGAGCAAATTTGTTTTAGAAGCGGAAAAATATTATTTATAAAAATTGAGGGAAAATTGTAGTTTGTTTTATTTTGTTGTACAATAAATAGCGACGAACCCACTCTTTGATTGTAAGTCTTCTGGTTTCTATGGGTAACAATTTACTTTGTATCGAACATTGATCAATTTCTTCAATTTGGGCACTTAAAGACTTAAATTGCCATATAATATTGTCGATCAGAGCCGTTACGTGCTTACCTATCTAACAAGAAGCAATGGGTTTAGCGCAAAATGGTAAAGGATAATATAGTAAGGAAACCGACATGAACTCAAAATTCGAAAACGACTAAATTTCAAGGGTTTCAAGGGCCATTCCTTTTGCAGAGATACATATTAGGCTTAAAAATGAATCATTTTTAGATATAGGGCTTAAAAGTGATAACTTCTGCAAACACCAACATAGTTCAAAACGAAACAACGTTCAGAACTTACCACAAAAGCCAAAGTACCATCATCGTTTTTGATACCACCTAATCCTACGCTTAGTCCTATACCTGAAACAAAATAAGGAATTAAATAGTTAAATAATCGGCTAAATAATTAGCTGCCTCTTTACTTAATATTTACTTTTTTTTTATTAGGTATATAAATAATATACAAAAATATATATATTATATATAACGTTCGCTCCGCGTTACTCTCGTCCCGTCTGTCTATATAGATAGGCAAATCTCAGAAACTACTGAAAGAAATAAGATAGATGTAATGGCGTTAAGAAATCTGTTGCAGAACCATTGCAGATTTTCATTTGCAGAGAGTAAAATCAAAACAGTCCTTGCTCGTTTGTGCATTAAAATTGTAGAGCACGACCTTGGTAATAGATTGTATCATGGTTGTCCTAATAGAGGCTGCCATCATTGTGGCATCGCCAATTATTGAGCCGCATGCAGGCAGGTTACTCTGACATGTTATTACACGCGAACTCGTGTGCATGAGGCTAACATAATAATATTCATGTTTATATATTTTAACCATAGGGACGTTATGAACACTTAGTTATGTCAAAGTAACATTTATTATTAACTAACGACCAGCCAGTCGCACGGGTAGCAGAACATTATAAGCCTAAAAAGAAGACGATGGTCTAATATAATTTAATAAGGATATACAACTCAATTGGTTTACGCCAGTGTACGCGATTTGCGCCAGTAAATTTGATTGATTCTTCCGAAATCTTGAACAATTATCGTCATATTTCAACAAACTAATAAAAAACAATATTAAACGTTACATATAACCCTTCCTCTTAAATCACTCTATCTATTGCTAAAAACTGCATGAAAATCCGTTGCGTAGTTTAATAGATCTAAGCGTACTAGGAGCGACTATATTTAATAACATGTATAGGTAAGAGGTATAGCTTAGTTATTGTTATCAAGAGGTAAAAACACAGCACCTTCCTTGCACAGTGGATTTTCATTATATACTACATTTTGCCCTTGTCTACATATCGTTACATGAAAATGTCACCACGCAACGCTAGGCAACGGAAGTGTCTCCTGAGCGGAGGATGGTACCTAACAGGAGGGCATTTGTCCTACCGCCAGGCTAGATGATTGCCTCGCAACACACCCTCGTAAAAAGCTTAATCACAGGATTCGATTCCGCAACCTACAGACTCGAAATCGACAGTATAACCGACCGAAATGCAATGTTGCATGCGTCAAACTTAGCAATAAGTACGCGCGGCCTTATATTTTGAATATTATTGACGTTACCAAGCCATTACTTTATGAATTCTATGCAAAGTTTGTGACTTTTTGACTCAATCACTGCAAACGAGCCCCAGGCTCAAGTCATGTTGCAAACCTGCCGCCAAGCAACTAACAGTGTTGCGGATGTTGCACTTGAGATCCAGTTCCCAAGGCGTCGAACGATACCAGTATCAGCTGCATAGTTTATTATTTATTTATTTTGTATTACAACGACACCTTAACCTAACAAGCCATTGTCATGATATTGTTTTAAGTGACATCGGTTTGATACGACAAACTGGAATAGGTTTACTTACTTCCGAACTGTGCATTTACGGTCCGTTCAATGACGCACACAAAAAAGAAGAATAACACACGCATTATAAAACTTCAATCACAAAAACACAAGTCTAAATTAAAACTCAATACAACTTTACAAAATATCATTAAACATTTTTGATTTATCTCTCGGTGTCTCTCTTGTCTCTCGTTAGACAACGGGCCAGACTGCTGGCGGTGGGTTCACAACATGAATGTTCCGGTACAAAGCCTCCAATTTGACCAACATGGACCAGTAGTTAACAACAATTGGTTTTAGCAAGAATATCACATACTCCAGAGTTAAAAACATCACATACTCTATATTACTGACTGACCTCGCAGCTCAGTTGGTTAGTAACTCTGCCTTCTACGCTGTAGATCGTGGGTTCGATTCCCACCAGGACAAAACTTATGTGAAGAGCATTGTTTGTTCTGTGTCTGGGTGTTAATATGTATGTATTTACAAAAAAAAGTATTATTATGTATTCTATCAGTCATCTTGTTTCCATAGTACAAGCTCTGCTTGGCCAAAAAGTAATATGGTAAGGCTAGATGGGGCTGTGTGAAATGTCGACCAATATTTATTATTATTATTTATTATTAGTTTTACGACTTGATGAAATCATATGTTATGGTAGAAATGGCAATGCTACAAATAGTTTTCAACCTCTGGCGTGATGTGATTCACCACCACAGGTCTGTTAGACTTTATTGAAGCAGCGTTTACACTCGTACTTTTCAATCAAATCACTTTGATTAAATGTAAAAAAATAATTAATTAATGTCAACCAATTCGTTAAAAAAATCAAAATAATGAAATGCGCAAGGCACGGAGCTGGGCCAGGACCTTTTGTTGAATTTAAATAAAAAATCACCTCCGAAGCATTTATTTAATATTTACTGTGAAAGTTATCCGCAATGATGTGAACTTATTGTAAGCAAGACATCCTAAACAAATATATAGAAATAATGTTATCGGCCAATAAAAACTGCTAACCGCAAACCTCTAAGCTACAAAATGTACAAACCCACCATGTAATTATTAAATTGACGGACAAACACAAACCGGCTTTATTAATTCCGATGCAAGCGAACCGTAACAACGGAGTGTAATCTTCACAAAATCAAATCTTTTTATGACATTCCTTTGTTAACGTTTAGTTTTTGTGTGATGCGGTGTCATTCACACCATTAGATCATTAACAGAAAGTTTTTTTAATAATGAGGTACTGAGATCACCGGAGATACTTCAATTTCATTTATATCAGAGAGTTTCAATAACTACCAGTAAATAGTCTTTGACAATATATGATACTATTATATTATTCGTACATTCATCAAAAATCTTGAGACAAAAATGTGATCAAAAATCAGTCATCTAAAATTCATTATTTTATTGTAATGAAACCTTGATTTATAGAGGTATAGAACCCGCGACACTGCTGTTAGCCATTTGTGAACCACTATGCCACAGGTAACCCAGTATTATGTCGCCCCGTCTCTATAGACTAAGCTCAATATCTACTGAAGAAATTTTGATACTGTTTTCACTTTGACCGATTCACGAGGCAGCTTTGAGTATATAAATTACAAGCTCAAGCCCATTGGTACAGACACCAACTTTCAATCCGGTGGTAGCTGGTTGTAATCTCGACATGTGCCACGTTCTCAAAACGGTGACGGAAAACATAGTGAGGAAACCAACATGTCCTAGAATGAAACATTCAAAGATGTGTCAAGTGCACGAAAAGAGCCTATTTGAGGTGCACTTTAATCCTTTCACCACAATGCTTCGTAAGAGCCAGTCACACGAGTTTTAGCATTAATATTACATATGTTCCTGTATCTGGGTGTTAGTATGTTTTTTATGTGATACTGTTACTTGTTCACAAAACAAGGTATATAAGTATTCTATCAATTATATAGTTTCCATAGTAGAAGCTGTGCTTACTTTGGGGCTAGACGGAGCCTATAAGAATGGCACCAAACAGATCAGAAAAGCAATCTTTGAACATCAACTCCTCATTACAAGCTAACCTCTATGCCACAGAGGTCTTTGTGACCAATGCATATCCGTGAAAAGGTCACATCACACACAACACACACACACACATACGCCTTGGTTTGGACATTGTTTAAGGCAATTAACATTACTTCCTAATCAGATAACATGAACTAACATTTTCAATTTTCGAATGCATTTGGTGCCGGCATGGCTAGAATAGCTTAAAACTCGTAAATAAATTCCACACCGACACTAAACAAACTACATAAGCTTTAAAAAAATAGTACTTAAGCTTAGTTATTAATGTTTTCGGAAAAGACTACTAAGAGAAAATAGTATTTCCTAATGTAATAAAAGATTAGCAAAAACAGTTCCTCAACTTCTATACTCATTCTGAAACGTAATACAAGTTAAAGGTCACTCAGGGCTTGCTTTTAGAGTTAGCTAGTTTGTTCTCACAGTACCTACTGATATCTGTGTTGGAGAAATAATAATCATAAGCACTAGAGCACATATAAGACCTAATTGTACAGTAGTTGGGAATTAAACATTTTATTGTATTATATTGCAATATAAATGACTAGATGAAACCAATACAAAATGTTTTCTGTATAAAACACAGGTCTTTTGAAATTCTTTTTAAACACTCTATCAAATAAAACCTTGTTGCTTAAATATCACAGAAGAGATTATTTTGACAGATGTATGCCATTTTTCAGCACATTATTTACAAGCAATACGATATAATTATCAAAATGGCAAAGTGAGATTTCTACCCGTATTCTATCATTAACTGCAGTAAAGTAAGTATTTAGGCAGAACTAGTATTATGTATGTTCAGAAGAAAATAATATATATGATGTAACGTTCCGTATATGAATCAAATAAAAATTCTATTTTAATGTATTTGTAACAAGTATTCTGTGAAATTACACGTCAGAACATTTCGTCGTTGCATATTTTACAGATGACGTCAAAACAACGAGAAACCCATCAGTTCTAGAAGGAAATAATTAAAGAATAATCAAGATCCAACTTTAGTTATGTATCCTCAGGCTACCCTAAAATTAGCCAGAAGTGCTTCCGACCAAAACATATTTCTCACTTACGTTTGCCTGGTCAGTAATGTCAAGCCAGATGACCAGGTTCCACCTGAGATACTCCATAAACTACCGACGGAACAGCCAGACACGGGGATAGGTCACGAGGTATGAAAAACTTTTGATTTATTTATTCAGACAACTTTTTGGTTCATACGTGTTACATACCTAACACTATAATTAAATTAAGTCACAAGCTTACATAATTTTTGAGCCTAAGAACCAAGATTTATGTGACAGACTGGCAATATTTTAGGCTAATAATACTGTAGGTCATGATGCAGTAAATAATAGGGAATGACTTCAAATAGATGGCCCACAAGGTTCTGATGTTTGAAACATGTGATCCACGCTTTTGTGATCATCTTTGGATAGGAGGTCTGAGATAACAATGATGTCGTGTGTCACATTATCGTCACATAAGATGAGTATATACATCATCGTATCTGAAACTGGACTTTTCCTTGATATCGCAAAATTAAATAAGCTATTTCATTTTCCAGGTTGAAACTGATGATCACATAAAAGTAGAAAGATCGAAAGCACTTCATGAGCTCGTGGAATCTCATAGAAAATCGGAGGAAGATTTAAATTTGGACACGAATGAAACATTTTCAACATCGCCTTACGTAAGTGATTCATCTCTCTCTCATACCTACTCCATTTTTGTGACAAGTTTTCATGCCTCGGATCTTGTTTAGCCAACGACATCTGCAGAAGAAAGTGATAAATCTGAGAGATATACGGAGGCTTCATTTTACACTGGAAACCCAAATTTACTTAAACTGACCAAAATGAAGTGGCTTACTGAGGATCAAGAGGGTGCTCCAGATTCAAGGTAAGTTTCTGATATCATTCTTAGTGTGGTTCAAAGACCTGCACCAGTGTAGCGCTTTGGGGTTTTATGAGCACCTACTAGCTAAATCACAGCAGCCCAATTCTTTAAAATATGTCATGAAAACTTGAGTAGGGTTATTTCAACATGATTTTTAGAAGTCTCATATACAAAGATATAATATCGTTGCAGAAACATAAACGCCTTAACAGGTGCTAAAGTTAGAGATAGGCGAAAAGCGGCATTATTCTAGTGGTAAGGTGTTCTATTAAAAAAGTTATCTAAGTTACAACTGATGGTAGAAGAATATGAGTATTTGTCCTCTTTTTTAGCTCGCCATCTCTGTCGCCCACATCTTCGACAACTACTTCGGAATGTAGTCAAGAATCTAACAGCAACCTGGCACAACACTTAAGTCTAAGCGACAAATACCTGTCTACTATACTACGGCTGGACAAGGAACACAATATGTTCGGTCTCTCGAACATAGCCATCGTTGGATCGCGAGCATCGAAGAAAATCCGCAAAGATGACGACAAAGCTGTGTTTCATCAGACGGCTATAGTACAAGTCTGTTGCGGGAAACGATGCTGCAAACACAAAGTAAGAATATTTCTAAAAAAATCAACCCAGGAAATTGCTGTAACTAAAGCAGGGGTTCTCAGTTTTAAGAGCAGTAGAACTCAGACCAAGTTCGTCCGGGGAAGTACTGCCACCATGCCCCATTTCTGCCGCCAAGCAGTAACGCATTCGCGTTACTGTGTTCCGGTTTGAAAGGTGTGGTTGCCGGTGAAATTACAGGCACATGAAACATTCCACCTTCACGTCTCACAGTTACGGGCGCATACGATGCGACTTTGATCTTGTCATACCTAGTATGGGAGGACCCAAGTCGCATCGGCTGTTATGGGCCGAGGTTACCACTTAACACCAGGTGGGCCGTCGGCTCGTTCCGTAAATGTATTACATAAAAAAAAAAACACAATTTGATACAGGAGTCTTGGCGAAATACTATACCTGAGTGTGTCGTCACATGAAATGTATTTCTATCAATTTTAATATCAAATTTAATACATTTATCAATTCAATTGATAGAAAATTTGTTAATCCGAAATTATGTAACGACTTCCCCGGAACGAAACTAAATAATCGGTATGTTTCAGAGCAACACGGATTTACCATCATCATTAAAGGTAATAATACATTTTTTGGTTCTTTTTAAGATTTTGAAACCATTTCTTTATCAATGAAAATATTTCCAGTGCGGTGGCTGCAAAGGCTGTTGTTTGGATCCGTGCTGCCCAATCTGTGTAGGACCTTGCGGACCACCTTGCGTTAGTACACTTCAATGTTTTTTTCTTCGTTATTTATCGTTATTTGACTTGACTGGCCTCATAGCTCAGTTGGTTAGTAACCCTACCTTCTGCGCTGTAGGTCGTGGGTTCGATCCCCACTCAGGACAAACATTTATGTGACATTTGTAACATTGATGTTTGTTCTGTGTCTGGGTGTTAATATGTATTATAAGTATGTATTTACAAAAGAAAAGTATATAAGTATTATATTAGTTGTCTGGTTCCCATGATACAAGCTATGCTTAGCTTACTTTGGGGCTAGATGGCGCTGTGTGAAATGTCCACCATTATTTATTTATTTATTTATTTAATGCACTTACTATTTTTGCAGGATACTCCCCCTTGTCCGCCTTTGGTAAGTAAATGATAACGATATTGTATTTAAGCAAAAAATATATAAATTTAAAAACGTTACAAATTTTGTTTTAGTGTTCTTCGTGTCCAAAAGGAAAATGTAGCTGCAAGGTAAAGAATTTTAATTAGAATGATAATTTGTAATTTTTGAGTTTAAATAATTCATGATGATCTCTCATTTCAGACACCATGCGTACCTTCGAAGTGTTTGGTCGACTGCGCTACGTGTTTTGGAATGAAGGTATTTAGTTTTCATGATATTAAAGTGATAGAATTAGCCGAAAATCTAGCTGATATCATAATAACAACCATATTAACTTAATACGCAACCGAGTCATATTACAATGAATACTAATCGTGCCACTAAGTCTCTGGAATTAAGTATTAGGATTAAAGTGAAATACTCATAAGCTCCTTTCTTGCACATAACAAGACTTAAAGATTAAATTATATACTTACTGACTACCGTGATTTTCAATTAGGAATAGAGTGATTTACTGGTTAAAAGCAAAAATAAGTAGATATGGCGGTAGTACAAGTAATAATCTCCATTTGAACTCAAATTTTTTTATCAAATGAGAATTATTGAATAGTATATTAAAAAATATAAGAATTTTGTTTCAAAATATTTCGTACTGATAAGCTCAGAAATAATATTACTTCACCAGATTTCGCTGAACAAGAAGCCAAAGTATGATCCATCTCCAATAGAAATAACACCGCGATCTAGCTGTGTTTTGCAAAAAGTGAGTAAAGTACTTGTAAAAAACATTTTTTTATAAATTTGTCGGTGATAATATGCCGCAATACCGCGAGATACCTGTATCGGCAGGCTAATAAAACTTTAACTAAATCTACTAATCTTGAACTACTAATAATTGTTATGCTAAGTCGAAGTAACGTATTATAGTACCATATTTTCGACTTATGAAGTCAAAGTCAAAGTCAAAGTCAAAAACTTTATTTCTATAGAATTCTTAAAGTGGCTTGTAAACGTCGATATTAAAAATATAAGGCCACATTTATAAAAATAATTATACGCCTGTTCAAACCCTATCCGACCCTCTATGGAGAAGAGCAGACAAGAAACGCCTATCCTATCCTTTCCTTCCTTGTCCTTTTTTCGCAAATAATTGCACACATATGCATTTTAAGCTTCGAATTTTACATATTAGTTCGATGTGACAAGAAACTTAGCGGTATCCTCTACTGATAACAACAATAATACGAGTATAATATATACTTTCAGATCCAAGAATCTCCATTTCCTTCATGAATAATACATGTTTTATCCTACAGCCATTAGCAGCCAGGTCGTGTCACCATCTACCGCATTGCATTCCACCATCGTCCTGCTTTCCCTACCTGATGCCGTGTTTCTGGCCAGCGAGGCCCGCAGCTCCGTGCAACACTCCAGCCAGGTGCTTCCACAACCCCCCATGCCAGGCTCCTAGGAGGAGGAAACCTCCACCGCTGCCGGAAGATACCTGCCCGACTGTAAGCTAGCAAACGTATAAATAGAGTAATAGTAAATTTGAGAGCGTCGTGGTCTAGTGGTACTGACCCCGAGTTTCAATCCGGAGGTCGCCGGTTCAAATCCCGACGTCGAAAGATTTATGTGCTTAATTTCACGTTCTCAAAACGGTGAAGGAAAACATTGTGAGGAAACCGACATGTCCTAGAACTGAAAATTCGAAGACATGTGTCAAGTGCACGAAAGGAGCTCCTTTGAGGCGCACTTAAAATCCTTTCACCACCCTGGTTCGAGGGAACCAGTGACTCGATTAGAATAGAAGTATAAATAATATAATATTGGTGGACATATCACACAGCGCCATCTAGCCCCAAAGTAAGCTAAGTATAGCTTTTATCATGGGAACCAGACAACTGATACTGTTTTTTTGTAAATACATACATATAATACATATTAACAACCAGAAACAGAACAAACATCTACGTTCGTCACAAATGTTTGTCCTGGGTGGGAATCGAACCCACGACCTACAGAGCAGGCAGGGTAACTACCAACTGAGCTATGAGGCCAGTCAATCATACTGCTTTCTGCGCCGAGACTTGATTCCCTCTAGCCACACTATTGCTATTACTATTCAAGCCAGGTACTTCCACAAAAACTATGTCCTAGGATAACAAAACCTAGGCTCCTAGGCTAAGAAAACCTCTGCAGGCCAGTGAAAGAAAATAATTTTTATATTGCCTTGTTTCTATTTTACCCGATTTCTAATTCTTCTGAGGCAACGTATGAATGTATTATTGTTTTACAGACTGGGAAATGTGAAGACGATTCGAAGAAAACAAAATGCGGCAATCACTCCTGTCCAGGGGTAATAAATCTCAAAGGAATTCTAGCCGTTTCTACGTTACAAAAATGCGTTATTACAATTAAAATTAACGTTTCCAGAACAATCCATCAATGAAGAAAGAAATAGATAACAGATTTGGTAAAAAATAAAGAATAAAAATGATCCTGCCGGATAAAAATCATACGTCGTGTTCCTGCTTGGGTTCTAATAAAAAGGTATTACATATATATAACATAATATTTCACGAGGAAAATAATTTAAAATAATCTGTGTAATAATCTGATTATTTTGCATCAATGTGCATTCACTTGACTGGCCTCACAGCTCAGTTGGTAGTAAACCTGCGCTTTAGGTCGTGGGTTCGATTCCCACCCAGGACAAAAAAATTGTGTGACCAATATAGATGTTTGTTCTGTGTGATAAGTATTTACAAAACAGTATATAAGTAGTATATCAGTTGTCTGGTTCCCATGATACAAGCCATGCTTAGCTTACTTTGAGTCTAGATGGCGTTGTGAGAAATGTCCAGCAATATTATTATTGTTCTTATTCATTTACAGGAAAAATGTGATCCTTCACAGTTATTGCCAGCACTTGATATCAAGAAGAAAAAGGTAAAGACCGTGATTCATCATGAATTATAAAATAAAACTAGCCCAATTGAAATTGCCAAAAACCTTTACAGAAAAACAAAATTGAATGCGAATGTTCTTCTCCCCAATGCGTAAGTTGCTTCGTGCTGCGACCCAAGGTGAGTCTCAGAACTTGCTTTAAATAGAAATATACTGAAAAAAACTTAAGTTATCGTCACTAAAAACTATAATTTTATTTACAGAAACCAGTTTCTGAAGGATCTCTAGATATGAATGATAAAAAAAATTGAAATGAAATATCTACAGCTGTTGAGAGTAAGTCTAAAATTGTAAAAAACATGACATCTATCATCACACTTATAAATGCGAGTTTCATGTTTGTAACTTTTTTCACGCTTAAACGCCCACATGAAGGTCTAATAGCTACCAGGAATATATAAATTAGGATAGGAATAGATTTTTCTATTATAGGAATACCAGAGCATCCATCTTATCAGTTAGTCAAATAATAAAGGCAGTTTAAAAAAGTTAAAAACTTGCTAAATCCGCAGAATCGAACGTCCTACCTATTCTATTCTTAATATAAATAAAGGTATTCACAAAATCCGCTGCTAAAGCAGCGTCTCCTAGACCCACACTCTTAATAATAGAGACGCAGTAAAGATCCCATTACAGATCCCATTATCCCGAATGAGTCCCGAAAAGTTTACGTAAATTACATCACAGAACAACGCGAGGGAAGCCACGGGTAAAAACTAATTGAGGAATAAGTAAGCTCTAGTTTTTAGCCTCTACATTTTACTCAACTACCCCAGAAAAAAAAATGTTTTTCAAACGTATGTCTATGTATCCTATAGCCTCACAACTCACTTTGTAGTAACCCTGCCCTCTCGTGGTCGTGGCTTCGACTCCCTCCCAGGGCAAACATTTGTGTGACGAACTTAGATCACTTTGATCAGATTATCTGGGTGTTAATATGTATTATTTACGGAAAACAGTAGATAAACATGTGTATGTCAATTTAAAACTAATCTCAGGTTAAGTGATGAATGCTCTAATTTAAATGGTTAGTTAGTCAAAAGTTTTTTTTTTTACAGTTTGGAAAAATCATACTCTATCTGATCACGCCAACAATATGTGACCGATGATAACTCCTTACAACAAATTAACGACAATTTTCAAATTAAAATAAACCTTATCAATAATAAACATGCTTTTATTCCATAATCAAGGTTCGTAATCCCTGGATACGACGTACCCTTTCTTGCAGCGCTTATGAGCACTCCTTGGATGCTTGACTTGATCTATCACTGTGTAAGGCGGAGTCCCTTGGGCTATGTGACAGTAATCGCTACAGTACATGAATGGGGCGATGTTTGTTTGGTAGGGGTTGGGAGCAAACGGTGCCAGATCGAAGGTTTCTCCGTGTGTCCAGCACGCGAGAGGGGAGGTGGCGAAGGGCATCTTGTATTTCGACTTTGTTTCTGAGACGAAAACTCTGCAAGGCAAGGGTTTGTTTGAGAGTATTGAGTATTGTAGCATTTCAATTTTATACCATTGGTTAAATATTTTCTTTTAAAAGCATTTTCAGTCTGAAGATGTGGTTGCTAAGTGAAAGCCTAAATCCAACACAGTAAAGGTACACCATACAAGTAAGTAAGAGTAAGTTAAGTAGGAATGCATGTAGCCAGCTCGACTTTTCCCGCGCCGCACTTAACTTACATCAAACTTACTAATAACTTACTCCTTTCTCTATCGTACGAGCTACGGGCTCGTACAAGAGAGAGAGAGAGAGCGATTTTTGCCCACTGACGGACAGACATCATGGTAGACAATAGGAATAAACCGATGATCATATTTCTAGACATAGACAAACTCTAGTATATTCCTCAAGGTCATATACATATTATTTGATAAATGAGCGACCTGGATTTTTGTACACAATTTTTTATCACTGTCGTAAACTTGGTGTTGATTTAATTGACTGGCCTCACAGCTCAGGTAGTAACCCTGCCTTCTATGCTGTTGGTCGTGGGTTCAATTCCCACCCAGGGCAAACAATTTGTGTGACGAATATATTTGTTCTGTGTCTGGTTGTTCATATGTATTAAATGTATGTATTAAAAAAAAGTATATATGTATTCTACCACTAGTCTGGTTTCCATAGTACAAGCTATGCTTAGTTTGGGGCTAGATGGTACTATGTGAATTGTCCACCAATAAACAAAAATGACGACGTAACATACCCTTTAATGTTGTTGACTGGGTTGTGACAAGCGGCCACTTCTTTGCACTCCTTCTTCACGTGAATCCTGTCGTAGACAGCTCTGTGTACCTTGGAAGTTTGCGGCATCCATATCTCCTTGTGCCTTGGGCCGAAACCTCGCACCTAGTCATCGAAACGAAATTTTAATTCTCCTGACAGGATCATATCAATGCAATACTGATACAATGGTACACATTATAACAAAGTTTGCCTGGACGAAATCGCTATTAGCGATAAGGCCGCCCAGTGCCACCTTTAATGATTTACAGTTACGAAATTTCCACGTATGGTGGGAACAACACACAGCAAATCCACACTTTACGGTTTAAACGAATCAGATTTCCGACACGGTTTAACTGCTTTGGTAAAACGTATTATGTTAACGAATTTCATTGACAAGGCTCAACATATGAATTAATCCACTTAAACCCAAAAAAATGTTGTGCTGTTTAGTGAGAAGACGTACATAATGTTTGCATGCCCCACTGAAGTCCGTAAAGAAAAACTTCAATAGACCACAACGTAAGTGTAACTAAATATAAAGATAGTGACAGAAAACCTTTGGTGTATTGAATTCTGAGTAGAATGTGATGTGATCTTTCGCCCCGATTCCGTACTGGTCTTCAACCGAGAAGGGCTTATGGAAGGTTCTGTACGTAGACACGTAAGGATCGAGTAATCTCCTAAAGCCACCAGCGCTGTCCAATATCACTGGAGCTTCATTTCTTCCCGCAGCAACGACCTAAGAGATGTAAACAAATCTTTAACGAAAATCTTAAAATTAAACTTAATGTGTTTACGGTAGCAACGTGTTGTGAAATAAGGTTTAGATCTCGTACTCTAGACCTGGGGGGCCTAGGATCCTTGATTAACAGGTGGCACACACACATAAACAATCCACGATTCAACCACATTCGTTTATCATCAGCCTGGGCTTGAACACAGAATCCCTTGCGTGGAAGAGTTTCTTTCCGGTGCCCTAACTGTAAGATACAGTTACGTCTGATGTGGTGTATAGTTGAATGGTAACAGTGAGTTCTTCTAAACTAAAAGCCAATATAAATTTTTAATAACTTCTATTAGACATTTTTATTTAAACATGACATGTGGCATGGCATAGGTAAATAATTCACCATGAGAGAGTCACTCAAAATCCAAAAGTTTTGGATTCTGAGCGACTTACCAAGTATCAACTTGTGGACATTTCACAATTCGACTATTTAGAAGAATAAGATGTCTTAAGGAAACTAGAAATTTCTAGTTTCCTTACGTTTGTAACATAGCACTGCGACAAGTAATATGAACTTACATCAAAAATATATTCAGGATCTGGCGGTCGAACAGTGATATCAGGCGGTGCCGTCGGGGTCTTAGTCAGACCTCTGAAGTTATCCTTCATCTCTGACAGCATAGTGGGCTGCGTTATGCTTTTCCCTTGGAGCTGAAAATTATAAGTTCTGGCGAAAAGTAAACACACAAACACAATATCGGGGGAGTTTCATTTTGTAATCGATAATCGATTTTATGTTGAGGTGCAGCCGGAGATTCTGTTAGATATAACTAACCTAACCAGCGTGTAAGGGAAACGTAAGGACCTCTGTCAAAATTCAGTGAACTCAAAAGTTTTCCTAAAGTAAGCAGGAGGAACTTTGCCTTCCGAAGCCTAGATATCCAAGAGAGGATTGCCGAGAAAGTTACTAATCGGTATTTTGAGAACGATAAGGCAAGCTAAGCTGTATAAGTCGACTGTAGACCGAATTAAGTCTATTAAGCTATTTCCGCTCATTAAAAACTCGGCAACTGAAAAACTTTAATTTTAAATTAGATTAGTAAAAGGTATAATGTTGAAAGATATAAAGTTCCAGCTTATTTGGACCACAGGGCAAGCAAAACACAATTTTTACTGGGTATTAGGACAGTTTTTTTTATATATGACTTACCCTTTTCTCAACCCCAGTCATGAAGATAACGCGCCGGCAGTTGATGGAGCAGTCGGCTCGCTCCATAGCCTTATTAGGATTGGGTTTCACGCAGTATTCTCCAGTGGTTGTCTTATAGGTTTCCTTCTCGACCACCATGTCTCGACCGCAAACTCGTTCCGGGAGTGGTTCATCGATTTTCTAGAATAAGCCCCTATTTTACATTACATCTCGAAAGTTCTCTCAAGATTTTTCTTGAGTATGTGCGAATTAGTGGTATAAAACAGTTTTATCCCATGAAACAATGTGTTGAGAGCCTAAAGAAAAAAAAGAAATGTCTATAAAGTTTAAAATGCCTGGCCGTTTATATAATACTCGTGGACAATTCACACAGCGCCATCTAACCCCAAACTAAGCATAGCTTGCACTATGGGAACCAGACAACTGATAGAATACATATATACTTTTTTGTAAATACATACATATAATACATTAACACCCAAACAGAAGAAACATTCGTCACACAAATGTTTGTCCTGGGTAGGAATCGAACCCGCGACATACACAGAGTAACTACCAACTGAGCTATGAGGCCTGTCAAATGTTTTCTTTTGTGTACATTAAGAGAATGTATGAGGTACTAACGCAGTCTAAGCTATGTGGTATGGCGGGTATGTGCCGGTGAGCGATGCCGGCTGCGCTCCTAGTCTCATTGTTGGACAGTCTCAGCGGAATGTTGTATTGGACGTTGCCCCAAGTGTTCACGTTTTGTATCAGCAGATCGTTGAGTTTCAATGGCTGTGTGCATCCTTTTGGTTGCGCCATTGTTCAGAAAAATAGTTAACTAAAATATTGGTAGTGTATAATGACGTTTCTGGTATAAATGTCATTGTCATCACTTGACAGGAAGTCGTGTCAAGCGGTGATGAATGAGGCTGTGGCATGGAGGTAGTATGTACTTTCGTTGTACGATCTGGCAGAGTTTGGGTGGCTAAGACACTGCCAGCCAAAGAAGAAACTGAACTGAACTGAAATGAGGTTGTATACTTATGCAGTAATTTCATTGCAGGCAGGCAGCGCCAACAATGTTCTGTACACTTGGTAGTAAACTTTTATAGATAGGTATCTGTATTCAAAAAAATATCTAAGTATTATTATTTGAAAATAATGTTACGTACCTAATACTAATAACCACGCAAACCTACTTAACACTAATCCCTAGGCAACGCATAATTTCCAGGAGAATTGCTTTGCTCTTAAGAATTATATAGATAATAAAATAAAATATTCAAATAAATTATGGTACTTTTCTCTGAGTAATATCTTTCTTCTCTCTCATGTAACGAAACGTACCTAAACGTGGCGCCTCCTTAAAATACTGCCTAAGAAAATTCTCTTAAAAGATGCGACCATCAAAACGAAACATTAATACGGCATCTAAAATAATACACAAATATATTTGTAAACATTTAATGACAATTCAAATAATTTTAGCAATCAGACCAATAACGGATATTCTCTTCTTCCTGAATACCTGATTTCTATCAGTGTCGTGTTCGAACTCAGTTCGCTGTGATGGTTGCAAGTACATGGGTAAAAGGACATCGTTTTCCGAAAGCCATTCGATCACATAGTCAGTGATCACTTCTAGGTATGGGGAGGCTTCGAAGTTCTTTCGTAGCTCCTGCTTCATGTTGCTTGATATCGACTGAATAAAAAAGTTGTTGTTTAGCTGTAAGCTATAGAAATATTTGATACAAGTTTTCGTTTCAACATCTGTTACAAATAGCTTTCTATAGTCCATCGTAAATAGCTTTCCTACTAACAGCGTGACGGATTATGTTAACCAGTTTTGGCTATAGAACTTGTGTCAAGTTAGTACGGGGAAGTACTGTCACTGCACCTATTTCGCAAGCAGTGGCAATTTCTTCAAACATTAATGTGTGGTTTCCGCTGAAATTACAGGTACGTGAGAAGTTCCACCTTCATTTCTAGTTATGTTTGCCATACAATGCGTCGCTCTTCGATGGTCTTCCCTTTCCTAAGTAGGGGAAGACTCCAAGCCATATTATCGTTGTTATGGGTAGAGGTTATCGCTTAACATTAGGCTTGCTCCTTGCGTATTTATTCACATAAAAAAAATGGTTATACATAATTTCTGGTAAAAGATATAATTTATGGCGTACTGAATGTCAATGCAATATTTAATGTATATATAAGATATATATAATAATATATTTAATGTATATATAAGACCTTTTTTTTTAGGTTGGTTGGTTTTTGGTTGGTTTTGGCCTAGACTGGAATGTAAGAGATTTCAGTAGTAATAATATGTACTATTTGGACTACACAATAATTATTTACCTGCGAAACATTAGCTTTACGCAGTGCCTCTTGAATAGTGTCACCTACATTCTGTCCCTGGAAATAAAACAAACCTCGAATAATAACTAGAAAAAGGTAATTTGAATTGAAAAATACACCCCCTTTAAGGTAACTTAAGCTTTGAACCTCGCTCTTACTTGCAGAAATGATGTAGTAAATATGTGAGAATAATGTAATAATAATATTAATATTGTGGACAATTCACACAGCGTCATCTAGCCCCAAAGTAAGCATAGCTTGTACCTACTATGGGAACCAAACGCTGATAGAATACATATATATTTTTTTGTAAATACATACTTTAAATACATATTAAGATACAGCACAAACATCAACGGTCGTCACACAAATTTTCACAAAGTTTGTCCTGTGTAGGAATCGAAGCCACGACCTATAGCGCAGAAGGCAGAGTTAATACCAACTGAGCTGTGAGGCCAGTTTTGAAATGAACATTTCCCATATTTATCATCAGATATCGCTTACGCTTGGTGGCTGTTATATTCGCAAATTACCCAACAAACCCGAACGAACGACTAAAAAGAACAGTTATAAAATCTCTGGTCATCATAAACACTCAAGAATGTATTCGCTGCTATAAACTCATTTGTGAATCGATCACCTTTGGCAAAAGTTCTTTGACCATAGCGAATAGCTCATCAGCTTGGTCATGATACAAAAAGCAAGCCCACGGCGAACGAAAAAACTCGTAGAAATCATCCAGTTTGTTTGTCTGTTGACAAAAAACGGTTTTATAGTAATTGGAAGATTTAATAGCAACTATATACTAAATGACTACTATTTCGAAGACTTGCTCCTGCCCGCGGTTGCGCCTGCTTGCTACAGGAATAAAAACGAGGCTTTGTTCCAAATCATAATTTTCCATTTTCATTCATTCTGTTATTGTTTTGGAGTTTGACACTTTATACATATTTTTAACATCAAAATTTATATTTATAGATACATTAGTGGAATCTACCCCTTAATAAAAACACTCGCAATATACCCTCACCTTATATTTCAAATGCACATTGTTGAGAACGACAGAAGACAGCCCATAGATATATTTGAAGTTTTCCACAGAATATTGCGCGGGAGTCAAGCAAGTTATACCATCAACTATTAGGTCATTGGCCAAATGTATTTTGAAATATCCGCCTTTGAAAGTTTCCATTACATGTCCCTGAAAAATACTTTATTATAACTATAGATTCGTGAAAATTATGTGAGTTTGTAACTTTATATGATGAAAAATGTATATAGTTGGCAGTAACTCTTTTGCACTGTAGATCGTTGGTTCATTATCACCCAGGACAAACATTTGTTACGAACATAGATATTTGGTTGTCTTTGGGTGTTTTATGTATTATATTTATGTATTTACGAAAAAATGTAAGTATTCTATCAGTTATCTGGTCCCATAGTAAAAGGTATGCTTAGTTTGGGGCTAGATGTCGCTGTGCGAATGGACCACCATATTAATTCATACAATAACATTTAAATAAATATTGGTGGACATTTCACACAGCGCCATCTAGCCCTAAACTAAGCATACCTTGTAGTATGGGAACCAGAAGACTGATAGAATATATATATACTTTTTGTAAACATACATATTAACACCCAGACATAGAACAAACATCACGTTTATCCCGGCTGATAATGAACCCACGACCTGCAGTGCAACAAGCAGAGTGTAACTGATTTCAAAGTAACTTCAGATATAACGAAAAGACTTACGCTGAAATGCAAGGTTTGTAAGTAATGATGCGGTACTTTCTTGCCGGGAGAACGAACGTCCAAATATTGTAATCCGCCCGGCAATCGACAGTATATAACTTTTGGCTTTTGTAATTTCGGCAATTTGTCGCTCGGGAATTTGTATTCCAAACTGTAAATAAGATCTTGGTGTGGTACAAGCTTTATAATTTAAAATAAAAACAGATGAGTGAAGTTAAGTTTGCGTTGGTGGGACACATAATTTTAAGAGCAGTAGAACTCACGCCAAGATCGTCCGGAGTACTGCCACCATGCCCATTTCTGCCGCCAAGCAGTAACGCATTCGCGTTACTGTGTTCCGGTTTGAAAGGTGTGGTTGCCGGTAAAATTACAGGCATATAGGCACATGAGACATGCCACCTACACGTATCGAGTTACGTGCGCATACGATACGACTTGGGTCTTGTCGTACCTAGTAGGGGAGGATCCAAGTCGCATTGGTTGTTACGGACAGTTACCACTTAAAACCAGGTGATCCGCCTGCGTTCCGTAACTGTATCACATAAAAAAGTTATCTTTACTAGCAAAATCTTTACAAACTGTTACGCTGTAACAGTTTTTGATTAGTAATATTCCAATGAAGAACACAATGTTTGCATTCCATGTTTTATTTAATACGTATATGCGAGATGAACTATCGTATCTTCGCTTTATTTGCTGAAGTCATAAATTACCCAGATAAATACGAACAATTACGGGTCGTACTTATCTGGGTAAAATATGACTTCAAACATGTGTGACGCAATGAAAATGTCATGACACTTTCATTTTTTTATCATACATTTATTGTAATACTAACGACGCTGATTCTTCAGAAGAAAACGTAGAATTCGAGCTAGTAGTAGATTTCGAATCAGTATTAAAATACATGCTTTTTGTTGACTTATCAGTATCTCTTTTAGGTGAATATTTCTCTGAGAATAGAGGATCTAATTGACCCCTTATTTGTGTGCCCAACTGAAACAATATTAATCAATTTATTTAACGATCGTTAAATTATATACATAGAACAATTAAGTTAGATACATAGAACACTTTACTTACTACATGAACACTATTGCATATAACACCAATTAAAAAGAAAATACAAAACATTTAGGTAAATACTCAACAGGCGGTCTTATTGCTTATAGCGATTTCTACCAGACAACCTTAAGATGGAAGTAATACCGTGTACCGTTTGGTGTATAATCTATATGGTCTATAATCTTTGTCTGGTCTCACAGCTCAATTGGTAGTAACCCTGCGCTGTACGTGATGGGTTCGATTCCCACCCAGGACAAACATTTGTGTCACTAATATAGGTGTTTGTTCTGTGTCTGGGTGTTAATTTGTATTATATGTATTTATTTAAAAATAAGCATGTAAGTATTATATCAGTTAACACAAGCTATTTACTTAGCTTACTTTGGGGCTAGATGGCGCTGTACATTTGGACATTTCATCCACCAAAATTTATTTATTAAGCTATTGCATAGCTTCTATCGCGGGCCTTGAGCGTGGAGACAGAATCCATAAATTCCGTAACGAAAAAAACCTAACACCCCCCACTCCGACCGGCACAGCGGTGATACTTTTTAGTTATTCCATCTATCGATAAATACCAGAACTTTTAATGAATTTTTGAAATATCACGCGCAATAGCTTTACCGCGGCAGTCTCCGAGTGCCACACGTCTTTTTATTTAATTTAATAATAATAATAATAAAACTCTGTTGCCCAAATGACCTTGTTTGATTTTTATAGTACAAACTATACTAAAAGAAAGAAATAAATTATGATGTATGGTAATCAAAAACATACCTTTTCTCCAGCCTCGTAAGAATCAAAGTACTTTTGTTTGGAGTTGGTCGCGTAGTATATCCTGCGGTAAGCGGTGGCCGGCCCGGCCGCGTATATGGATGGGTCCTTCGTACGGAACTCGTGGTCGATAAGTATGCCCGCGTCATATGCCATGCCGCATCTATTTACGGCTGGAAATAGAGACATTATTATTTGCCTGGTACAAAAGAAAGAAAGAAAATAATTTATTTTCTCAAACTAGGAGAAAATAAACTAAATATGAAGTGCCTTGGCAGATCGCTGACGCGTACAATGCTTATATAAGAAGCTCTGTGCTCAGCATGTGCTGGGAACACAATATCCCCAGCGCTGATTTTCAGCACAGGCTTAAGAGACAGGGTATCACAGAATAATTAAGGTCCTATTACACCCTTTGACAACTCCGTAGCTAAGTTGTTAGTTAGCAAGTAGCGGTAATATCAGCCCAAGAGCGTGGTGAGCCAGAGATACAAACCCCCGAGTTTCAATCCAGAGGTCACTGGTTCAAATCCTGATGTGTACTAATATTTATCACCACGCTGTTAAAACAGTGAAAGAAATGATAGTGAGGAAACTGGCATGTCCTACAAAGACAGGCTGAAAAACATGCACGAAAAGAGCCTATTTAAGGCGCTCTTTAACACTTTCACCATAGTTTTAGAGAGCTAGTAACCATAATAGTAGTTGTATCGGCCCCTTAACACACAAACTGAACAAAATTACATAAGAGTACTGTTTTTTGAAATGCTATACTTTACCGAAAAAAGCTTCAGTACTGATTCCTCGTTTGCCGTAGTAGAAGAAGACTGAACAGTTCACAGTAACCATTTGGTAATGCGATAGGACCTCTACGTGTGTTACATAGTTATCAATAACGGTCCACGATTGGAAGTAATACGCACTGTATACTTTTATTTTCAATTTGTCGATCACTCGAGTTATTGATTCGTCCACCTAGAAGATGAATATATAACTTGATTAGTGAAAAATAATATGAAAGTAAATTTAAAAGCAAATAATGAAAACCTACTTTATCCTGCTTTCTGCGCTGTTCTGGTTCGATTCCCACCCAAGACAAACATTTGTGTGACGAACACAGTTTGTTATGTGTCTGAGTGTTTATATGTATGTATTTACAAAAAGTTTACAAGTATATATCAGTTGTCTGGTTTCCAAGCTATGCTTAGCTTACTTTGGGGCTAGATGGCGCTGTATGAAATGTCTAATTGTTAAAAACGTTTAAACGAATTTGAACCCTCACATTAACATTGCAAAACGGGGAAACTCTAGTCTTGCTGGCATCCTCTGGAGGGAACGGCTCTACGAACACAATGTTTTCTGAGGGTACTTTCATATCTAGCAATGCGGCCAGACAACAGTAGGCGTGTATCGACGCTCCATACACGAGGATTTTAGCTGAAATCAATATATTGAATCTGCAATAGTATTTCTTTTTGACTGGGCTAATAGCTCAGTTGGTTAGTAACCCTACCTTCTGCGCTGTAGGTCGTGGGTTCGATCCCCACTCAGGACAAACATTTATGTGACATTTGTAACATTGATATTTGTTCTGTGTCTGGGTATTAATATGTATTATATGTATGTATTTACAAAAGAAAAGTATATAAGTATTATATCAGTTGTCTGGTTCCCATGATACAAGCTATGCTTAGCTTACTTTGGGGCTAGATGGTGCTGTGTGAAATGTCCACCATTATTTATTTATTATTTATTATTATTATTATTATTTCTTAATAAATAACGTAGACGTCAAATATATTTTGCTAATAAAACTCATTGTGGTTTAGTAACGGCAAAGATGGCTACCACACAACATGTGCTGGATTAGCATTGTGGCTAGTTCAGCGCTGGTTTTCTGTGCATGCGACAAGTGATACACACTGTACATAACACAAAACTTAAATAACTTTGTATTTTTAATTTATTGTATTAATGTGTATAAGCTAAATAAGTAAAGGTTTGTTTATCATTTCATTTGCATCACACTGTTAGTGACTGGACAAAATTTTTTACTTGGATGTTTTTTAATATAAATAAGTTGATAAGCATATGGCCCAACTGATAGCAACATTTTTACAAGCTTCTATTTAACTTGCAATGTTTGAATGTATGTTTGTTTGAGTCAAAATTTGCAACTGAAATTTGTACCAGTTATCGTAGCAAAAAAAAGGCTGAAATTTGGTATTCATAACAAGAACCAGTTTCACATACCATCATTTTCCTGGTTGATACAATCTTTAACGAACTTAAGAGCTTTATCCGCTTCACGTATGTTGTTCACTATGAACACATTATCAGGTGTAACATAGTTTGTTACTTCGGGCTCAAAATTACTTCTTGGGATATCCAGACGGACGTAATTTTCACATCTGAAACGTATGCAAGTAATTTAGAAACCAGCTTATTAATCATACATGGTGAAAACATTAGGAATGATGAAGTCCGGGGAAGCACTGCCACCAATATTTAGGTATAATATTGGTGGCAGTGCTTCCCCGGACGAACTTGGCATAAGTTCTACTGCTTCTTAAATTCTTCCCACACAAAAAAAGGAAGCCCTCCATTAAGGGTTTCTGTCTGTTCTTCCCCATCCCCATGGAGGGACGGATAGGGTTTGAATAGGCGTCAAACTTAGCGATAAGTACGCGTGACCTTATGTTTCGAACACAACTGACTTTTCCAAGCCATTTCTTTATGAATTCTATGGAAATAAAGTTTTTGACTTTGACTTTGACACTTTTACCATTGTAGTGATCGATAACAAAAATCAATAACTTGTTTTGAAACATGTTGCAAACTTACTTATCTCTGTGTAGCATTGGCTTCATATATTTTGGATGCTGGTACTGCTTACCAAAACACAAAAACAGAAGATCGTAGTAGTATTTACTTCCATTTGTAAGTGTTATGTATTTATCGGCCCTGAAAATAAATCATTCATTACATGGAAGAGTTGACTGAAGTCTAAGTCTACTTAAGTCTACCATAAATTTTTGGGGGGTGACGTTGCTCTCGTCCGTAGGTGATAGCCCTTTGAATCCCTCCACGTGTCCCCCGGGTGGTGCGAAAGGAGCAACCCAAAGTAGCAGTAGAACTTGTGCTAAGTTCACCCGGAGAAGTACTGCCACCACACCTGGTAATCTGCCGCCTAGCAGTGATGCACTCTTGTTGCTGTGTTCCGGTGGAAGGGAGTGTGTGCCGGTTTTGCCGGAAATTGCAGGCACATGAGACGTAACATCCCATCTCGGGGAGGTGGACGCAACGTGATGCGACTTGAGTCATCTATTACTTTGGTGAAGAGGGCTTGAGTCGCATTGTTGTTGTCTATGGGCGGCGGTTACCACTTAACATCCGGTGGGCCGTATGCTCGTTCTATCACATACATTACAAAAAAATAACTAACTTATTTATTTCCATCGCCGTCCCTTGAACGACATTAACGTAGTATGTATAAGGAACGCTTTTCAAGTACTTGTCCGTGGTGTTGTAGTAGTTTGGAAACATTGTCTCTGCCGCCGTGTTCTGACGACGCAAGTACGGGAGGCCGTGTGAAGATATCAGCGTTATGTTCGTGAAAGACAGATAGGTGGAAGTATTGCTGGAAACATAATTAAACTACGTCGGTTCCTTCGATAATGGTCTTGGCAGCGATCAGTTTTATCTGAATACTATGTATTATTATTATTTTACCTGATTCGATTATTTTTATTGAATTTTGAGTTTATTAATTTTTCGAAATAAGTTATATCAGATTTGTAATGTTCGTATGCTCAATAGCAGGATCTTATTTTAAGCCCTACCATCTATTATATATCTAGGTTCAAAAACAATAATAAACAAATGGAATGAAATAAAAAATATTAACTAAATACTTACCAAATATTATAAAAACCAAAGTAATTAAATGATTTTGATGAAATTTTAACGGGACAAATCTGAAAGTATATCCCCTCAAATAAAATAACTAAATCGGTATATAAATGACAGAGAACTGAGGTACAAACCATAAAAAATACAGCCGAATTGATAACCTCCACCTTTTTTTCAAGTTGGTGTAAAATTCACATATTTACTTACCCGAAAAGTAAAGTGTTCAAGAATCCCATGGCTGTTCTTGACGCGCCGAGCACTACTATTTTGGTGGTCACATTCACAATAGGCAAGCTTGTCAATTTCTTATCTAAAAACCAGGTGCTGAACGCCAAACTGAGAAAATAAATCGAATTCGAAAACCCAAAATAAACTTTTCTTTTTTCAATCGAATATCGATCAATCGGCCTTGAAAGGTGAATCGTGTGACATTATATAAAAAAATATAAATTGATGGACATTTCACACAGCGCCGTCTAGCCCCAAATTAAGTATAGCTTGAACTATGAGAACCAGACGACTAATAGAATACTTATATACTTTTTTCTATATACATACAAATACATATAACACCCAGACAGATCATAAACATGTATGTTCGTCTCAAAAATATTTGTCCTGGGTGGGAATCGAACCCACGACCTACAGAACAGAAAGCAGAGTCACTACCAACTGAGCTGTGAGGCCAGTCAAAAAAAGCGGCTGAGTATGAGAATTGGCCTCCGGCTCAATTACATGGATCATAGAGATTTCAGTCATATCACTCATAGCAATTTATTTCCCAACGGATATCTTGGTATATTGTTGTATTTTACTCACATCTTTTTGGCTGTATTTGATAGTTTTATCAACTCAGGAACATCAGTAAAGTCGATATCAAATTTCCTTGGTAATATGGGAACCATGGCAGATACGAGAGAGTTAGCTTTATGTGCGACCTGGAAGTAGCTAGTATATATACTAGCTGTACCCGGCATGCGTTGAAATGCCAAATTATGTATAAAGAAATAAAGAGTATAAATAAATAATAATAATATTCTGTTTATTGAAGTGCTTTTTTGTACAATAAGGGCATTTTTTTGTACACATTTTTTGGGCCAGGAACCGTTGCGGGCGCGTCCCTAAAACACTATCAAACTTTCATCGCAACTGGTCAATGGTATCGGAACGCATAGGGAACAAACATACATACATTGATTTTTATTAATATATGTATAGATAGATAGATTACGCAGGCACTTATTAATTAAATAATTAAACGAACAAAAAAAATATTATGGGGGCAGGCAACTTAGTTCTTAATTGGCATCATATTTTTTACACTCGTTTCACCTCAGAGAGTAAGAAATAAGTTGACGTATTTTAGAATCATTTTAATATTTAAACACACAGTATTGATATTGTAGTGTTACTGTATTCCGGTTTGAAATGTGTGGTTGCCGGAGAAATTACAGGCACATGAGACCAGAGTTACGGGCGCATACGATGCGACTTAGTTGTTGTCGTAACTAGTAAGGGAGGACCCAAGTCGCATCGGTTGTTATGGGCAGAGGTTACCACTTAACACCAGGTGCTTGGTGGGCCGTCGGCTCTTTTCGTAACTGTATCATATAAAAAAGTCGATATAGTTTTAGTTACACACCCACTTATTCCTATACGCGGTCATCCAAACAAGGCTGCTGCTATCAGACAATCTCATCATCTCTCTGGCGAAATATCTGAAGTGCACTTCGAATACTGGATATATGAGTACCACTTTGACAGTGGAAAAGCCTGAATTGACGGATGAGTGATACTTATGGTTGTGAAACTGGTCTGTGTTGAACTTGGCTCGTAGTAAGTTTAGCTGCTCTGGTGATCTGGTTAAAGAAAAGGTTTAAATACCTCTCTTTGTCTTGTAGGAGCAGTGGAACTTACGTGCAGTGCTGACTGTGTCGGCATAGTGGAAAAATTTTGACAACAGGGTTGACTTCTAGCATTTTAATAGCGTTTTCTAACGAGCTGATGGCCCACCTGGTGTAATGAGGTAACCACTGCCCATAACAAGCAATACGGCTTGGGTCCTCCCCTACATAGTAAGAGACTCAATTTGCATCGTATGCGCCTGTATGCCTACACGCCCGAAACTCTGAGACGTGAAGGTGGAATGTCTCACGTGCCTGTAATTTCACCGGCAACCACATCTTTCAAACCGGAAAAACTGGAAGACAGTAACGCGAAAGCATTACAGAGTTAAACACAAAATCGAACAAACATGTTATACAAGTATTTCATATTCGTCTCTAGCCTCTCTGGACTAAAAGCAATTACGAGGGGAGTTCAAAGTATTCTCGGTATGGATATGAAAGAAAAGGCAGAATAATCTGAAATAATTTTATTTTTCTATATAGTCTCCTGCAATCTCAATACACTTTTTACAACGCGAAATCATCTTTTCAATACCCTCCAAAAAATAACTTTCATCCTTCTCTAAAAAATTATCGTTTATGGCTGCCTTGAGCTCTTCATCGTCAGAAAATCGCTTTCCTCGAATTTCTTTTTTAAGCTTCGGGAACAAAAAGTAGTCACTAGGTGCCAGGTCTGGGCTGTAAGGTGGATGATTGACTTCTTGGAAACCACACTCCTGAATAGCAGCCTTGGCAACGCGCGCCGTGTGAACCGGCGCGTTGTCGTGGAGGAGCAACACACCAGCGGTCAGTTTTCCGCGCCTTTTTTCTTTAATTGCTGCCTTCAAATTACGCATAGTGGTTGCATAAGCCGCTGCGGTTATACTTTGACCTTTTTTGGTATATTCAATAAGCAAAATCCCTTTCGAGTCCCAGAATACTGTGGCCATGAGCTTTCCGACCGATTGCGTGACTTTGAACTTCTTCGGAGGTGCTGCACCCTTTTTGACCCACTGCATCGACTCGTGTTTGCTCTCCGGGTCGTAGTGACGAACCCAGGTTTCGTCTCCGGTAACGATTCGATCGAAAACACTGGTAGGATTTTCACCACACAGCTCCAAAAACTCTTTACAACATTCAATTCGCGCTTGTTTCTGCGGTGGTGTGAGCATTCGTGGCACCCATCTTGCACAGACTTTTGAGAGGTTCAAAAAGTTATGAAGTATTGAATGTATGGTACCCACGGATAGTTTGGTCATCTCCACTAATGACTTGATTTTTATTCGAGCATCTTCGAGTACAAGTTTCTCGACTTTTTCCACGTTTTCTTCCGTAGTGGCAGAAACAGGACCACCTGATCGAGGGTCATCTAAAATGCTTTCTCTGCCCCTTTTAAATTCACTTGACCATTTTTGGATAGTAGACAACGAAGGAGCGAAATCCTTGTAAACGGCCACCATCTCTTCCTGGATGTTTTTTTGAGGTTTTCCTTGCTTCGTGAGGAATTTAATCACAGCGCGGTGCTCAATTTTGGTCAACATTTCCACGTCGTACATTTTTTTGCGCTCGAAGCACGATTGTGAAAAAACTAATAATGGTAAACCGGCAAAATTTTGTAGTTGTCACCTTGGATAATATCATAAGAGAACCATAGACAAAAACTACCCTCATAACTAACAAAAAAGTTCCAATACCGAGAATACTTTGAACTCCCAGCGTATATATTTCCTCTAATTAAGAATAACTTATACCATAGAGACTAGCTAACTGATAGAATACTTGTATATATTTGTCAACATGATATTAACGCCCAGACATAACAAATATCTATGTTCAACACAAAAATGTTTGTCCTGAATGGGAATCGAATCCACTACCTACTGCGCAGAAGGCAGAGCCGACTTGAAAGATACAAATTTTCTATTACTTATAAGAGAGAGATACATTATATTCTTTAAGCCGGTGAAATTGCAGCCGCATGAGACGTAACATCCCCGTCTCGAGGTGATTGACCCAACGCAATGCGACTTGAGTCATCTCGCACTTTGGTGGAGAGGACTTGAGTGGTATTGCTGTTGTCTATGGGCGGCGGTTACCACTTAACATCAGGTGGGCCGTCAGCTAGTTCTATCACCTACATGACAGCAGTAGAGAAGACCAGAAGACTCACTCCAATATCCCGATGCCGACTGTACTCAAGCCACTCATAAATACATAGGCTTGGTGCTCCCGATTGTTCAGTATACAGTTCTCAATCGTCCATATAGTCTCCTTCGGTTGCAGATTCTGGAATAGCTGAGCTATCTGGGGTATGTCGATAAATTCCGCTTCTCGGACTCTTAATTTCCTAATTAAGAAATGATATTGTATTAACATGTAAATGCATTTTTTTTTTCAATTTAGTATTTTATAGTAAGTAATAACAATGATGGCGTGATCGGACAATGCGCTAATTGTATTTATATCTGACAGGATTCTATTTAACGGGACTATAGTGGCGCCGCACAGTCTGAATTGGAACTAGCTCTCAAAATAAATAAAATAAAATAAATATTGATGGACAATTCACACAACGCCATCTAGCAAAGTAAGCTAAACATAGCTTGTACCATGGGAACCTGACAACTGATATAATACTTATATACTTTTTTGTAAATACATACATACATATAATACATATCAACACCCAGACACTGAACAAACATCTATGTTTGTCCTGGGTGGGAATCGAACCCACGACCTACAGCGCAGAAGGCAGTGTTACACTTTGAGGCCAGTCGAAATTAAATAATACAGCCAGTTGTGTGTATAGGCTAGCATTTACAACCACTTAGTGAGAGAGGTGAAATTATTTTATAGCAGAGCTAAAGGGAAATGGTGGATGGGATCCTTGAAGTTAATAAAAGAATATTCATAACAAAATCAAACGGTCGACTGAATTAACGATAAATCTTAAATAACGTTTAACGGAAACATTTTTTCCGAAACATCATTAAACTAGAAAATATCTTACCCAAGAACAGCAGCTCTGTGAGCAACATAAAGCGAATAGACACAGCATACTCTTGACTTAGTTGGAACCAACTGAAAAACAGGGTTCCATGGTCAGAGAACTCTAAGCCATATTTGAACTATATTATATATTATATTTATACTATTTGAACTATACTATATGGCCTAAGCGCTACTCTTGTGAAGCGACAAAAAATATTAGTCGAAAACTATGAACAAAAGTAAGGTCTTTTTAACATTTCACACAGCGCCATCTAGCCCCAGAGTAAGCTAAACATAGCTTGTGTCATGGGAACCAGACAACTGATATGATACTAATGTACTACTTTTTCGTAAATACTTTCTTAGCTCTACTTAGTTTTAGGGTTCCTTCGTAAACAAACTGCAACAAATCTATCTCTAATCTCTTTTTCCGAACAAATATGATCACCCACAACCAATTACCTAGTTGTACGAATGAGCAAACGTTGATCAACAAGCCGATCAGCACGTCGATATCAAATAAATAAATAAATATTGGTGGACATTTCACACAGCGCCATCTAGCCTCAAACTAAGCATAACTTGTATTATGGGAACCAGATGACTGATAGTATACATACCTATATATATATATATATATATATATATATATATATATATATATATATATATATATACTTATTTTTTTTATAAACACATACTTAATAATACATATTAACACCCAGACACAGAACAAACATCAATGCTCGTCACACAAATGTTTGTCCTGGGTGGGAATCGAACCCACGACCTACAAGCTCAGAAGGCAGAGTTACTAACCAACTGAGCAGCGAGGCTATTTCGAAATAAAGAAACAAAATAGAATAAAAGGAAGCCCTCCATTAGGGGTTTCTTGTCTGTTCTTTCCATGGAAGGTCGGGTAGGGTTATAACAGGCGTCAAATGTTTTGAATATTATTGACGTTTCCAAGCCATTTCTTTATGAATTCTATGAATTTAAAGTTTTTGACTTTGACTTTGACTTTGAATGTAGAAATGACTCACGCAAAAGTGTCGTAGTAATGGAAAGCTTTTGTCTGCAGATGGCACTCGAATGATGCAGTAATCGTAGTCCTTCATTATTTCAAACGCCACCTCCAGTAAATCGAACCCGCTCCTGTAAAATTAAATAAGTGTACATTACGAACTGTAGGTCGCGGGCTCGATTCCCACCCAGGCAAATATTTGTGTGACGAACATAGATGTTTGTTCTGTGTTTGGGTGTTAATATGTATTATAATGTATGTATTTACAAAAAAGTATATAAGTGTTATATAAGTTGTCTGGTTCCCATGATACAAGCTATGCTTAGCTTACTTTGGCGCTGTGTGAAATGTCCACCTACTCGTATTTTATTTATCTATTACGAATACAGCAAGCTGCTTTTAGTACCACTAAACTTATGTCAAGTGTGTCCACAACTTATGTCAAATATGTCCACGGGAGTGCTGCCACCATACCCATTTCTGCCGCCAAGCAGTGTAATGCATTCGCGTTACTGTGTTCCGGTTTGAAGGGCTTGGTTGTCGGTGAAATTACAAGCACATCAGACACTCCACCTTCACGTCTCAGATACGGTTGCATACGAAGAAGTGACTGCAGTCATGTTGTATTTACCTGTAGGTAGGGGATGACCCAAGTCGGACTGCTGGTTTGGGCAGTGGTTACCACTTAACACAAGATGGGCCATCAGCTCGTTCAGTGACATTGCCACATTAAAAATATAAAGCCATCGGCTTTGGCTTGTCACTACAGAATTGCAGTGAAATAACCACAAGGTTGGTAATTCTTTATAGAATGAAAAATTGAAAAATATAGCTGAAAAAATATATATTTTTGATGTGAAACATCTATAGCCGCACGTAAAACCGATTTCTGGCGTGGCGACGCTTCGCCACGGCATGCGTCATGTCTGATGTCATGATGCGTCATTATGACATATTTAGTTCCTATCACAATATGTTCTTTTATGCATATTACTTTTACAAAATAATGTCGATGTTTCACATCTGCCAGGCGTCCCGTGACGGCTCACATTTTTTTTTTCATGTTCTAGTTCCTCAGAGAAAATACTTTAAATGTCTAGAAACCTTTCATCAATGTCTTCCCGGAGTCCAAACAATTCAATCATGAAAGCGTTCGGCTCTCCGCGGTAAATAAACGGTTTTGAATCCTTGTCACTAAGTGGTTTGTAAATTGAACGTTTTCCTGAAAAACGGTAAAGTGTCGATTTCTCGTTCACATATCAAAGGATCTTGGATGATAACTCTAAAAGTTTGTATGTAAATATGTAGTAGTCACCATCCACCATCTTCTTTTGTGGTATTTATTTTTAGTCACTATAAATTAATAATAACAATAAATAACCGTGGCTGCAAGAGTTTCCAGATTCACCGTAATCGAAAACCAATGCACATTGATCAATACGCCAATGTGTACAGCGATCTTTGTGATCCGATATTGTTGGCCCAATATATTGGCCCAGCAGCTTGGCCCAATGTGTACAGCGATCTTTTGGATCCGATATTGTTGACCCAACATACTGGGCCAGTAGCTTAGCCCAATGTGTACAGCAATCTTAGGTATGCGATATTGTTGGCCCAACATGCTGGCCCAACACCTTGGCCAAATGTGTGCAGCGATCTTTGGGTTCCGATATTTTTGGCCCAACATGCTGGCCCACTCGCTTGGCCCAATGTGTACGGCGATCTTTGGGGATCCGATATTGTTGGCCCAGCAGCTTGGCCCAATGTGTACAGCGGCCATGAGACTAATATGGGTTTAAAATGATGATGTTAGAAATGAGTTCATACTCTTCCTCATTGTCAAGGTTTCTGACGGACGGGACTGGCCAGAACATTCATGCGATCTGCAACTTAAAAGCAAAACTTGACTTGAAACCCGACCCTCCACAGGATGTCTATGATACCGAAATTTACTTGAAACTTACAAGTAATCAGTCAATATACCATCAGCAACGGTCAGCAAACTGGCATCAATATTGACGATATCGTATTCGAACGGATCTTCGTCCAATAGAAAAGCTGATGTCTGCGACACAGTAGGTGAATGGAACAGTTTGTCGCTATAATCTTCTGAAACGTTACAGATGATGTGTTCCATGTCGTTACGGATCGTTATGCCGTTATTATCCGAAACACGTTGGTCGTTAGGAGTGTTTTGAGCGGCGTTTTCTTCGGAGTCCTTATTTTCGCTGCGACGGTTGTCCACTGGAGGCTTTTGCTTGAAATTCACTTTGGACTTACTGGTACTTAAGTTTTCATGAGATACGTCTTCTTTTGAACCCTTAAAATTGAATGAACTTAGGTTATGTGAGTAAAAGGTATTCTTTTATTATTATCTAGTTAGTAGGTACCTGTAAATTTTTATATAATTTTATTTGTTAATTTTGAATACGGTAATAAATGGGGGCTCACGTTGCTCGCATCCGTAAGTGTTTACCTGGTAATCAGCAATGATGGTGTTGCTGGGTGCCGGTGAAATTGCAGGCGCATGAGACGTAACATCCCCGTCCCGGGGTGATTGACGCAACGCAATCCGACTTGACTTGAGTCATTTCGTACATTGCTGGAGAGTATTTGAGTCGTATTGCTGTTGTCAAGGGAAGGCAGTTACCACTTAACATCAGGTGGGCCGTCAGCATAAAAAACAGACGAATCACGTAAAAAAAAAAGTATTCTTTTAGTGAAAAAAAAGCTACTTTGGGGCTTGCCGCTCGCGCTGAAGTGGCATTCGCGCTAATTCACTTTGAAACAATTTTACACTACACATGAAAATGAAATCTAGTGTTCTAAATTACAAACACATGAGACATTCCACCTTCACGTCTCAGAGTTACGGGCGCATAAAATGCGACTTGAGTCTAGATTTACCTAAGTAGGGGAGCACCCAAGTGGTATTGCTTGTTACGGGCAGGTTACCCCTAAACACCAGATAGAAAATCTGCATGTTCCGTAACTTATCACATTAAAAAATCAGGTAAAGCGCAGTAAACTTTATGACAGCAACATGAGAAAGTTTTAATCACAGCTTACGTCGCTATTTCTATCTTCTGTCTTTCCAGAAGAGTAAAAGTTTGGCGGATGGTCAAATGGACTCCACTTTCCCATCATAATGGGTTCACTGCAAGTAGGTAACACAAGACGATGTCAATCAAGTATGAGACAAGACTCATTTGAAATCGTAGACAAAATAAGAACTAAAAGGTGTGATTGACAGTGAAATTACACGCACATGAGACATTTTACTTTCACCAGAGTTACGGACGGTTATGACGCGACTTGGATATTTTCGTCCCTAAGTAGGGGAGGACCCGTTGCTTGTTATGGGCAGAGGTTACCACTTAACACCAGGTGGGCCGTCTACTCGTTCCCTCAATTTATCACATAAAAAGCGTTATGCCTCATGTGCAAACGATCTTGACTGGCCTATCGTCGTTTAATATGTCCGAAGTAGACTTAGCCAATTGGAAACAAGGGAATCGATGGAACCAATGTTATTTTTCAGTCATTATGAATTACTGCATTCTGGTTTGAAGAGTGGCTGCCGATGAAATTACAGACACATGTAGCGTTCCATCTTGAAGTTGCAAAACGACGGACGCAATGCGTTGCGAGTCACATCTTCCCATACCTTAGTAAAGGAGGTCCTAAGTTAATTAAAATTAATCTATGTACTATTTTATGAGAGTTTTGGAGATCTAAGTAAGATATTATGGAAATTAAAATATTGAAAGTATTAGACGCCTACCCAAAGGTACTGAGCAAAACGTTACTACGTTTGAGATGTTCCTTTTCAAGTGCAGTCGCCTTTTTCAGTCCGTAGTAGGGGCGCAGTTCGTAGATACTTTGCAGTCTCTTGTAGTTGATTTCGGGTTTGAGGCACATCACCCCAACTGCTTTGTCATGATGCTGTATCATGGGAACCAGACGTCTGATATAATACTTATATACCTTACATTGTATATACATACATACTATAATACACAATATAAATAAAGGAAAATAACGTTTTTTTTTTTCATTAGTTTTAAAATCAAATTACTATTAAGTCAATAACAGTAATAATTCTACAACTAAAATATTTTTTTTTATAAAAATGAAATTGCTTAGATTCTCTAAGGTACAATACATACTAAAAGAATAATAATCTACATACTTAAGTTTTGCCCTCGGCGGGAATTGAACCCACGACCTGCCAGAAGGCAAATTAACCTACTACGTTGTAGTGAGTACTTAATGAGCTGTGACGTCCAATAAACCAAGGTAATACATAAAAATAATTCATATCAGTCAATTAAATATTTCATAAGAACGCAATACATTATTACCTACCTGAGCAACGATAATTTTTCTGTGGCCCTCGGTATGCCGTCCAAGTATTTCGCTTATATAGAAGTCACCGTACAAGTCCTTCAACCTAGGACACTTCTTTTCTAATATCTCGCAGATATCGTCATTATCCTCTTCCCTACAAATAAACATCACGAAGATAATTGATAGAAAGAAGCAGTCTAATCTTAGACGGTTTATTTTAATTCATCTTTTGTCAAAACAAACAATTCTCGTCTAAATGTACTATGTAAGATTAGGCTGAAGTTAGATAATTCTTAGGCGATAGAACTTGTGCTAAGTTGCTGCCACTATATCTATTTCGCCATGAAGCGCATTGCTGTATTCCGTTTTAAAATTATTGACACATTCATTTCACCCTCAAGTCTCACGGCTACGGGCGCATATACTTATGAAAATACATACATATAATACATATTGACACCCAGACACAGAACAAACATCTATATTCGTCATACAATTGTTTGTCCTGGGTGGAAATCGAACCCATGACCTACAGCATTGAAGGCAGGATTACTACGATGGATTATTACATGCAATCCGCGTAGGCATTAAATTTTTTAGATTAATTTCTCCTAGTTATATAAGTATGTAATCGGTATTGTGTACAGTTTGAGAAAACAAATTATTTTCTTTCTTTCTTTACTACCAACTGAGCTGTGAGGCGAGTCTAAAAGCACTAGCTAAAGGTTAGTATTTAAAATGTACATACACAGCCCTTCTGATTCTCAATTTAGGACAATGTTCCTGTCTCAAGGCGGTATACATATGATGTAGTCGTTTCTCTGAGTCGTCGTCCCTTAAAGCTAGGTACTTATACATATTCCTCTTCTTGGATATCCGATAGCGTGCCAAATCGTCTGAACAAATCGAAAGCTGTTATACACCTCAAATGTCTAGAAAACATAGGCTAAAGCGAAGTACTGTCGACGCAAGGATCACGGGATGCAGATAGCATAAATGCTAATGCTGTTCGTAAATAGCTTGGCAGTCGAATGTTGGTAGTAACCCTGCCTTCTGCACTGTAGGTCGTGGGTTCGATCACCAGGACAAACATTTGTGTGACGAACATAGATTTTTGTTCTGTCTGGGTGTTAAGTATTTATTTAAAAAAAAGTACAAGTAAGTATTATACCTATCAGTTGTCTGGTTCCCATGATACAAGCTATGCTTAGCTTACGTCAGATTAATAATAACAACAGATATTGACAACTGAGCTGTGAGGCCAGTCAAATTAATGTCAATTATATTTATATTATAGATACTTATATTATATAAGTTTGGACTTACCCTCTGAACAGTCAGCGGAAACTATCAGAACTATGTACAACAAGTATTCGTCGTTCCGGAACACGGATACCAGAGCTTCATTCAGAAAGTGTTCGAGCATTGAATCCGTGCAGCACATGTAATGTATGAACAGCGTGTTTCGGGAGATGTAGTATCTCCTATGTAATCATAAAATATCACAAATCTATAGACGAATTAACAACTAAATAACTTTTTTATTTTACCCCATTATTAACTTGATTTTTTAACTTTATTATAGTTTAATGTAAGTATTTAATGTTCTCTATGTTAGTTTAATTCTGATATGATTTGTAAAATAGTTTTTTTTTTTTATGTGATTGAGATACGGAACGAGCCGACGGCCCACCTGGTGTTAAGTGGTAACCTCGGCCCATAACAATCGATGCGACTTGGGTCCTCCCGTACTTGGTATGACAAGACTCGAGTCGCATCGTATGCGCCCGTAACTCTGAGACGTGTAGGTGGAATGTCTCATGTGCTTGTAATTTCACCGGAAACCACACCTTTCAAACCGGAACACAGTAACGTGAATGCGTTACTGCTTGGCGGCAGAAATGGGCATGATGGCAGTACTTCCCCGGACGAACTTGGCGTGAGTTCTACTGCTCTTAAAGTTGTTAATAGTTAAATAGTAAGTAGTTCTAGTTTTTATGCCCGCAAATTTGAATTTATGTAACGTATTGAGAACCTTGTGTTTACTCAAACCCTACATAGGTTTAAAAACACTATTTAATAGAAAAAAAAAATATTTTTTGTTGAATAAATATATAAATAAATACTACATGATTTACTTACTGAAACATATTCCTGATCCAGGCTTCCCAGTCGGCGGGGTCCACACCGGACACATTGGGGTGGTCGCTTAGAGCCATGAAACCCACCACTTCCTTCCCTTCATTTATCATACATATTGACAGAACTGATAACTCACTATAAACAATTGGATCAGTTGAGCCATCAACAGATCGTTGGAAACGGTCTTTGGATAGAGCAATTAGTTTCATTGTATTTAGTTTAGTAGCCGAATTGTACTTTGTAAACTGTGTAAATAAAAGCTACCTAAATATTGATCAAGATAGATTGTTAAGTATTATTTTAGTATATAAAATATTAGAATTGTTTAGATAATATATTTCGATTCTTATGCAAGAACACTGCGTCTGAATGTAATTCGAAAAAAAAACAAATATCAAAATAAGTATGGTTATCCGAACCGCTTTTCATATGCCCATAAGTGTTATATGTTGTAAAATATATCCTTCAAACCAAGCTATACAACAAAACATAGGTGCCACACAGCATCATCACCAAAACCAAATATTTGTGCAAAATTACAGCAATCGTTTGGAGGGAACGAGATTAAAATCAATTGGAATATTTGGTCTAACACAAACTCACTAAAAGACAAAGTGATAAATCAATAAAAAAATACTTTAGAACAGTGCCTCATAATACTTCAAAAACAGCAATAGCTTACATCAAGCTTCCAACATCTACAGTACCAAATATATTTTCAGCATTTCCACGCTGTAATATTAATTCAATATCGTATTTATCACCATCCACTGCTCTCCTGAATCTTCTACCACCCGGTCCCACTTGGAAATCGAAAAATATTGACATATTCGTACAAACAATCTGGACGTATTGTCTTCAAACTTAAAATCTACAGGGCCATGACTAAAAGAAAATTTGTTTTCATACTGTGAAAATATATTAAAACCATAATTTACAAATTAAATTAACAAATTAGCATCATCAAAATCCAAATGAGGCGCACGTAACCTCCGAGATTACCCATTGAAATACTGATTTTATTAAGTACATCAAAAATACACCAAAAAAACGTACTCGGCACCAAAGCTGCCCTTAAGAAATTATGCAGTGAGTAATATGTATTACTCAATTCAAATATTCATTTTGAATCAACTGTAAAATAATATAAATGTTATGTCCAAAATAAGGTATGAATGTATGTATAAAACCTAATCTAAAACGTAACTAATTCTAATTTCAACCTATACTATCATATTAGTATTATTTGTATAACTTAAAAATGTCATATAATAAAAATACTAAGCAAAAATCAAACAAGTTGATATATGTGAAACTATTCTACCGTTCATCAACAAAATATGAATAACTTAAATATCAAGCAAATAATCGAAAACTATAAAATCCAATTTTAAATCTATATAAACAAAAATGAATCGCCGAAATGTTTGTACGCGCATAACTTCCAAACGACTGAACCAAATTGGATAAATCTTTCTTTTGTGTGTTCGTTATAGTCAGGAGAAGGATTTTATGAAAAAAAAAAATAAGTTAATAATAAACTATAGACAGTATTGACGCCAAAAAAAAAATGGCGGTTCGAAGTTCGGGACAGCTAACTAGCTGTAGTTTAGTTTTGTTATGAAGATTAATTTCGGCGATAACCACTCTTGCGCGACGAGGTTAATTTCGAAATATCAACGTTATATTGTGCGTACGCGCAATCGTCGGCATCTCATATGAGGGGCGGTAAGTTTTTAACTCGTACCAAATGCGTGTGAGACTGTGACCGGCGCACGTTTGTGGTTGTATTTTTGAGGGTAATCCTAGATTCTGTGTTTTGTCGTTGTAAGTTAGGTTTGGCGGCGCTGAGCGGGGCTCGGGGCGTAGCGAATCCGTCGTTAGGCAACTTTAAAGCGGACCGCGTCAACCTCGTAGGGGTATACATCAAGTTGCTCTTGGGTGTCGCCGGCGGATTGATATGCTGCATATTTTCTTTGCCGATTTTAGGTGTCAATGGTATTTTGTTCCTCGGAGTTTTTTTCGGTGTTACGGTAGAATTGTATTTCTCACAGACGACTGTGGGGATCTCTTGCTTCATCAACGAGCTGCGGCAAATCTTCTTATCCTCTATTGTGTCCTGCAAAAGCCAACGTAACCCGTTATTTTATTTAGTTCATTATAATAAGTTTAAATTAATGAAGACTGGCCTTATAGCTCAGTTGGCACCCTGCCTTCTGCGCTGTAGGTCGTGGGTTCGATTCCCACCCAGGTCAAACATTGTTTGTTTGTCATGTTTGTTCTGTGTCTAGGTGTTAATATGTATTAAGTATATGTTAATATTTGCAAAAAAGTATATAAGTATTATATCAGTTGTCTGGTTCCCATAATACAAGCTATGCTTAGCTTACTTTGGGAGTAGATGGCGCTGTGTGAAATGTTCACCAATATTATTATTATTCATTGCACACAGAAAAAACAATGTACAAAGGGAGCACTTATTTCTGCCAGTCAATCTTACAGGTAGAAAAACAATTTCGACATGATAACAAATAAAAACCTTTACAAACAAAAAAAGGAGTAAGGAAAATTTGTAAATCAATTAAAAACTTACGTAAAAAAAAAAAAACCTTAAGTTGCTCCTAAATTCTGAAGTAAATTGAAGTTACTCTAAGTATGCATTCAGTCATGTGATTCAGTTCAATGACAAATGTATGGTTTTGAAACTGACAGAAAATAAATGATAATAATTGACAGAGCGTCGTCATCGATTAGTACCGCTGACACTATGACTTATGTACCAATGTGTTTTATCTTTACGTTCCCAAAACGGTGAGTTATTAAACATTCACTTATTCACATTCTTTAATTAAATTACACGCAAAATCCACTAATTCGTGCGCATACGTTGCAAAGTGGTTTCATATTTTTTTACCTTGAAATCTGTGTATAATAGCAGTCATTGCAAAATCGATACTGGCATGAATCTGAAGTGCATTTCTTAAATCTTAACCTAACGTAACAACAGCCGAAGTGAACTTAAGACCAGCCCATAATAAATGCCTAATAAAGCCAATGTGTGTGTGTGTGTGTGTGTGTGTGTGTGGCCCACAATGCCAATGGATTGTGGGCCTTTCTCCCAAGTTACATCTTAACTGAGCAATCCGAAGCCCAAAGTGACGGTATGAACATAGGATGCCTAAATTTCTTCAAACCAGAACACAGCAATGCGAATTTCACAGGTAGTAAAACTTGTGCCAGGTTCGTCCGAAAATTTATCGTGTGAAAAAACTCATTGGTGAACGTCGGGATTTGAACCAGCGACCTCCCGACTGAAACTGGGGACCAGTACCACTGTGCCACCACGCTTTCAGCCATTCAACTTACCTTGAAGTCGGTGTACGTAGTAAGTAACGTGGTCTCCATGAGCGGGTCTTTCGCCTCGTGATGCTGAGCACCAGCGGCGGTACCCGCGGTACCGCCGCTGGTGCCGGTGGTACACGACAAGTTCATAGAGCGTCGGCTGCCGCTCTTACGTTTACCGTAAGACTGGAATAGAAAGTTTTTTTTAAGCCATATTATTATAAATAAATATTGATTAACATTTCCCACGGCGCCGAAAAGTCTGCGACACATATATTTTAAGGTTAATTTTTTGACTTGGCATCAAAGCTCAGTTGGTAGTAACTCTGCCTTCTGCGCTGTAGATCGTGGGTTCGATTCCCACCCAGGACAAAATTTGTTGTTTTTTTTTCAATGTGTTACAGCTACGGAACGAGCCGAGGGCCCACCTGTGTCTCTGGTTGTTAATATGTATCACATAATATATTTTCAAAAAATTATGTACGTATTAAATCAGTTGACTGGTTCCCATAACACAAGCTATGCTTACTTTGGGCCTAGATGGCGATTACAGAAAAAAAACAGGATTAAACCATATATCTACTCTTACAGATGCGAACTGAAGCGACGCGACCAAAGTCGCGGGTAAAACTGTTGCAGTTACGTACCACACGCTTATGTTTCAGGATGCTGCCATTGACCGTAGCTTTGGGTGTTTTCTTCAGATCACTCCCGTAGTCTAGTCTCCTCTTAGCCTGTTCGTGGGTACCCTCCGCGACCGCTCTAGCGGCCAGGCGACCACTGATACGCCTGAAGACGAACAAATATAGATCATATAACTAAAACTTTAAGATAAAAATGTAAAATACGACGTGTAAATACGACTAAGCTACTAAATTTGTATTCGCGCAATCCAAATCTAATTTTATTTAATCAATATTGATTAACTAATTACATCTATTGAATACATAATTACAAAATAATGCTTACTATTAATACATAATACCAATGTCAAATAGTTAAAAAATGATACAATTACAAAATATTCAGTTAATTAATATCACAAAATAAACAATATAAACAATAAAGATCAAATAAAATTAAAATTCATAACGGGACTTCCTTTATATCAGTATTACATCATTATAAACACTTTTTTTTGTAAATACATATTACACCGAGACACAGAACAAACATCTATGTTCCTCACACAATGTTGGTCTTGGGTGGGAAACGAACCCACAACCTACAGATTATAACAGGCGTAAACTTTTACAGGTAGAACTGTGCCAAGCTAATAGCTTACTTTGGGGCTAGATAGCGCTGTGTGACATGTCCAACAATATTTATTCGAGTTCGAGTCGATATAATACTAATTAAGATTGAATGGCCGAACAAATTTAACAACTACCTTACCTTATGTAATACATTAACACAGATAGGCAGTGATTACCAGAGTCGATATAAACAACTAGTCACTTAATTATAACTACAAAAATTACATTTATGTAATATGTAAGTCAATATTTCTCATTCCTTCTAATTACGCAACGCAAATTACTTTGTAATAGTTCTACTGGCCGGTACATTATTCAAACATCACTTACAAACAATGATGCAATGATGTCTGACATCATTGGTTCGCTAGCGAGCGCTGAAATCGTAAAATCGGAATGAAAAATATATATTACACATTCTACGAAATAAACAATAAGTATTAAGAAACATGGCAAAGTAATGAATAAAATAATGTTAGGTACTTTACATTGAACAGCCGACAGATGACGAACTAAAAAAAAATATAAGAAAAACTTTAGGCGAAGATAATTTGACACTATTGGTCACCAAATCAAAAAAACAACGATCAGTAACTTTCACACAACAGAGTGACACTATTGGCGGTCTTATCGCTAAAAAGTGATCTCTTACAGACAACTACTGGATGGACAAGTAATACTGGGCTTTATATGGGGGGGGCATTGACGAAGCTTATTTTCAATGACGATCTTCTAAAAAAAAGAAAATAAAAAAAGAAATGGCTTGGAAACGTCAATAATATTCAAAACATGGTCACGCGCACTTATCGTTAAGTTTGACGCCTGTTCAAACCCTATCCGACCCTCCATGGGGGAACAGCCCAGAAACCTCCTTAGAAGAACTTCCTTTATTTCGCGAGCACGATTTATTGTGTACATATCTCTATTATTTGTATGGGTAACTCACCTGACTTGCTTGACAGTAGAATAGGCCGTCCTCTTGAACGCCGACAAATTGTTGGCGATCGTAGTGACGGCCTTCGTGGCGCTCCCTGTGATCAGTTGTCGCTTGGACGGCACTCTACGACAAGAAACAGCTTTATACTTTCATTTATTGCTGTAACGTTTGTCGGACATGGTCTTGTGACTAGAGTGGTTTCGGCAGAATAACAGCGTCCACTGCTAAAACAGTCGGCATAATGCTGACTCGAAACCCATTTGGTGCTGTACCACACATTACGTACTTTGGCTTTGTTTCAACATCTCTCTGGTCTCAAAGGATTCTAACGGCTCTTCGCTGTAAGGAGTCAAAGCGAAGCAGCTGATATTTGGATGCACCGTTCCAAATATGTGAGCAATATTCCATGTGCGGCCGGACTTGTGCTTTATAAAGCAATAGCAGCTGGTTTGAGGTGAAATATTGTTTGGACACAAAACTAACTCTCTGTCTGTTTGTGTGTAATGTGTTACCTGTCTGCGGTGGCAGCGAGGCCGGCGGCAGTGCGGTTGCGCTTGCCGGGCGGGGAGGAGGCGAGAGAGCGCAGCAACGCCGGCGTCGTCGGCGTCGGCGTGTTGGCGTTCTTGCGCGCCGACACCTTACTGTGCCGCTCCTACACACAGACACACACAATTGCAATACCATCTATACAAATAAATAAAATTGGAGTGTCTGTTTATAATATTAAAATAATCGCTTTTTACTAAGTACATATGGAATATACACGGTACATATACCAAAAGAACATTTTTCTCAATTTTTGTCTATCTGTCTGTCTGTTAGTCTCTGAAATGGCTGGACCGATTTTGACGGAACTTTCACTGGCAGATAGCATGTAACAAGGAGTAACTTAGGCTACTTTTCAGAAAATAGGGGTGCGTGATAAAACCGAATTCCACGCGGACGAAATCGCGGGCTAGCTAATGCTAGTATAAAATAAATATTGGTGGACATTTCATACAGCACCATCTAGCCCCAAAGTAGGCTAAGCACAGCTTGTATGGGAACCAGACAACTGATATAATACTTATATACTTTTGGTAAATATATTCATATATTACATATTAACAATGAGACAGAACAAATACCTATGTCTGTCACACAAATATTTGTCCTGGGTGGGAATCGAACCCACGAATTACAGCACAGAAGGCAGGGTTAGTACCAACTGAGCTATGAGGCCAGTCAGCAGTAGAACTTGTACCTATAAAATCGATTGATTAAAATATATCGGAAACAGGGCAGCAAATAAACTGACTCAATTAAATCCCTACATTAAGTCTGAAAATTCGATAATTCTGTTTGTCTGTTTTCAATCATAAGATCAGAGGGCCTCTGAGCCTACGGTGCGGATGAAAGAATGAAAGGTAGTCCATTTGGTACGAAAATTATAGATAGTCTATACGATTGGTATGAAAAATGAAAGGTAGTCTATATGATTGGTACGAAAATATGATAGGTAGTCTATATGGTTGGTACGAAAATATGATAGGTAGTCTATATGATTGGTACGAAAATATGAAAGGTAGTCTATATGATTGGTACGAAAATATGATAGGTAGTCTATATGATTGGTACGAAAATATGATAGGTAGTCTATATGATTGGTACGAAAATATGAAAGGTAGTCTATATGATTGGTACGAAAATATGATAGGTAGTCTATATGATTGGTACGAAAATATGAAAGGTAGTCTATATGATTGGTACGAAAATATGAAAGGTAGTCTATATGATTGGTACGAAAATATGAAAGGTAGTCTATATGATTGGTACGAAAATATGAAAGGTAGTCTATATGATTGGTACGAAAAATTTAAAGTAGTCTACACGATTGGTACGAAAAATGAAAGGTAGTCTATATGATTGGTACGAAGAATGTATGGTAGCAGCGCCTATTCCCGTCCGCTTGTACACCTCGCGAGTAGAAAGGACAGACCGACGTTTCATATGTATGTATCGCTCGCATCTGAGTACTATAAAAAGAACTATAAAAAAATACTAACAGCTTTTCTGTTTTCCCAGTCGTCTTCTATTAGTTTGATCAGCGGTTTCCCGTCGACGGTGAAAGTAATGCCGGTTCTATTTTCGTACTGCGACACCAGTTCGCGGATTTGAGCTTCGATTTTCGGTAGCTGTGGAAATTTAAATAAATGTAAATTGGGCCTAGTTATGCAGAAAGCAGCCATGTGGTATTTTTTTCCAAAAATGAGTTATAAACGCGGCCATACTAATTTCGACATGACGGATTTTAAGAAAAGACAGCCATGTCGATATATCTATTTTTCACGGTGATATGAGCCAATACAATATATATATCAACACATAACCGAAGTAACCATCGACAGAAAAATGCTTATAACTCCGTTTGTACTTTTCCCCACATGGCTGTTTTCTGCATATGTCCAATTACCAATTATACACAATAAGCGGATCCTATAAGCCTGGGCGTGGCCGAAAACTGAATCTCTAAACGGTATAAAACAAAGTCGCTCTCTGCCTCGTGGCCGATAACTGCATCTCTAAACAGTATGAAACAAAGTCGCTCTCTGCCTCCGAAAACTGTAATGTCTATGTCTCCGCTTGCTTCTTCTAAACCACGCAACGGATTTTGATACGGTTTTCACAGACAGAAAGAGCGATAAAAGAGGAAGGTTTGTGTATATAATTTATAAGATAATCGCAACCGTGTGAAGTCGGGTGGGTCGCTAGTCATAAATCAATGAAAATACCAGGAAGTAAGGGGCCTTGTTGATCATAATTAACGCGAAATCTCTCGCAGAAAAGTCGCTTGCGGTAACGTTTGTCTGCGGTGCGCCGAGATGCCGGTCACCATTCCACTCACTAGATCAATCCACCACGACTAACACAGAACTCAAGTTTCTTCACCTGATTGTAAACCTATTATTACTATTTATCCCCTACTCCTAATACTAGTATGGGATCACCCAAGTCAGTATCTTATTGCATCCATCGTACCTCTCGGAACGGGATTAACGACCATCCACACATAATAGAACCATGGCAGGCTCGGACAACTCGTTTCACGAGGACATTTTTATCGCATACATGTAGGCTGTGGAATGGGCTACCTCTTGAGGTCTTCCCGGCAAGGTATGACATGGGCAGCTTCAAGAGAAATATAAAAAGAAATCTCCAGGGTAGGCAACGCGTCAGTAATGCTCCCGGTGTTGCTGACGTCTATAGGCTGCGGTGACCGCGCTACATCAGGCGGGCCGTAAGCCTGTTTGCCTATTTATAATATAATATATATAAAAAAAAGGTCTGAGTGCTGACGTTGTTAGCGATCGCCTTCCTCTCCTTCTCTTCCTTTAGCAGCTGCCCGCCGCGGTTGTGGTAGCGGCCCGGCTCAGACGCGCGCGCCTCAAGCTCACTCATCTTCAGCCAAAGGTTCTTGCGGTTCAACACCAGCTCGAATATATTTCTGGGGAAACAATTACATTATATGGATTGCTGTCTGTCTGTTTGTTCCGGCTAATCTCTAAAATAGCTGGACCGATTTTGAAGGGACTTTCACTGGCAGATAGTTGATGTAACAAGGAGTAACTTAGGCTACTTTTCAGAGGGGTAAAATAGGGGTGCGTGATAAAATAGAATTCCACGCGGACGAAGTCGCGGGCAACAGCTAGTATAAAATAAATATTGGTCGACATTTCACACAGCACCATCTAGCCCCAAAGTAAGTTAAGCATAGCTTGTATCATGGCAACCAGACAACTGATATAA